>OY759230.1:11655152-12320152 GCA_963662185.1 Eilema griseolum
ACCTCTAGGGGGTACCGAAAAACAAAAACGTGTACAGGCATTTTGCACCCTTTGGATTAGCCGCTCCGTCTGTGACAGTAAGCGGGGGCCATATACAGTGTCGGCGTAGTTCAGCTTGGACAGAACCAGCGATTCCACAAGCTGAACTCGTAGTTCCTCCGACAGGTAGGGTCTCATTTTGTACAACATTTTCAAACGATAGAAACAGTTCCGTACAATTTCTTTAACATGAGCATCGAACCTTAGATTTGAGTCCATAATTAACCCCAAATTACGAGCTTCAACAACCCTCTCAATACTCTTCCCCATAATTGAAATGTTCAGTGTGGGCAGATGACTTAACTGTTTCTTTGTACCCAGCAGCATGAACTTGGTCTTGAGAGGGTTGAGTACCAAAGAGTTACTTTCAGACCAGGTGACAATCCTTTGGAGGTCTCGGTTTAATGCCTCAACAGCCCCTTCCCACTCGCCAGGCTTGAAAGAGATGTAGACCTGCAAATCGTCAGCATAGATGTGGTAGTTACATGCTTCTATACTCTTAGTTATATCTGCGCAATACAATAGGAATAAAATTGGGCCGAGGATTGACCCTTGCGGTACGCCCCTCTGCAGAGGGGTGGGATCAGAGCGGACGGTGGTACCATCAGGCAATGAAAAAAAATGAAAAAAAATATGCTGCTTCATCTCCATTGGGGTAAGCAGTGACAACATCTGTCCACTTGCTAAGATTCTGGCATACGTCTTCCGCTACCCATGTTTGGCAATAAAATAAACTTGATTAATTAACTTGATTGATTAATTACTTTGGACTTGGACTTCCTGGTAACAGACAATTTGAATTATTGTAGCTTCACGAGCTTTACATTCCCAAATCTTTCCGTAAAATAAATCTCCCCTATTTACATCTTTCCCTCAAAAGATTGGAAATTGATTTTTCTCCTTCTATGAATGCTACAGTGCCCAGTTGATATCAATAAGGGTTCTGTATATTAGAGCAAGTACATGCTAGTGAAATATTAGCGTATTCACTTCTACCTCTTCGAATTATACTAAACTAAATCGTTTATGATTTTTTATACCACTTAGGTGGCGCAGACAAGCACGCGGCCCACCTGATGGAAAGTGGTTACCGTGGCCTATGGACGTGTGTAACACCAGAGGAGTCACATTTTATGCTGATGGACCTTATGCTAAAGTATCGGCATACGTTATAATATCGACATTCTAAATCGGCATACTAACTGTTATGGTAAACAAAATTATACCAAAATGTTTAAATCGAATTAATAATATCGAAATGATCATTATGGAAATTAAAAGTATGCCAATATAAAATAGGGAACCTTACCTACTACTTTAAATAACGTAAATATTATTTGATATTTTACATATATACAAACATTCACACCTTCATCCCGGAAGGGTTAGGCAGAGATGAATTAACACCCACATTTCACCAATCATTGAATTCGGTCTCGCGTAATAGGAGGTGAGCCTATTGCCGTCTTCCGGGCACTATTGTTGACTCCAGCCTTGTATCTGTGCCTGAGTCTGAGCAGTATATATCTGTCTGATGTTAAACAGCCCTATCCCGTAGTCACCTTGTACGACACCGCATGTGAAGAGATAGTGTGGTCTAAATTCTACTCTGCCGAGAAACAAGCGGCATATTTTATAGTAAAAGTATTTTATCCGATATTTGATATCAAAATACCGGTGTGACAGAATAGGCGCCGGTCGTGGGATCGACACGACGCTACCGAAGGACACGTCAACGACCTTTAACACAACGACAGAAAACTCAATTTGGCGACCTCTGCCTCGTAATAAACGATATAGGGAGTGTAATCACGTTATTGTTAAACCAGCTCTATTCATTCAATACCTTAACTACCTAGTTCATTGCCTCGTCTCTTTTGAAACGTCGGGAATTAAATTAAAGCATTGAAAAGAATTTTCCTGAAACAAAATGGCGGGCTAATCATCTGTATCGTATAATAACTAATATTGTATTAATGACATAATAATTTAATAATACATAATAGCTAATTAAAAACACAATGTATTAATTATCGTATATCGTTTTAAATAATTATAATTAAGTTAGTATTTTTGAAGAATTTAAGTAAAGATATATATTTTGACTATTTTTTATAAATTAAATAAATATATTATATTATAATAAATAAAGGGCTTTAACAATTAAAATAAAATCAATCAATCAATCAATGTCAATTAATATAATTTTCTTCTGAATCTCTATCATGTCATATCTGTCATATTAACTATTTTATATGAAAATAGAGGGGTCCCGGAGAGCATTCGATATCCACATAAAAGGTCCTGGGTTAAAATTTCGATCAATAACAATATTTCTTTGCATGAATAGTTATGAATACGTATATTGTATTGGTTTGCGGATTACTAAGTATATGAATATTTACTAAAAAGAAATACATATATAAGTATTCGTTTATGTCTGGATCTGCTGTGTACGCCCTAGAAAATGTATTTATGTTTTGACAATATATGTACTGTTTGTTCTATACATATATCCGTCCTTACGGTAACAGTAGGCCCGTCCCGACTGGACCGTTTAAATTTACATAACATAACATAAACTCACGCCTATATCCCCAAAGGGCTAGGCAGAAGTGCTAGCACCCACATTTCGCCAGTTTATGTTTAGGTCCCAATGTAATAGGTGGCGAGCCTATTGCCATTATCCGGGCACTTATAAACGTGCGATAAATACACACATAACTTCAAAAAATTTCGTAAATTCATTGGTGTGTAATTGAGAATTCCATGTTAAAACTTGGGATCGAACCCGAGAACTCGTCTCAGTATTTCATTACCCAAACCACTAGGCTACCGCGGCGTTTAAATTAATTCTATCTTAATCAATTTTGAATAGTTAGCATCGGTGCAAAACATCCGATCAAGAACCAAGCTGTTCGGAGACTCTTTCCTCTGTCGCACCATTAAGGCCTGGAATTCATTACTAGCTCACGTGTTTCCTTCTACCTATAGTCACGGGTCCTTTAAGTGGGGCGTGAAAAAGCATATGATGAGGCCGTCAAGGTGAGTGTCACCATTGTCACACGGTATGTGTAAGTAACGGTGACCCTCTTTTTTGGGACTATGCCTTCAGCTTACCATCAGGCAAGGCGAAGTCTAATTGACGTGTCCTATATAAAAAAAATACTAAATTTCATTCAATATGTAATATTTTTAAACAGTCACATCTGTATATCTCCCAAGATATAACACGCATCTGCTTATCTCCATGGGGAATACAAGGGTGCGAGTGTTGTATTTAACAAGCTCACTACAATGTTCTATATCACGTTTCGTTATACTCCGAAATGTATTCCCACATACAAAGTAATAACTGTTGTTACTTATTGCGCAACCTCTCCGCGATCCTGATATATGACTATTACGAGACCAGCCTTCTATTATTATTATTAGCACTTATATAGCTCGAGTGAGGCTCGCCTTAAACGAAGTGCGATAGAAAAGTTTCAATTACTTTGTTCAACGGGATGTTCTGTTGCTCAAGTTATAGATTCGTTCTCCATTCGTACAACAATTCCGGTTGCTTCCAAAACTTGCACTTCACGTCCGCTTTCCTCTTTACATATTTGGTTTATTTTGTTTTTTTACGGAACTTGTGACATAAGATGGTCTTTGAGACGTAGCGGTAGATATGCATATATGCAGATATGCTGGATTTTTTTTTTTTTACATGCGCAAAATCCCCACGGATACCTCCCCACCGGAGCCGGTGGAAGAGGTTATGTCGGACTCGAACCGACTAAAACGCACGCCGCCTGCGGGTCGCTTTGGTTGCCGAAGGTAAGGTTGACAGGCATATCCCTCGCACCCCGGCCGACCCAGGGCCATCTCTGACGATCTGGCCCTCTTCTCGGGTGTGTGGGGACTACAGAGTCCCCAACTCGTTCCCGGTAAACGGGGTCGCGCCGCCGCCGCGGCCTGCTTCTGCTAGGGTGACAGGTGGCTCCACCTGTCACCCCCAGGCTGGCGCTCATGAGGGGCGGAGGTCGTATGTATGAATAGGCTAGGTATTTCCGTGCTTTGGAGAAAATGTTAAACCGTCAGTCCCGGCTGCCATACAAATATATTTAGCAGTCGTTACATATAGTTGAAAGTCTAAAAAGTAAAACATCTGGTCCAGATGCAATACTTCGTTGTCGTCAATGGGTCGTGGAGGTCAGATAGCAGTTCATTCACAGAAGGTTGAAGTTCAACCAAACACGCTGTTTAGACTGGTAAAAACGGACTCAAAGGTTCGGGTGCAACCGGGAATAATGCAAGGAAGGGAACAGAATTTCTGATTCCTCAACCTCGTGAGGTAAATCTATATCTGAATCTCGTCTGTCAACAGGCAGGTATGGGTTCTAGTTTGTACTTGACGTTGGTGTAAACGCCGAAGAATTTAGTGTGGCCCCATATACTCATAGATATTACTTTGAGCCCTAACATGAAGGAATTCTTTTTTTTATATACCACTTGGGTGGCAGACAAGCAGACGGCCCACCTGATGGAAAGTGGTAACCGTGGCCTATGAACGTGTGCAACACCAAGGGAATCGCACTCGCGCTGTCAACCCTGTAAGCACAGAGAGTTTCTGCGCCGTCAGTGTAGACAGCGCGAGTGTGTAAGAGAGTGACCGTGTGTAAGAGGCAAAGCAGGACAAACTTTTGATCCTCCCACTGACAGCACAAAAACTCTTCAGTGAGCTCTGGGTACCCTAGTCACCGCCGGGAACACAACACGAGGTTATTATGGCGAAATACATCGAAAAAAAAATCATCTCTGCCATTCCAAATTTTTGTTGCAAAACTAAAAGCACACATCATACACTTTTAGCAAAAAGACAACGACGGCTGCGGGCATAACTGTATCTGTAAATGTATGCAGAATGTAATCGGATTACTCATGTGTGCGAGACAGTCAACCGCACGGGCGTACTGCAGACTTATTGCATTACGTCGCCTGGTCGGCGCGCGCACGTCGCCGCGTCGTTGCGTGTAAACAACCCTTAACAGGCTGCCAAATTAGTTGGTACACTTTATGACACTACCTGTCAATCGAATACTGAATTAGACAATGCTATTATTATGGAGATACTTGAAGCAAAGATATTTTGTTTCATATTAAGGTTTTATCGCTATTTTAATGTAAAAGTTATGAAACGTAAGATAAACTGTTGAAATATTGTCAACAACGAAATAAATATCTCAAGTTTTACAATTTACATACATACATACATATAATCACGCCTTTAGCCCCGGAGGGTTAGGCAGAGGTGAATTAACACCCACATTTCACCATCATTGTATTCGGTCCCATGTAATAGGGGGTGAGCCTATTGCCGTTTTCCGGGCACTATTGTTGCCTCGAGCCATGCATCTCTGGCTGAGTCTGGGCTGTATATATCTGTCTGATGTTAAACAGTCTCATCCCTTAGTCGCCTTGTACGACACCACATGGGAAGAGATGGAGTAGTCCAAATTCTACTCTGCCGGAAACCGCGTGGCTACAATTTAACGTACACGTATTCGGTAATATTATAAAAAAAGGGACGCAATGTTATTCACGGCTCTTTTTTCTGCGTGGTTATAAAAATAAAAATTAATATGCCTCAAAATGTAGGTTTATAGCTTAGGTAGAGTAGAAGCTGTTCGCTTCTATCTAAAACTTAGGGCTCTTACGGCTTTTATGGTGTGACAGTATAGTGCTTTTACCCATTTATTCAAAAATCGAGTAAAATCTACATCAGAGAGATGTATTTTCATTGATCCGCCGTAATAATGGCGACAGACTCTTTACAATTGAATGAGGTATGAACTGGTGTAGAAACTTTAACAAAAAATAGTAACAGATTTCAGTATCAAAATAAACGGGATATTTACCATGTTTCATTGTTTTGAGTTTCCGATATTTCGGTGCTGTTGCAAGCACCATGATCAAGGAGGAACTGGAGTAGTGGCGGTGAACAGAGAAAAAGGTTTTTCTAAGAGTAATTATATCGATCTACCCTCTTTCAAGTTCTTTTACTACGCGTATCTGCACTGTGGTAGTGGTTTCACTCTCACTCGAACCCGATCTCGATCTCGTTCACGACACACGATGCTTACTGTATCCACTCGCGATTTTGTTTTGGCTTGTTCCCGGTTGTTTTTGCAAAGACGGACCCTGGATGCCAGACGTTCGGCAGTTGAAACCCATCCTCACGATTGAATTTTTTATACTTTTTGATTTCAATCGCTTCCCTAACCAGTCTTGGTATATAGTGGCGTTCTGTCGAGAGCATCTGAGGGTTATGTAGCTCGATCCAGTGGTTCGTACTGGACTCATGGTAAATATCCCGTTTATTTTGATACTGATGTGAGTGACCAAGATAGTTTAAATATCAGTAACAGATATGATAGTCACTTAGGTACCATGATAATCAATACCCATTGAAGCTTTTGTATTCCCAAATAAGCATAAATGTATGCAAGTTGTCATAATATGGTGAACATGAGGGATTTAAATCAGTAACTTCAAAATATCGTAACTTAGTACTGATTGATCGTTGGAAAAATATTTTATATAGAATAGAATAGAATTGTTGATTTCTTTTAATATTATTACAGTAGTCAGACATTATTCTACCATAATTGGTGTAAAAATATTTAGTTTTACAATAATAATGAAAATAATAATGTCAAATACTAATACAGCTTATGTCACACATGCAATTCATTGTTGGTTAAGAAATATACATATCGTCTCTATCCCTGGAGAGTTAGGCAGAAGCGAATTAACACCCACATTTCACCAATAATTGAATTCGGTCCCACGTAATATGGGGTGCGCCTATTGCCGTCTTCCGGGCACTATTGTTGACTCAAGTAATGCATCTGAGGCTGAGTCTGGGATGTATATATCTGATGTCAAACAGCCATATCGGCTAGTCGCCTTGTACGACACTGCATGCGAAGAGATGGGGTGGTCCAAATTCTACTTATTGAATGAAAAATAATTTTAGTTCAAACTAATCAGTTACACCAAAACTGACAAAATCTAATTGATGACTTCCTTGACTTAAGATCCTGTGGCTCCTAGATGGGCCAGATGAGTCCACGGTGCGTCGCCATCCCTGTCGGTCTTGAGCTTCACACTTCATTTCGCTCCAAGTCATTCCGAGGCTCCCCGCTTCTGCAACAATAGTCCGCCTTCAGGTCTGTTTGGGACGGTCATACTTACGTTTTCCTGGCGGGTTCCAGTCTAGCGCTAGTTTTGGTATATGGTTACTATCCCTACGAAGCGTATGGCGAATCCAACTCCATTTTCAGTGTTTGGCCTGTTGGTGGATAGGGGACTCATTGCAGCGATCCCATAGGTTTGCGATGGAAGCCTTATTGATACTATAATAGAAAACTAGTTCATTGTTATTTAGCATCTTAACGGAGTACCTAAGCTGATTTTAATGCTCAGCATTCGGGTTTTATAACCAAATGCTAGAACATCTATACAAAACCTCCAACGTACTAAGCTACGAGTAAAAGCTTGTTACGAATATACTGCTGAATATATTGCGGCTTGAGGACTAGGTATACCAGTACCGAAAGATAATAAAAAGTTTACCACTATTCGGTAATCTGCGAATACGACTCGAGTCGAAAATTTCAGTTTTAAAGCGCACGAACACAGAGATTCTTTTAGTTTACTGTGCAATCACAGTGCAATCAGCGCTGTGTTAAAAAGATTTTATGAATACGAAGCAAGTGTTAGGACAAATTTATTTGATATAAAATAATCAAAAATACTTTAACACTGAGTATTCAGTGCTCGTCTTGAATGTTAAATTTTCTAATTAAATAGAGGACATAATATACTAATAGATAAATATCTTTATCTTTTTTTTTATACAACTTAGGTGTCAGACAAGCACACGGGCCACCTGATGGAGAGTGGTTACCGTGACCTATGAACGTGTGTGACAACTGTGGAGTCACACTCGTGCTGCCGACACTGTAAGAACAGAGATTTTATGTGCCCTCAGTGCAAAACACAAAAGGCCTTTGTTCTTCCCACTGACAGCACAAAAACTCTCCAGTGAGCTCTGGCTACCCAACTCACCACCTGGAACACAACACGAGGGTATTATAGCCGTGGTATTCTGTAGGATGGAGGTACTTTCTCAGTCCGACTGCTCAATGGATTGTACAATAGAAATTAATATAATTAATAGCATGATTTTTTTTATATTGATAACGAACTGTATAATTGCACAGTTTACATAATAAACACCTCAACAAAGTCTAGGGAACAAGATGACCCCAATTATTTTTTTTCGTGTAAATCTGGTTTTGCAAATAACTGGCAGCAAATAAATAAAAATAGTTTAAAGTAGATTACAGAGTTGTTCGAATTTTAAAAATAAATTTAAATAAGTAATGATTTTCGAATATGGAGGGAAAACTTTTAAAAGTGTTTGATTGTGCAGTTTCTCTGAGGCAAAATAAAAATTATTTTTTTTGATTGTAAATAACGTTTATTATCAATAATACGTCTTTTACGTATGGTTTGTGCATTTTTGTGACTGTAGTCATCATGTCACGTCGTCATTTAAGTCGCGAAGAGATGTTAAGGGCTGTTGGTATGCTGCAAGCTGGACGAACTTAACGCGACGTAGCGGATGCTGTCAACACCCAACCAAGCGTAATTTGCAGATTATGGGCACGCTACAGGTCTACAGGGGATGTTGTCGAACGTCACAGGGGACGAAATAGGGTTACTACCCCGCGACAAGATCGTTTCTTGCAAAATTCCGCAAGGCGGCAACCCACGATTACTGCTCGTCAGTTGGTCGCAGGCCTCCAGTCTCAGCATCAAGTGGTTATTAGCGATCAAACTGTCAGAACAAGACTACACGAAGCCAATCTTTATGCTCGCAGGCCGCTTAGGGTTCCAGCTCTTCGAAGTGGAAATCGAGGTCGTCGCTTATTGTGGGCTAACGCACATTTACAGTGGACCGACCATCAATGGGCACGGGTTCTGTTTTCCGACGAATCTTGCTTCGGTTTTCATCCTGATTCGAGAAGAGTGCGTATATGGCGAGTTCCTGGACGTCGGAGTCGTCTCCAGAATCCGCAAAAAGTTCATCCTTACCAAGGTGGAACAATCATGGTATGGGCTGGAATTCGCCTTGGTGGAAGGACCGACCTCGTTTGGATACGGGGCAATTTGAATGCAAACCAATACATTCAGGAGGTTATACACCCCATGGTAATCCCTCATCGACAGCAGTTCGGTCAAGATTTTATGTTCATGCAAGATAATGCACGGTCACACACCGCGAGGGTAGTGGTCAATGCGTTAAGCGAGCACAATATGACGACGTTGGAATGGCCTGCTCAGTCTGCCGACCTCAATCCCATAGAGCATGCCTGGGATTTGCTTGGGAGAAGAGCTTTCAGTGATTCTTTGGAAAATCTGAACACTGAAGAACAACTTTTTTTACACCTTCGCAGTGTATGGAGCCATATTCCACAGACGATGATTGACAATCTCATACTAAGTATGCCACGCCGTTGTCAAGCTGTTGCTAATGCTTTAGGAGGTCCTACAGATTATTAAAAACGTTTAAAGTACGGTTAATTACTGTATTTCTTACTACCTCGTTATTTTTGTGCCTAATCATAGAAGGTTGTAATACTCAATATTGGCACTATTCAATTATTTCTTAAAAAAAAAAAAAATTGTATGAAAATGTTTTTATTAAAATTAAAATTAAAAACGGTATAAAAATACCCTTCTATTGATATAAAACACTCACTATTACAAGAAAGGGTTTTTAAATAAAAACTAGAAATGTCCTTGTTCCCTAGACTTTGTTGATGTGTGTATTTCATCTATTCTCTGGGTTAAGTTATTTTCGGGGTAGATACAAATTCCGATTCAAACCTTATTGAAGAATTATCTAATCGCGGGCTGGAGCATCCTTCACACATACATACATACAATCAGGCCTCTATTCCCGAAGGGTCAGGCAGAGGTGAACAAATATAGTTAGAAAAGCGTCTGTGAATTTCGGCAAGCTAACATACATTTCTAAAACCTTCAGTATATTCGGAGAAATTTAATAAAATTTAACAGGCGGAAGATATGTGAACTTATAAAAATACTATCTGTAACTCTTAAAATAGCCGCGTGGTCCTCGGCAGAGTAGAATTTGGGCCGCCTCATCTCTTCCGATGCGGTGTTGCACAAGGCGACTAAAGGATAGGGCCGTTTAGAATCAGACAGATATATATGTGTACATACAGCGTAGTCTAGTAGCCATAGTATTCCTTCGATATTCATACAGTAATGAAGTTGAACAATAAAGCCGTAAAGTACTGCTAAAAAGTGTTCCACACATTCATCGAGGTTATTTGAAGGCGGCGGTGTATAGCCTTACATTGAGCGCCAACGAGACGGAATCCTAGTGAATATGTACCGTTTATCTGAGCCGTTTATCTCCGCTTTATTCGCTCTCAACCCCTCATCTTTACCGGTTGCTACAAATGAGAGTGACATATCGACGTGCTTTGTATTATTTTTCAGTAATCCTTTTTGAATATATAAATTGTATTCCTAAGTTGCAATCATTTTTCAAATATTTTTTTAAGAACATGTTGAAAAATTCAAAGGCGTATCTTTGAATTTTTTAATATGTTCTTAAAAAAGTATTTGTTCGGATCTAATTGATCTAAATAGTTAATTTAATGTGTTCAATGTTGAATTTGTATAATGTGCTTTGTCTTTAGGCTAATCCAGCTGTGTGGCATTATATTTAATAGGTATGTCATCTATTACTTCATCTGTGGTAGCCAAGGGAAAATTGTTAGACTTACATACAATTGAGAAGTTGCTAATTACACTATTGACTTGAACTCAGATTAACGAATGCACTACTAACTTCAATTAATGTATTTGTTACTAAACTATGTGTACATTACTTAGCCATTTTCCAAATTTTCAGTTGCCATTGTGCCAACACTCTAAAACCTCACTTCAAGTTCTATCATATTTTAATTGAGTATTAACTAAATCAAATTAAGTTGGTAAAATGTTTCCTCCTCTTGGCGTAGCTGTAATCTGATATACATAACAGCATCACGTTTTCAAAGACTCCATTTGTCTGCACAAGGAGTTCGCAAACACAATAGTTCGCATAATAAGTTGAGAATAGGACCCTGTAACTGTGAGCCGAAAGCGAAGGAACTTGGCTCAACAATAAAGTTGAAAAATCGAGGGGATTGCTGCGCTGCGGGCGTCGCGCTCTGAAAAAACGACGCCTACATTTCGCACTTAATGAAACTGTAGCTGAAACAAAATAAAAGAATGTATTTACGGCGGTACTAAGCATTGTACCAAGAATGCTGGCGCCTCAGACTCTTAATGGCACAGATAAAATATATGAAGTGTCGTGTCATTATTTAACTACTTTCTTTCTGTATTAGCTTTTCTTTATGATACAGCTATCGGCCACGAATTTGATTCACCGCAAGTTTCATTAATACGCTTTTATTAGTTTCACACATATAATCACGCCTTTATGCCAGGGTTAGGCAGAGGTGAATTAACACTCACAATTCACCAATCATTGTATTCGGTCGCACGTAATATTACCGTATTACGGGCACTATTGTTGACTCCAGTCATGCATCTGAGACTGAGTCTGAGCTTTATATATCTGTCTGATGTTAAACAGCCCTATCCTTTAGTCGCCTTGTGCGACACCGCATGGGAAGAGATGGGGTGCCCCTAATTCTACTCTGCCGGGAACCACGCGGCCATTTATTAGTTTCACCTGTAAGTAACTAACAAAACTTTGTATATTACTCATCCCATGTGAGTAATTATCTATTTGTAGATAGGTAAATATCGGCAATGACTCAGGGCTACCAATCTAATCATAAAACACGCCACCAACCATAGAGGCCCTTAGGGGACAATAAAGTCAATGGGACTAGTATTGCGATGTTTATTATACAAAATGTTGAAAAACGAAACCTATTAATAGAATTTAGTCATTTTTCAATTCATTAGTATTAGCACAAATTCAGAAACCAGCGCGGTGTTGTTGTTGTATAGCACTAATAATTGTCAACATAACATAATTATCCACGTATACAATGCAATAAGTACAGTCCGTGAAGAAAGAGTTTAGCAATAAAAATCCACAACTACTCTTTCTCAATTCCAATAAATAAACACCAGTACGCCATTTAGGTAAGAATGTTAATTATTTCATTATCTTATTCAACAGCACGATATAATAGACCATTAAGAGAGAGTGATAATTGAATAAGTATTGTTAAAAAATATATATTGTAAATACTTAGTTCAGATTTTCTCATCGTAAAAATGTTATTAAATTGTGGTGGTAGCTTATTTTCGTGGTAAGGCTTTATTAAAAATATTTAACGTCAGTAAGGTAAAAAGTAATAAGATATTCTTATTATCAAAGGATTAATTTTATTAAAAATGTCGGTGCGGTGTACGGCGGGCGTTGACGTCGTCCGACGTCGCAAGTGCGGCGCGGTAGCAACATTGGAAGAGGCGCTCTGCTCAGTGCAAGTTTTAATTACTTCGCCCCCACTTCGCGAGCTTGTTCCTACGATGGGGCTATTTCGTCTCACAACTAAAAACTCTCATTTAGAACTGTGTTTTCTCTAGATCCTATTTTAAAACTGGAATACTAAATTAGTACCTACTGTCGTTTTGCTTGGTTAACATTTTTTGAAATGGTCGGCACTGAACATTTTTACCCGACTGCGCCAGAGTGGGTGTTCTTGACTATTACATATATGGTTGTTAGGCAGTTATGCCTGGTCATTGAGATATTAAAAATAAAACTTAAATACTTGAGATATATTATATGAACAACACTGAACCCAAAAATATTTCTCTCATAAATTTTGTACTCTTTCTTTTGTTACTTTCTCCTCTTACCAGACATTGTGACTAAACTACCAATAGGCTTGATGTTAAAACTACAGATATTATACAAGAGGCGTGGTATGCATTATAGGTTCTGGATCGTTAAGATCACGCGACCCCTTTATATTGTCAAACACTCGCGGGTCAATTGACGTTAAAAGGTATACAGGATGATCTGAAAACGTCACCACTTATCCGTGTTATATTTAATTTACACTTTATTTTAATTCGCACGTTTGTGACAGAGTATAAGTTCTAAACCGACATCTACGTAGGTGGAGCCACAGGCAATTAATAATAATCAATATAACTGGATATTAAAAGTATTGCTGGAACTTCGTTCGTATGGTTAAATCCAGAAAATCCTGTTTTTATAATTGTCTGCCAAACAAAAACGTAATTAAATTAAATAAAAGGTAATCTAGGCAACGGTTTCGCTCCAGACTTCCTACTATCACAGATTAAAATTAACCTTTTGAATTGATAACAGAATTAAAGTGGTTCGTGCAAAAATTTCAAATAAAATATTTATAAAAAGAAATTCATTTGTACATATTTGATAAAAAATATTTGAAAAAAAAAAACAATGTTCAATAAATGGGTGTATTTATTGAACATAGTTTTCAAATATTTAATAAAATACCTACGGCTACCCCCACCACCGGAGCTGTTGGGAGATTATGTCGGACTCGGACCGACAAAAAGGCACGACGCCTGTGGGTCGTTTTTAGTTGCCAAAGGTGAGGTTAACAGGCACCCTCGCACCCCAGCCGACCCAGGAATAAAATTTTACTTACTGAATTTATTGAATATTTAACATTTTTGATTCTCTACTACTGAGAATCAAAAATGTTAAACCAGATTTATGAAACACTTGAAATACTAATAATTTAACTAAAATATCAGCCCAAACCCATATCCATATTACTTCAATAAAGAGAAATCGTTGTTAATTGAAAGGGTACTAACTACTTTAGATATTATCTTCCCTTAGGAAAAGTTTTTAACGAGGCGCTAGGACATTTTACAAAGAGTATTTAACCAAACGAATCTGGCTCATAAATCCATTCTGTGTTATTTTAAAGGAAAGAGTTTGCGCTGTGAGTGGGAAGACCAAAGGCTTGTCCTGCTTCGTCTCTTACACTGACGTCACTGAAACTCTCTGTGCTTACAGGGTTGGCAGTGCGAGTGTGACTGCCTTGGTTTTGCACACGTCCATAGGCCACAGTGACTGTCTGCCACCTAAGTGATATATAAAATAAAAAAACAGATACGTCAAAACATGTGGTTATTATAAAAACATCCTGTATGTGCAATAAACCGAGGGAAGGTACGGCAGGGGCATGAATCTGATTATTTTTGATCGTACGCTAATGCCATGGCTGCGAGGACAAAGGCAGCTATCGATCAGCCCAATTCCACGATGGCTAATTGCCTACAATTGTCTACCTCTTTTATAAGTTCACTCTTTGTGCCCGCTCGGTTCAACCGATGACTTGACTGTTTCAACCCTTGTAAATTATAGCCACAGGGAAATGTGACACAAATATAAACTTTTATTTTAAAATGTTGGTTGCTTTTAGTACTTTTTTTATATTGGGGTACAGACATAAGGTTCGAACTGGTAAAATTATAACTATATTATTATTATTTTAATAAAGAATATTAGCAACCGCAATTACTAATATTCCCTCTAACCCCTCCAACTAAGCTAAATTGGTGTGCTAGAAGTGGGTTTACGTCGGTAGTTTAATGACCAGATTTTGAACCCGAGACCTCTCTATCGTGAAGCCGACTCCTTAACCACTAACCTACAGACGCTATATATTTTTATTTATCATTTCTAGAGAAATTTTATGATAAAATTTTTATTTAATAACAGTTTATTGAAAAAAATCACTACCGTGTAGCTTTGTAATTTTGTAATAATATACAAAAAAGTGATTTTGTATGTATATTATTACTATCTGTTATTTATTATCTGCTATCTGGAACCGCATATTACAAGTTATGCTGAGTTTAGGTGTAAGTTGTACTACAGTCTTCTTATACTTAGTAACACTATGGTTCTACTAAGTAAAATGTCCTTGAATATTAATTTATTTAGCATAAAGTATATGTGAATTGAATATTTTTATATCTATGTATCATTGGTTTTTTTTTAAATTTGTTTTGTAATATAAGTACGTGACTTGAATCTCAAAAGAAATATGTTTTATTTTATAGAAATAAACGTAACTTTAACTTTGTCCTACAGCGAATTATGGACAGTGCGGAGGCTGCGGCGTTGTCATCGGGCAGTGGCAGCGATGGTGCCCCCGGGTCTTACTACGACGCGCGCTGGCTGAACGTGCATGCTGACGATGGTACCTTAGCTGCAAAAGCGCGCCGCCTTATGCTCACTCCGAGCAGACACTTCGATCACATCGCGGTGAACTCCAGCTACAGCGCCGTTCTCATGCCGCCCTATATCAATACTGAAGGTTTGTGCTTTTGAACGCTTATGTCTAAACTGGAAACTTGATGGTATTGTTTTTGATAATACTTGATTAAACTAAAATCACACAGTGTTCTGAAATATATATAAATGAAGTTATGCCTTCCGTATACCTATTCACATGATTAATTCTTGAAATTAGTATATACAAGAATTTGCCTCTCATTGGATTGCAATTCCTCTGTGCACTCCCGGCTTTACCGGAAGAAAATTCTTTATATAGTATGCCTTGTAAGTGTAAAGAATAAATAAAGTTTCCAAGAATCTTGGCAGACATTGGCTACAACTGGTAGTCTTGCAGGAACAGTATTCATTTGATTAATCCAGGTTATAAGGTTTTATTAATCCAGGTTATCTTTTAACCATATTTTCATAAATCTTTTCAGTAGCTATTACGTGATTGAACCTGTAAACATACAAATATGAACATTTATGATAAACTGAACCCGGATTAACGTTCCTTTCTCATGAGCTTTGCGATGCAATTTCGAATTTTGTCTATAATAAATTAAATCACGTTTTTATAACAACATACTGTACTAAAAAAAATCATAATAAATTCCCAAATGTCAAATGAGAAGGGTTAAAAACGTGTGTGCTTTAAAAGCCCCTACGAACTCCACCAACTCATCAAATCAACTTTCCTCAAATGTCAGAGCCGATTACAGGACACACCGACAACGATAACGTTGTATTTGCCCTGGTTATACTTTACTCCGAATAATAAAACACAAGCGAAAAATACTACGAACTCCCCATCCTTAAATAATGGAACCTAATATATTGTTGACACAGGGGACGGCAAGGGGAGGGACCAGAGGGAAAGGGGAGGGAATAATGATTTATGGACAGATTGACGTCTTTCTGACTATTTAGTAGCGCTTACTCCAGCAAATGTTATTGGAAATCCATCAAAAAACATTGTCGTTGACAATATTTCGTCTGCTATCAAAACATTTCCTATTTTGGTCATATTTTGAATATGACTCAGATTGTTTACTATAGTTAGTACTTGGTAGTTGGTATTACCT
This sequence comes from Eilema griseolum, assembly GCA_963662185.1. Taxonomy (NCBI): domain Eukaryota; kingdom Metazoa; phylum Arthropoda; class Insecta; order Lepidoptera; family Erebidae; genus Eilema; species Eilema griseolum. The sequence goes on from OY759230.1 coordinate 11,671,689, forward strand.
TTAGTTAGGTCATTATTCTCACTAACAGTTTAATAAAAGTGCTAAAGGTGCTGAAGGAACATATGACCCGCGGCATAGTAAGCGGTTACCGATACATGTGGAAACTTTGTAACATTCTTTACTGCATTTACACGTTGGGGCCGTGTTCCGCTACCCAAGATGAATACGAAAGGTGGTTAATTTTTTGCTCAATCACGTCACAACGACTAGACCTATCTTAATGATTTAACTTGTGACCATGATTCACTCACATCTGGATAAAAATAATCGGGATATTTACCATGTTCTCGTCCTCTCAAGACTCGAAACAATGCAACATGGTAAATATCCCGATTATTTTGATACCGATCTTAATGATACTTGGCGACCGATCTGAATGATGTACAATAAGGTCAAAAGATTTGTCTAATCTCAATCTCGTCAAGAAATCGATGGTTAAAATAAATCTAACCTACTTTTAACTTTATCGAGTGATAGTAATGACTTCTCAATCTATCATTTAACCTACTGAAGTCCTTGAAACCCTAAAATGTCGTATAGCGGTCTGTATTTAATTTAAAGAGCAGAATTACATAGAGCATGGTAGGTACGTTTATTTAACAAACCCATAGTACACAGGCGAAACCATTAATTTTTCCGGCCGGCGGTCCAAGAGAAAGCAATCACGGCTGCCCAATGAACCAAGTTTGCCAATTACACTTCTTTTAATGGGTAGTTAAAGAAAATTTCCCTAATTGCTGGACAGAGTGCCAACATTGTCGCGATTATCCGCTATTGTGTAGCCAAAATTTGGTGCATTCATCCATAATTTATAAGCACGTGGAACAATTTGCTTTTAATAAACTGAATGTGAAGTAACTCATTTTGATTTAATTTCATGGTCAGTTTTATTCTCAGATCAATAGAAAATCAATCAAAACTAGCGGTAGCCTAGTGGTATAGGTAATGAACTGCTGAGACGAGGTCTCGGGTTCGATCCCAGGTTTTACCATGGCACACACCAATGACTTTTTGATGCTTTTCGAAGTTATGCGTGTATTTATCGTAGGTTTATAAGTGCCCGATTAATGGCAATAGGCTCGCCACCTATTTACATTAAACATAAACTGGCGAAATGTGGGTGCTAGCACCTCTGCCTACCCCTTCGGGGATATAGGCGTGAGTTTATGTTATGTTAGAAAATAATAAAAATTACGACAATGTATTAAATAAACAATAATTTTGTGACAGATGGCGAAGTACAGAACCAAATCGCGTGGTCGGAGCACCTGGACCCGCTGTTCGTAAACAATTACGAGATTGATCCTACGCTGTCCTGGCAGTACTACGCCTCTTCAACCGGCTTCATGAGGCGATATCCAGGTACGACTAGTCATTGGTAGTTTCACGTAAAACTTTTACCATAGAATATTCGTAGCTATGCCGTAGCATCTCGTAGCATATTTTGCTACGTCGGCTACGATATTTCGTGTGTGGCAGTATTAAATAAAAACTTAAATATTTTCATTGCGCACTTTTTAATATAATATCGTATATCCGTAGCAATGTCCTGGCCACCAGAAGACGGCTATTCTCATCACGCGAGAGACTTCTACGACTTTAGGTCTTCGAACTGGTTCGTTGAAGCGGCAACATCTCCTAAAGACTTGGTTATACTATTGGATGACTCCGATGACCTGAGTTCATCAAACTGGAGGCTGGCGAAGTCGACTGTGTCAGCTCTGCTGGATACCCTGGGACCAAATGACTTTGTGAATATCTACCGATATAGTGACACGATTTCGGAACTTCAAACATGTTATACGAAGATTTTGGCACAGGTGAGTCTTTATTCAACTGTACTTTTGTGTGTCTCATCAGAGGCTGTGGGTTCGATACCCGCTTAGTGCGTGTATGATTTTGTTATTTGCATGGGTTTGGGTATTATGATGTGTTTTACGTATATATTAACAAAAAAAAATTACGTTGTCGTTGCTGGTATTCTAGAACCCATATTACAAGTTATCCTACTTTGGACCTAGATGGTGCAGCACCGTCAACTGGGCCCCTTTACTGGTTGTTGCTATTCAATATTTCCCGATCGTTCTAGTATATTGAGATCCCCTCTATAAAATAAAAAACTGGCAGTCGGCTATAATCGGCTTCTATAAAAGTACCTTAAGGTGTCTATTACAGTTTAATTTTCCACTACACTACCAATAAAACTTCTTTGGAACACCTTATTAAATAACACTTATCAACCAATTAACCGATACACTTTCTATTCCGTTTGAATGAACAGTAACAAACTCAATAGAAAACAAAAGTCGATTATAGTTTATTACAAACTATCACCTAAACGCGTTCAGTAAACAGCAATCAAGAGCAATTAGACGATATAAGTTTAATTAAAACAAGGCTTTTGAACAGGCGGGTGGAACAAATTGTTCGACGCCAGTACTGATTTAAACATCACGTAAATTTTACGTCGGAATTGCCCACCTACCCGCGTATAAAGCTTTTAATATCGGTTTATGCGTGTCAATTACTGCCGGCGTACATTGTCTGCGATTTTGTATTAACAATGCAGGATTTAGGTCACGGCAAGATAACACCACGTTAAGGATTATATACCGAATATTTTGCGTAAAAAAGCTGACGTACATGGAAATAGGGTAGGGAACATTGCTAGGAAATAAAACGTTTGATCGTGTCACGAATATTCGTAATCGATTTGTATCTTATGTTTTAAAAAGCAGAAGATGTTACTTAAGGTCCTGTGGCCCCTAGATGGGACAGAGGGCGTCCATAGTGCGTCGCCATCCCTGTCAGTCTTGAGCTTCACACTTCATTTCGCTCCAAGTATTCAGAGTCTAGCCGCTTCTGCAACAATAGTCCGACTCCATCTCCGTTTGGGACGGCCACGCTTACGTTTTCCTTGCAGAAGATGTACGGGCCCTAGCTTGCTTGTTGCCTTGGGTATTGATAGGGCCAAAGATAATCTCACCTACTAGTCAATGTACCTAATAAATAAAGGACGAGGCTTTAGTGAAGGCTTAGCTCTCAGGATTGGGAAGTCGGACGGTAGTACCGCCTGGAAAAGTCGTCATACCATTCAAAAGCGTGAGCGGACCTCCAGTTGTAAAGTGCAAAATGTAGACGTAACTCCACCGGACTATTAACTGGATACAAATAAAATCTATCATTCTAGAAACTGTTAATTCTCGACTGATAGAAGCATTTGAGAGTGTCTGCTTGACAGTCTCAACAGATGCTTCTTCACACCCCGCTTAAGAGCGTCTTCCCATTAGCCTGTATATAACTTTCATATTGTCCGGCCCAATATCGGATATCGGAGCTGACACTGCTATGTCGTTCACCAGATTGTGGAATATGAATCGAACCGACTACAAATTTCATACAGAAGCTAAAACAGTGACTGCAAGCGACTTTCGACCTTAATGATATTTTCTTAGTTACGTGTCTTTTCGCGTTAATAGATGACGCTGAGGAGATAGGACACGACTGACTTCCTGTCCCCATTGAGCAGTCCGACTAGGGAAGTACCTCCACCCTATAGAATACCACGGCTATAATAACCTCTTGTTGTGTTGCCAGCGGTAAGTAGAGTAGCCAGAGCTCACTGGAGAGTTTTTGTGCTGTCAGTGGGAAGACCAAATGCTTTTCCTGATTGTGTCTTCTGTACTGACTGCACAGAAACTCTCTGTTCTTACAGCATGAGTGTGACTCCCCTGGTGTTAGACACGTTCATAGGTCACGGTCACTTTCCACCAGGTGAACCTGATGGAATCCTATGTAAAAAAACTTTAAGTTAAGTCATTGAGTCATGTCAATAAGGTTGAAAATTGTTTGCAGGTTTATCTAATTTCTGTGTCTGTGTTATCGAGCAAATGACCATATCGGATTCAATTTTATCGGATATATGTGAAAACAGCACATCGGCTATCGGATATCGGTTGTCTTCGCCCGACACCGATTTCGTGCCGGTTAATGTGACAATGGCCTAAGGACCTCGCGATTATAAGAAGAAGGAAACAAACATAGAACAGATAGGCAATCCAATTCTTTATCATTCGTCAAAGAAAATAAGTACTGATGATATCAGAAAAAGGAAAGAAATTTTTGTAAAACATTCCAGTTGGAAGAAATACGAGGCCTACAGTCAACTACAGCAGTCATTGAAATATAAATCGATAACGCGAATTAAATACTCGTTTGTGTTGAACAATTTTTGCTATTCGTCGAAGATAAATGGTGTCGAAGACAAACTCAAAAACGCTGTACATATTGTAACTAGACGACTCGCTCAGGCTCCGCCCATGGCATAATTAGTAACCTCGTATCTAACATTTAAGCCATATATTTGCCCGAAATTTATTCATTCTGCAATAATGTATGGGATGCTCGGCTCCCTTGGGTAGTAGCGTGATGTTATTTAGCCCATAACCCTTCTCGATGGACTATTCACTGCAAAATAGAAGTTCTCGAGATTAGCGCGTTCAACTAAACAAACAAATAAACTCTGTAGCTTTATAATAGTATTATAAATATGTGTACCGTCTTTGTTGGCCACTGTAGCTACACATTGGGTCTAGTTAATTACAGGGAACGAGCCCAGCCCGGAGTGTTCTAAGGAAAGTCGTCGCAATCCCCATCTATAATTAAACACAAAGTCGCATTTCGACTAAGTTTCCATTAAGGTTACCGCAAAATTGTGCAAGAACCTTGACTATCTGTCTTATAGTCCTTCGTCTCGTTTGACTTTCCCACTCGTTTGAATTTAACTTTAGTTGAAATAAACTTCACAGATGTACATTTATAATTTAAATAATGAACTGATTCCATTTTTAAGTAACGGATTACAATTTTAATGACATTTCCAAATATATTTTGGAACATTGTAGGTATTTAAACTATCATTTTGATACTGATATTTTGGAACAGTTTGAGGACAGTTAATAACGTTATGCTAAGCGCATTATCAACTGAGACGTTCTCTATTTCATTGATACTCTGAAGTATATTTCGGAACTTCTCGTCTGCATGATATCATCGTTGTCATCATCGTCGAAATGCAGGAAAAGACATATTGTCATGTTATTATTTAACTCGCTAAAATATATCAAGCAGTGAGTGTTTATGTTCATGTTCAGAATTCCGAGCGTTTCAACCCACTTCACTAGTCTATGATTTAAAGTCAGTACTTTCAGTAAACATTATTTTAGTGCCCACATGTTCAATCAATACTACTGTTACAATACCAGACAATTCATAAAGAAGAATAGAAATACAATTATTTGCATTATGTACATATTTCAATGTTTTTCTTTACATAACCCTACAAAAATTACTAGAGATAAATAATTGATAATATCGGTAATTAACATCCAGTAGAAATGTGTTAATTACTTTAATGACCACAAATCAAAACGTAATTATTGCTCAGAAAGACGAACAAATGTATTAATTGTAAATTATATATACAGCATGGTGTTTTCTATCTTCCCATATAAAGTTTATTTTTTGTCAGCAGCCGCGACAGGAGGAACTGTCAGATTTCATGAATAAGTCAGAATAATGAAAAAGCAAAATCAGCGTAACTAGTTTGTTTTATGATTTTAGAACGCGAATAAACATACTTAGATAGATTTTGTTTATAAATTTCATCCGGGTGTTTTTATTTACAACATTAGATAAAAAGATGAATGAAAATACACATATTCGTACATACAAATATTTGCATGTTGTGGAAATCGAATCCACAGTATCTGACTTAGTATAGTCGAACGCTCTATCGCTACGCCATAGATATAACCTATAAAAGGAAAGAAAAAGGATAAAAGGTCTCTATTAAATCATAGCTCATAAATACTGAAAAGTGTTGTGAAAAAGAACCAGCCTGTATATATTAGTCGTTAATGTGTTGTGGCAAATGCAAGTATCGCGTGTCCATCGACAAGGCAGGCGCGATATTCATCTGTCCTGTACCTACGCAGGGTAATGGTTTCAATCCAGCAACTTTAATGCGCTACCATTAATATTCCCCTATCTGATCATTTTAGTTTCACTGCATACAAATAGGTACTGCTATTTATTGTGATAGCTTTGACATTTTTCATTTATTCGAACGTAATAAGCGTTTCAACGTAGCGTAGGGTACAGGATCGAGGTTCATTTTAGTATTGTTGGTGATATCTGTTCAGTTGGTGTAATAATTAACTCCCCGAAAATTACCTGTAGTCCGCCAGTCATTTTTGACATCATAGAATAAGAGATGATTGATTTTAGTCTGTTCGAATTCAATATAGTTACTTCACCCCTATATATGGCCGCGTGGTTCCCGGCAGAGTAGAATTTGGATCACCCATCTCTTCCCATGCAGTGTCGTCCAAGGCGACTAAGGTATAGAGTAATTTAACATCAGACATATATATACAGTCCAGACTCAGCCTCAGATGCTTGAGTCAACAATAGTGTCTGGAAGACGGCAATTGGCTCACCCCCTATTATATAGGACCAAATTCAATGATTGGTGAAATGTGGATGTTAATTCACCTCTGCCTAACCCTTCGGGGATAAAGGCGTGATTATATGTATGTATGTATGCACTCCCTATAGCTCCAGGTGACGTGGTACCTACCCGTGAGGGGTCTCCACCTACCACAAAAAGATCATAAGATGCCTACTTTTCTACCAGAGAAGAATTCAATAACATTTTTAATCGATGAACAAATCAAACTGCAATGAAAGGAAATATATTAATATCCGTTTTCTAAAACTCGTATTATATAAATACTATGCTTACTTAGATAGATTAGATGACTTCACCTAACAAGTTCTATAATATTAATCTATCATTATACACGAATGAAACACTAGTACTTGAACAAACAACAAAGTTTACACTCCGTAGACCTAATATAAGTACTATGCTTACTTTGAGTTTAGATGACTTCAACCTAACAAGTCCTACAATATTAGGTGATCTATCATTATACACGAATGAAACACTAGTACTCGAACAAACAACAAAGTTTAGACTCGATGCTACACTCGACTTTCGTCTGCCACTATTCTATATACCGCTGTCCAAACTCTAGATGATAAGACTTCCGCATATTTCCCGAAGGTGTCTGTAAAGAGCTATATTTGAATGGGAATATCATCTCAGCGTGCTCACTTTATTTAGTTCATAAGTCCCGGTAAGTTGAGAGATAAAATCAACGTTATAGAAGAGGGTGGCTAGGAACAGGTGAGAAGGTATAGCCGCACTCTTATCGCGCGAGCTTGCAACTTTCTGCTTCGAGACTTGTATACTTACAACCCGCCACTCGGAGGAGCAACTCAGAACTTCGATCGAAGCCTAGATAATATTCGATATCCGATATTTTGTTTCGCGGAATAGGATGCTATTCATATAGTCAGTAAATAATATAAATGTACATTTATATTATTTACTGACTATATGAATAGCATCCATTATTTACAGGTGTCTGATGACTGGTGTTTTGAACACCTAAATTATTTATCAAATGTCAGTCATTCATAACATTCTGAGTAGACTTAAACTATTGCGTTCTATGATATTCAATAATACAATAGGGTCGTCAAATATGAAATTGCCGTCTTTTTTTTTTGACGAAATTAGAGGAAACCCAATTTTCAGTACTAACATTTATGCAATTTTTTAAGAATGACAAATCCATATTTTATGATTTATTTTTTGTATGAATGAGACAAAATTAAGCTAACAAACACATTTTTATTACATTTTTAAAAAGTGACAGCTGTAAAAAAATAATACGAAATTTATCATCAAAATGGATAGCATTTTGAAGATCGAAATTATTATCAAGCGGCCAATAAAAACAAAATTTAATATAATAATATTTAATAGAGTTGTAAAATCTAGAAACCAACTTTCAAACAAAATATAAATAATGGAAATAGGTATTAATTTACAGTAATAACGAACTCATGAATCTGTAAGAAAATTTCGGCAATTTCATAGGTATAGACCTGATATATTCGTGGCCTCTGTGTCGTAGTGGTAGAACGTTTAACTGCTTCGCAGGCGGCGCGGGTATATTTGCATTGGTCTAGTCTACATAAAAAAAACATTCGCATTCTAGATTCCGTAACACAAGCTAGGTAAACTACGCTTACCATGGGTAGATAGCGATGTGTAGAATGTTGTAGAATATTTATTTATTATTTTTAATGTTAACGGAAAAAGTAACACGATCATGGTATAGGTTGTATTTTTTGTACCTTTGATTTGCCTGACCTGTCGACTAGGTTACACCGGCCGTAGTCACAGGCTACGTCTGTGACCACGACATGTATGTATGTAACTATATGATATCGTGTTAATTCCCTTCTTGGTAGACTTCACAGAAAAACTAGCACCGGAAAGTTTCAATGTATTTCATAATCCGATTACATCTGCCACCTGCTGTGTTCAATAATTGTAGTGTTTTGTAATCTTAGCGCAAGTACAAGCTTTACACAGCTTACCAATGAAATGAACGCTATGGCAGCACATGAAATACGAATGAAGAAACGTTAATTTTCATTATTTAAAAGTTACTTATTTGTATTACTATCCGTAGGTAATTATGCCATAATTTACAGCCAAATTTCGTGGTCCTCAAAAGTCTTTTAACTATATGAGACTTTTGAGGATCACGAATCGTATGTAGCTTAGTGGTTAAGGATCTTAGGCCTTACGATCGAGTGGTCCCGGGTTCGAACATATTTTTTTTTGTGCAGATTTAATTCTGATATTGTTATACCTAGATTTAGTACTTGCCTACCTGATGTACAGAATTAGTATTATATAGACTCGACGACGAACGTAGTGTACGGACAAACCTTTCTGGTTTTTGTTACACTACTAAGGCATTAGACCCAATGTATGTTTTTCTGGTTAAATAAATAAAAAAAAATAAAAAAAGAACTCTAAAATTTGGCTCAGTTGCAAGGGTTAAAGATAATATTAGTAATGGCGATTGCTAATATTCTTATTTTAAAAAAATGTAGTAGAAAAAGTTAACATAATTATAGATATTTTACAATCATGTGCGCACGTAATCTATCTCTAGTAAAAAATTATAATCCACATTGTTCAATTTCATTTAGTAGACAATGTTTCTATATTTTATTTGTCGCTAGCGTTACCATCGCGGTAACCGCGTATGTTATCTAATGAATTATTTACTGTCTGTAAGCAATATCGGTAAAGTTATTAAACACGGTAAGTACGGCTTTGGATCTGTTTTCGTTCCGGATTACGCCGCATCCACACACGCAGAAAAAATAATCCTCCTTTATCTCGGTAAAGGAAAGTGGTATTACGCCGGTGTTATACTGTAATCACATTTAGTACATTTCTTTTAGTCGTCATATACGTATATAATATGATCTTAATTACATGAATGGTGTGGTGGTTTAACTAGCCATCACCATCTGCCACCACATGGATTGGTTATAATATTATGTTATCCTCCTAGTCCTCATTTGTATATTACATACAAACACAAACACAAACTAATATTATAAAGCTGCAGAGTTTGTTTGTTTGTTTGTTTGAACGCGCTAATCTCTGGAACTACTGATCCGATTTGAATGATTCTTTCAGTGTTGGGTAGTCCATTTATCGAGGAAGGTTTTAGGCTATGTATCATCACACTACTACTTAGGGGAGCGGAGCATTGATAATAAATGTTAACAAATCCGGCAATTTTTCATACATATTTTGAAGACTAAAACATACGGGCTCAAAGGGATATGAAGCTTCAAAATATACCCCGGGTGAAGCTGGGGTGTATTTTGTATATTTTCGGGGCTCGAGTTGCTTCCATTCATTGGATTACGAGACAGTCAAGAATGAAAAGGTGGCCATGGGCGACTAGAACTCACAACAATAAACCTTTCCCTAGTTTCAAGGTTGTTCGCTGCAAGCTGGTGCAACCTTCGTGGTTGGAAGTTTAACTCATATCAGTTGTACAACTTGTCGTGTTTTAGGAACAATTATGAGACAAGGTGATGCGTACTAACATAAACTCATAACATAAACTCACGCCTATATCCCCTAAGGGATAGGCAGATGTGCAAGCACCCACATTTCATACTATTAAATTTTTTTAAACACGAAATATGTTCATCATTGCGAAAACTATTTTTTTTTAACGTGTGAATAATCCCCACAACTACCTTACCACCGCAGCTGGTGGGAGAGGTTATGACGGACTCGAACCGACTAAAACGCACGACGCCTGTGGGTCGTTTTTGGTTGCCGAAGGTGAGGTTAACAGGCATATACCTCGCATCCTGGCTGCGCTAAAAAAACTAGACTAGAAGTGAGCACTAAAGGGTGGCCAATAAGATACAGAAAATAATTGACTGGTGTCGTGAAATTTCTAATCGAAAATGACTTCAAATTCGACTAGGAAAAGATGAATTTTGGCTTTCAGCACAGTTAGGTTCTCTCAGTCGAACATTTGAAACGATCAATAATAGGCTAGTGTACGGATTTGGCTTTCATCCAAACTATTCTGAAAGTATAGGTGTTGATTTTGATACTACAAAGGTTTTAATACAAGAATAATACAAATAACCGCGGTTGCCTAGAAATAACTGCGGTAGCCTAGTAGTATGGGTAATGGACTGCTGAGACGAGGTCTTGGGTTCGATCCCAGGTTTTACCATGGCACACACCAATGGCTTTTCGAAGTTATGTGTGTATTTATCGCAGGTTTATAAGTGCCCGGAAATGACAATAGGCTCGCCACCTATTACATTGGAACCTAAAAATAAAACTGGCGAAATGTGGGTGCTAGCACCTCTGCCTACCCCTTCGGGGAATATAGGCGTGAGTTTATGTTATGTTATGTAATACAAATACAATTGATGGCGCTAAGGTATATTATGTTTCACTTGATAATGGGGGTTGAGAATGAAGATTTTGTTGCCACGCAATCATTTTTACAGGTTTATAATAAAATCTTAACCATATAATCATATTTCTTATCTATCTGTGGAAATCAAAAAATAAATTTAAAAATATAGTTTCAATTCAATTCAATTTATTTATTAGTGGGTCATAGGTTTGTGTACAGTTCTTATTACATATTACTTTAAAGTGCGCTGTGGAATATAGTGAACAAATTAAATTCACATAGACATTCAAATAAATATCAAATACTTTACAATGTCATGCGAGAGAATTATCATTGAGGAATTCGTCAGTGGTATAGTTGATGCTAAAGGTAATGGTATGTTGACAGTAACCTGGATCTCTTTAATACCGGTAAACATTCTGCCAGATCTTGTCTAACGAAGTGTCTTGTTGAAAGTGTATAGATGTTGATATTTCTATTGGCTCAATCTTATTCCTGTCTTATTGCTCTCAGCTGTTAACAATTTTGTTTTATATAACATAACATAAACTCACGCGTATATCCCCGAAGGGGTAGGCAGAGGTGCTAGCACCCACATTTCGCCAGTTTATCCTTAGGTCCCAATGTAATAGGTGGCGAGCCTTTTGCCATTGTTGTTTTATATAATCGGTTGATATAATTGTGGAAGCTTGTAATTGGCGTGTACTAACCTAAATGTTGTTTATATGTGAATGTAGCTGTAATCTCCCCAAATAAAATAAAAATAAAATAGCAACCCATATCTGTTAAAGTTCCATTGCAGATTTCTGTAAAACAGAATTTGTCACCAAAATCAAGTAAACAGTCACGTATCTAATCTTTAAACCTTTAATTATTTTCAATACAATGCCAAAGAATTTAGTAATATAAACTGCATTGAAAGGTCCAACCAGTTGGAACCTAAAATGCCACAAATAGATACCCAAACAAACAAGATTTTAAATCTAACCGAAGAGTTAGACTTTCCAGGTCTAAAGTCTAGAGTTTTATTTGCAGGCAATCCCCGAAACATTAAGGGAGCTGAAGACTACGTTATGGAATGCTGAACTATCTGGAGGAGTGGCCAATCTCACGGGGGCCTTGACTACAGCTTTTGAAATACTGCATCGGGTATGTAATAATTTACTCAAAATAGTAAATACGCCTAATCACCCACCACTAAATCTATTTGGTTAACTTTTGGCATACAGTTTTTATCCTGAAGAAGAAAAAACCATTTATGTGAAGTGAAGTATACTAGGCACTTATTTACCTTCAATAATTATATTCTTTAATCTCAATTGTCCGAGATAAACGCGGACGATTGTAAAGTTAGTATCATATAATTCTCAAGATCCTTGTTAGAGGAAAACTTACTCAGACATTGAATTTGAATGTGTATTGTCGCTTTATCGATGCCTTATTTTGGCTAGTCAGCTATAGTCAACCAGAAAATAAAACATGCCTATTTGATTATAGTCGCATCGTACAAATGTGGGCCAACGCACTCGCGCAGTCAGTTACGAAAGTAGGTTAACACGTCAAACTTTACAGAACGCTTGTGCAGTTGAATCGATTTGAATAGCAGATCTAGTACCTGATGAAGTATATTTTTAACACAAGTACTCTTAGGTAGTAGAGAAAGTGCACTATGAATTTGAATTAGATATTCTACATTGCTGACAGTTTCTTCTTTATGCACTGTGGTGATTGAAATACTCATCATTCTGTTTTGAGGTTTTTTTACCGCAAAACTTAAAACTGTGACACTCGTACGGATGCACATCATTATTTTTTTTAATCTAAGTTGTTAATTAATTAGTTTAATGTATGAGTTCTCTAAATTGCGTCCAAAGAGAATTTAGTTAGGTATACTGGAAATTTGTGTCAAATTGTATCCAACTCTGGTCAGCTGTTTCCACGTGATTGAATACCGTCATGAAAGCATATAAACTTTCACAGCAATAAATTTGAGTTGGATGTTAATATTACAATTAATTTCCAGTATAACCGAACGGGTCAAGGTTGTCAGTGCAACCAGGCGATTGCAGTGATCGGGGCCGGAGGCGGCGCGACCGGTGTCAAAGGCGTGTTCAGAACATGGAACTGGCCACACATGCCTGTGCGCATATTTACGTACCGCGTCGGGGGAGATGCCGCCGCTGGCCATAACATGAAGGATATGGCGTGTACTAATAAAGGTTAATATTTTAACTGTTTACGCTTTAAAGAAAGACTTGTCCCAGTAATACTTTGATAGGTGTGAGTTATATACGTTAAGATTAGAATAGTGGTTAATTAACCAATGGAGATGATATATATGATGATAGAGCTACTTCGGAGGTAGCGACTTTGAACCCCCTTTGACCTTTTGACCTTCGTGGCATAGCGGTAGAGCATTCGACTGCTATGCAGGGGGCGCGGGTTCGATTCCCGCTCAGTGCAAATAATTGTATGCATGAATATGTATATTTGCATTGGTCTGGGTGTTTCTAGTAGTAAAGTATCTAAGTATGTTTATCCGCATTCTAGATCCCATAACACAAGCTAGTTAAGCTATGCTTACCATGGGTCTAGATAGCGTTGTGTAGAATGTCGTGGAATATTTATTTATTCATGTTAGGAGTGGGTTCACGCCGGTAGTGGAATGGCCAGAATTCGAACTCCAGACCTCTCGATATACTATCTAAAGTTTGTTAGTAGTTTGTTTGTAGGGTATACATATTGTTTGGGCCTGGATAACACTGCGTAGTATTTCGCAACATATTTATTTATGGATATCATAATGTCTATGTTCTGCAGGTTTCTACGTAACAATAAACGACCACTCTGAGATCAAGTCGAAAGTGTTGCACTTCGTGGAGGTGCTGGCGCGGCCGCTCGTCATGTATCAGACCGTCCACCCGGTGCACTGGAGCCCCGTCTACATCGGTGGGAGGGTAAGTCATGTACTTAGGATCACGAAGTTATAGGGAAAGTGCATGTTAAAATATACAGTCTCCACTAAGATCTACCACTAAGCATATATTGCACCATATACAAGGTGGTGTATGTGTCCAGGCAATTATGTGATCCTTGTGATGATTGTTAATAGATTGGAAAAAGCGGTGACAGATAATAATGTAGAACTTTTTGCCTTTTTTTACGTGAGAAAATTTCCCGCGGATACCCCCACCACCGGAGCCGATGGGAAATTTTATGTCGGACTCGAACCGACTAAAATGCACGACTCCTGTGTGTCGTTTTGGTTGCCGAAGGTGAGGCTAACAGGCATACCCCTCGCACCCTGGCCGACCTAGGGCCATCTCTCTCGATCTGGCCCTCTCCTCGGGTAAGGGGGCCAACAAGTCCCCAAATCGCCCCCGTAAACGGGGGCGCAAGGCGAGCTGCCGCCACGGCCTGATTCTGCCAGGCTAACAGGTGGCTCCACCCGTCACCCCCAATATCTGAATCACCTAATGCATTAAATGATATCTACATTTGTTATATTACTGTCCATCTCAAGGTTGCCTGGAAGAAATCCCATTGCACATTCAACTGTATGTACAACATGCAACCTAATTGTCTCTTTTGGTGTACTAATTGTGTTCTTTGTGACCTATGAATGCCCATGTTTCCACCTCCAGGGTGAAAAATAACATTAAAGCATTTTCACAAACCTGAAAACTCATAAACTGTAAATAAATTAATAAAATAGTCCCTCTAGTAGTCAAAAATAATAGTTTACGCTATAAAATCTAAAATATCCAAAAGTTTAAGATAACTTTGTTATCATTTTGTATATAGACCATTTAATCTTATTATATCTACTATTCAAAAGAGCTCAACCCTTATCCGTATCCAAAATAAAGATATTTATTCCTTAGGAAACGAGTTAAGAGGCCGTCTACGAAATTTGCCGATTTCGCTGGCTTATGTGATTTTCGACAGGCGACTTCATAGTAAAAATCTGTATTACTTCAAGTTTAAATGGATAAATATGAAAGATCAAGAAAATTGATGGACAATTTTCTAATTTTTATCACATAATTTTTTAATCTACCTCATACCCGTACCTGTATTGTGCATTTTTCTGGGAGAGGTTTAGAAGATGACCAATTTCTTTCTAAACATAACATAACGTAAGAGAAAAATACAACGTATTGTTCTGGAATCATCTACAGTATGTATTTATTACTTTTTACTACTTCAGTACAAAATATGTAACTTAAAGCATATTTAAAATAGACTAGTTAAGACGCGTAATAAATATCAAACGATCAAAATTGTGTATCTATACGATGCCACGACGCGATGCACGCGCGCATCGGCATCTGATAGAGAAATACCGCCCGTTTAGTATTTGTATACGGCCTCTTAAGATGAAATAAAAAAAGAAATCTAGTCATTCGATTTTGTTTTATATGCTCTCTTAATATAAAATGTTTTATATTGAATTTATTTGAAAAGCAAGAACTTGCGCCCTTCGACACGCGGCGTTTCGGTAGCGGCATATTGTTGATTAGAATGACAAATGTATGGGATTTGACGAATATGACAGTCCTCAACGCATGTCATAAACGTCAAATCCCATATTTTTGTCATTCGCCGGTCAACGAATTGCCACTTGTCAAGGTGGAGCGGGACTTTGGCCCTGGGTCGGCCGGGGTGCGAGGGATATGCCTGTCAACCTCACCTTCGGCAAACAAAACGACCCACAGGCGGCGTGCGTTTTAGTCGGTTCGAGTCCGACATAACCTCTCTCACCGGCTCCGGTGGAGAGGTATCCGTGGGGATTTTGCGCACGTAAAAAAAAAAAAGGTGGAGCGGGACAAAGTAACACTCTTGGGCAATAACGCCAAGAGATCAGTAAGGTAGGAGTGAGAAGCATTAATGTGACTACAACAATTTATAGTTTATAAATTAGGTAGTGGTGTGGGTAATGGACTGCTGAGACGAGGTCTCGGGTTCGATCCCAGGTTTTACCATGGCACACACCAATGAATTTTCGATGCTTTTCGAAGTTATGTGTGTATTTATCGCAGGTTTATAAGTGCCCGGTTAACGGCAATAGGCTTGCCACCTATTACATTGGGACCTAAACATAAACCGAAATGTGGGTGCCAGCACCTCTGCCTACCCCTTCGGGGATATAGGCGTGAGTTTATGTTATGTTTACAATTTTATGAAATTTAAGTGAGTCTTGGGAACTATGGCTGAAATTACTAATATTTACTCATAACCGTACTATATTTATTCATGCGTCACGACATTGAATATATGAGTAGAATAAAAAATGTATTCATTTATAAGCGACTCCGCAAAGAGAATTATACTTTATCTACGTTTAAATATAAAATAACATACCATTAACCAACAAGTGAATAATATACATTTAGAATGTTTTCGTTAGTTGTCATACCTCTAGATTGAATGAGCAACTTAATACTGCTAGATCCTTGCGTATATTTCCGATATGTCTGCACTTACGCCTTGGAAGTCCGAAGTCCGCTTTTTCAGTCTAACTGTGTCGTGGCTAAACTTCGAAATTTTCCGTGAAGACTTCATTACTCCTAGATCTTTTAATGTTATGTCTGTAAATGTTTAACAATATAACATATTTTGGTTACAGAGTACTAGTTTATCAGACGATGGCATGGGTCAACTGATGTCTTCTGTCACCGTTCCGATCTTCGATAGGAGAAACCACACGGTATGGATAAAACATTATTTGATGTTAAGTTGAAATGTTATTTTTCATTGAAATAAAATTTTAATAAATGCATTATTTTCTCAGCAAAGAGAAGCAAACTTACTCGGCGTGGTTGGAACAGACGTTCCTATCGATCAAATAAAGAAGCTCGTGTCACCATATAAGGTAAGATTTTAAGAGACTTTGTACTCATCACTTAATTTCGAAACTTTGTCGCAATACATACTCTGCTCTTGACATGATCATGGACTTTTGACGCTGACTGTACGTAAAAAGGGTACATTCTTATTGTTATGTTGTTTTGTTTACAGCTGGGTGTGAACGGCTATTCGTTCATGGTAGACAACAACGGGCATGTCTTATATCATCCAGATTTGAGGCCACTGGTATGTAAACTGTTTCATTTATTTCTTTGTGTATCTATAAGTATATATTATATATAAAATTCTCGTGTCATAATGTTCGTTCCCGTACTCCTCCAAAACAGCTTGACCGATTCTCATGAAATTTTGTGAGCATATTGAGTAGGTCTGAGAATCGGCCAACATCTATTTTTCATACCCCTTAGTGATAAGGGTTGTCCACCCTTAACATTTTTCTTTAATTTTTAGACATTTACTTGAAAATTATTTATATGTCAAAACAAAGTTTGCCAGGTCAGTTAGTATATATATATATATATATATATATATATATATATATATTCAGCCTATAGAAAATAGTAGGAAATAACTAAAAACGAAAGAACTTTATGATTTTTTGCGTACATAAATATGAAACATTGATTAGCGTTTACCATTGTAACAGTCTTGTATATGATAAGATAAAAGTATAATAATTTCTCAAAAACAAAACCACATTTTATGTAACGCCGTAGGTATATTGAACTTATAAAATTTACACGTCTCTCTCTCTCTCTCTCTCTCTCTCTCTCTTTCTACTTGTTAATACACATTCTATTTAGATTAGGCGAAAACTACACTATATCTTTTATTTTATAAAATTACTGTCCATTTCAAGGTTGCCTGGAAGACATCGCTACCGCGATAAAGCCGCCCATTGTACATTGAACTGTATACATGCTACATACTTGTCCTGCTGTAAATCTGTTGGTGTACAATGTAGAATTATCTATCTATCTAAGTTGCTTTCAAATCTCCTAAAGTACTAAAACCTATTTCTTTGTTTCAGCACACTAATGAGGAGGTAAGTAATTCTCTAGATCATGTGTAGGCTATACTCGAGTTATAACCAACAAACAAACTGCTCAGTCAGTGTCGTTTAAAACAAAGGATATTCAAAAACACATTATTATTTAGATGATAATTAAATTATTCTATCCTGAATTTGACTACTAATTAGCTGCAACAAAGTAAAGAGTACTTGTAAGGAACTTCACACGCTATATTCCATTGTCGTGGAGTCTAAGCAAAGTGACATTCTATTAACGATAACTTCAATGGGGACATGCATTATAATAATATAGTAATTTATAACTACAAAATTTTTAATGATGTTTAGTAATATCATTAATTGAACTTAACTAACATATTTATAGTAAGAAAATAATGTAACTAACCCTAAATATGAGCCTATGTTGCTTTAAATAAAGAAATTATTGTTATTAGTTAATTAAAAATGTATATGTCCAAGATTTGTATATGTATTTTTGTATTGGTCTGGGTGTTTCTATGTATAATATGTATGTATTTACAAAAAAAAAGTATCTAAGTATGTTTATCCGCATTCTAGATCCCCTAACACAAGCTAGTATGCTTACCATGGGTCCATAAATAAATAAATTATATTCTAATATAATATATATAATAATAATATATATTCTAATATAATATATATAATAATAATATATATTCTAATATAATATATATAATAATAATAAACATAAATATTCCACAACATTCTACACAACGCTATCTAGATAGCGTTGTGTAGAATGTTGTGGAATATTTATTATTATTATTTTTGAAACTCAAATAATACCAAGAGCAGTAGCTCCTCAAATTTGACGCCATAATAAAAAATACCAGTGGGGACAAGCTCTATCAGAAGATCGTATTTTTTCTTTGGCACTTTCAAATTTGGACCAAAATTAATGATGTCCTTTAAGTGAGTCTTTGCAACTCGAAATAATCGCGTGTTCCACTGTGACCAACTGAAAACTGATCAACTATTTTATTTCCTAACGGCTCAACTATTTTATTGGTCGGTTAGGAAATAATAAGATTAATCTACCTATTTATTTTATTATAATTATCATAATAATCGCGGTACCCTAGTGGTATGGGTAATGGACTACTGAGACGACGTCTCGGGTTCGATCCCAGGTTTTACCATGTCACACACCAAAGACTTTTCGATGCTTTTCGAGGTTATGTCTGTATTAATCGCATATAGGCTCGCCACCTATTGCATTGGGACCTAAACATAAACTGGCGAAATGTAAGTGCTAGCACCTCTACCTACCCCTTCGGATAGGCGTGAGTTTATGTTATGTTATGTTATCATAATAATCATCAAAATTTCACGCCATTCTCTGATAACGAATAGAAAAAGGTTCCACTAATAAAACGTCACTTTATCTACAGATTTATTAAACGTCTTTATATTTTCACCTATTATATTTTTTTGTACTAATTTTTATTCATAATATTGATATTACAGTACACAGAGACGCTGCGCCCTCTGTACTCAAGCGTGGACGTCACCGATTTAGAATTGTTAGTTGATTCCGACGAGAACTCAAGAGTCAATCTGACGTCATTACTTCTCGATGTAAGTACATCCTTAGCACATATTAAGAACACACTTGTTACTTTTTCCACAGTTCATTTTTATTGGACCTGACCGGCATGGAATACGGAAAAAGTACGTGTGTTCTTGATATCTGTAACAATAAATTCTACCGTGTGCCATCAATCAACAGTATAAATACATCCTTAGCGTTAGAGATTATTATGTTACTGAAAATCCAAGGAGAACTTTAAATATGCGAAAAATGTATTAATCTGTATCAAAGTCAAAGTCAAAAATAATTTATTCTGTTTAGACCATTATATCGGCACTTAAAAAACGTCAACAAAAAAGGAACATGAATATCAGTTTAGTAAATGGACCACCGGTTCGAAACGCGGTCCCGACCTGAGAAGACTCCGGCAAAGAACTCAGCGGGCATTTCTTTTTTTTGGTCTATTTACAAACATACACTTAGTCTACTTAATCTAAATACAAAAATTTACTTGAGTAGCATATAGCTCATTTCCAAGCTTGTTTATCATCCAAGTATTCTTGGATTTTATAATAGCCTTTCTGGCACAATTTACGTTTAACGATATTTTTAAATTTATACACAGGTAATTCCCCAATTTCATTAGGGAGCTTGATAAAAAAGTGTATACAGTTGCCCTGAAATGAATGACTATTTTTCAAGTCGACTATCACAGACTACAAGATTGTATCATACGCATGTCCTAAGCTGTTCCCCACGACTTTTGCGATGAAAGCAATACTGATTCTGTTCCCGCAACCCATCAGGGCCTCAATTCTGCTAAAGCTAAACCATTGTAATACCACGGACACTGCTAAAAAAATCCATTTAATTTTCGACTTTAACCCAATAAAAATAAAATCCAAAACTAAAGGGCTTTATGTAGAGTGAATGATAAAGTGTAATGAAACTCTTTTTATTTAATTTTGGACTTGAAGCGTATAGTGTCTGTGTATGACAGTGGTTTCGCTTTAGTAGAACCGAGGGCCAGAACGTATTCCAGAAATATATAGTAGTCTATATACTAGTCCAGAATATATTTTATTTCCGTACTAAATTTCACCCAGATCTATTCAGCAATGGGCATCAGTTTTTAGTATTTGTACTTATTTCAAATTTACCAGGAGGTAGGACACGACGGTATTCCCGTCTCAATTGAGCAGTCCGACTGAGGAAGTACCTCCATCCTACATAATACCACGGCTATAATAACCTCGTGTTATGTTCCCGGCTGTGAGTAGAGTAGACCGAGCTCACTAGATAATTTTTGTGCTGTCAGTGGGAAGACTAAAGGCTTGTCCTAATTGTTTCTTCTGCACTGACGGCACAGAAACCCTTTGTTCTTACAGGGTCGGTAGCACGGGTGTAACTCCCCTGGTGTTGCACACGTTCATAGGTCACGTTAACCACTTTCCATTCGGTGGGTCGTGTGCATATCTGCCACCTATGTTATATAAAAAAAAATTTGCTTCTTATTTATTATTTTCAACACGGGTTCAAAGTCAGTTTAATTTTTCCTGGAATTTCCCTAAATTGGATGCGGGTGGGATAAATCATATATATGTACATATATCCTTTCTCCTATAACTCTAGACTCATTGCGTGGAGCTCGTAAAAATGTCAAGGTAACGGCCTTGACATTTTTACGAGCCCCACCATCTTTTAAAAAAGTGCTTGTTTGCCACCTAAGTGGTATAAAAAAGGTATCAAAATAGTAAATCTGCCACCAAAATATTGTTTCGAATGACGTCGTACATTTCTTTGTTAATTATCACAAAAATACCTAATACGAATGGATTGCATAAATGTATAGAGAAGAAAGAGTCTCTTCTAACCTATATCTATCCGAGTCGGTGTCACATTCTGCAGACAATAGTCGATATATTTCGCGAGAGAATTACGATACTTGGTGGCAGATTTACCATTTTGAGTACCAATATTTGATGACAAAATATTAGATAAACTTTGCTGACAAAAATCTAATTTCCCTAAAATCGATTATAAAATACAAATAATTTCCCTAAAAATATTTCAACTTCCAGTTACGTCACGACATGATCGAACAACGCGAAGGTGAAACAGAGATCGCGGTGAAAGTCCAGTATGACAACATGAGGCGGGTAGCCACGAGACGGCAGCGGTACTTCTACAGTCCTGTGGACGGCACTCCGTTCTCTCTGGCGGCGGTGTTGCCAGACGGGTACGGAATGTATGAGCTGCTGGCGGAACAGGAGGTCAAACATAGCCCGGTTAATGGTAAGCTGAGGGATTGTTTTATGTTATATTGCAATTTTAGAAGAATTCTAATAAAGTCTTCGATTCGTCTTCAAAGGTCTTCTTGCGAAGTTGCCATATTATGGACTCCCCGAGGGACTGTGCGAATGGATCTCCAGCTTTTTGTCCAACAGAAGCATCCAAGCCGTCGTCGACGGCAGCTGCTCGGATCGCATGAACATAAACGCTGGTGTCCCACAAGGCTCCGTGTTGTCTCCGACGCTGTTTCTGCTGCATATCAATGACATGCTGTCTGATGGCTCCATTCATTGTTATGCGGACGACAGTACTGGAGACACGTGTTGTTACACGGGCCGTGCAAATATCCCCCAGTCCGAGGTGGAGAAGAGTCGCGAACAACTTGTGTCTGAAATTGAGACTACTCTCTCTGGAGTATCCGATTGGGGACGACTAAACCTAGTCCAATTCAACCCCACTAAGACACAAGTATGTGTATTCACCGCTAAGAAAACCCCATTCATTGTAGCGCCGCAATTCCTGGGCACACCGCTTACCATCTCCACGAGTATCGGGATCCTTGGTGTCGATATCTCCAGTGACGTCCAATACCGAAGTCATTTGCAGGACAAGGTTAAGTTGGCATCAAGAAAACTCGGAGTGCTTAACAGGGCGAAGCAGTACTTCACTGCGGGGCAGCAACTCCTTCTTTATAAAGCACAGGTCCGGCCTCACATGGAGTACTGCTGTCACCTTTTTGCTGGAGCACCTGCATACCAGCTTGACCCCTTCGACTCAGTGCAAAGACGGGCATTGAGGCTGGTTGACAATCCCATACTCACAGGTAGTGTGGAACCTCTTAGCCTTAGGAGGGATTTTGCTTCACTGTGTGTGTTCTACCGCCTATACAATGGTTTGTGCTCAGATGAATTGTTTGACATGATGCCCGTAGCTACATTGTATCATCGCACCTCTCGCCATAGGCAGGGAATTCATCCTCACACATTGCGACCTGAGACGGTGCGCACTGTGCGGTATGAAAGAAACTTCATCCCACGCACACTCAAGCTGTGGAATGACCTCCCTGCTGCGGTTTTCTCAAGCACCTACAATATGGGGTTCTTCAAAAGGGGCATCAGAAGGTTTTTCATGGTCGGCAGCGCGAGTGTGACACCCCTGGTGTTGCATACGTCCATAGGCCACGGTAACCGCTTCCCATCAGGTGGGCCGTGTGCTTGTCTGCCAACTAAGTGGTATAAAAAAATAAAAAAAATAAAAAGTATTGTATTCTAAAGTCTAATGAAGTACTGCTTCTTATATACCTGAGACCCTACACAAGCGGCATTTGGTTGGCCGGCGTATTATAGAATAGAATGTATGAGATTGACACGTATTTTGACGTTTATGACGTGATAAATAAATAAATTGCCAGTTGTCTATAGCGGTTGATATATTTTTCAGTACATTTTGTTTTTCTAAGATATGAATGTTAAAAATATGATATTTTTAAATATGTAATATATTTACATATTAGCATGCTAATTTATATCCCTCTAATTTGTGCAGTCACGGAATTCTTCAAAGGCGAAAATTGGAAAGTGCATCCGGATTGGTGAGTGTGTAATTAGGTCACAAAGTAACTTATGAACTCCTTGCTTTCTATTTGAATCAACATTAACATCATTGTGTTAATCCCGAGATAAGATAAGAAGATAAGAATACAAGTATCACCACCCCATCTCATCGGAAGGGTGTCGTAAGAGGTGACTAATGGAACAATACGCGAGAGAAGGAAAACTTGAAATAAAACCCTGTTCCAACCCGTCTGGCCAGCGTGGAAACAGCATTGGGAGAGGCCTAGTCCAGCAGTGGACTGCGATGAACCAGTTGTTTGTTTGTTTGTTGAAACCGGTCGCAAGGTGTTCGGGGACCGGTTTACCAGCGAAGCGGCTAAACTTCGATCTGTCTTCCATAACCCATTGGTGAAAAATAATTGCATGTTTTGAATAAACATATTAGTAAGTTTATCAAAGTTAAAGGGCACAATTTATTTTCAACTTTTTGGAAGTCGTTTTTTGTGACAGGGGTTTTTTAAATAAGTTTAACCTACTACCATAGCTTTAATCATACACCCATCACTCCAAACACACTTAACTTTTGCCCAATCTACTCAGGGTGTACTGCGAGTACGCGTCCACATCAGACCAAACGTTCAACTCACCTGAGGAACAATTAGTCCACTTCCTGTCGCGCGCGGGCCGCCCCGGCTGGAAGTGGATGTCACTGCGCCCGCGGGCACTCACGCTGCACAACGCGCACAAGAAACAAGACAGGGACTCTTACTATTGTACGTATAGAACAACACAATACTTCAAACTTGGTTACACAGTACGCACAGTCAGGTATTCAAGGGATTTCTTTTTTTTATATACAACTTAAATTGCAGACAAGCACACGGCCTATCTGATGGAAAGTGGTTACCGTGGCGTGTGCAATTTCAGGGGAACCACACTCATGCTACTGACCCTGTACCCTTTTTTCTTAATGTGCGGAAATCCGCTCGGATACCTCCTCCACCGGACCCGGTAGGGGTGGTTATGTCGAACTGGGACCGATTAAAACCGCACGGCCGCCTTAGGCCATCACTTGCCGGGGGGGCCTTTGGCATATCCCTCGCGCACCCCGACTGATCCGGGGCCATAGCAGGCCCTCTCGGGTGTGGGACTACGGCGTCCCCATCTTTTCCCAGAACAAATGAAGGGAGGCGCACGTCGCGCCACCATTGACCCTGTACCCTGAGTTTAATGCGCACACGTCTATAGGCTACGCTAACCACTTTCCATCAAGTGCGTCGTATGCTTATATGCCACCTAAGTGGTATAAAAAAATAGCATGAAAGTCGCAAAGCCCATAAGCTTGACGAAGTCCGTTAATGTCGTGTGCTGTCAGAAAAGGAGAGAAAGTGAAAATGGTAAGGCACCAAAAAATTGCAGCGAGACACGAAATGCGCGCCTGAAAGAGGCGTCAGTAGAACACACATCTCCCAAGATTCGGTCCGCTCCGGTACCAAACAGTCCATGTCCAGTAGGGCCATGTTTAACAGACTAAATGATTTCTTGAAAGCGCTAATTTGGCTATCTTACACCCTTAATGAGACCCTAGACGGCATGCGTGTTTAGTCGGTTCGATCCAACAAAACCGCACTCGCTGGTTGGTGGAAGGTTTCATA
The DNA here is from genome assembly GCA_963662185.1 of Eilema griseolum. NCBI lineage: Eukaryota > Metazoa > Arthropoda > Insecta > Lepidoptera > Erebidae > Eilema > Eilema griseolum. The sequence goes on from OY759230.1 coordinate 11,696,546, forward strand.
GGAATTGCCGTAAAATAATAAAATAACGTTCTTGTCTCATCACCAGCGATGAGCAAGAAACGAATAAAACTATCAATGATAAAAGTTAGACTTTATCGAACTAACGAATCGACTTGGCGATCGCTGAACTTCATCCGCCAATAGAAATTCGTTGACGTTAGAGCGGTACCTAGTATCGATTCGAATCGGAGTCCCATTGAAATTGGCATATCACTATTGTGTGTGAGTGTACAATGTTGTAATATACGGTATATTCCGATTCCAAAGAAATTCTAATAAAAATATGTCTATTTTCAGGTGATAAAACTCTAGTACAGTCTCTGATACGAGATGCAATGGTAATAAAAGAATTGGACGCTCACACTGGACACGCCAGCCACCACGCACAGTAAGTATCTCTTGAACTAGAGCATGACTTTTGTACTACACAATATGAAATCTGAGAATCGATAGCTTGACACTAGAGGCGTGGAGGAATTATTTAAGATGCCCTTTTGGAACACGAGAATAGTCGTAAAGATATCTGAAATTTTCAAACTTATACACTTCTCCATCTACTGTTGTCTTATATTTCTTCTTAAAGCATCGGTAGCTTAGTGGTTAAGGAGTCGGCCTTACGATCGAGAGGTCCCAGTTTCGAATCCTGGTCATTACACCACTGACATGAACCCACTCCTATCTAGCACAAGCAATTTAGCTTAGTTGGAGGGTTTAGAGGGAATATTAGTGATTGCGGTTGCTAATATTCTTATAAAAAAGTCAAGCTGGCTGACGGTTTTATTAATGTATCTATTTTGGATCTTATATTACTTTAATTTATTGCATTAAAATTCAAAATATTATGTAGGTTGACACGGGAATATAGAAAGGTTGACATATAATTACATTATGAGTCTAGAAATAACTATTGCCTAAATCATACTAGCCTAGACAACTTTACTACTTGCAATGATAGTCAATCCTATTAATGTAAAATTTTCATTTATTGTATTTATCACATACAAAATAATTAATACTACTACTTAATTAATATTTACAAGAATATAAAATAGGATACAAAAGGATCAAAGGATCCTATTAATTGATTATTCTGTTATATCCTACTAACGAATGTGCCACTTGCCCTAGGACTCAATTTTCTCAGATTTTAGCACCAGCTGTTAAACATAAAGTGTCAATATTTCTCTTCTTTTTTATCGTGTCGATATCAATATATCTCAATATTAAAAAGCATTGATATACCCCATTAAAGAGTTACCTATGCAGGCTAACACTTAAATAACCGCGGTAGCCTAGTGGTATGGGTAATGGACTGCTGAGACGAGGTCTCGGGTTCGATCCCAGGTTTACCATGGCACATACCAATGACTTTTCGATGCTTTTCGAAGTTATGTGTGTATTTATCGCAGGTTTATAATTATAAGTGCCCGGTAAACGTCAATAGGCTTGCCACCTATTACATTGGGACCTAAACATAAACTGGCGAAATGTGGATGCTAGTACCTCTGCCTACCCCTTCGGGGATAAAGACGTGAGTTTATGCTATGTTATGTTATCCCTTTTGCCGTATACATACGCATCTAGTGTCAAGCTAATCCTTAAAAAAATAAGAATAAATCACACTTACAGCACAATTAAATATTGCATGTCACAAGATTATGTTATTAATTTGTTTGTGTTTATCACACGAATAGCCCGATAGCGACCTTAATGGTTCTTCTGACAAGGTAACGTAACATTCAAAATGGTTTCAGTACCAGTAGAATAACTAGTTATATCGACTGCTAGTTTTCAGTTACATAGCAACTATATAAGTAACAGTAATTATACTATTAGGTATATCTCAAGCTAAAATGTACTCTATGCTTACGCTATAGTACAAATTTTGAATTGTACAGTTATAATATACATACGGACGTAACGTTTTTGCCAGAAGTTACCTTATTGTATTGTTCTTAATGAAGTAAGCGCCCTACAGAATACCGCGGTTATAGTAACTTCGTGTTGTGTTCCCAGCGGTGAGTAGGGTAGCCAGAGCTCACTGGAGAATTTGTGCTGTCAGTGGGATGACTAAAGGCTTGTCCTGGTTTGTCCTCTTACTGACGGCACAGAGACTCTGTGCGTACAGGGTCGGCAGCGCGAGTGTGGCTTCTCTAGTGTTACACACGCTCATAGGCCACGGTAAACACTTTCCATCAGGTGGGCCGCGTGCTTGTGTGACACCTAAGTGGTATAAAAAAAAAGTGCTACCTCATAACGCATCGTAAGGTATCCTTTCAGTAGGATACAGTAACACTATAGTAACTAAATGTGTGGTATAATTTGTAAAGAGAATTATTGTTAATATATTTTGCTGCGGTTTATATTATATGCTAAGGTTTTGTGTATTTGCTTCAACAATCTATGTATTTATAAGTATTAAGACATTGGGATTAGAAGTAGACTACTTTGATGAATACATATTCACCTGCAAAAAACATAAAAAAAAAACATATACACCTTGGATAAAAAGGAAGGCAGAGCACTGCGTGAAAGCACGAGATGGAAAGACATGCCTTCAATAATTGCACCCACTCTAAATGTAGTTAAACACAGTCCATTCTATAATGCAGTCACACTTTTCAACAGCCTTCCTTTAGATATTAAAAGCGCTTTATATACGAAGGAGTTTGAAACCCTACTAAAGGCTTTTCATGTTTTTTTTTTGGATGATTTTATATTGATTTTAGTTTTTTTGTTATTATATTTAGATTTTCAATACAATGTGATATGGTTCGAGAAATAAATGAATATGAAATATGAATACTTACTAGTAATATAGACTTATGCACATTATTCAATATGCTATTACAGTCAAGTCATTCAAAAAAATCAAGTCAATCACTATTCTAATATGTGGAACTTGCAGCTGACATGTCGGCGTAATCCCCTCCTAACACAATCATTTAAGGTTAACTGAAGGATTAATGAGAATACTAGTAATATGTGGTCAACTGTAGTCTGTGAATTGATGTAGTAACACTCATGTTAAACCTCTATTGAAGTAGCTTAAGTAAATACAATCGAGAAAAAAAATCCCCATGTCTTATTACGAGTTTTTATTGTTAATATTTAGCACACGTGGATCAGGTAAAATGTGTTAACAAACCCCATGTTATTTTTAGCCAGCAAGGATAATCATATTAATTTTAGATTTAATGTATAATATAATAAACAAAGTGTGTGTAAGGGGCTCCTTTTATTCTAGACTTGTTTGACCTTCCTTCACTCTAGGTCTGTGGGTCGTTGTTGGATGCCGGTGGTTGGTAGGTATATCCCTCGCACCCCGGCCGACCCAGCGCTATCTCTCTCTGGCTGGATCTGGCCCTCCTTGGGTGTGGGGACCAAGGAGTCCCTAACCTGTCCCCGAATATGGGGAGGAGCGCTTAGTACCCGCCGCCGCAGCCTACTTCTGCTAGGGTGACAAGCGACTCCACCCGTCACCCCCGTGAGTGGCGGAGGTCATTCTGCAACCTCCGACGCTCGAGTTGCCTCAGTTCGTGGGCAGCGCGGTTAGCAATTCTCCTTCTCTCCCTTCCTCCTTCTCTTCTCTACCACCCTGCTGGGTTTTCCTTTTGAGGTTGAAGAATAGGTGGCAACCGCCCCCGTAAAAGCCATATAAGCTTAATCTAAAGAAGTAAACGGAGCCTGGGTTCCAAGCTGGAAGCCTCAGATACAACTATGACTAACGCTGAGATGACATTCCCACTCCTAGCACAAGTGCTTGAGACTAACCGGTATGGTTAAGCGGAACCTTAAAATTTACCTTTAAAAAATTCTCAAATAAAGAAAAAAATCAATACAACATTTTTAACTGTACCGGTCTTTACAGACAAGGCCGGTTCCACAAGTTTGTGGTGACGATGTCCTTCATTGCAACGCGGAGCGGTCTTCTGAAGTGGACCGAAAATATCAATACTACTAGAAGCAGCGACTCTTCTGAACCGTAAGTATATCTAATATTGATCTATACTAGGAATAGGATATACTGTCTAGTAGTTAGTAGCCAGGGTAGTTAAAATTTTTATTAACTCTTCAAGACAACTTTCAAAATTATATCTTTCTTCAGACTGATACTAATGAACTATCGTATCTGCTTAGTACATGTTCAGTTTAAGCTTTATAGTTCAGGATAAATAGATGAATCATATACACTGGCAATTCGGTTTGTTTGTTTAGGAGCTCAATCTCTAGAAAATCCTACGAAATATGGTAAAAATGCCTCATTGAGCGATTTTGCTACAAACGAGTAAATTTATAAATCACAATACATTCCTATAAAATTCGTAAAATGATGAGATTATAATTTCGTATAAATCTCGCCGCATGACAAAATATTTTCCTAATACGAATCCAATAAAGTGGCCTTTTCAGACCTGCAGATCTAGCTAGATAATATCGCTAAATAGGTTTGAATCTGTGATCTTTTAATGTCTCTTCATTAGCTATTTTTAATACATTTTCATTTTGGCGAAAACGCGATTTGTTTCAATAGAAAATATGGTTATTATCATGTTTGACCCCAAAATTGGCAAAACCTCTTAGCAATCTCTTTTTCTAAATAGAACCTAATTTATTTCACAATCAACAGCCACTTCAGCGAAAAATATGCTCGAGCCTTCGACTCTGAATGGTACCGTCGTGCGGTGGAACATCACGCCATAGAGCCTGAGAGCTTTGTGTTCTCTGTGCCGTTCCGCGATGGCTCTGAGGCTGAAGATCTTAGTGGCCGGCCACCTTTAGTGATGGCCACACATGCAGTGTTCGTTGAGTCGAGGGGACACCGGGCCCCCGCGGCCGTGGTTGGACTACACTTCCAGCTGGAGTCACTTACTAGGCATTTTCTGAACGTTACTTCTGCGGTAAGTCTATTTTTTTTCCCTTCTGATCATTTTACCTTATAATCAAATTAACAACCTAACAAAATGCCTACAGGTTATGTCTCAAATCCTTATAATCTTCTATCTAATATTCTATCATAAATTCTTAATCCCTACAAAGAAAACTACCTAAAAATCTTATGTCCTAGCCTAACTTATGAGTGTATTGTGCTAACTTTTACATGTACCTACCTGGTTTTTAATTTGGCGCTCTGTCGTGAAGAAGGGTTGAAGTCCGGCTAAAACTAGGTTACTTAGGTTTTTAGAGCATTCATACATCGAACTGATAGTTTGATATTTTCATAGAGTTGATAAAATCGTTTATACTTACTTAAAAGTAGTAGTTCTGTGAACAGTAAACCTCGCGAGCACTTATTGTCATATTTTTCAGGTACCCTTAATTAAATCTGGTATCTGGTAAAAACTGCTCCAGACAAAATTTGTGTTTTAAATTAAAGAACATGTGTGCCAAGTTTGATGAAAATCGGTAAATAAATGAGCCCTCCAGACCGTAACTGAGAAACAAACAGATATACGGACGTAAGCAAAATCGACCACCTTATCGAAACCGAGACTTGTTCGCTTCGCTGGCTCGGGCAATTATTAAAACTGTTGCTTCTATTTTTATTACTGTTAAACCTTAACGTAATCGTTACTTAGGAATTATTTGTGGATATATGTCAGTTATCAATCAGTTAGTTAGTTGGACAATGAATATAATCCTGCGTCATTAGGAGCGCATGGCGCATATTAGGAAATGTCCTAAAAGATGCATACCAATAAAATATACCCTTAATGTGTCATTGACTTGATATGTATATTTGTACTTTACAGTGTACAGTTGGCACGGTATGTAAAAAGACATGCGCAGGGGAGGAGCTGGACTGCTACATTCTGGACGACAATGGTTTCATAATTCTGTCAGAGGATGTCTCCCAAACTGGTCGGTTCTTTGGGCAAGTGGACGGCACTATAATGGACTCCCTAGTACAGGATCGAATATATAAAAAAGTGGTCGTGCATGATCATCAAGGCAGGTGTCCTGATTCAAGAAATCCTTTCAGCGGTGATGGAAATAAACTCTCGGTGAATATTTTTTTCTACTTTCTATTCGTACAATATGTAAAAAAAACTTATTTTGTAGTAATTTAATAAATAAGAAAAAAAATACTTCACAGAAATTCTGTGCAATAAGGAAACATACTGTATGGCAGCAGCTGGCAATGTCGCTGGAATATTTATTATATAGGACCTATTTTTTGGTGTTGTTATATCTTTCGATTTTGACGAAAATGTGGGTAATCATGATATTAGAAAATGATATACTACATTCCAGTAATACATCCATTTTCATCAAAACTTGAATATTAGGATACTAATGAACTAATAGGTCCTTTCCTTTGAAATTGCACATGTGAAAGGGAAAGCCTTTCACATGTGCAATTTCGAAATCTTTTCTTATTTTACGAGAACAAACTTACAGAATACGATTACCACATAACGAACCTAATAACGAAACTTGTTACTAAATACTTTTACTGCGATGTCCATTTTTTTTTAATTTTTATATTTGTTTTTTTTTCAGCCATTAAAACCACTCTCGTGGCTCGGTGGATACCTGACCAGCTTACTTGCCATGTGGTTCCCTCTATGGGAGCCAGTAGCCGCCCGCGCCCGACCCTACGCCCAGGAGGAAACCGGTAAGCATTCGTACATTGGCATATTTGGTCAAAAATCTAAAATAATTGAAAGGGTTTTGATAGACTCCTCGAACAAAAAATGTGTATCACACCCTTAATTATTACAAAAGAAAAGTTAGCTGTTGATAAATATTAAACTTTCACAAATAAGCAAAATATGGATTGTGATGTACATATGAACAAAACGGAAATAATAATGAAAACTCTATGTTTATGGTTAAAGATTATGAAGACTACGAAGCCGAAGAAGTGGAAAATGATGACATAGATCGAGACAGGGGCACCTACGAGATTATCATTAACGAGATGGGAGAGACGACGCGAAAGGGCGGACGCTCGCACGAGGGACCCTCCCCGCCGCCTGTGGGGGGCGCCCCTCCACCACCACCGCCGCGCGAAGCCGCGCGCTCCGCAGCCGTGCGCCCCTGCGACACGAGTGCCGAATTGTTCACCTTGCAGTCATCCCGCCTGAATACTGCACAACCCCTCAAGGGCAAACTTACTAACTGCCATAATTCTGGCTGTGAAAGGTGAGCTAAACACTTCATGACTATTGTCTGGATCTTACCATCTTTATTGTACATGAAACTGACAGTTTGATTGATAATTTCATAGAGTAGTTAAAATTCTGCTCGTTTATTTTATAAATTCCACATTCAGAAAAATTCGCCCCCATGTAAAATGCCTAAACAATTTCATTCGCTCCCAGGCCGTTCAGCGTGCAGAAGATCCCGCATAGCAACCTGATCCTGCTGGTGGTGGACACGCTGTGCCCATGCGGCGCCAAGCGGCTGGACGTGAGGCCGCGCGAGGCGGGCGCGCGCGCCGCTTGCCGCCGCGCGCTGCGTCATCACCGTCGCCGGCCCGCGCACTGCGGCTCCTACCACCCGGAGGTAACACTACCCGCCAGTTAGCGACGCACTCGACATACACCAACCTGATCCATCTAATGGTGGACACGTTGTGCCCGTGCGGCGCAAACTTTGGTTTCCTATGGTGTCCCGCAAGGAACTATCTTAGACCCCAAACATTTACCAAATTTTGATTTGTAAATGACACTAGTACTATATTAGGTATATGTGAGAACTTCTATGTAACAGCATAATAAAAAAGTTGTGATTCAAACTTTGAACTATGAAAGAAAAGAACAATAAGACCTTCGTCAGATCCTTCGTCGTTACAACGTTATCTACATTAATAATTATATATAATAACTTGTAAATTAATTTTCTCTTAGGAAATTGAGATCCTGTCATGCGGGCGTGGGGGCCGTATGTTCCCCGCGCTGATGTCGTTGGTGGCACCGATGCTGCTGCGGCTGGTGCTCAGCACGTGACTGCAATACGCGCTAACATAAACCCTTCATGTTCCACCTACTATGGGTCTCCCAGACCCCCGAATGCCGTGTACGTGCGAAGCTTTCTGTTACCAGCCAGTTTCAGTAACCCGTTTTTTGACTATTATCTCGTAGACTTTACGTCAAGCTCAGAGAAAGCTTCAGCCGAAAATGGCGTTTATGTGTTCTAGCAAGTGTGAGTGTGGAGCCGTTTGTATGTGATGAGTAGTGCGGTTCGCGCTCCGGACGTGGGTCTACGCGCGAGCTTGGGTCTACGCGCGAGTACGGGTCTACGTGCGAGTGTGTATCTACGGCGGAGAGGGGTCTACGGGGAGCGCAACGCACAGTTACAGTTTTGATCAATTTTACCGACTGAAGTTTTGGTCCGACCAAATGAACTCTTGATCTTGTTTTGAGACAGGATTGTAGTCGAGTTAGGATACGATGATTATTGAAATATTTTCTCCTCTCTGTTAAGTTGTCACTTTTCATATTGTATGATGCAGATGCATATGGTAAATAGGTAGGTAACGAATATCTTGTTAAATTTAAATCAAGGATTATCAGAAACTTGGAGATCTTATAAATTATAGCTAATGTTATAGGTATTGAAAGATAATTAATGTAAAATATTGATATCGTTTGAAACTGTTTTAGAAAAATTTACCTATGTTGAGACCTAATTCGATTTATTTCTTGATATATGTCATTCAAATTAATCGCAAACTTATTGAATAGTTGCATAGGGGTTGATGTAAATAAGAAAATATTTGTTTGTAGAGAGATTTTTTTGCTAAATTTATGTGTGCCTGTGTAATGTAAAAAAAATCGTTGTGTCGTCGAGAAGGGGTCGCATCGCATGCCTCTACAAATTAACGTAAAAAACTTCTCTCCAAGTTTTAAAGCATATAGTGGTAAGTTGAATAAAAACTGTTGAACTTGTCCAGCGTACCTTATATCGTCGTGAGACAGAGAGAATAAACTATAATATGCCGCTCACTCTGTCTCACTAACGTCAAATTTATTAATTGCAGTGCCTTGTTGGATCCTGATACTGGTCAATTCTGATGACCACATTGGCATCTGAATTGCTACTACTATTGTTCTTCCAACCCTTACTGCTACTTGTGTTTTTAGTGTATGTATTGTGGACACCTTGTGTTCAACTGTGCAATTCTCTAAGCGTACATTGTTGACCACAGCGCAGCGACACCCTTGATAGGGATTGTCATTGGTCGGACTGGATGACGTCACTAGAGATCGACCAATGAAAATCAAGCACGCGATAGACGACTCTGTGTACTTAGAGAATTGCATGGTTGATCAGATTATACTCAATACAAATGACGTAATGTTATGGTCAGTCAGGTATATAACTCTATGCTCTAAAATTTATTCACGGTACTCAAAGACTTTGTATTAAAAATAGATGAAGGGCAAACAATGTTAACTCAACGTCGCCATTTTGACCATTGATAGCCATAATATATTCTTATCTGTCATTGTGCTAGTATGTTTTTCCGCACAACAACGAAACGGGATTTTAATTTTGTCACGTGCGAATTATAGAAAAAATACAAGTAATATATCTAAATGCTGTTTGTATAATGTTCTAAATGACATTATGATATTCAGGCACATTAAGAAACATGATATCCTTAAAACCTTAGGCTCCTGCCTACTCGGCCTGCTTCCTCTACAATTCATACTAAGTCTTTGATGGTGTGGGTAGCAAAAGAAATTATTGAGACACTGTCAATTGACGCAAGTAATGTCAATTTGACAGTGGCAAATGTTAATTTGTGTAGGCTGGCGACGTGCGACTCCTCCGTCTCTGGCGACTTTCCATTGTAGTCGTTAGTGATTCTCTTGCCTAATCTTCGAGTAATGTCGTAAGGAAACTGTAAACAGTTTCGTATTTTTATTGTAAATATTTTACTAACTTAAATGGCCTATTACAATTTTAAGAAAGTGTGTTGCTATAAGGTCGTTCAAATTCGACTTCTGCTGTCGTGAGATATCTTCACCATATCGATCTAACAATAATTATTTGCATATCATAATGATCTTTTTCGATCGGTTCAAATTTATAGTCTTGGCCTCGGAGCGTTCAGTGAGTACTGACTTCTACTTTCATACGTAAATTTCCAGTTTCGGAGTATAAGCTAATATGTGTATTTACCTATTAACTTGTTTATAACTAACTTAAATGTGAGTGTTACATAGAAATAAAATCAAACCCATATAATAACATTAATACAATTTTATATATCATATATTGAATAGCCATATAATGTACACGAGTATACGGCTTGCTGTTGTCCGATTTATTGCCAACTTTTGTAAGTAGTAATTTGCGAGTTGTTTTTACATTGACTACTACTCGTATGTATACTAAGTGCTAGACAAACTTATTAAACGAATTTTAACATCGTGTAAGTACAACATAACACAGATGACATTACAAAAACATGCTTTTTCTAATGTCATCTATATGACAGCAACAAAAGCAGCAACAGTTGGGCATTATTTATCGGTGATCCATAAGTTCTCTTTTGTGTTATCATATTTTTGTTCTATAGATCTAGTCTAGTAGTAGGTATACAAAAAAGTTATTAATTATTTTTAAATAAATTGACTCGACTAAACTCAACAGGGGTCATCTCTATTGTTCATAACAAAATATATTCAGGCATTGCTAACATCCAATAATGTTAACGGAAATTAACGCGATCATGATATAGGTACATACATACATACCTTTGATTTTTCAGACTTTTCGAAATTTGAAACGATACAATACGTTTCGAAATTTGAACGATACAATACGTTTCGAAATTTGAAAGCTACCTACCTATACCATCGATCACGTTAATTTCCGTTAACATCGTTTTATATCATGGAACGCGATAATTTAAAAGTTATTATTACTTACATCGCTGATTAATTTTCTAGTTTAGTTTTAATAACCGAGATTAATCAATACTAAACTGGTTATCACGATGCATGTGTATGGTGGATGAAGTGATTTATTATGTAAAACGTGAGAATCCATTTCCGTTACACGGCTATTCAAAGACCCAACAAAAAACATAACGGAAAATTTATTCTGTACTGTTCGACTAATAGAACTAGCAGTCTGGCTAAACTGCCGGATCGAACATAAAATAATAAAAAAGTACGGAATCTTTTCAATTAATCGAACTAAGTATAAGACTCACCGTCTATTGCGTTCAATTCCTGTTGAGTTTCGACAGTTACCTATACTGTCCGTAAGAGTTGTCAGGCATTGAGTGCCAAACCACAATATTACAATATGTCTCACAACTCACTAGGGTTTTTTTTTTCTACAGACCGATTGTTTATGTCCTATGCACACACTATACAGGACAATGGCAAGCTATTTTTTATAAATATATAGGTACCTTGATTACAGTATTCTCTCTATTTTGCTGATCGTGATATTTTATAATTAGTAAAAATGTTACTAGAATAGCGTACTAAGTGATGTTTCATGAGCAATTTACGGACATTAATTTCGTATTCACAATGCATTACTATATGTTAAAATTCTTACATAAAATATAGAAGTATCAATCGAGTTATAATAAAGTCCTTACCTATATACATACTTCGAAGGTAATAGTAACAGTGAGACTACTGTAGTCAATGTACTATCGTTGCAATAAATAAACATATTCATATCACACACATTGACGTATCTAGGGACATGATACAGGGAGGCTTGCCACTAGCCACTGAGAAACTACGGCCGGTACGATGAAATATACATAATGTACTGACATTGAGTAAGTGCTTTTAGTTAATAATAGATAAATAAATAAAGTTCGATTATGTTAATTGAATATTATTTATTTATACTCACACAGACGAGACATGAGCCCTCTCTTACAGATTTGAATAGTTAGCATAGGTACCAACGAAATGCATTAAAATTTCTTAAATAATTGGGTATTTGACTAATTAGTCATATTAGTTACTTTTTACTAAACGTCAAAATGGTAAAGGAAACTTATATGAAATAATTTATTGTGATGTCATTATATTGAATAGGCAAATAATGTACTATCAAAGGTTAGATGAATGATGAAATGAAAATACGAACCTACGCAACTTTTGCCGCCTTTTTACCATTCTCAATTTAATAAGCTCAGTTAAACAATTTATTTTTAACTGCAGGAAAATACCCAATTTAATTTAAACTAACGTGTCTATAAAAAGTTAAATAAGGGTATTATTTAACTTTTTTATAACGACAAAATATATAACACCTAAATAAAAACTTGATTTTAAAATAATGTTACCTAAAGTGATAGTTAACGTCGTTACTTTCACAACTTTCAACAATGATTTCGATCTGGGTTTTTATTTTGCGGAACTTGTTATAAAACAGTGGCCTAATATATCTACTTCTGAAGGACATGCCGTCAAAATCGGCCTACTTCAGAGATTTTCCTGAACAAACAAAAAGACGGACAACAATTTTAAAACTGAGTACTCAGGCTTACATCAAGGGTATTGTCTAGTGCCCAAACCTGGTTGGGTACTCGATAGCCTTAATCAGTAATTATCCCCCCCTGTATCTACGCCTATGATCACACATACATACATGCACACATACATATTTGTAAATCATAAAGGTGGGTACTGACCGTACTGATTCGCGTGTAATGTTAGATGCAGTAAACGGCTTTTGACTTAACACGTCATGTCGGAAAAAAGAATTACGAATCCAGCTAAGATTAGCTAGCGTCAGTTTTGTAGAGCGTTCTGTCTATCGCACATCGGACTGACAGATTGATAAATTATAGAGTAGTTAAAACCGATTGTGTTTATCAAATATGAAACTATACCTTTGGTTGACGTTTGCTGTTGGTGTGTATTTGAATCGAGCATGACAGTACATATAAATGCTTGTAGTGATACTTATACAAAATGGTTGCTGCTTTTAAAGTAAATCTTGCAGTCATAGTGTATTTATGTAACACATTGATCTGCTCAGACATTTTGCTATATAGCTAGAAATCGCACATCACTACAATAAAATTGTTGTGACACAGTGCAAACATAAACAATATTATTTATATTTAGAATATTTATATATTTTCTTTGGCACAATATTAAAATTTATTAAATTGTGGAAACTAATTTATTTTCTCTAAAATTAATATACCTTCTTATATATCTACAAAGTTTCATTCTTAGATACTAATATTACTAAACAAACATAGGTACATTGATCTCATACAAAAGGGAAAAATTCTTCAAATTTAATCGCACTGTTAGACTATACTAAATACTTATTAGACAATAAAACTTACAGTAGCGACTTGTTGGTCTTTCCCATGCAGATCAATTCCACGAACATTGTTATTTATATGTTTTACTTAAAATCTTAAGCTCCCAGTCAATGCCCACCTTTAAGAGCTATCCTTGGAGACGCTTTTGAGAAATTGTACATTTTGTATAAATAATACAGTAAGGAGTCGATTTAATGGCGTAGAGATTGTTTAATTGGTGAGTGGCGAACGACTGGTAAAGTATTGAAAGTGCTTCTAGAAAGCGTCGAGTCTTCCATAGCAGTCGTGCGCGGCGGGCGAGTGTTTACTGTTAACGTCTAAGTATTAAACGATAATAATAGTGTATACCTAGCATAGGCGGAGCTCGCGTCTTGTACCACGTGCAGATATTTTTACTTGCACTTCGCGGGATTTAGTTCAGTGTAACTATAGACACAAAACAAATACCTCGTTTAGTTACTCAGAATGTAATAGTTAGACAGAGTTAGCGTTTATTTCGCGTTTAGTTCTTGGACATATCAATTCAGGCACCAAATGAGACTATAGTGTAAGCAATTTTTAAATATTTTCATGTATTACAATATTAAAATCGTTTATTTTAATAAGATCTTTATCAATGATTTTAGTGGCGCTACGATTGAGGCGCAAGTAATAGATCCGACATTGACAGGGTTCTTGTTAAAATGGTTTTCTAAGTACGTATGCCTTGCATAAGTATTATATGTCGTCACTTGTGTGAAGGGATCTTCACTCATCCCTATATATCGTACTACATTTTTATATAAAATTAATTCAAATTCTCAGTTTCACGTAGTGGACTTCAACTGTCAATAATTGTGATCGGAAGTAGCTTTTCAAAAAAGTAATCGAATTTGTAAGCAAATTTTGACGTCACTATTTTTATTTCCTTTAATGTTATTTTTAATAGTTGTATTATGCGGCATTACAACTGCGTGAACATGGTTCTCTAGTGTAATTCTAGTCAAATCCTGTTCTTTTTGTTACTTGCCAGTTCATGCTATAGATATACAGTAATTACAACAATAAAGTTCTCTTATAACATTGTGGTTATGTGTTTTATTTGTAAAGAATTTCTTCTTCTATATAGTTACATTTTATTTATTGTTTTATACCAGTCGGTTTATTATAAAGTTTAATATTTAATTAATGTTTAATTATGTCCAGACTTATGAAAGTTTGTATCACACGAAGGGTATATTGATGATCTATATCATCACCTACATTTTGTCTAAAATGTTGCAGTTGCTTTAATAATTTGCTGAACATCAATGAGTTTGCAATTGAAATTGAAATAAATAAATATTTCACCGATGTTAAGCATTCCCACTGAAAGAATAGAGACCAGCAGCGGCTTTTTGAGCAAAATATTATATACGAACAGAATAAGTTCATAGTCATTTGAGTGCACATCAGATGCTGCGAGAAACTGCTCCCAACCATTTGCAACCGCTGCTCTTTCAGTGAGAATTGACACTTATTCTGGTTGAAGGGATTATAATGTAGAAAAAGTAAAAGAGATTGTGTACTCGAGTTTAATTCAAGGTTCACGAAAGATGTTAAAATAAGTCTGAGAACAATAGCTGGAGTTAACTTGATGCAGCAAGTGAGGAACATTGTGAAAATTGAACGTTTTGGTATTAATATCAATTATATTATATTAATACCAAAACGTTCAATTATAATATAATTGCCACTACATCTTGTGGCAAAAACAAAGAAAGAGATGCTTACATTGATCGAACACGGAGAGGATGAACGAAAAAGATTACCGAACCAGATTTATGAGTTAAAGGTGTGAATGTGCCACCGGGCAAAGGTCGACCTAAGCATACGTATACCATTTAGATCGTGGACGTTTAAGGGAAAGGCCAGCATGAGTACTACTAGTAAGCGGCCTGTATGTATGAATGAAAACAATGATGAAAGTAGAAACGATGGGTGTACCGTGTATGCCAGGATGTACCCCAATTAGAAAAAGGCGTATATGTGAATATGTACAAATATTTGTATAATCTTAAGAAGACAGGAAACAGCAACTTATAAGGAAGTTATCGTGCTGATAAGTGTATCAAAGGAAATTCTAATTCATGATAACTTATCTTTCATATTTAACAGTGATGTACTCATTTCCTATCTATAAAATTAATAGATAGGATTATAGTATAAATATATATGTGGAATAGATTGTGGTACCTAAGTCATTCATTACAGAACAGACATAGTACCTAACAAAGAGCAAGAAATTACTATTTGCGATTATATAATTATGAGTCAAGAAGAAGCAGGTCCTTCTAAAAAGCCAAAAGTTAAGAGAAGACATGAATACGTAAATAGTAAAATAGATGAGATCCATGAGATGCTCAAAATTTTAAAAAGTTCTACAAATCTACCAGTAAATGTTGAAACTAAAAATCAAACGGAACCACCAAAAAAACAGAAACTTGCGAAAATTGAAGGTATGTATCTACGTTATCAGTATTGGTAAATCTACTATTTGGGCTATATCCCAGTAGTACTATGCTCTAATTGCATTATAAATCTACTGGGATATTTTTCAGCCAGTATTTTCATGTAACTGGCACCCAGTTCGTATTCCCCCATCCCACATCCAGTTGAAAAATTAAAACGTTTTCATTACTGACGATTGGTTTACGACAACGATAATGTAAGTATGTAATCTCTTCACAAAACATGAATGAATGACCAGATAATTCGTTTCGAAATACTACTTTAATACTATTTTAAATGATTTCTTTTTTTTAACCGACTTCCAAAATGGAGGAGGTTCTCAATTTGATTACTATCTTTTTTATATTATTATTTTTTCATGTTTTTACACCGATTGCTCTGAGATTTATGATCTGATTTAAGTGATTCTTTTTTAGTTCGATGCAGAATAGTTATATAGAAAATTGAACCAAAAGTTTTCATTTTACGAACGTTTTTATGTGTGTTTTCACATGTATATTTTTAACCGACTTCTTTTATGTTCTCCAATATTTTCGTCGTTTACAAACCGATTTCAAAAATTCTTTTTGTATCGGGTTTAGTCTAACTCACAGGTAATCCCATATACATTTCGTGGGTCCGAAGATACCCCAGAGAACTCCTCGAAATCAAATAGGAAATGGAAAATCTTTGCTTTTTAAGCTAGTTTTATGACGATCCTGTGACAAGGTACGCGACATTACGATGGTCAAGGACGTGCTAGAATTGCCTAGTCTTGAACTTAGGAGGCAGATAAAAGAATTTCCTTATGATGTACAGCATGAATGTCTCGTTTGAGTTACTAAAAAGGAGAACAAAATCAATATGATTTAAAAACAACTTATTGCAGTCACTAACCTACATTTAAAAACCGACTTCATATACTAAAAAACTATAAAATACCTTAATAAAGATAAGAGAACAATTACTGAGTTTACAGATTTACTGATATGTTAGAAGTAGGTGCGCAACGAACCGAATACCACGCAAAACTTAATTTACACTGCCACTGACCACCCGCAACAAATTACTTAATAAAACTGCCATTAGGATTTTTTTCTTTGTCAAATCCTAAATCTCTTAGTGTATTACATAAAGTGATGAAATGGCGATGAATTAAATACTCTGTATTATTTTCCAGTGAAGGCAACTTCTAGTACCTCAACCCATATATCCATGAAGGAAGTAGTAAATGAAAAGGAGATAAAGAAGCACAACACCAAAGCATCACCAAGTATCACAAAATCTATTGATTTAGAATCACTATCCAAATTTAATGGTAGTCCTATCATAAGTGTGCCGGGTTGGATAAAACAACTCGAGCTAAACGTAAAGAAAAAAGAAGGTTGGACTGATTCAACGTTAATTGAAACGATGAAGAGTAATCTTGATGGTGAAGTGTTAAAATGGTTCCACCAGGTTAGTGAAGAAGACAAAAATGTTTCCTGGGACCAGTGGAAGAAGCGGCTTATTAACAACTGGCATGAGTTTGATAGACGAAACGAGATCGACCAACTTGAAGACTTTGTACGTACCAACAGGCTTAAAAATGAGAAGCTACTAGATTACTATGAAAGGAAGATAAAACAAGGCCAAAAGTGGAATATAAATGAAAATACAATTTGTAATGTTATTATTCATAGGTCACTTAATCAGAAACTAATAGACACCGCTCCTCCTGCCGCTTACAGAGACTTAAATGCATTATTTACACATTTGGAAGAATGTGATAGCGCACAATATAATGTAATCGAATTAAGGTGCGAATATTGCGGAAAAAGAAATCATGAATCAAACAGATGTTACTATTTTCAAAGACATAATAATAAAGGAAGATGGCCTAATCCTAATCAATATTATTCAAACCCAGATAATTGGAGGAAGAGAGAGGACCCGAACATATAACGCTTTGTCTAATTTTTATAATAAAAATATTGGAATGTAATTGTGTTTTATTTAATGTAAGAGCCTATCACTGAACTAACCGTAGTAAGGTAAATTGAGGATATCTTTTATTTCTTTGAAATTGTTAAATTGTCATTCCAGAATACGGTACGATACCGTTCAATATTTGAAGTACTGAAATATGGCAACCCCCATCTCTACCCGTTGGTTTTGTAGAAGGCAACCAGCTGATAGGGCTTTTCTCTATTCGTCAGTAAACAATATTATAGCCAATCACAAAATGCCCTCTGGACGCTCAAATAGGCTCGCTTTCATTACATAGGACCGAATATGATAGATGAAATGTGGATTGCCCTGGGTCGGCTGGGGTGCGAGGGATATGCCTGTCAACTTCACCTTCAGCAACCAAAAACGACCCACAGGCGTCGTGCGTTTTGGTCGATTCGAGTCCCACATAACCTCTCCCACCGGCTGCGGTAGGGGGGAATCCGTGGGGATTTTGCGCACGTAAAAAAAAAGTGAAATGTGGAAACCTATATCTATCCATGTCAATGAGCGCAGTGTCCACCTCGGACAGATTAGGATAAAAGGCTAAGGTGGGAGTGGAGCGGAGTGGACGATATGTATAGGTACATGAACCGAGGGTGAGTCGTCTATTAGTTGAAATAATCAACATCTTAAACAGCCCTTTACATGAATCGTTCAATAGTGCAATCAAACATAGTTCAACAAAACATATTTTTTTAATTTTAATCGTATTCATACGCAACCCTTCTCTACCCGCACCGCGTCAAATTTGGCTTTATTTATACATACATACAATCACCCCTTTAGGGTTAGGCAAAAGTAAATTCACACCCACATTTCACCAATAATTGTATTCGGTCCCACGTAATAGGGGGTGAGCCTATTGCCCTATTCCGGGCACTGTTGTTGACACGAGCCATGCATCTGAGGCTGAGTCTGGGATGTATATATCTGTCTGATGTTAACCAGCCCTATTCTTTAGTCGCCTTGTACGACACCGCATGGGAAGAGATGGGGTAACCCTAATTCTACTCTGCCGGAAACACCACGCGGCTTTAATTTATCAACCTGCCAAATTGTAAAGTAGCCTTTTTCCACAGACCTGATGACACACATGACATTAGACCTGATCAGTTTGGCCATACGGTATCCTGTGTGTAATATACTGTGGAAAAAGGACAAGTGTGTTCTTAATATGTGTAACAACAAATTCCACCAAGTGCCATCAATCAACAGTATAAATAATGAAGTTTAGAAAGTAATTAATCACTTCATAGGTAGGTATTTAAATTATCATGGTCACTACAATAAAACATGGTAAATATCCCGATAACTTTAATACTTATTAATCTCTCTACCCGATAGAACTAGACATTATGCATAATGCTCGCGCATTATTCACAATTCCCGCATTCATCACTTGGTCCATAACATATATATTTGTAGGTAATTGATTAAGGCATTAGGAATACAGGTTGTCCGAAAGTTCAAGGATAAGCGGGCACCACTTGATCACCGAGCGGCGCGCACGACACTCGCAGTACATCCATACCGAGTTGATGTGTTTTTATTACGTTTATAAACAAATATAAATATTTACAGTCCACTATTCATTATTATCACCCGAAGTACATTATAACCCGAAGCCCCAACAATTGGTACTCGAGAAAAACTGAAACTGAAAAAAAAATCTCAATTTTTGTATGACCTAAACTTTTTTAAATCCGTCTATATTCGATACCCCTTATGATATTTTTAAATAACCAGGGCAACAATTTTTTTAAATATTTTTTATCTCTTTACTGTATTAGCAACCTAAGATGCTAGCTATCCATCACAACCCATTAAAATCACCGAAAATCCGTAATTATTTTACAAAATATTAAATTAATAATATCAATTATTATTAATATTAAATTTGCGCAAATTTTCATCATTTTTACTTTCGATTCACTTTTTTTTATACCATTTAGGTGGCAGACAAGCACACGGCCCACCTGATGGAAAGCAATTACAGTGGCCTACGGACGTGTGCAACACCAAGGGAGTCACACTCGCACTGCAAACCATGTAAACAATGGTTTCTGTGCCGTCAGTGTAAAAGATAAAGCAGGACAAGCTTTTGGTCTTCTCACTGACAGCACAAAAACTCTCCAGTGAGCTCTGGCTACCCTACACACCGCCGGGAAAACAACACTAGGTTATTATGGCTGCGATATTCTGTAGAATGGAGGTACCTACTTCCCCTGACGGATTGCTCAATTGTAAGGAAACACAATCGTGTCCTACCTCCTCCAATCACTTCACCTTCACTTATATTAGTT
The DNA here is from genome assembly GCA_963662185.1 of Eilema griseolum. Classification (NCBI taxonomy): domain Eukaryota; kingdom Metazoa; phylum Arthropoda; class Insecta; order Lepidoptera; family Erebidae; genus Eilema; species Eilema griseolum. The sequence goes on from OY759230.1 coordinate 11,716,586, forward strand.
GTATAAAATGAATGAAAACCCTTATCCCTTTTTTAAAATTGGCGCAGAATTCCCAGATTTCAAACAACAGTTATAAAAAAATTTACATCTAGGTTATCATTTTTGTAAATTGGAATCGTATTTCATCACTTCTATTTTTTTTACATCATTCATTTTTTACATCACTTTTATTTACATCGCTTTTATTGAAAATCACTAGATTTACCTACTGTGCACGCAATGCATTCATCATCAATAAAAATCATTGAAGGGACTCGAGGCTAAGTAGTAACACATTACAAGGTTAAGCAATACTAGCCAGGTTAGTCTTCGGATTCTTTCATTCTTAAGAGATTGAGGCACCTCCGTTCCTGGTTGCTACGATCTTCCATGGCAGTTATTACAAGTATTTGGAGTCCTAAACGTAACTACTTTCCATCAGGTGGGCCGTGTGCTTGTCTGCCAACTAAGTGGTATAAAAAATAAAAAAAAAACAACTAGACGTTCAAAATAATACTTTTTCATGCGGCATTTACAAGAAATTAGACTCTATTAAGATCTACTTAATGGAAATTCATAGCTCAGTAATTTTAAGCAAATGACTGCTTCGGAAACTAGGACGAATTCCGGCGAAAAGTTTCTTTTTTTTAAGTGTTCCATAGGTCCCCCTGAACATTTATCTGGAAAGTTCCTCGTAGAATACCCCCTCTCCTCGAAAAACGTCTTGCTAAAATGTAGTTTTTTTAATTTATCTCAGAAACGGCGAAGCTACAAGAAAGTTGTCAAGGTACAATATAATTGTTATAGAGTTACCGATAGATTTTTAATTACCTATTTATTGTAATATGGTGTTAACGGTGTTCTTTTCTTAATACTATAGGTAAAATTAGGTTTATCGTGGTATTTGACACTGAGGTAGGATACGGTGGTAATTCCGCCCAATTAAGCAGTCCGACTGGGGAAGTACTTCCGCCCTATAGAATACCGCAGCCATAATAACCTCGTGTTGTGTTCCCAGCGCTGAGTAGGGTAGCCAGAGCTCACTGGAGAATTTGTGCTGTCAGTGGGAAGACTATAGGCTTGTCCTGCTTTGTCTTCTACACTGACGGCACAGAAACTCTGTACTTACAGGGTTGGCAGCGCGACTGTGACTCCTCTGGTGTTACAAACGTCCATAGGCCATGGTAACCACTTTCCATCAGGTGAACCGTGTGCTTGTCTGCCACCTAGGTTGTATAAAAAAAAATCACTGTAAATCAAAGCTGCTATAACAATGAATTATACCTCGTTTTATTCCTATGTATGAAGATACAGTTTAGCTTACATCATTTTGCCATAACTGTATATTTCAGAGACTAGAGCTCACATTGAAATTATGAAGTGTCGATTGGTAGGTAATTTTATAACAATTTTATTGTACCTTGATAACTTTCCTGTATCTTATATAGTTTTCGAGAAAAGCTGCATTTAGGGAGACGTTTGAGGGGGTAGAGGGGGAAGTGTACACGGGATCTACGGGGAATTTTCTAGATATGTTCAGGGGGACCTAAGGAACACTTTAAAAGCCTTCTACCGGAATTAGTCCTAGGTTAATATCTAAATTTACTGAGCTATTAGTGGAGTTACCCAATAAAGTTATATTCTAAACCGTAAACCAAGTTCAGTCAGTTAATAAATAAATGGCGTCACGTCGATGATAACTTATTGTTGGCTAAGTATCTCACAGCTTCTTGAGTAAAAGTGTTATCTGTAGGCATTGCATTTTTAAGTTAAGATTTTATGTCGTACCTACTTCATTTAATTTAGCGAATCTCCTCCGTTCCCGCTCCGCCGGCTCCTTCACGAACATTATTTGCTCGCAGAAGGAAGCGGCAGATGCCCACGCATCCGCACAGCACCATGGCTACACATGGTTGTACCAATTGTGATCAAATAAATGTCAGATTTTAAGACTATTTTTTTTTCTTCTATGGCGATCACATCGATTCCGCCAACAACTCAATTTTTATATACTGATTACTGGTAGGTCAATAAACAAAATAAAAAAAAATATATTTCTTTTCTTTCCATACAAACAGTTGATTTAGAAAGAGGCCAAAAGGTTTATGGAGTGTTAAAATACCTGAAAAGAGGAGACATCATTAAAGCAGACACAACGTTAAGTGGTAGAGCAAACGAGCACAGTTTTATAGGTTAATATTGTTAAGATCTCTGAAGTAACATAATGTATAAATGAGTGGGGAATTCACATAAGTCAGGAGGGTGTTAAAGTTGGCAGGAAGAGGGAAATCGTTGGAGGGAAGGCGACTTTAAGACTAACTAAGATCTTTTAAACAAAAATCAAATCGCATCAAAATTAACTCATTAGTTTTGCGTCATTTAGAGGAGTCCCCAATATACCAACTTAAAGTGAATATGAAAATATGAATATCTTACATATTTGATAAGCGTAGAAGTTATAGTCTGTGTCTAGTCTGTGTGGTATGCATTTCAACTTGATAGGTACTTGAACGCATTCCAGTTTTAGCATGGAGAAGGAAATTATATTTGGCCCTCCGTGATTTTTAGAATGTGGCATATTACACTAAATTGAGACTTCGTGTTGGTTCCAAATCTCCTTCTAAACCTACCTCTAGTAAAGTCTCCATCAATTTTCTGAGACAATAATCATCATTTATCATCGTCATCAGCTTCATCGTCAACAATCATTCCAACAGAATATACTTAAGGTGAAAGTTACGTGGTGTTCCCGGCCATTTTCTCGCTAGATGGCGCTGAATTCACAAATTCCAGTATATTTGGTTTCTTTCGTAATTTCAGCATTATTAAGTCGAAGAAGAGGAATTTGCGACTCTAGGATATAACACTTTATTGAACTTTGTCGAATTATTGCCTCAAAATCCAACCAAACTTACAAATTGGTGTATTTTAACATAAGCCTGTGATTACAGGGTCGTTTACACACACATAGACGTGACCGTTTACTTACTAGAGCCCAAATTCAGCTATGATAATATAATATAATAAAAAATAAAACTTGACTTAAAGGTCTAGTTACCAGTCATAAAATCCCAAAAGAAATAATTATTTAATAACATAACAAAACGTCGTCTATTCTTGAAGATTACAAAAGTCAAATCAAAACATAATCAAAGCAAAGAGAATACAATACCTCATTTATACTCTTTGATACAATAGTACAATACGTGTATTGAATCAAAGTCAACGTCAAAGTTTAAAACTCCAGCCCAGAAGATTTGATAATGTGTACAAGAATAGTGAGATAGTTTATGAAGCAATATATCTTATTATATCATACCAGTCAGAGATAACCCAAAATATATTCTGAATTACAACGTACATAAGCGTACCTACTTCTGAAATAATGTTTAAATCTGTTGAAAATACATTTCTGTACTTCGCATATGGCAGTAATTTATTAAAGAAAAGGATACATATAAATAACCCATCAGCAGAATTTTTAGGAAGCGGTCGTCTAGATGTAAGTATTTACAACTGAATCTTTCAGCATTTATTTTGCTATGGTTGTCTTGTAGACTTTGACCGGTTTTGAACATGATTATGTATCTTATATGTATATTAGTTATTGTTAAATTGAATGTATGGTGGCTCCACCGAGATCTTCAGGTTCCGATCCAACAATCCCTTTTAACTGATATACCTGTTGATTAATCGCCGAGGCTCTGGTATAGGCTTTCTTTTCGAGGTTAGGAGCTGAGACGGTAGTCGCTAGCCCAAAGGTGCAAAAGCCTAATTAAGAGATTGAGCTCCAAGATTAAGACCTTGAATGTAACCAGGTCTAGTACTTTTGTACTGTTTTGGTGTCCGCAGCCATGTTCACAATGAGATAGTAATCCATATAATCTGAAAAAATATTGTTTATTGAATTTAGAAAAATGTTCAATAATACAATCCACCAACATTTAAATCATCCACTCCGAATGCTTACTACTAGTTGTCACTACCATAGAACTCTAAATCAATAAGTATGTTTTTAACCAACAGCCTGAGTGAAAGGAGTTTTGTTTTGGTTTTCATATTGAAGTAATGACTAAAAGATTAGTAAATATATTCAAGTGTGAATATTTGCACTAAATGTTACCTTTATTATATTGTTTCCTTTCAGGATCACCAGCTTGATTTTATGAGATATTCAGATAACTGGCATGGTACATCGGCTACTATTGTACCTACAAAAAATTCACATGTTTGGGGGGCAATATGGAGACTAAATAATGCCGACATGAAGGCATTAGATAGGTACTTATTATACTCATAGCATTTTACCTATTGACTGTTTCCTCTGTTCCAAGATTGGTTGCGAAGCTACTTACTAAGTATATTTCTAGCCTAGCTCTTTCATTTCGGAGTTAAGTTGTTGCTTGAATAAGATATGTTATTTCAATAACCTGGAGATATAATTTAAATTACATCTGAAAGTATTGCTATCCTATATACTCACATACATTTATTTCTATTATATGTCTATTTTAGACAAGAAGGTGTTGACATCAATTGGTACTTTCCAAAGGAGGTAGAGGTTGTTGCTTCCGATGGTTCAAAAGTGGTATGTCGGACTTATCAACAAATGCTCAATCCGCCAATACGTGAGAAGGGTGAAGTATTACCAGCAGAGAGGAGACCATGCATAACTTATATACATTGTATTGTACGAGGTGCAATTGAATGTAATATACCCGATTATTATGTCGAAGAACTTAAAAAGATACCGAATAATGGACGATTAGCACCACCTGCGATGATTGAGAAATTGGGTTTACCGCAGTCCTCTGATCGGAAGTCTGATTGAATGTGTATGAAATTGATAATTTATTATAAATAAGTACTTGTGTACCCACTTTATTATACAGAGATATTTATCATAATGTTATTATATATTTACGAAACCTACATTCATCTGTGATACATTATACAATGGAATAGATTTTTATCAAGTACTTTTAATGTATTCTTTGTGTTTTCATCAACTTTAAACTTTAAATTGCTGAATGTCAGGTCAGTACTTCCTAGAATTTGTTCCTTATGAGCGACACTATCAAATGATATATTAACAGCGTGTGTAATTTTATTTCAAAGGGTTCGATTCTTGATTGGCCTTTGTGTTTTCTTCAAAATCAGAATTCCTTTGAGTACCTACTTTTCGTTTTTTCCTTAGTTTCGCGTCCACGTGAAAAGTTCTAAATAAAAATATGACACATCATGACCACAGTGGCGACGGGTCCCTTAATCCCTATCACCAGAACTCCTGCCGGCTTTAATGGATCGTATGGTTCATAATCGAGATAAGACTTTTTTCCACCGGCTTCCCTTATAAAATTTCACCCGTCGCCACTGCATGACTCTGATGAAAAGAATAGATGAAGATACCAAAGTGTCCATCTGTATTTTTCTGAAAATGTTTTTGACAGACCAATGTAAGCTGTCTTCCAGATAAAAATACTATACATATTATTTACCTAAGTGATACAATTATTTTATATATACCATCTAATATTTTTATACACTGGTTGAAAAATAAACAAGAAGTTCAAATAATATTAATTTATTTAAAACAATGAGTCCTGAACCCATCATAAAGAGAAGGAGAATCGTCATGAGATAGATAAAATCAGTTCATATACGAATAATGTATACCTACGGAACCATATTCCTTCTAATGAAAACTCGGTTAATATAAAACGTTTTTTTTTGTTCAGTGTATCGATAGCTATACATTATTACCACATTCACAACACTTCCGGTTGCTTCCTTGGCTTTTACAGAAGCAACTAGCAGGTGAGGTTGCGTTTGACCCTGACGATTTTGTTTGGGCCCCCATGCATACAAAGCTGTCGGTTAGCTCGGCTACAGTGTGACGTAATTTTTGTAAAGACCATGATAACGTGTGATAAATAAATTATATCGGCATGACGTCATTATCGTTAAATTGTATGATTTCTAATGTCAAGTCAATGTCAGGAACATAAACTGATATAAGAAAATTAACTCTACAGAACAGCTTAAGATAATTATAACATTATAGGTATTATTGAAGTACGTGGATCTTAGAAATTTAAATAGAACGAATTAAGTAGTGATCATTCTGATTTATTGATTCAAATCCTATGGTGATAATGTTCGAACATGTTGAGAATACGTTTCTGTACTTTGCATACGGCAGCAACTTGCTAAAGAAAAGAATAGTTACAAATAACCCATCAGCAGAGTTGTTAGGGAGCGGTCGGCTGGATGTAAGTACTCTGAATCCTATTTTTTTTAATTTATTTTACAGGAACGGTAACAAAGGTTTACAAAAACAATGTGGACGATAAAAGCTACAGTAGTAATAGCCCTAATTAATTACTAATATATATTTTTATACCCTATTCTACAGAGTCGCGCAGAACCTGGGCCTACTTTTGCTAAGGCACCGCTATGCCTGTTTGACAAACAGTTTTTGTTTTAATTAAAATGTTTAAAAGTACATATATTGTTTAATTTCAGGGTCATCAACTAGATTTCAAATATACAGAAAACTGGCGTAGTGCATCAGCTACTATTGTACCTACAAAAGACGCACATGTTTGGGGGGCAATATGGAGGATAAATAACTCAGACATGAAGGCGTTAGATAGGTATCATTATATATTTATGTTTAAATATTTATAAGTTTTATAACTTTGTATATAATATAATAGTAGATACTTACCTAAGTTGATACTAATTTTAGAATCCGTATGATAAACTAATGCCATATTTGTAAAAACTGCTTAGATAGGTACTTTGGGCTTAGCTCAATGACTCTGTGTAATATTTATGTTCTTCTGCTGTGAATTGCTGTCACATTCAGTAATATCCTTGTTGCTATATAGTAAAATAGGGGACCCCACCAATCTCACCTGCTAGCGAGTACACTTAATTGATGGACGAGGTTCTGGAGCAGGCTCTCGCACGGGGTCCAGCGGCAGTTCCCTTAAAAACCCATATAAGCTAATATTTGGAATAGGAGAGTAGGCACCGAGACCCAGCGTGTAACCTTTGGAAGCAACAGAACGGATGATAACGACTTCTATTTCATTGTGCGATTTATTTTCAGACATGAAGGCGTTGACAACAACTCGTACATTGTGAAAGATGTGAATGTTGTTCTACCCGATGGTTCGAACGTGGTATGTCGCACTTATCAACAGGCAGTCACACCGCCACCACGCGAGAAGGGTGAAGAATTGCCAGAAGAGAGAAGACCGTGCATTACTTACCTGGATTGTATCATACGAGGTGCTTTTGAATGTGATTTGCCATACAATTACATTGTTGAATTGAAAAAGATACCACATAATGGTCAAGTGGCATCACCTGAAATGATGGAGAAGTTAACACTATGATAATCTCTACCTCTTGTATCCATTCTAGGTAGGTACATAAGAACTTCAGTTGCAAATATAAGTTTAAAAAAAGTTTGTATTTATTTATTCTGAGTTTTTAAATTTACTTCTTATTAATTTTATCTAAACCATTTTTTTTTTAAATCCTTTGATTTACGAATCCCTCCAGCCCTCCATCTCCCTTCCTATTAAACATAACAACACAGGCGACTGCGGTGCTACTCACAGAACTACAGAAGAAAGAATGTCATTTCGAACCCTGGATTTCGATGTAACTTTTCGTTGTCTTACGCACAATGAACTGGAATATTCTACCCATGACCCCGCGTACTTACGTGTTTCTTTCGCACAATCCCAATTTCTTTAAGCGGGATCTAAAATTATCTGTCTAGGCCGGCAAGTTAGAGTCCGCCATCTTAGGATCGACAGCATCTGGAACGGAAACCTGTATCTTTTGGATTTCAACCTAGCTTCTTACTATAGATCGGGGTGCAGTCATGATTGACCCGTGATTGGCAAGATAAGTATATATTTACTTATTACCGACCCCTACCTATTCATTTTACTGCGGGGGGCATAATAGGTACCCAGTTCAATTTGATATTAACATTTGAACAGTTGACAACTTAAAACGTAAACTTTTAGATATGTATCAGACATAAGTAGATTCTTTTTGCTATGACATGGAGATATATAAAAATCCATAGAGACGGTAAACTGAGCAAATAACCCATGTTTGTGGTTATATACTGTCTCACTGCTCTGTCTACATGTCGAGATCAAAATTAATAAATATATACCGTTCTCAAATACCTTATCACCTGGTTGTTCATTGATAATGTCACCGCCTGAAAATGTTGAAGCAAGAAATCCATACACATGATACTTTTTTGTACTTCGCTTATGGAGCCAATTTGTTAGGATATCGAGTCAAATGGTTTAACCCGACTGCAGAATTTGTTTCCATAGCTCGTCTAGATGTAAGTACCCATCACAAACCAATATTCAACTTTAATGGCTATTATAGGTAGGTTACCTTCACCTTCAAGGCAGATGCACCACACGTAGATGTTTTACTGTCATCCAGAAGTCGTCACAACTGACAAATGTGACGTGTGCAGCACATTAGGAATTCTTCTGCCCACAGACGCCCCAAGAAACGTCCTGGCAAGGAAGCTTTACTTTTCTCATCTCTTCACCTATATTTCATATTCCTATGGGAACCCCTCGTCCACCTTCATCTATTGATTAATAATAAACCTAGCAATGATGAGCAAGGCCTGACATAGACGTCCTCCATTTGTAGTCCTGTCAGGCTATGCATAAAAGTTGATAGAAATGCAATGGATATAAAGATGAGAAATTATTTAGTAAAGCTGGGTAGAAATCCAATACAGGTGGGGCTCGGCCTTCTCTGGATTCGTCCTGTGTCGGTTGTGGGGTCTGTCAGAGAAATTAAATAAATGAACTGTAAAGTTCACAGATATGCCATGGCCTAGTTCAGTTATTCTGTAGTGTAGTGATTTTCCGTCTCTAGAATTACAGACTGGACTTCGGCAAGTTCTCTCGCTTTTGGGGAGGACCAATTGCTACTATAGTTCCAACCGCGAATGCCCATACATGGGGCCTTATATGGAGACTGCATAAAGATGATATGGTGTCACTTGATGAGTAAGTTATTCTTTTTTACAATACATTCAGATCCCGTCGACCGTTTATAGAATCTGAGTTTAGGAACTGGGTAGGTACTATAAATTTAATTTATTTGTACGAAACTTAGTCGGACCTAGTAAATATCGTTTTCCATCGACCGTGAATAGGACAGGTAGACACAGACAGGCCTAAAGTAGAATAAAATAGATCTACACTCCTACTAATATACTATATATGCAGTAGGTATCTATAATTGTTTAGATAGTCAACTAAATTCGTTCTTTGTGACTTGTTTTAAAAATAAATAAAGATAGATACTTAATAATATAACAACGTGAAAGTAAGATAGATGTAGAAATCCTCCTTTCAGGGAAACTTTGAAACTGGAATCAATACATACTTCAATAATTTTACTTCTTGTTCGCAGCCAAAAAAGAGTGGATGAAAAATATTACTTTATAAAATATGTGACGGTCCATACTCCGCACATGGGAGACTTCCTGTGTCGCACGTATATGCTAAAAATCTACCCATTGCCGAAAGGGGACCACGACCCCATGCCAGTGGAACGGTGGCCATCGTGGTCTTATAAACAAATTCTTATAATAGGAGCTGAACATCACAAACTGCCAACGCACTACATACGATCTCTTAAAAAGATAAAAGATAACGGGGACGTCGCATTCTGGTTACTAGCATTAATGCTGAAGCGCTATACAGAGAGACAACCATGCCTGTGTAGGGTACCCGGTGTATATCCCAGGAACCCTCTCAAACTAACGGTAAAGAAGACTTTCTGGCAACTTCCCGCTATAATAGACGAGTGAAGGCGTTATAAATAAAAAAAAACATAAATATATGAAAATTGAGAAATCAGTTTTATTCAGAACAATCACGAAATATTTGAACCTGTCGTAATATTCAAACGAAGGATGCAACGATATTGAAAACTATGTTTTACTATTTTTTATAACTTTTATTAATATAAATATTAAAATTATTAATAGGTACTCGGTTTTCATTAAATTAATTATATAAAATTGTACACTATATCAATCGTTTGGTGAAATTTTATCTAAATTGAGCATATAGCACAACGCTACCCCGACACTTACATAAAACACTTACACAATTCACACAAGAAAATCATTTGGAAATTATTTTATCAGTCAATAATTTACGCATAATATAATTACTAAAATGAGGTAATGTAACTGCCTTGTAAGGTGATAATCACAATGAAACAAATACTGATACAAATAAGAGCGCAAGTCACAGTCGTTCGACGCCCGGACGCCATTCGCGCTCGGCCGCGGCCGCGGGGCGCGGGGCGCGGGCGGCGGGGGCGAGGCAACGTTGTGCGGCCGCGCGGCCGACCCTTACGTCGCCACATTCCAGTGCAGTCGCGTTTGGTTTGGTGGGGCTTTGCGTCTCACTGCACTGCAATGTTAGCGAGTAACATCTAATGGAAATAAATTATAGCTCTAAGGGACCCTTCAAGTATTACGTAAGCACTAAACGAGGGGGGGGGGGGGGTCTTTACATTGCTTATTTTTTATTACATGGGGGGGGGGGGGGGGGTTCTAGATAATGATTACGTAAGCAGTAGTTATTTACTTTTCCACACATAATATAGCATGCATTACCCATACATTACACTAAAAAAACAAACATGAAAAGAAATATGCATATAGGTACCAATGTTTACGTAAGCATGATAATTGTAATACATCTGCTTACGTAACACTTGAACGGCCCCTAATATAATTAGATTACGATTAACGGTACCTCTATCTACGATATTCCTCATAATTGAGCAAAAGGCACTATGCAATAATCATGCACAAAACAATATACGAATTTCGGATACAGCAGAGATTGCTTCGCTTCCACTATAACATTGAGACCGGTGATGCAACGTGCCTTGTGCCCTCACAGTAACACAAACGGATGTACTAGCTGCAGTCGCCCTCCGCGTAACTCGACGTATCACTACATTACATTTTGAATCGACTACCAACTAATCCACAACAAAAGGTGGCCGTCGCCTTAAATAAAATACTATCGGTAAGCTATTCGTGTTTCACCGCCCATATCCATAGCCAACCGAGCTGCATAGTTTTCCTGTGGCACAGGTTTATGATTGTGTCCTAAGAAAATAATTGAAATATTTAATAATAAGTAAATTTTAGCTAAAAGTTTCTAGCGTGAGCTAATATTGTTGAACGATAGACTTGATACAGTTACAATGGTTGCGTCCTGCCGCCTCACACAATCAACAAACCTGCATTGCAAAGAAGGCTGGATGTCTGAAGGCACTCGTTTAACCCTTACACCACTTAACCGTCACAGTGACCGGCGCCACCGGCGCGCGGCGTCTGCTACTGTTGCGTATAATTGGAGTCTAACTTTGGTTGGGTGTACATCTTATCATTTATAGTTTTACAGTTAATTACAATTATGTAGCTAGCGTCATAGTCAATATTATAACTAGTAAACTGCCGTCAGTAATATGTCTGTAGTTACATTTACAAAACTATGTATAAGTTCGAAATATAACTATCGAATTCGTCTACGAACGTTTTTATTAACATTATCTCATCTATAAAATTAATAAAGTGAACAATTTGTATATACTGCACAATATAATGTGAACAAAATATTAAAGGAACTATGTAGTTGCATATATTAATATTAAAACCTAACATTATGTCACTGGACAACGCAACGAACTTGTATTTCAGAACCTGCAGTTAACGAAATGGAAATAAGATATGAACACAATAACGTATTACGAATATATAATAATAAGTATCTTCTTAGTGTGACTCACTATCTTACTAATACATATTGAAATACATATATACATATATATAAAAATTCACATTACACAAATAATATATAATTTCAGTAACTTATTTACAAGTAGTCTTATGAGATATTTTAACTGTAGCTAGACGTAAATAGTCCACCGATTACCTTGCACAATTAGTTAGACTTAAGTTTTTAAAGTATATTTTCTTTAAAATAAGAATATTAATAATAATAGTGCTATATATAACAATAGTGGCAGGTAAACAAGCTTTTGCATTGTAGTCGATGGGGTATACACTGACATCAAGTCGAGAGATCAGACTAAAAGAATAGCATAGAAGGCACACAACTAGCGTCTGAAATCTCGTAATGCAATACTAAAATAATACCATTTCGCTCACACTATTTGTGTGCACGCACAAGTGCGAGTGAAATGGTACTACATACTTTAGTATTACTTTACACGGCTTAACACGCGAATTTAAGCATTTCGTCTACGGTATTGTTTTAGTCTGAGCTCGAGAGTAACTCCAACAGGATGGGTTGTGTCTTACATATTGTATTAATGTCATTCAATAATATTTTTATGGTATACATTTAACTGATACTAGAAGGTACTCGCACGTACAAACTACCCAAAATATACATTTGTCTTAGTAGGTTGTGCAATATATTCTAAACGGATTAGACGCATTTTGTCAATAACACAAAAATCATAACCCTCCATTGGCTTGGCCGTAGTCGGGTAAAACGATATTAATAAATTGTGATTGCCTTTTAAAATCCAACTACACTGGACCCCGATTCTGCTACTTTTCAACTACCACACTGAAAATATGCTATTTTATTATAGACTTTAAAATTATGCGGTTAAGGTCTATAATTAAATGGCATCTTGAAAAAATGTCATGAACCCTTTTTCATTTAATTTTGATCTTTGTCTATGTGCATGCTGTCGAAAATTCAGTAGCATTTTTTGGCGTCTCTGTTGTATTTTACCACAGACACGGCATTTAGCAGAAACGGGGTCCTGGTCTCGTTGGGGTGGACTCACGGAAACAAAAAATTACTGGGGTGGTTTATGTGGCTCTGTTAGAATTTCTTGAAAAATACGCCTACACCTTCTAAACATGTTTATGCCCGGCAACTCAACATGTTATTTTTCTCCTATTTTAAAACTCTAACTCTGTCGGTTATGCTTCCACAGAAATCAGCAAAGGGCCGTTTCAAACGACCCTGCATAAATACATACAGTTAAAATCAACTTTTCAAACGTCGATAACAGCTACAATAAGTAACAGTAAAAACAAATTAAAATTTAGACGATTAGTTTGTAATTCCAAATCTTTGGTGGTTAATTTGTAAAATGAATATTTGGAATAAACCATTACACGAGATAAAAACAATAGTGACATATTTATATATAAAGCGGTATACTGAACTACTTGAGTATTTTAAACGGTATATATCGAAAAGAACCACGATACACTCGTATCGCATCGATACTGACATATCGCAACATACGTTCTCAAAAAAGTAACGCAGGCGCAACAAACACAATAACGCGACATGCGCTCGCGCCGCCAACACAATTAAAATAATTTGTACACGATCTCGCCTACACAAAACTATACACGCCTTACATCCTAAACGGTAAACTTAACATTAATAGGCTATGTCAAAAGTGACACCGATTTACAACTACTATAATAACGTCGAGGTAAACTATAGGATTCACGTCGAGACAAATCGACACACACAATATCGTCCCAGCAAAAATATTCTATTCTGATATGAAAACGAATCGTCAGACGAAATGAAGTAGCAGCGCCCGCCGGCGTCCGACGCGTGCCGCGGGGCGGCGGCCGCTAGCACGGCGGCGCCGGCGTCGTGCCGTTGCAGCCCGCCATCAGCGGCGCGCCGCCGCCGCCGCCCAGCGCTTGCAGCGGCTGCAGCGGCTGCAGGGGCTCGGCCGCCGCGTCGTCCGACGCGCGTGACCGTACCGACGACAACTCGCGCACCCACGACGCCAAGCGCCCCGACACGCCGAACAGGTTCGAACCCGAACCCGTCGCCACCGCGCCCACATTCACCTCCGGCGACTCCTCGTCCACTGAAAACGACCACATCCATCATTTCATTTCTCCCAAAAGTTACTCCTGTCGCTGTGACGTACTAGCGAAAGGTGAAGTGAAACTCTAAAAATAAAATTAAAAGATGCTCTACTGAGGTAACCGATTACATTGGGACCTAAACATAAACTGGCGAAATGTGGGTGCTAGCACCTCTGCCTACCCCTTCGGGGATATAGGCGTGAGTTTATGTTATGTTATGTCTACTGAGGTAGAGGTAAATGGTTGGGCTTTTACTGTGATACGTAAGCGTAATGAGCGTCGTTATCGATCGGTGGATGTGTGTTTGAGTTTCGATCGATCAGGGAGACCACGAGTAAGTACACGCAAATTAAATATAGGCACTGTCGCTACATGATCGATAAGAAAATATGCGAAAGTGGTTCGCGTTTACTTTTATTGTAAACATGCAAACTAATCGAGTCATATTGGCAAAATAAAATCTTGAACTCTAAGGAACAGAAGAATAGCCTTGAAACTTTTACAGTTGCAGTGTTGAAGTTTATTTATTAATCATTAACATAATAATGGACGGAATCCATTGCCCTCCGGCGCATCTGGACAGATTCTCTATTGAACAAATTCTCAACTGGACAGATTCTCAATTGGACAGAGTATAGTCATGTAAAAAATATTTTTTTTAAATGAAACATGTTTATTAAAGTAAAATTACTCTTCTTCAAATAAAATAAAATAATTTTGATATATTAAACTTCTATCAAAGAGATTGGAATATAATATTTATGTATGTAAACTCTTTATTGCATAATTGTTTAAGTTTACAGCGCAAAGGCAAGCTTATCCCTTATCGGGATTCTCAATTTTCTAGCCTTCTTGAAATGGACAGTTAGCGGTAGGTATAATATGATAAAATGATAACAATTGTAACAGAAATTGTTTTTCTTCCAGAATTTACAAATACTGTTTACGCTATTATTTTTACAAGGCAAATATGTCATGAACTGTAAACATCCTGTTCAGTTGATAATCTGTCCAGTTTAGAATCTATTCAGTTGAGAATTTGTTCAGTTGAGAATCTGTCCAGATGCGACGGAGGGATCCATTGTTCATACAACTTGGACCATATTAATTCAAAATTATTTGAGTGTGCTGTCTTTTATATTACAGTAGACAACTATGTTACAAACTTAACGTTTAGACGTTTAGTAAAAAGTAACTAATTTAACTAATCAGTGAAATACCCAATAGTTGAACATTTTCTAAATTATATGAACAATGAATGTCCTTATAAATTTATAGGCCTTTCAGCTTTCGAATAGGTTCATCTGTTTCTAACATTTTAGTGTAAATTCAGCTAAATAGACTCGATGAACTTGTGCCGCTACTTACAATTCGTTAGCGTGCTGGCGACTCGGCACACGTCTCTACGCGGCCGTAACGATAAAAACAAAAAGTGGTCTCACATTACACTCATCTCAACAAATGCTTATTATTATTTGCGGAAAGTTATAACAAAGGACAATAAATAGATGAGATAGTACCTAAGTATCATTGACTAAGTTTGCCATTATGATAGTTTACACTGGATAATAAATTGGGTCCAAAACTGCGCAAAAATTAGATTTCACTCGAATCCACCAGTAATGCGATCAGTTTATAAATTTATTTTCATTGCTAATTGTACAGACACATATTTTCATTGCTATCTTCGAGATAGGCAAAGACAATTTCATTTTATTTTATCCTGAGTTGGAGAAAATGCATCAGAGTGCGTACGTACCATCAGAGGTGCAGGAAGCTGGGCCGCAGCAGCGCGCGGTGCGAGTGTCCCGCTAGGTAAGTAGTGTGTACGTACCCATGGTGGTGCGCTGCAGCGCGTACATCTCCTGGCCCTGCGGCGAGTGGAAGAAGCTGCGCTGGCGGAAGTGCGGCTGCGCGCTGGGCGCCAGGTCGGCCACGAGGTGCAGGAAGCTGGGCCGCAGCAGCGCGCGGTGCGAGTGTCCCGCTAGGTAAGTAGTGTGTACGTACCCATGGTGGTGCGCTGCAGCGCGTACATCTCCTGGCCCTGCGGCGAGTGGAAGAAGCTGCGCTGGCGGAAGTGCGGCTGCGCGCTGGGCGCCAGGTCGGCCACGAGGTGCAGGAAGCTGGGCCGCAGCAGCGCGCGGTGCGAGTGTCCCGCTAGGTAAGTAGTGTGTACGTACCCATGGTGGTGCGCTGCAGCGCGTACATCTCCTGGCCCTGCGGCGAGTGGAAGAAGCTGCGCTGGCGGAAGTGCGGCTGCGCGCTGGGCGCCAGGTCGGCCACGAGGTGCAGGAAGCTGGGCCGCAGCAGCGCGCGGTGCGAGTGTCCCGCTAGGTAAGTAGTGTGTACGTACCCATGGTGGTGCGCTGCAGCGCGTACATCTCCTGGCCCTGCGGCGAGTGGAAGAAGCTGCGCTGGCGGAAGTGCGGCTGCGCGCTGGGCGCCAGGTCGGCCACGAGGTGCAGGAAGCTGGGCCGCAGCAGCGCGCGGTGCGCCCAGCACGCGCGCATGAGCTCGTACAGGCGGTCGGGGCAGTGCTCCGGCCGCTCCATCACGCCGCCCTCCACCACGTAGCGCACCACCTGCTCGTTCGACAGCCCCTGTGCGCAACCAGGTCACACGTCAGGCTCGCCATCCTACTCCGTGCCAACTCGGCCAGGGTCACGAAACGGCCGAAGTTACACCGGGTACCGCTATACTAAACGATTGATCGACGAGTCTCTCTGCCAACTTCCCTCTCGGGGTTGACAAAATCAGACGAGTTGCAATGTGCTAACCTGCTCGGTTACTACTTAGCTGGGTCTGCCCACATGACATATTTGATTTTAAAGCATTTCAATGAATTCATACCTAGTGTATGGAATCCTATCTAGATTTTAGACGATTAACGGGCGGGACTCTGGTGAAGACTCTTCTTTCCTTTCCTTAGGTCTTAGCATTGTTACCGGCTGCATCCGAGGCTTTCACATTATGTAAAAAGTTTATGAGTTCACAAAGATATTTTTCTAGGCTTTATCTACGTACCCAAGGTCAATCGAATCTTGTGAATATATGGTATAATAGACAAATTAAACTGAAAAATGATTATGTCAGGACTCGAAAGCAGAGTGACAAAGAAAGGTGTTACCAATGGAGTGCGGATGTAACTAATGTAAATTGAAATTGAACCAAATGGTCAATTCGCATATCTTACCTGGTAGGGCTGCATCGCAAGTGTTGCCATTTCCCATAAAACTACACCATAACTCCATATATCACTACTACTGGAGAAGACCTGGGAACAAAGTGAAAAGTTAATTTATTTTTAGTGTTTTATAAGAAAAAAAACAGTGAAAATATCTGTAGTTTGATACATATGCGAAAGAATAGCTTACCCCGTCCTTTAGGCTCTCGGGGCTCATCCATCGCACGGGCAGTAGGCCCTTAGTGCCTTTCCTATAATAATCAGTCTCGTAGATGTCTCTGGTCATGCCGAAGTCGCCCACCTTCACGGTGAGGTCCTCGGCGACCATACAGTTCCGCGCCGCGAGGTCGCGGTGCACAAACTTTTTGGCCGATAGGTAAGCCATACCATCAGCTATTTCTATAGCCATCTGGAAATTAAAAAACATAATTATAATGATAGATGTTGCTGAAAGAAAAAAGTAGAGAAAGAAGAGTTAGCGAAATATTGCTCTATGCTGCTTGTTGCTGCGAGTAATCAGACCAGTGGACTTCAAGCCAACTTAGCAACTGGTCTGATTACTTGGTTATCACTTAGTCACGAGGCGCTCTGCGGCTATGCATCTAGCCAGGTCAATCTTTGAATGAGACAAAATTCTTAATACAGTGAGACTCCTCAGTTCGACACCTAGTCTAATTACAGAACTTCGATAGCGATAGGGGATCTTGGACGTCAGATGACAACCGCTTCGCCGATACAGCCGATGTCAGCTGAGTTGAGAGTGGGCTCGGTGGGCTCGTACCTGCAGGATGCTCTGCAGCGTGGGCGGCGTGGCGGGCGGCCCCTTGCGCGGCAGCGAGGCGTCGGCGTCGGGGCGGTGCGAGCGCAGGTAGGTCTTGAGGTCGCCGCAGCCCATGAGCTCCATGACCACGAGCGTGGGCTGCCCGCGCGACACCACGCCCAGCAGCCGCACCACGTGGAACGTGTCGAACGCCTTCATCACCGACGCCTCGTTCAGGAACTCCTGCCGCTCCCTGGAACACGGCGAGCGTCTCACTTTTGGATGAATCCTCGATTGCGTCGATGTGGTCATTTTGTTAATACTATAATAATATAATGTGATTGATGACGCTTGGTGGAACCTGCTACACATATTGAATAAGACCCTTTGTACTTTCACTGTATTTTATTTTTCACCTGACTGGTTTCGACTCACGGCATTCTCAGTGGAAAAGTAGCGTCTTATTCAATACGTAACCAAATTTTAATTTGGAGGATAAAAAAGTTTAGGATGGAATAGTTTCTAGGAGGATGAGGGTAGTTTCGGGAAGAAATAATTTTGGGAAAAGGGGAGTTTTGAGACGAGGGAAGTATTTTTGTGAGAAAGGGATTTTTGGGAAGACGGTAGTTTCGTGAGAGGGGGAGTTTGGGTGAAGGGGGGATTGCAAAACTAAACGATAAAAATAT
This sequence comes from Eilema griseolum, assembly GCA_963662185.1. Lineage (NCBI taxonomy): Eukaryota > Metazoa > Arthropoda > Insecta > Lepidoptera > Erebidae > Eilema > Eilema griseolum. The sequence goes on from OY759230.1 coordinate 11,735,182, forward strand.
ACATAAAAGATATTTTTGTGCATGTAACTTGCTACTACATCTTTGATAATAATAAAACCGTAATCTGTTTATTGGTGGTAAACGTTAATCTCTGGAATTATAAGTACGATATGAGAAAAGTGTTTTACGAATGTTATAGCTCAATGCTTAGGGATAGTTTATAAGGGATAGACAATTGATGCGATTCCATGCGGTGGGAGGGGAATTCTACCAAGCGGAAACGGAACCGGTATTTAACGCAGGCGGTGCCCACGGCTCGGCTTCACCCAGCAATCTATAAATGTTACTTCTTTTAATGATTATCTTATAATATTTACCTGTCAGTAGCATGCTCGTTAACAGTTTTAATAGCAGCTCGTATCTCCGATTTTCCTTTTTCTATATTTTTCACTATGCCCTCGTATACCTAAAAATATCATAAAATATATAAGTACCATCAAGACTCTGTGTGTGTGTGTAACTAACACTTTTTTTTTTTTTTTTTTTTTTTACGTGCGCAAAATCCCCACGGATACCTCCCCACCGGAGCCGGTGGAAGAGGTTATGTCGGACTCGAACCGACTAAAACGCACGCCGCCTGTGGGTCGTTTCGGTTGCCGAAGGTGAGGTTGACAGGCATATCCCTCGCACCCCGGCCGACCCAGGGCCATCTCTCACGATCTGGCCCTCTTTTCGGGTGTGGGGACCACAGAGTCCCCAACTCGTCCCCGGAAACGGGGAGGCGCGCCACGCGCGCCGCCGCCGCGGCCTGCTTCTGCCAGGGTGACAGGCGGCTTCACCTGTCACCCCCAGGCCGGCGCTCATGGGGGGCGGAGGTCGTTCATCGACCTCCGACGCCCGAGTTGCCTTCGTGCGCGGGCAGCTTGTCTAGCGATCCTTCGTCGCTCCCGCTGCCGCTCCCGCCCCGCCTCCTCCTTCACGAGCATTACTTGCTCGCAGAAGGAGGCGCCAACTAACACTTATGGAAGTTCAAATTTATTTTGCAGTATCTTATGAAAAGGCATCTAATAAAATTCATTCATTTTGTATATGTAATATTCTTATTACACTCGTAATATCCGTAGCTTAACTTGCTTGTATCATAGTTTTAGAATGCGAAATAACAAACACATACATTGAATTCAATGCAAATGGAAATTATAAATACAAATATTTGTACAGGGTATCGAACCTGCGACGTCTGTCGTAGCAGTCAAACATTCCACTGACACGCCTCAGAGCTGAGTCGTTGCTCTGTTCATCCGATTTTTTTCTAATTTATTGCTGTCACTCAAGTAAAGGCAGAATACAATGGTACTGATGATAGATTATCTTATAATTATATCAAAAGTTTCTACTTACCATTCCAAATGATCCTTGTCCAAGTTCCCTGATTAGCTCTACGCTGGACCGCGGAATCTCCCACTCATCAGGTACGTACATAGTGGAAACGTATTCAGGGTTAACGCTCGCGAACAGTTTGTTGGCCTCCGAAGTCGGTAGAAGACCGCGGCGCACGTAGCAAATGGCCGCACCCAGAAACAGCATCATCATCAAACAACCTCCTACTACACCCCAGATCCATACAGTACTAGTGGGCGCAATTCTCTCCTAGAACATAAAATGTTTTATTAGAAACTTTACTATTTATCGAGTAAAACTAGGTGAACAGAGATTAATGGACGAATAAAAATAAAATGATCATCTAAATTCTGTAGTTATTTACTTTTAAATGAAACTATGGACTAGTTCAATGTAATAATGAAGAATGAAGAATGATCAAATATCTGATTAGATACTTAAATTTATGTAAAAATTATTGTATATCATGGAATGCGAAAGTTTAAAAGTTAAAGTTTTTTAAGTAAATAGGTACTTAAAATTTTATAAAAGAAATAATTTTCAATATCTAACGATGATTTTATTTCTATTCATCCATTGATCTCTATTCAACCTGTTTAGACACAGACAGAATTTACAACTTTTTTTATATGCCCAAAATCCCCATGAATACGCCACGACCGGAGCAGGTAGGATCGGACTTGAACCGACTAAAACGCACGACAACTGTGTGGGCCGCAGGTTGCCGGAGGTAAGATTATTGGCGCGCATCGAGCACTGTCGCCGCGGCCTGCTTCTGCTAAGGTGACAGGCGGCTCCACTCATCACCCCCAGGCCCGCGCTCATGGGGGACGGAGGTCATTTTGCGACCTTCGACGCCCGAGTAGCTTTCGCTCGCGGGCCTCGCGATTTGCGAGTATGGAATTTACGCCTAGTCTATACTAGTACATACCGGAACAAAGATCGGAGGATTTATTGCGGAGACGTTTCCTGCGCCGGCGACGGTAATAGCCTTGACTTCGACGGTGTAGTTGCCGGCTTTAAGATTACGTAGAGGGTGCACATATCCATTAGCTTCGTGAGAGTCCGCTGTCACACAACTCGCATAAGGTAACTGCAACATGAGAACAAGAATAAAATACTGTTGGCCGGTTTCTCGTACATAGTCACAGTGTATATTGGGTATCAATCAATTAACAAATCGCAATCCACAGCTGGACATAGGCCTCTCCCAATATTGAGAGAGGCCTTCTGTTTCGTCCGTATCCAGACGAGTTAGTACAAGGTTTTATATCTAATTTTCCTTTTCTCGCAGAGTTATCGTATGCGTATTTTTCAGTTAGTCGCCTTTTACAACACCCGTCGCATGAGATGGAGTGATAATAATTGTATTATTTCTCCATCACCACAGGTATTAGTTAGACATCCATACTAATATTATAATGCGAAAGTAACTCTGTCTGTCTGTATGTTACGCTTTAACACCTAAACCGCTCAACCGATTTTGATGAAATTTGGTATAGAGGTAAATTAAACCTTGAAAAAGGACATAGGCTATGTTTTGGCGCAATAACCATACATATTTATCTATTTGTTGAGATGGGTTATTATGCAACCTACTTGATCACTTTCCTCGATGTTCCAGTAGCTCACGGCGTACGCCACAACGAACCCGTTCGGGTTCTCTGGTGGTTTCCATGTCACGTTTGCTTCTGCTGTAGTCGCGTTCGGTAATAATATCACTTCAGCTCGCAAGTCTCTTACTACGTCCGTGTCAACTATAAAATCACATAAAAACATTAATACGCTAAGTACAGGTGCGTGAACCATTTATGTGCAAGTCATATTACAAAATTAAAATCCTCTTAGATTCTTCAATATTTGTAAAGGTTTCCGAATATAAGCAATAGCCAGTAAGGACAAAAATCAGAGACTTGATATGTTTTTCTACAGCACCTTTTATATATTAGGTCTTTACCTATGAAATTGCCGAAATTTTCTTACAGATTAATGAGTTCGTTATTCCTGATTTAATAGCTATTTCCATTATTTACATTTTGTTTGAAAGTTGATTTCAAGATTTTACAACTCTGTATTAAATTTTGTTTTTATTGGCCGCTTGATAAATTAAATTCGATCTTCAAAAACAGTACTTCCTAAATGCTATCTATTTTGATGATAATATTCGTATTACTTTTTTACAGCTGTCACTTTTAAAAAATGTAATAAAATCGTTTGCTAGCTTAATGTTGTCTCAATCATACACAAAAAAATCATAAAATTTGGATTTGTCATTCCTAAAAAAAATGCCAAAATGTTATTACTAAAAATTGGGTTTCCTCCAATTTACTAAAAAAAAAAAACGGCAATTTCATATTATGTAACGACCAATTATATTTTTTTTTTGATAGAGTATAACTGTTTTATTATACACACTTATACTATTTGGTATACGCCAATAATAAAAAAATAAAATAAAATAAATCACTTATTTCTATCTTGGCATAAAGCCTGAAAGTTTTAATATAGAAGTTAAGGAAACGCTCCCAAAACAATTTGGACTACATCGATTTACTTATTGATTATTATTATTACTTTAACATTTATTTTTAGTACATTATACAAATCGTATTAAATTAAGTTCAGTTAAATTAATATCTAATCTGTACTATTACTAACTACTTTAGATATACTTTATACTTATTACCGTAGCGTAGCGGTAGAGCATTCAACTGCGATGCAGGGGGCGCGGGTTCGATTCCCGTTCAGTGCAAATATTTGTATGCATGAATATGTATATTTGCATTGGTCTGGGTGTTTCTATGTATAATATGTATGTATTTACAAAAAAAAAGTATCTAAGTATGTTTATCCGCATTCTAGATCCCATAATACAAGCTAGTTAAGCTATGCTTACCATGGCTCTGGATAGCGTTGTGTAGAATGTCGTAGAATGTCGTGGAATATTTATTTATTTACTTTATACTATAATTTTATTTTTTTTCTTAGCAGGGAGCTCCTGGGATTGTATAATATGACTAAATGGGTTAAGTTGCTTACCTCTTGCTGCTGTGCGGAAGATATTATAAGCCCGCTCCGAGCACTGCAAGGATTCATATGCTGCAAGAGTCTCATTATCATGTTTACGCCGGCATGCCCATATGTTGACCGTGTACCAGGTGAAGTGGCGCATGTTGGTTACCGTTAACGACGTTGTGGTGCCGTCCAGGTGATAGAACAGCGACTCGACATATCCTATTAAATAACCGTATACATACAATACAAGTAAATACAAGTTGTGGAAATAACTGTGCGCACTGTGCGGTATGAAAGAAACTTCATCCCACGCATACTCAAGCTGTGGAATGACCTCCCTGCTGCGGTTTTCCCAAGCGCCTACAATATGGGGTTCTTCAAGAGGGGCATCAGAAGGTTTCTTCATGTCGGCTGCGCGAGTGTGACACCCCTGGTGTTGCATACGTCCATAGGCCACGGTAACCGCTTCCCATCAGGTGAGCCGTGTGCTAGTCTGCCAACTAAGTGGTATAAAAAAAATAATAAAAAAAATAATCATGAAATTCAAAGGTTGATAATGATACGTAAGATTTTTTTTTTTCATAAAGAATATTAGAATTGCAATTACAAATATTCCCTCTAACCCCTCCAGCTAAACTAAATTGCTTGTGTTAGGAGTGGGTTCACTCACGTTGGTAGTGTAATGGCCAAGATTCGAACCCGAGACCTTTTGATCGTAAGGTCGACTCCTTAACCACTAAGCTACCTACGCTTAGTAACTGTAGTTCTTTTATACAATTTAGCGACATTATTCCGTGGTAATGAGGACAGCTGACCCCCGAGATCCGTGGTTTAAATTTCAGATACAACAAGGATCAGCGCTAGGATGACATTAGTGAATTCAAGATAGAGAATAAGAACAAGCAAGTGAGATTTGGTGGACATTATTTGAAGATATATATACTTCAATCGTTTAAAATTTCAGTCGGCGGTTTACTGTGGTATATCCTCTTTAAGCCGCGTGATTTCCGGCAGAGTAGATTTTGGTCCACCCTATCTTTTCCCATGCGGTATCGTACAAGGACTAAAGGATAGGGTTGTTTAACATCAGACAGATATATACAGCCAGACTCAGCCTCAGGTGCATGGCTTGAGTCAACAATTGTGGCCGGAATACGGCAATGGGCTCACCCTTTATTACGAGGGACCGAATGATTGGTGAAAAGTTGGTGTTAATTCACCTCTGCCTAACCCTTTAGGGATAAAGCCGTATGTATGTATGTATATAGATGTCTCAGTCAACTAGCTTAATCAGCTGTTATAATATCGATAATATTGAGTTCATGAAATGTATTCATCATGTCAGCCACACATAGTCCACTGCTGAACATAGGCCCCTCCCACAAACTTCCATAATGACCGATCTAGGCAGCCCGCATCTAGCGCTTCCCGAATGAATGAAATGTATTACTACTGTAAAATAAAATAAATCGGGCCTTTACGTTCATCAACACCAACACGAAGGCCAGCTATTTGGCGGAATTGTTAACATAATGCTAAAAACAATCATTAAAAACTTTTAATTATAACTTCGTCATATTAGACGCGGGATTATGTTTGTGTGCATGTATGTATGGTGTCTACTACGTGGAGTTGAAACCCGCAACCTTTTTACAGATTATACCTTGAAGTAAAAAAAAATGGCTTCGAATGATGTCACATTATGTCTTGCATACCTTTTTTAAAATGACATTTTATCGAAAGGTTGGGACCTTAATGTCTTTAATCGTGAATAACACCATCTTATTAATATTGCTGATCATATTTGATATTATAATAGTTAGGATGATTGGTTTAAAGAAGTACTGTGGTAGCGCAATGTACGGAATTGCCCTTTAAACAACTTTTATTCGGTCCAATTTTTATATAAAATACTAGCTTTTGTCCGCGGCTCCGCCCGCGTGGATGTCGGTTCCCAGGGTGGACAACCCTTATCACTAAGGGGTATGAAAAATAGATGTTGGCCGATTCTCAGACCAATTTGCTCACAAAATTTCATGAGAATCGGTCAAGCCGTTTCGGAGGAGTACGGGAACGAACATTGTGACACGAGAATTTTATATATAAGATTAGACAACCTAGACTGTCCTTCTCTGTACCTCTACACCCTGAGTGTCATGATATAATCCATATCTAGTTTTACCCTTGGGCATGCATTGGTATTGTAATGAAAATATTATTATATGGAACATATTCCACCATGCATAATATTTTCAAATGTATTATTGTCTGGTTTTAGGTATTATATAGTTGTTGTATATTGAGTCTAGACATATTATATGTGTACACTCAATATACAACAACTATTTTGATAATTTACCAAACTAATAATACAACATGCATAATAATTGACATGTCAACGACGTTCTAGTTGATCTGTGGCCAGATTGCACTTCATGCACACATGTCTTATTCTTTTAACCGTTATCTATAACCCTGTATCTACTACCAATAGTGAACAAACGTGAAAACAAGTAATATTCACTCCCTAACCCCAAACCTTTTTTATTTTAACCTTCTCCTTTATAAACCTTGTCTATAGTTTTAGTGTTTATGTCTCTGGATGAAATAGGAGTCTCTTTTTCAGCCTAGAGGTGTTAACCCGGCTACTTTTATGGAACATAGTTACAGATTTCCAAATTCAATATGTGTTTGTAAAAGATTGACAAGTTTAAGCTTGAGTTCCATGGGCGACCAGCAGAGGTCTACACCATTTGTGTATTGTGTATGGATAGTAGTCAAGTGATTAATAGCGCTAAAAGTCAGCTGGCTTTTAGTGCTATTAGTCACTACTATCCATCGTGCTATGATCTTGGTTAAGGAGCTATGGCACCCTGTTTTCTTAATCCGCACGTTTTTGCCTTTTAAGAAATGGCAAAAAGGCGATTGAATCAATGCCTTCAATGCATTTTGTCCATTGATATTTTCTCTATGGGCTTACCCAGGGTCGAATGATGGGCCGAGGTCAATGCGATTCACGATTGAGCCGATTACTCCAAAAAGTAAGCTCTCCAAGCATACCCTAAGTATTTTGTATCTCGACTAGCAAATTACATAATTAAACTTCCAGAAAAGGTATATAAACCCTTCTGACGACCGAATCCCGTTGAAGTGATATTCATAACACTGTTGCATGCAACAACCAAATTCCCTTGTAATAGAAAAAATGACTATGTTTGTAACCTGTAGGGTCCTTTACGATGTAAGCATTAAGGTCGGTGAGTCTGCGTTTAGCTGAAAGAATGTTAGATGATGGTAATGAGGTCCTGGTGAAATAGAAAGCATGTCCAAAGCGATGAAATAGAAAGATGAAAACTACTGATGGTAATGAAATCGAGAAACTTTGATGTGAGACGTATGTGGTTTAATGTTGCACAGGAATTTAGACTTTACAGCGTAGTAAGATTTCTTGTATGATGTAAGTAGCAGGTTGCTCGACGTTAGGTGCCTCGCGTTTAATTAGTATTGTGCTAGTAATTAGAAATGATATAATAACATTCTGAACAGACTCACCGTCCTCATCTGTTTTGTTTTCATATATTTGTCCTTTCTTGGGAGGATGGTTAATAGCAGTCAGTTTAACAAGCATGCTATTCAACGAGTGATCAATGGATCGTTTCACCCTATTGCCTGCACTTTGTTTTCTCGCTTTATTCCTTCTGTAAATCTGCAAAGAAATAAAAGCCTCAGATAAAACTTATTTTTTATGTACTAAAAGTTATTCCTAATCATTCCAGTGATCATCCTTTTTGTATATCGTGCGTAGAACCGCCGGAGCCGGCGAGTGTGGTTATGTCGGACTTGAACTGGCTAAAATGCACGCCTTCTGCCGGGTCGTAGGGTGGGTCGTACGGCGGGTCGTACGGCGGGTCGTAGGGTGGGTCGTACGGCGGGTCGTAGGGTGGGTCGTACGGCGGGTCGTAGGGTGGGTCGTACGGCGGGTCGTAGGGTGGGTCGTACGGCGGGTCGTAGGGTGGGTCGTACGGCGGGTCGTAGGGTGGGTCGTACGGCGGGTCGTAGGTTGGGTCGTACGGCGGGTCGTAGGGTGGGTCGTACGGCGGGTCGTAGGGTGGGTCGTACGGCGGGTCGTAGGGTGGGTCGTACGGCGGGTCGTAGGGTAGGTCGTACGGCGGGTCGTAGGGTGGGTCGTACGGCGGGTCGTAGGGTGGGTCGTACGGCGGGTCGTAGGTTGCCGGAGGTGAAGTTGACTGAGATATATTTCTAACACCCCGGTCAACTCAGGTCATCTCTTTCGAGCTGGCCTTCTTCGGGTGTAAAGTCCACAGAGTCCCCATCAAACCCCCAGGGCATGAGGAGGCGAGAATCACGCGCCGTCCGCGCGGTCTACTTCTGTTAGGGTGATAGATGGAGGTCGTTCCGTGACCTCCGATGCCCGAGTCACCGATCGTCGCGGCCTGTGCGATCTGGGAGTGTCCTCCGTTCTCGAACGTTGGCTCTTGCTGGATCCGACGCAGGAAATCGCCCAAGCACCCGTGCCCGGTGATAACCTGCATAATTGCCATTAACCGGGCACTTATAAACCTGCGATAAATACACACATAACTTCGAAAAGCTTCGAAAAGTCATTGGTGTGTGTCATGATAAAACCTGGGATCGAACCCGAGACCTCGTCTCAGCAGTCTATTACCCATACCACTAGGCTACCGCGGTCCATAAAATAGTAATAATCAAAAAATTACTCACGGAATTTTGTAAATCATTCTCAAACGTGATGCTCTCCTGGCGTTCCTCCTCGGCGCGCGTGTTGAACAGAGTGCTAGGTTTGGTTGGTTTCTCGCACGTGCACGACGCGTTGGTCACGTTGCCCGTGAGCTCGCTCTCTTGCGGGTCCTTTTCATCCTCTGCCCCTGCCGTTATCATGTTTGACAAGGCGCTAGCTGAAAATGTTTTGAATTACGTTAAAGTTACCAACAACTCCATCTATTTTTTTATCTGAATCATAAATAATTTAAATGTATTTATTTCACCAATAATTTTGTTCGGTCCCACGTAATAGAGGGTGAACCTATCGCCGTATTCCGGGCACTATTGTTGACTCGAGCCATACATCTGAGGCTGAGTCTGGGTTGTATGTATCTGTCTTATGTTAAACAGCCCTATCCCTTAGTCGCCTTGTACGACACCGCATGGGAAGAGATGGGGTGGCCTTAATTCTACTCTACCGGAAACCACGCGGCAATTTTTTTTTATTACGTCACTTATTACTTATCGCTATGTGAAGATAAGTGACGATATACTCTCGGATGGCATATGGATTTGTTCAATTAATAAAATAATCGAACTTGCATAATTAACTTAATAAACATACTTTAATAAAGTTAAATAAATAAAGAATACAAAAAGAGCGGTAAATCTACAGTCTGAAAATGATTTTAAAATAAAAGTATTAAGAGCAAATCAAACTGTTATATTGATTTAAATTGTATTATTGCCAGAACTAAATATGTGTAGCAAATATCAGAACAATCAGTCAACAGGAAGGGGGAAATTGATCTGTTTTCTTTTATACAACTTAGGTGGCAGAGAAGCACACGGCCCACCTGATGAAAAGCGGTTACCGTGACCTATGAACGTGTGTAACACCAGGGGAGTCATACCCGTGCTGCCGACCCTGTAGAACAGAGATTTTCTGTGCCTTCAGTGCAGATCACAAAATCAGGACAAGCCATTGGTCTTCCCACTGACAGCACAAAATCTCTCCAGTGAGCTCTGGCTACACTACTCACCGCCGGGAGCACAACACGAGGTTATTATAGCCTAGAGGTACTTCCCCAATCGGACTGCTCAATTGGGACGGAAATACCGCCGTGTCCTACCTTTAGTTTAAATGTCATACTTACGATTCGCACAATATTTGGTGTTGCCTGACAGTATCTTCGGTCTGTTGTACATGTTTGCCTGCACTTCTACGTGATACATCGAAATTGTGCCGTTTGGCCTCAAAGGCGCTGTCCATCTTATGTTCGCTGTGTTCGGTGCAGACTCTACTGACAAATATCGTGGTTCACTTGGTTCTGGAACAAATGATTGCCTTTACTTCGCTTAGGAATGAGCAGAGTTTTAGATGTTTTAAATAAATAAATAAAAAAACTAACTGTAATTAAGTTTCATTGGAAGGATGTTTTATCAGAGTCCACTGTAGTGTTTATATACATTCGATATCTAATCTAATTCAGATGAAGAAATCACTTCAGGAATATTTAGACAGCCTAATGAAATAATCACTAGAAGGATTGGGTGGGATTGGTAACGCTTGTTTTACAAATAAAGATAATAAAAAAAAATTAAAAATGCTATCTCTAGAGATAGCAAACTTTATTTAAAAGATTTAGATTTTATACTAGTACTATTATATATTTATACTAGTGTTTAAAGTACAGATAAGGTGCAAAAATTCCACCCTGTATACCGGTGAATTGTTCAGCAAAAAATGTTCAAAGGAGTCTTGAGCCCGATTTTGAAGAAAAGCTAAAAAGCTATCATTGGATTTAAAAAAAAATCTAGCCAGAAGCTGAACCCATAACCACTTATAATGTGCTATAATGTATACTTACGTCCTGGTAAGGTTGTGAAGTAAATAATTGTGCTTTGAGCTCCCCTTTTTCTATCCTTGCTCTTATCCTTACTACTATTTTCATCCCTCAATGCATATGTCTTCACATACGCCGCGTACCGCGTATACGGCGTCAGGTGTGACAGTAGATAAAACGACGGCTGCAGGTTCAAACAAGGTTTTAACAATTCATCAGCACTGTTTGCAACGTCGTCACGTAGAGAACCATTGCGAGCTTCTTCTACCGTTAAATCAAGAACACTCCATCTGAAATAAAATAAGATTTGTTAGTATTTTCAATCCACAGCAACTCGACACACTTATGGAATATTTACGCTTGAAATTTTTTTTAATAATATTAGAACAGAAATTACTCATATTCCCTCTAACTCCTCCAGCTAAGCGAAATCTCTAGTGTTAGGAGTGGGTTTACGTGGCCAGGCTTCGAACCCGGGACCTTTTTATCGTAAGACTAACTTAACCACTGAGCTACCGAATTCTTTTGCATGTGCAACTGATAAATATCATTTAAAATGTTCAGATCAGTCGCCGGTGAATACCGGTTTGATCTGCGGTATTGCACTGAACATAGGGTGGCCGCTCATTCATCCATTTCAAAGCCTAGAAATACTATCCAAATATTTTTAAGGATTCCGTACCTCAAAAGGAAAAAAAAAACGAAACATAACTTATAGGATCACTTCGTTGTCCTTCTGTCTGTAAAGGCGTTTTTCTCAGGATTACGTAAAGGTATAAAATTGAAATTCATACCACATTCTCAGTTCTATAAAGTCTTGTAACTGTGCAAAAATCAACGCATTAAAATATTACGTTTATGTAGCTTAAGTTACGGAACCCTCGGTGCGCAAGTCCGACTCGCACTTGACTTCGAATCACCAATCATGACATTGAATGGAGCTTTTGTCAGTTTTGAGATACTTGGATTTGGATTTTAGATAAAAGCGACTCCCCCTCCACGGTGTGCCGATGATAAATTATGGAAGGTATTTAAAAAATAATCATAAAATGTTGTACTAACATATCGCTGCAAGCGTCTCTCGATTCATAAGCTGTAACATTTGTATCGGTGGCGATATAGTAGACAGAGTAGCCGAGCAGTTTGCGACTGTCGTCGAGGCAGTACATGTTCCAAGACAGGACTGCCGCAGTCGGGCACAACTGACTCACTTTCAACTGTAGCTCGTCCGCATAACCTGTATGACAAACAACACATAACTAAATAAATATTCTGGAACATTTTACACAACAGCTCACAGGAGAATTTGTGCTGTCAGTCCAAAAGCTGTCAAGACCAAAAGCTTGTCCTGCTTTGTCTTCTACACTGACGGCACAGAAACGTTGTGCTTACAGGGTCGGCAGCGCTAGTGTGGCTCCTCTGGTATTACAAACGTCTATAGGCCACCGTGTGCTTGTCTGCCCCCAAAGTGGTATAAAAAACACTATATCCAGAACAAACATAGCTTCACTGCTATGCTATGGATTCTAGAATGCGGAAAAACATTTCGATTTTTTTGTAAGACCGAAGTTAGACAACCTACACTTGGCAGTTTATTCTAATAAAAGTAGCTACTCTATTGGTATCTATTTGCTTATGCCAATTGTCGATAGTTTAGATGTAGTTCAGCTTCAGCCGTTGGGAGACAAAAAGACAAACACACATCTATCCCGATTTTGTTAATTGTTTCCCACTGTCATACCACAGACAATGCAAAAAATGCTATTTAATTTTCAACTTTCTCGCTATGCAATTCAAATATAAAATTAAATGGCATCTTATAGAGTGAATCAACTGTTTTTTTATTAAAAAATGTAAGTAGATAACTAACTAATTCACAAAATTTTGGACTTTAAGATTATAACTATAAATCGATTAAGATAGGAAAAACTTTCAATCAGTTTCCGCGGGATTCGAACCCGCGATCTTTCCTATGCAGGGGAATTCTCTGACCACTGTGCCACCGAACCTTGCCTGAAATTATCCAAATCTTCCTACATATATCCGTCTTACGGAATAGTTAGTATGGCTAAATGTTGTTGTGTGTGTGTAAATATTGTTAATTTTTTATTTTTGCTGCCACTGCCATCATTTTTCATTTTTAGTTTTTGATTTTCGGTGTGTTTTGTTTGTTTTTTTGTTGTTGTTTGCAATCGATCTGCTTATACACAATGTGGATAGCTGTAATTGGTCATTGTTTAGTAATTATTTACTGGTATAAACTTTTGTAAACGACAGTTGTTATCCCAAATATAATAAATAAATAAATGCTTTTATATTATTATCATTCTATTACTATAAAGTCCAAAATTTCTCTGACTCAGTGGTTTAATAGTGGTTAGCAGAGTCGGGGTCTGGAAGGCCCTGGAATCATCTCAGCGAGATCTTCTCGTACCAGTAATGACAAGTTAATAATGTCATTTTTATGCATTTAGGAAAAAGACAATAGGAGGTGTAATTTATTATTATAGGCGTCTGGAGCCGCTATGTCTAGGTCCTTTGTAGATAACTTAACACCAAATTGTATTGTTTGGATATAATATCAAGTATATTAATCAGTTAAGAGATTCAAAAACAAAATGATAACTAATTTATTGTATTAAAGATTATCATTATCGATTTACAATAAATGTCTTCGTCTTTACATTGTAGTGTATTTTTAATGCGATTGTAGTTCCTGCGATTAGCGCGTTCAACCAAACGAACAATCTCTTCAGCTGTATAATATTACAAATATGCATATAAATTACTTACACGATGCCTGATTGCCATTGTTTTCAGAAGATACTTCATTTTCCGTAAAATTCGACTTGGGATCAAACGTCATATCCCGGAGGGGTAAGAGGGCATTGTAGCAGAGCTTCGGATTCAAATGTATGAACAGAGAACCACCAATGATCGTAATATTGCCATGGGTTTTCCAATCCCATAATAACTCCAAATTTGCGTTGTTGAATATATGCAATACGTGGCCTCTGAAACGAACGGTTAATAAATAAATCAAATTATTATAGCATAGGTACTTCCTTTGAGGGTAGATTTGAAATATTTAAATATAGTTGCCTGATATGCTAGGAATAAAGCAATCAATAATAAGTTTCTAACACGAGAAGTATGTAAGTATACTTCGAGGCACATATCTTGGACCTAAGTCGCGAGACAAACGAATCCCTGGCGCGCACAGACTGTTTTGTAATAATCTATGCTTAGTGAATTTGAGCTCGTCCACCGCCATTGCACCCCGTGCTATCCCCAAATTACATCTAACAAACGTGTACTGCGTGTGTAGAGCAAATTTTGAGCACATTTTAGGTCCATGAAATACAAAGTCCAGAGATTTAGTAATTGTAAGAAGTAGGAGAGAATACTCCAGGTTTTAAAAGTAAAAGCTTTGCATGTAACGGGGATTGGCGCTCGGATGAAGAGAAGATACTTATGCTCCAAGTAAATCAAACAAATATTACATGAGAGAAATTACATTTTAGACTCACTTATTTTTCTTCTCTGTCTCTTCCCAGGCGCCACGTATTACCTTCAGGCTCTTTAAAAACATCAATGAGACCAGTGGGTTTGCACGTACCACTTGCAGCGAGCCATCGATCTCACGAATTTCGCTGAGTGCAGTCAATTGATCTACAATATAAGATATATTTTATACATGGAGTCGTTGCCTTGTGGAGTCAATGCCTTGATCACTCGCACCGAGTGGAGTGGCAAGACAGTGCACTCGGTCGATGCTCGGTACGTGTGAACATAGTGCCAAGTACTTTGCACGTTCATCGCACTCGACCAAAAGCACTGTCTCGCCACTCCTCTCGGTGCGTGTGATCAAGGCATAACGCTCCCTAACCAAGCTTCTATTATATAGGTCGACAAATGTTGCCCGAAAAGGGCCGTCTCTAGAGACGGCTCTGTATCGTCCGGGATGCAAGGTCTAAAAGAGTCACTAAAACCTACACCTACGGTCTACAGAGTCACTAAAACGCACGGCGCCTGTGGGTCATTGTTGATTGCCGAAGGTGAGGTTGATAGGCATATCCTTCGCACCCTGGCTGACCCAGGGCCATCTCTCTCGATCTGGTCCTCCTTGTGTGCGGGGACCACAGGGTCCCCAACTCGTCCCCGGAAACGGGGAGTATCCGTGGAGTTCTTGCGCATGATAAAAACAGGTTAGTAAATGTTTTGCAGTAATAGTACTTACCTCCAGTGTTGCGCAAGCTTATTTCCAGCTTGCCAGTTATATGGGTGCAACCGCGGAATTGTTCAGCGGCTGCGATGGAGTCAATCTTCCCACCTAGACATCTCTTCACACAGCCAGACGCTGAACACGGCCTGCACGTAGTGTTGTCTGCATCACCTACCTACAATATTTGAAATTGTATTAGGCGGATAATATAATCTCACAGCCTAGTGTGTCTTGTTTAACTTGTCCAACAGCTTAACGACTCATAATTCATACAATCTGTCGACGAAGTCGTCTAGACAGAGCAATCGTGAAGGGTGAGCGTGAGAGTAAATTGTATGGCTACTCATACATTTTACCTAGTAGCCATACATTTTACTTGGTACTAACATGTACAGAATTCAGGGGTGTCTCATTTGTAATCACGTTTTTTATATTAGGTTTAATATATTTTTTACGGACTCGTTCTGTTTGTTAAAATTGATTTTGTTTTTTTTTTTTCGATTAAAGATTCGTAATCACCAAAAACCGCGAAAACGATCCCATGTTGATTTTATTGAAAATTTTGAGTTATTTTCAATAAAAACAACATAGGTATGTATCGAGGTTTTTGGGGTTGCTGATTACGAATATTTCACCCATTTAGCTATCAACGAAAGATGGACTTGATTTTTTTTAATAAAATCGATAGGTATGGGTATCGTTTTCAGAGTTTTCGGGGTTGCTGATTTTGAATATGCTATATTTACCAATCATTGATGGCGCACTGAAAGTTTTCAAAAAATTCAATATGGGTGTCATATAATTAGTTGAATAGACCAGAGATATGACCAAAAGTCGCAATAACAGACATCCACGCGAGCGGAGCCCTGGGCGACAACTAGTTTTTATATCAGCGTGAGTAGATGTGCATTGAGAGAACAAAGATACTAAATAGGGGTTAAATAAATACTGCAAAAGTTAAATTAAAAATAAAAACTAATGTGACAGCCCTGACAAAATTGCAAATGTCTAGCTAGTGCTAGACGGAGGCGGCATTTCCACAAATATCAAAAGCGAAGAACTACTGTAAGATTAGCCGTTATACTGTGTTTCTACAGTGTGTTGCGGCAAGGCTTCATGCGGACAGTGCTATTATGCTGCAGTGAACAAAAGTTCACCTCGCCAAAGACACGCACACTAATTATGTCCATGTGTATAATTAAGATTCATCTGTTTTTATAACTACAGTTTTACTAACATAGTTTTTAAGCTCTTTTGTTACTAACATTCTATGGGCAATGTCTGAATTAAACCATTTTTATTTTATTTATTTAAATCAATTCCAAAATTAATAGGTGCACTAAATTAAAAGACACTTTTTCTATCGTTCAGGAGTTTCATGAACGTGGATTTCGCTGTGAGGGTTTGATCTAAAAAGACGTTTACTCAATTCATGATTTTAATGTTTCTATGACGAATATCTAATATATAAAATTCTTGTGTCACAGTTTTAGTGTTTGTACTCCTCCGAAACAGCTTAACCGATTTTGATGAAATGTTATATGTATATTCAGTAGGTATGAGAATAGGTTTATAACTAATTTTTATACCCCTAAGTGTTAAGGGTGGTTCTCACCAAATTTTTTTTTTTTACTTTTGGAAAAAATTTTTTTTGTTATTTTAGTTTGATACAGCATTAGAAAATACATACAACACTGAATTTTCAACCCTCTTCCATTATAAGTAAATCTCCGCACACTTATAGTAGATAGTTATTTTTATTGAACTAAAATAATGTTTCCCAGAAATAATATTCAAGGCAAAACAACGTTTGCCGTGTCAGCTAGTAATATATTATGAAATTGGTTCTAATGTATGTTTATATGTGGCTACCGTGCACTGTGAAATTGAGTATTTAACTGACTATTCAAATTAGTTACTTTTCACTAAACGTCAAAACGGTAAGTAATTAGGAAACTTGTACAAAATAATTTATTGTGACGTCATAACATTTAATAGCCAAATAATTTATTATTACAGGTTGGGTTGATGATTAAAAATAAATAAAAACGTTAAAATAAGAACAGACGCGCACCGTATACCGCTCTTTTAACATTATTAATGTAAAAAGCTCAGTTAAATAATTTATTCCAACTACAGGATACCCAATTGTAGGCACAGACCACGACAGACGACGCAATACAATCAATAATGTTGATACATTGCCATTCATAAATTAGTTTACAATACAACCGGTCGTCGCTCAGTTGTGTGACACATATATCAGTCTAATTATATTGTTTTATCAGTACAATTTTGTCACGTATTATTATTTAATATCCGTAAACACTGTTTGGTAATAAATCATAAATTACCCAAGTGTTTTAAACGGTTCATTATTTAGTTGGCCTACTTGTTGGGTTATATCATGTAATTGAAATTTTAGCACCTTGCAATTGACTGATTGATCTGAAATTTGGTATCTTTAGTTTGGATGACTATACAATTTCAGTCATTTTAAGGGTTCCGTGCCTCAAAAGGAAAAAAAGAGAATGCTTATAGGATCATTTCGTTGTCCGTCTGTCTGTCAAGACCTCTCTGGAATGCGTGGAAGTATCAGATTGAAATTCATACCACATACTCAGGTCTATACCGTATTAAACTAAGTCAACGCATTCAAAATATATTACGGTTTATGTAGTTAATGTTACGGAACCCTCGGTGTACAATTCCGATTCACACTTGACCGGTTTTTTATTCAAGCATGTTTCATCGGCTAACGGTTCGGGCTGATTTTTGGTACAGGGATAGATTATAGTCAGGACTTCGATTCTTTTAAAGCAAAATCATAGACACTTGAAAGAATTGCAATTTTATACTTTATTACAATACGCTTAAAGTGCAAAATTAAATGAAAGAGTTTTGTTACATTGTTTTATTTTCACTGTAAAGCATTTTAAGCGCATTGCTTTAAGTCTAAAATTAAATGGATTTTTAGCAGTGTCTCTGGTATGGCAGTGGTTTTACTTTAGCAGAATTGAGGCCGAGGAATGGGACATTTTTAAGGAGTAGGTACCGATGGCTTCCAGGAACGGGATCAGAATTCCACGCGGGAGAAGCCGCGTATAACAGCGAGTACTTAATAAAGTCGTCTACTAAAGATTACAAAAAATACTATAATATTTAATTCAGGTTGTGTTATGGGATCTAGAATGCGGATAAACATACTTAGATACTTTTTTTTGTAAATACATACATATTATACATAGAAACACCCAGACCAATGCAAATATACATATTCATGCGTACAAATACCATTTGAATACCGAGAATCGAACCCGCGCCCCCTGCATAGCAGTCAAATGCTCTACCGGTACGGCACGGAGGTCGTCAAAGTAAAGATCTTATAATTATTTTATCAATTACCTCCATGGAGCCGATGGGACAACTGTAGACGCATTTGTCGCTGGATATGAAGTGGAATTTAACCCCTAGGCGGTTGGAGTCTGACGGGACCGGCGTCTTGCGACACATCTCCTCTGACACGCAGCGTTTTGATAACTGCGCAAACGATAACAAGACATTACACAGCTATACTTTTTTTTTATTGTACGAAATATCCCCACGAATTTCGTAAAAATCAATGCGACCGACATACATAAGCACATTTCACCAATCATTGTATTCGGTCCCACGTAATAGGGGGTGAGCCTATTGCCGATTTCCGGGCACTATTGTTGACTCGAGACATACATCTGAGGCTGAGTCTGGGTTGTATATATCGGTCTGATGTTAAATAGCCCTATACCTTGGTCGCCTTGTACGACACCACATGGGAAGAGATGGGGTACCCAAATTCTACTCTGCCGTTAACCACGCGGCTGACAATGCGACCAAAAGAACAACAAATAATATTTAAAAGATAGAAGTTTGATTGGTCGCTTCAGAAAAGTTCACGGACGTTCAAATAACCATTGTGATATCGCAATAGTTAGGTACTTATCTTGTTAATTTCATAATAATTGAGTACCTAACTGTACAAAAAGGAATTATTCTAAGAAATAATTGTCTGCGAAGTTGAGAGTGTACCTTTTAACTTGAGACAATGAGAAAGAGCAAGAGTTCCTGAAAAGTACTGAATAGAAACGAATACATTTTTGTTAATTCTGAAAAGAATGTTATTGTTTTACTGGAGAATTTTTGCTCTGCCAGTGGGAAGGTCAAAAGCTTATCCTGCTTTGTCTTTTACACTGACGGCACAGAAACTCTCTGTGCTTACAGGGTTGGCAGTGCGAATGTTACTCCCTTGGTTTTGCACACGTCCATAGGCCACGGTAACCACTTTCTATCAGGTGGGCCGTGTGCTTGTCTGCCACCTAAGTGGTATAAAAAAACCACAATCCACAGCTAGTACCAAGTGAAATCAAATTAACCTTACAGTTTTGAGATGATGTTGATTTCACTTGTAGATCATGCTTTCTTACTGAACACAACAGGTGTAACATTGCATTATGTTCTTGTGATAAAATGGTTTGAATATTATCGAAACTAGAACTGATAGATACATATAATCTAGAACTAAAAACTAGAACAGATATTGACAGCTTTATGGTACAACGAGGTTCGGGCTCAGGCTACCCCCTAGGGATTGTTAAACGGCAGTTTTTCCCATAACAGCTGTATAATCTAAGCCAAAGGAGGAGGACCCCGGTTACAACGTGAAGGCCTCATTCACAACAATTCACCTGGGAATAACGCCAAGATCGTCTTGGTGGTCGATGATTTTGTTAACATAACATAACATAAACTCACGCCTATATCCCCGAAGAGGTAGGCAAAGGTGCTAGCACCCACATTTCGCCAGTTTATGTTTAGGTCCCAATGTAATAGGTGTCGAGCCTATTGCCATTACCCGAGCACTTATAAACCTGCGATAAATACAAACATAACTTCGAAAAGCATAGAAAAGTCATTGGTGTGTGGCATGGTAAAACCTGGCATCGAACCCAAGACCTCGTCTCAGCAGTCCATTACCCATACCACTAGGCTACCGCGGCTGTCTTTTGTTACTAATGACATAATATAAGTACTAAGATAATTTTAAAATAGGTATATCGATAACATACTTATTAACCATGTCAATCAATCAATTAGCCTGCTACAGGTTCAATGCATTAGGCTAATCGTCAATCTGTCAGTCGTCAATTTTTAGGCACGAGTGTAACTCCTCTGGTGTTGCATACGTCCATAGGCCACGGTAACCACTTCCCATTAGGTGGGCCGTGTGCTTGTCTGCCACCTACCGACAGCAAACAAGTGGGATTTACTTAAAAATAACTTTTAAAGTGTTACTACAGTTGTGGTTTGCAAAGTACGAATAAGTCGTGTCGACCGAGAAAGTACCCTTCCTCACTTAATATCGACATTTAAGGTGCCTAAGGGAAAGAATATTCGCAAAGTTGGTCAGATTGTCTGTGGTTTTTTTTCTTTCTCCATTCCACTCTTCCGCATATCCATCTACAAGCAGTAACGCGCGAGTGACACTCCTGGTATAAACAGTGTTCATGGGCCTTGTTAATCGCTTACCATCATGTGGGCTGTGTGCTTGTTTGCTACTTAATAGTAAAGAAGTCAAACAACGCAGTGAGAATGTACCGAATCTCACGTACCGATAGCAACTTGCTTGATATATGCGTGCACCAACTAAATGATGTGTTTTACTTTATAGTAATCACCTTAAACGTGCCAGCGGGGCAGTTATCCACACACTTTCGTTCCTTGTCTTTCTCGTGGTAGGAGTACCCGCTACATGCATAACAGTCTCGTTTCGTAGTCCCGCTGCAGCCACCCAGGCACGCCTTGTCGCAACACGTACGGTTGTCAGTGTCCAGGCAGCCATGGACACCGCAGTCAAGCGGACATACTGTAAAAATATACTTGCATACAATACATTTAAATCTGTTTATTTCTACGTTCTGGATGGTGTTTCCAAATGTATGAATGAATGTTAAACTCTCAATATAACTACTGAAGTTCGCTTATATATAAACACTATAAATTTAATTAGGTATATAAATACGTAGCATTTTTTCCATATTGGAGAATTATAGCTGATCCGCGGGGACCTCATTCACATACAATCAACGGATATCAAGTATACTGTGATTCTGAGAATGTGTGTGCACTAATGGAACCTTTCAGTTTTGTCGGCTTAGTGGTCAAAGGGTCAAACTTATGATCGGGAGAACTCAGGTTCAAACTTTTTTTTTACGTTACGTTTAGTTAAATCTTAGCTTGGATGGTAGAGATTCAACTAATAAATCACTTAAAACAATTTTTACATTTGCACTTTAAGATATTTATTATGTGTACACTGTAACTGTAATGCAAAATTTGTTAATGGTAATAAATATATTATTATTATTACACTAGCACGTAAAACGTTGACCCCACTCCTAACACAAGTAATTTAGCTAAGCTGGAGTGTTTAACGGGAATACTAATTAGGTGACTATTTTTAATAATAACAAAAAATTGTATTTCTCAATTCTTTCACCGCTGGTGCTCAGTTTCTCGAGTGTCATTTGAGTATGACACTCGAGAAACTGCTAGCACTAGAGTAGTAGATACATTTATCGGTACTCATTTATTATCGATATATTATTTGATACCTGAACATTTAAAATACATTGTATATATTTACCTAAAGCGGTATCAAATAATAAGGTTTATGGTGTGTTTACGTTATGAATATGTGTGCGCCAACAGTCCTTTTAATAAATAGATTGGAATACTGTCACATATAGGCTACTAAGGAATGACGCTAATAATATGCTTTTCTATCACTTTCTAAAGCTTTTGCAGCGTTGAACTTAGTTATATGCAGACCACGGAGACCCGAATGCAAAGATAATGATGACGATGAACTCACAACTATAAATTATTGAACAAATGAATAACGCAAGTTCATCTAATTACAAGGTGCGCAAAGTCGATGATGCTTTGATAGGAAAAATGATAAGCGCTTCAGTGTATGTGCGTAGAAGATTCGTAAGCCATTAGATTCGTAGGCCCTTAGGTTCATAGAACTCCTGTGCAACAGAGATTGTCATTGGTCGGGATAGGATGTCGCAGCGCTGTGCTCAACACTGTATGCTTAGAGAATTGCATAGCTAGTCTTAAATGTCAATATATGACGGAATTCCCGCCTACTGCTACGTGGACGGTTAGATGCGAATGTAAGTCTTCGAATGAATTGATTTTAAGTCAGTAGAATATTTGTAAATAACCTACATAATTTCTTAATTTCCACATTAGGTGACGACTGATAGACTGATTTCTCCTGGTCCTAGGAAATTTAAGATTGTGTTTGTTTCCCAACACACAGCACGCCTGATGGTAGACGGTTACCGGTGCATATGAACACTAGCAACGCCAAAGATATCACTCGACGTATTCATCACTCCAAGGAATACTTGTGACCGAACTCAACATAAAATATAACATTACGTTATTTAACTCTTGTTTTCTTTAGATTGAAGGTACTCACCCATACGGGCACCTCCTTTAAACGATAGTTTTACAGCTGTGTCCCATTTCCTCATATTGATATCTCAGTTGCGTCCAAAGTTTGAACTTCGAAGCCTGAGATCCTCTTATTGATTTAGATTGTTGTGTATATTGGCTTTTCGGGAAGTGCTGCCGTCTGACCTCCCCAACCCTGGGAGGAAAGCCTCCGCCCGAGTCTCGTTCGCTGTTTAACCGGCCGATGCAGCTACTAGCAGGTGTGGTTGGCTTAGGCATCAAGGATGGTAGGGCCCTGTACACCTTCCTCATTATGGTACGATATAATTTATCTTTTCTAAACTACTCTAATACTTACTTTTTTGGCAGTGCTTGTCATTCCAACACAGGAGGACGTCATTATGATCAGATGGACACATTTGTTTCTGATGATCCCCCTTCCGGCTCAGCGCACCCGGACACAGCCCGCAAAGTCGCGTGTCATAGTTTGACTATAAATAAACAATACATATTTGATCAATATCATATTAAAGGTAAACCTACCAATATACGTTGGTCATTTGGTTCGAACAATCATGCTTATAATGGTTACCTGGAAGATTTTTCAGGTAAAACTACCCAATGACCATGCTAATATACAAATTATTCATAAAAATAATAGCCACACGATAGGTAAGTACTAGAGACAAATAAATAAAATATAAGTACATTGCTATAGCTTTAATTAGCATTTGTTATCTACTAATATTATAAAGCTGAATAGTTTGTTTGCTTGCTTGAATGCACTAATCTCAGGCAGTACCGGTTCGAATTGAAAAATCTTTTTGTGTTGAATAGCACGTTTATCGATGTAGGGTTATAAATCATCACGCTACTACTACAGGCAGCGGAGCAGTGATCATAAATGTCATCAAATCCGGCAGATTTCTATACATTATTTGAAAACTAATAACTTCAGAATATGCCACGGACGACACCGCAACGGGTCGGCCTGTGTATGATAAGCATACTTACTTAAATACCCTATTTTTGAGCATATTTACATAGAAACATCCAAATATTAGCACAGAGCGGGAATCAAGCCCCCTACAGAATTAATCGAAATGAGAGAGATAGTTAACTATAGTCGATACATCCAAATCTGTTTAGTAATTTAAAAGTTATATGGTAATAGGTAAATGAACCCTGAAAACATTACACTTCTTTTATGGGCAATCGTGTAATTAGGCAATCAATGAGAAGGTCATCCACATTACATATTTCTAGAATTAGTCATTTGGTATTCGTACATACCTAGTCCTATTCATTATCAGAATTCCAGGTATGATATCATGATGTCACAAACAGATTTGCGTACTTGATTGTTAATGGATAAGATAATAAACCTCATTCTATTTTTATATTTTTGGTAATTTAATAAAGATATTATAGCTCTGTAGCGCAAGCCCCTTTGTGTCTTTAGTAAAAAATTCGTTCTGTTGAATAACGTACTTTGACAAATTAATAAATTCAAGTTAATGTCTTCGAATTACGGATTCATTTTAGAGAATAGCCTAAAAACTACTAATTTCCTAAAATAATTGTATTTTCTTCATTCAATGCTTATTTATCATTCTTATCTATCAAGGAGAGTTAATTTTCTATGATAATTATAATGAAAAAGCAGGCTTTGAGATTTTAAGAGAGTGATGATGAATGGTTCCCGGCAGAGTAGAATTTGGGCGACCCCATCGGTCCCCATGCGGTGTCGTACAAGGCGACTACGCGCCTGGCGCGTCTCCCCGTTTTCCGGGGACGAGTTGGGCACTCTGTAGTCCTCCACACACCCGAGGAGAGGGCCAGATCGTTAGAGATGGCCCTGGGTCGGCCGGGGTGCGAGGGATATTCCTGTCAACCTCACCTTCAGCAACGAAAACGACCCACAGGCAGCGTGCGTTTTAGTCGGTTCGAGTCTGACATAACCTCTTCTACCGGCTCCGGTGGGGAGGTATCCGTGGGGATTTTGTCCACGTAAAAATAAAAGGGTCAGGTCTACTTAACATCAGACAGATACATACAGCCCAGACTCAGCCTCAGATGGCTTGAGTAATAATAGTGTCCGGAATACGACAATACGTGGGACCGAATTTAATGATTGGTGAAATGTGGGTGTTAATTCACCTCTGCCTAACCCTCTGCGGATAAAGGCGTGATTGTATGTATGTATGTATGATGATAATTACGAATCAATAAAAACATGCGGAGCAGTATTTGGGACTGCTGATAGAAGTGAATACTAAATAACTTGTGACGCATTCGGTGACGGCCCAAGCGTTCCGTAACGATGACGCGAGGTTCATGATTTGATTCACCCGAAAAGCGCACAACGCGCCTAAAGAACTTTTCACTTCAATAAATTCCTATGTTGTATATATAAGTAAACACGCTTCGTAGCGGAACTAATAGTGAATAAATCTCACGGTCACAAAACCATGACCAGATCGGATTTAATAAGAAAACAGCAACAACGCGAGGATGTCTCGATGCTACTGTTATTGGACACATGTCCAGACACAGCCAATATCCTCTATAAATACACTCTTGATGCGTATGTGTTGTATGTAAGCTGTAATATTATCTAGTTACATAACATGTGTGTACTGGGTAGTGATATGGAATCGTCTCTATGTCAGGGTTTTCCGATGTGAAGTTTACTACTTGAGATTAGCCATTTGATCGTAGGGAGTACGCGCCAAATTACGCGATGTGATGGTGGTCTTTCATTGATTTTTGGGAAGCAAGTTAATATACCTACATATTTTAGCTGTGCAGCTATGAAATTTTATTGTGTTAATGGTGATAGCTGAATGTATCCAATAGTGAGCCTGTTTAACATACCTGCGATTAGACATAAAGTTAGGAGAACTTAATAAAACACTTGTGTCGTTACCTACACTCACTTAGAAACAGTTTATAGTAGCAATATTTGTTTAATTACTATTATAATACAGTGAGAAGTAACTGAATGGGTATTTTATTCGTTCAGCAAGGAAAACCTAGTGAAAGTTATTTGAAAATTCAGCAAACTAATATTTTACATTATTTTTTTAAGTGCGAAAAATCCCCACTGATACCCACTCCCGCCGGAACCGGACTCGAACCGACTAAAACGCACGGCGCCTGTGGGTCGTTTTTGGTTGCCGAAGGTGAAGTTGACAGACATATATATGTACATATACCCAGGGCCATCTCTCTAGGTCTGGCCCTCCTCGGGGCGCTACAATTGGTTGTTGAGTAATAATAATGTGAGAAAATTTATCAGTATGTGGTACAGGACAGTACAGTATCTTATAAGTACCTACATATTTACACAATAGACAAGAGGGGAAAGGGGTGATTTGTGGTTGCATTCAATTACTTACTCTAATAACGTTGTTCGCTGTCAGATTCGTAATCCGTGTCCAGTCTATCGTGTTGGCGTAACAAAGTCTGTCGTTCTGCTGTATTCGTACACCACCGTTTACGATCGTCGTCAAAGAATGAAGCCCCAAGGACTGTGAAAGAAAAAATATTTTATAAATGCATACAATAATATCACATATTTCAATAAATTGATGTGCGTCACACACATCTTCTACCTCTTTTACTACAAGACGTTTTTTTCTGATAGTCGCGCTGAGCCCAACCGAATCTTAACGCTGTCGCTAAATAGTTCTAGAAGACCAAAAGCCTTAAGTGCCATACGAATACAATGCAAACTCGAGCAATATATTGTCACACTTATAAATTGTATGTTTTGCAGTCGGTTATGCCAGTTGAAAACCAGCGCTGCGTACGTCGTGCTCAGAATTATCCTGAACTGGTCCCATTCTTGGTGTAAACTAAATGTGCCGAATACAAGCAAAAAAAAATGCACATAAAGCCGTTTTCTAGGTAAACTTCAGTTAGAAATTATTGAACTAAATTCACCAACACAGAGAATAATATAAATAAAGTTCAAACCACTTACTTCCAAATTTTCATTATCGAATACAACAAGAGCGAAATCCTTGAAGAGTCGGTTTCCCCGTATCACTGAGAGATTTGGGAAAAGGCTGCCCAGATTTTGCACACCTTTCGTCCTAAAATATTTTAAAATCTATTAATTTCCCTGCAGTACTGACAAATTAACGTATATGTATATAAGTAATAAAAAAATAATTAATTAAAAGTAGTTTTAACTAAAAATAATTTTGTAACTATACGCCGGATAGATTATTATTATTATTATTAAAATTATGGACGAGCAGCATGTTTGCTGATATGTCCACTTCATGGTGTTGGAGTACAGTTCAGTCCAGTCCATGTCTCTTTTATTGTTTGTTTTGTAAAAACCGCGGTAGCCTAGTGGTATGGGTAATGGACTGCTGAGACGAGGTCTCGGGTTCGATCCCAGGTTTTACCATGGCACACACCAGTGACTTTTCGATGCTTTTCGAAGTTATGTGTGTATTTATCGCAGGTTTATAAGTGCCCGGTTAATGGCAATAGGCTCGCCACCTATTACATTGGGACCTAAACATAAACTGACGAAATGTGGGTGCTAGCACCTCTGCCTACCCCTTCGGGGATATGGGCGTGAGTTTATGTTATGTTATGTACTGTAAGCCATTCATCCTTCTCTCTATATCTCTATAGATCTAGATATAGAGATGTTATAATTATATTAGGAATACATATTAATATAGTCTAAAGTCTTTTAAAATACAAAAGGGCAAAAACATCAGTCTGCATTTAAACTTCTAGAACTACACTTAATTATTAAAACGCTGTCGCCTTTGGCCATTACGTGACAATCACCTTAAGTCCGTAATAAACGTGACAAAATGGGGATTAGTTCAGAAACAATGTAATATTAATTTATTTTAATTAGGTACACCCTCACAAAGTTCATAGTATTTATACAAACTTGACACAGTTTTAAGTCAATACGTGCACTATTTCTAGTACACAATAAAAATAAAAACGCACGCAACGAGATCAAGTCACCCAGAGCCAAAATACGCACAATTTGAGAAATCTGACAATTATTGTCACTTTTTCACTCATTCAATCTTGTTTGAATGAAGTTAGTGAAAACAAGCAGGTGTTCGCAGGCAATTTTTTTTTATTATTTAGATATATTATATTATTTATTTCTTACATACATACATCTCCTAAGTATTAGGGATGAAAGGTGCTGTGATGGGTAGGTTCACCAAATTACATGTTGAACGAGGGACTTGGTGAACCTATCAACAGAATCTAATTAATTGTTTTAAATGTTGCATGTCTTTACTTTTTATGTGTGTGTTTTCTGAATAAATAAATGAAAATTACTCCTTACTCGTAACGTTAGGTTGAAATGGGTGTACTTTACTTATTTAGCTCCGTAAAGGCAATATCACGCAATTATGTAATATCACGTAGACTACCATACTCGAATAATTTGATATCTATATCACTAACTACTTATGTATCGAAAATTACTAATTTTAATTTAATTACAATTTTTACCTATAAATTATAATATAATCGGTGACCTCTCTCAGTTCTGGAAAGCTTATGTTCTCGAAGGACCTGGTGGTGGCGCG
The DNA here is from genome assembly GCA_963662185.1 of Eilema griseolum. Classification (NCBI taxonomy): domain Eukaryota; kingdom Metazoa; phylum Arthropoda; class Insecta; order Lepidoptera; family Erebidae; genus Eilema; species Eilema griseolum. Next base: position 11,763,447 of record OY759230.1, read on the forward strand.
TTCCATCAGCACGATGCTGAGCTGGCCTTCGATGATTTGGCATCCTCTTAGTTTATTAATTTGTTCCTGAGTATTCCTAATGTCCATTGACGGGCAAACTGAAACAATAAGAAAAACGTGTTATAATCGACATCAGATATTAAATTTAGTATACCCAGAAAAGAGACATCACAAAATTATAATTGTACTGTTACCCGTGGCTCGGCCCGTGTGTAAGTCTTATCACATTCCCCAACCTTTGGGGACTTATTCCAGGTATATAAAGCCTATATATTATTCCAGATTATAATCTATCCCTGTACTAAATATCAGCCAGATCTGTTCAGCCGTTTTAGCGTGATTGAATACCAACTTCATTCCACTCACACTCAAGCTGTGGAATGAACTCCCTGCTGCAGTTTTCCCATGCGCCTACAACTAGGGGTTCTTCAAGAGGGGCATTAGTAGATTTCTTTAGTGTCGGCAGCGCGAGTGTGACGCCCCTAGTGTTGCAGACGTCCATAGGCCACGGTAACCACTTCCCATCAGGTGGAACGTGTGCTTGTCTGCCACCTAAGTATTATAAAGAAATCAAACATCTTCACAAACTTATTATAGTAGGAAGAAGATAGGACAGTAGAATAATAAATAAGCGTCGGTAGCTTAGTGGGTAAAGAGTCGGCCTTACGATCAGAAGGTCCCGGTTTCGAATCCTGGCCATTACACTACCGACGTGAACCCACTCCTAACACAAGCAATTTGGCTTAGCTGGAGGGTTAGAGGGAATATTAGTAATTTCGGTTCTAATATTACTTTTATGAAAAAAAGCTGCTTTATCTATCAAATCAATCGAAAAATAATCTTGATCCTAAATATAAATGGCACTTTTAATAAAGTTAAAAGTGAGAGTTAATCCTACCGGTCAATATCCACATAGATATAGAGTTTAAAGGTCAAATAAATATATAATATCAGTCAACATAATATCAGTTTATTAATCTATAGCAATAAATACTTAATTGTAGATAGTAGTATTTCCGTAAACAGTTCAATTAGAGAAGACAAATAACCCCCCGTGAAGAAGCTAATATCGTTTAACGACCACTTGGGATCTTAATCGAAGAGTTATTAGTTTAATATAGATACTTTGTTCGATGTATAAAATGCAGTAATTTTTTGTTTTTTATTTATTTATTGAACTTTATACACAAGTGTACTTAATGTGGACTTAATGCCATAGGCATTCTCTACCAGTCAACCAAAGGTGGTGCAGAGATAATCAGTAGGTGCATTATTAAAAGTTACATTGATTAGACAAACACTATATATAATCATTTGGAGAATACAAAGTCAAAGTCAAAAATCATTTATTCTGTATGGACCATTATATCGGATCTTACAAAACGTCAACAAAAAAGAACATGAAATACATTGTAGTAAATGGACCACCGGTTCGAAACCCGGCTCCGACCTTAGAAGACTCCGGCAAGAAACTCAGCGGGCATTTCTTTTTTTTGGTCTATTTACAAACATACACTGAATCTAAATACAAAAATTTACTTAAGTAGCATAGTGGAGCGAACAGCTCATATCCAAGTCTGTTTATCATCCAAGTATTCATGAATTTTATAATAGCGAAACTACAATATATACAATATATATATACATTCCCATACTACAATATATACAATACAACATAGATATATTTGCATATAAATAAATTATTATGATATTAATCTAATGTTATGTCTCGACGTACATACAGTCTTCATCATCATTCCTCATTTTAGGAACCGAAGCTTTCACGTTGGAGTTTAGAGTCAGCTTTACCAGTTTAACTGCAGATTTGGTTGAACTTCGATATTTTTTCGTGAAGCGACTGTCATCTGACCTTCACAACCCAATGACGATATCGAAGCATTGCTGTTAGACCAGTTGTTGATCTTTTTAGGGCTCCGACTACCCGAAAGCCATAGATATTGGGCTTAACGTGCGCTCTGAGGCACGACTAGACCAATGCAAATACCCACATTCATGCATACAAATATTAGCACTGAGCGGGGATCGAACCCGCGCCTCCTGCGGCGTTTACTACCGCCACACTATAAGCCTCTATGGTGCGGCGGTAATGAACGCAGCCACCGTCTTCATCTTAGTGTTACTCAGGGTTGCATTCGACTCCGAGGCTTTTCACTTCGCTCTACTGCTCCAACTTTTGGTTTGATTTATATGGCTTTTATAGGAGTGATTATCATTTGACCTCCTACTCACGAGAGAAATGTTTCGCCAGAACTTTGTTAGGCCTCATTCGTGTTAATCAGATTCTGTTATCTTTTAAGATTTTTATTTTTCAAATTTCAGTGCACATGTGGTAAGTAATAAATAACTTATAAATTTAAACTGATCTTCACTAGATTTTTATGTATTCGAACATTTTAATAAACCGGGATAGGGTTACGTAATCTAAACGCACCGTCAAACTGACATAATTATTCGTAAACAGACGGTGTGACTATTGACTTTGTAGTACTAGCTGTTCGCAGCTCTACCCGCATGGAATCTGATCCCATTCCTCCAACGTATAGGTAGGTACCCATTTCAGGGATAAATAAAAGATATCAATGATTTCTTTCAGATTGTAATCTATTCCTGTACCCCGTAACATTTGTTCAGCTGTTTGAGCATGATTGAGTTACAAACATCCAAACATTTGCACAAACTTCGACAATTTATGATATTAGCAGTAAGTGAATTGAGATATAAAGATGGCATATTAGATCATTTATTCACTTCAGGTATGGGTATGGGTACGGATTCGATTCCAGGTTTTATCATGGCACACACCAATAATTTTTAGATGCTTTTCGAAGTTATGTGTGTATTTATCGCAGGTTTATAAGTGTCCGGTTACTGGCAATAGGCTCGCCACCATTTTTACATTGGAACTTAAACATAAACTGGCGAAATGTGGGTGCTAGTACCTCTGCCTACCCCTTGGGGATATAGGCGTGAGTTTATGAGTTTATGTTATGTTATTCACTTCACTATTGCGTTAAGTTTCGTGACCAATAAAAAGACCAGTACTTGTTTGTAGAAATAGAAATTTTGGTAGGTACTTGTGTTTGACATTCATAACATTTTTACCACGTATTTGTTTAATGATAATAGTCATGAATACCTATGACAAAGGAATTGACAATTGTAAGTATTGTAATAATATCACGAATGTTAATCAAGTGCGTAGTTGGAATGTTCTGATGCGTAGTCAGAACTACGCAGCACGGAATTTCCATCACAGGGCGACTTAAATTAAGGTCAAGGGCTGAGTGCGCATGTGCACAGAATGCGCGGGAGGAACACCAAAATGGAAGTATAAACAATACGTGCCGTCGCGTCTTTGAACCTCACAAATATTAGGCCTCCGGCTTGATCACTGTCGTTATATACTAAACGCTACGTACGCGGAAATTACTTATCAAAAGACGTTACTGCTTAATCTATGTAATACACATACATACATACATCACACCTTTATCCCCAAGTGGTTAGGCAGACGTGAATTAACACCCACATTTCACCAATAATTGTATTCGGTCCCACGTAATAGGGGGTGAGCCTATTGCCGTCTTCCGGGCACAATTGTTGACTCGAGCCTTGTATCTGTGCCTGAGTCTGAGCTGTATATATCTGTCTGATGTTAAACTGTATAAATCTGTCTGTGTCGCCTTGTACGACATCGCATGGGAAGAAATGGGGTGATCCAAATTCTACTATGGCGGGAACCACGCGACTATGTGGTATGAGGAACAACTCTTACAGGCTGATTAAAGTTATTATAGCCGTCAACATAGCGTTGTTCCCTGTTACAAGTTACAACTGAGGCTTCACCTCGGAATCCGGGGTCTGCGACCTTCACCATCGTTTGACCTCCCAATTCCAAGCGTATAGCCTATGCGAAAGCCTTATCCTTCAATCAAGCAGGGTGTATCGGCTTGCAGGTCCTAAGGACCGGTTACAACAATAACACAAATTCTAAAACTTATAGAAATATAACTCCTATGAAGTTTATAATGGGTATCATGACTATAATGTGTATGTACTAGCTTATCTTACTCAGTATGCTAAGATAAGCACTACTAAAGAAATAAGAATGACTGATTAAACCTTTCTTTCTTAATCAAGCATCTCCATAAATAAAATCTACCAGATGGAATGGATTTTTTTGGACCTTAAAATGGATTTTCCGTAAAAACTCGGGATATGGAGTATAATTTACAGTCAAAATTCTTAATGGGACAAAAGTAGTTTTGAATGTAAAAATGGTACCGTTGGAAGGGGACGACCTAGGCGCACATACCTGGACCAAATCGGGGTAGTTATAGAAAAAGGGTAGGTCAGGAGTACCCTAAACCGACGAGCATGCATGAAGGATGTAATGAGAGTAAATGAAGCGAGAGTAGTATGTCAGGATGTAGTGGTCTCTGCCTACCCCTATGGGAAACAGGCGTGGTTTTATGTATGTATGTATGTATGTATGTATGTATGTATGTATGTATGTATGTATGTATGTATGTATGTATGCATGTGTGTATGTATGTATGTATGAGTATAAAAAATCTTCAAAATACTTTTTTGACTATCTACTGTTGGTCATGATCAGTAAAAATAACCAAATCTCTCAGACAATTCTACCTTCGCAGACATCTTTAGTTAAAGTACTTTTGACCGGTTAAGCGTTCTAACGGTAACGTAATATACACTTAGTAAGTACTAGTACGTCTGCACGACGCGAGGCGGGCGGTGATATGGCGGGTCGGGAATCGTAGTGTGCAAGTCGAACGTAGCGTAGCTAGGTGAAAGAGAATCACAACACCGAGTACAACCGCACGTAACAAGAAACCACGGCAGTGGATAGTGGATACAATGCAAATGAACTCGGTGCATATTGCCGTCTCACGTCCCGCGCACCTCGGTCACTCGGTCCAATGTGTATTTATAGTCAGGAATGTTATTGTACAACTTGGCGGCATAGTGATGTGGGTTTATCGATCTAAGGTTGGACATAGACTTAATAGATTTAAAATTAGTTTTGCGAAGCCAACGTGACATTTAGAAAAACATTATTTACATATTTAATTTAGATTCGCGGTCGGCATCAAGATGAAGCGAAAAGTGTGTCCGGCCATTATCTATGAATCAGAGCGCTGGACTATGAAAAAGTTCACGGACAACTACACACGCACGTAATCTAGAGAGGGGCAGGTGGTGTGAAACGCGTGAATAAAATGCATAATGAACCTTTAGAGTAGGTAGTCCTCATCGCAGACCAAGTCTAATAAGCTGCTTACGTTGTTATAGCCATATCTAACAAAAAAGACCGGGAGTCCTGACCCCAGATGGTATGGGCTCATGCGTTGATAAAGAAGTAGATTCGCAGTACGGTGGAACTAAGAGAACAAAATTCTAGCAGTAAGATGGCTGCTCAAGTTAGGTAAGAACAAGACCTACAGGAACATATCCATGTTCACTACCTTTCACATTACTGTAATATTAACAAGATAAGCCTTATTAGTACCATGGCATGTTTGTTTGTGTTCGTAGTATGAGCTTGGCAACAAAATTGAAGCTGACAGAACATTTCAGGTAACGAAAGCGTATATAAAAGTAATTACAACAAAAACCAGAACAATCATATTATTACTATCAAATCAAGCGTTAAGTATTGATTGATATTTAAATATAAGGAAAAAGGAAATGTGTTTATCGATAAGAATTAAATCCGTGTAGCAATAACTGCCCGGCACTTCATGTGAGTATAACCCGTAGTGACTGGTTAATAAAATAATGAACGCAGATCCCCTCCACTTCAGGCTTCACCGCTTGCGGTTACTACGTCTTTACTATAGCCACAGAATACTATATACACTCCCCTCGCCCACAGCTCCACACCCTTCGCCTCCGTACTATGACACCGCGTGGTTTCTACACATTCAAAACGGTTAAGCGTTGGTCGTAGCCATTTTATATCTTATTATGCTAAGATGAGATAGATTAGATACGGTATCCTAATACTATTTCTATATCAAAAGTGTACCACGTTTTATAACAGAAATCATACTTGGCTCTTGTTCACGCTATCACTAATTTTGCACTCCTGTTTGCGTTGTGGTAGCCAAGCCTCTTTCGGTCGTTTGTTCTGACTACTCTCCGCAGTAGCTGGGTCAAATGGGATTTACTTTAGCAGATACTTCACGTTAAAAGGTGTAACTTAGGCCACTTTTATTTTGGAAAAGGATTAGGAAACCGCGCCAAGAAAACACACATTCTAAAATCTTCTTATGCCTTTTGAAGGCGATCGTATAGGTGCGTTAAATTACTATAGGACATAGTAATTTAACGCAATGGTGCAATATGCATAATTATGACGTCATTGCATTATTTACACTAGTACCTACTAGTAGTATTGTACTTGATACGTTTATGGAAAACGTACTAAACAATTTGCTGACGTAGATAGTCACTCGCGAAGTTAATGAATGAATGAAGATTTTACTCGGCTGTTTCCTGTTCGCATACAATAAATAGTTATAATCTATGCTGAAAGCTGCAGAGTATGTTTGTTTGAACGTGCGAAACTCTAGAACTACACGTACGATTTAAAAAACATTTTGCATTTGATGGCCTAGTTCCTAGGGCTATAGAATATGACGTAAATTACCTTTGGGAGCTGAGCAATAAGAAAAAAAAACATAGAAAGAAGAAGTCAGTGCGATGCGATGGAAAAAAGAAGAGCCGACGGCGGCTGGTGAAACCGTAAGGCACAAATAGTATTTTATTGTAGTTTATGAAACTGTTGCATTATTATGGAAGTTCTTAAAATCTTAAAATCATGGTAAATATTCCGTTTATTTTGATACTGATCATAATACCTACTTTCATAATACCGATGTACAAAAGACCTAAATTCAAAATGCCGAATGTTCGTTTGAACGAATGCTCAAAATACCGAAAGTACGAAATCTCGAAGGACAAAATCCTAAAGTTCAAAATTCTGAAAATTCCTTTTTTGGATGGTTTTAAAAACCACGAAGCCTAATGTGGAAGCTCCGCACCCGCCTTAGCCTTCTAACCTAATCTATCCAAGTCGGATTGCGCGAAGTGGCTACTGCGCGTATCGACATGGAGGTTGTACATAAAGCACTGCTTGTTATGTTTTATAAATTACCTACTCGGATGCACTAACGTAAGACGCTACATAACGAATGAGCTAATGTAGACTAAGAGAAACGAAGAAGTCATTTTAAAACTATCTTCTATCATCATATCATTTTAAAATCTATCTATCTATCTAAAAAGTAACTAAAAATTTATCCACAATGAACGCCTACCATCAGCAACGTATTAAAATCTAATTTTCGGGATTTCGTACATTCGGGATTTTGAAACTCGGTATTTTGATATAAAATAAGAAAATAATAATATATAAAATAAGCGGTATGCTAGTTTTTTTATAGCACGAGTGTTTTGAGACCAAATCACAGTACTCACACCACACATAGAGTCCACAGATTAAGTAGAGAATAAATGCATTGGACACATCCTTGTGTAAATAGATAAAATATATATATAATATAGATAAAAAGTTATATTACGATACAATATAGAAGACCTGTTTCAGATTTATTTGGTGTGTGGTGGTGTGTCTTTAAAGTTTTGTTTTTAATTTTTTAATGTTTACATTTCGATATGAGAGTAGATAAATATTATTATATTATCAATTATTACAATATGAATTCAGTGTCAATGTTAAATGGTGTTGTTTTGTCGTACATCTGTACTTACCGTTATCAAAAAAGGATGTTGGTTTTATGGCAGATTGCCGCTACCGTAATATGATCACGTGACAAAACATTTTAACATTTTCCTGTGCATGACCTTGAGAAGATTATGAATAAATTCTGAGCAGATCATCAACATTGATGAAATAAAACTCGCTTAGTAGGATGCTTGATCGGAAATCGGAAACGAGCTCTCCAGTCAACTCTCAGAATGTTAGTTATATTCATTCTTTGAAGGATGTATTTTGTTGTAAAATAATTATTAAATATCTAAAATATATAAATATTTAAAATTGAAGTGTATTGGTAACATTAAAAACAGTTTCTTCATGATTGCACAATAAGTACCTAATTATTTTCTTATTAAAACCATAAATTACAAAGTCGTTGTCTCCTGAACTAAGTTGTTAACCTGTATCTCAGAAGACAGTTTCTTCCCACATTACATGTTACAAAGGAAATGTAGTTTCAATGATAGTTACATAAGAAAGTACATAAAAAGGTGAAAACAGCATATAAAGTTCTTTTTTATACCATTTAGGTAGCAGACAAGTACACGGCCCACCTGATGTAAAGTGGTTACCGAGATAATTTCGTTTTTTTAAGTATATCATGAAAATTTGTTTACCCCGTGACACAAACACAAACTCCGCATCAATGAGAGACACTACATTTCGAAGCCCCGTATCACGCCTTTATACCATATATACCCACAATTTTATTTTTAAACTATCGCGGTGTGGAATCCAGTGATTAAAATACTTAAATCAAAAAACACAGTGCCGTTAAAAACTGACATAGTGAGTGTGGTGTGTCGCCAGCCTAACCGTTCATAATAAGTGTAATGGTGGGTAGGCGCTCAAAAAATCTTCGCCGCATAAGTACCTCTCGATGCTCGAAGACTAGTCAAGTCGTGACCACGGGTGCTGCAACGCATTCGAAACGTAGCGTCGGCAGAAATAGTAAGTTCCATGATTTAATTCGCGAGAAGTACCGATACCTTGTATAATTATTACCCACAATTTATTATTTTTCAATAATGAATGGTAATTTGCCAGATTTGTTCACTGTTATGATCACATTACTAGTGTAAAACTCGACGGGATATTTTCCATATTTTACTGAGCAACTGTTACAAGCGCCATGATCACGGTGTAGTATTATGATCACGACTCCACTACCTTGAGTAGTAGCGAGATGATATGTATAGCCTTTAACTTTTCTCGATAAACGGACTACTCAATAAATAGATTTTTTTAATTCTAAACAAAGCCATTTAGCTTTATAATCATCCTCTGAGTATTATCCTAAGTCAGTAATGTATAGATTAAATTATCACATAAAAGTGCAAAAATCATGTGGTAATACAATAACGCTGCGTTGCTCTGATCGATTATGACATCAAAGTTCACAAAAGCAATGTCAAATATCAACACGTCCGTAGTTGTTTTGTTGGTGTTTTATTGGTGTTTGTGAGTGAGTTAAGAGTTTTATTGAAATATCTTTACATTAAGCAATTTTATTGCTCGTTTGCTCCTTGTTTTTTGTCACTACGACGCTTTAGTAACAATATATTATATCAAAGCTACGAGAGCACTCGTATAACTGACTGGCTGATTTTACTAAGGCCGTAAATCTATCATGATGATAGTGATCATATATTATTAAGGTGGCGGTGGTGATGATATAATACGATGATCAATATGACTGACGACCATTATAGCGGCGCGGTAGAGCGTTCGACCGCGACTACGTCGGAGACTGCGGGTTCAAATCCTGCTCAGTGTAAATATTTGTGTGCATAAATAAAATCAGTCTCGATGATTCTATGTACTATTATAATTTATATGGCCTTACTTAAGATTATAATCAGTCGATAGATATTGAAAATGATAGACCGAAAAAAAAACGAAGATAAAGCAAGAATAGACGTACATTTTACAGCTTCCTTACTACCGTTTAGTCAAGTCTTTAACCTTACCATAAGCAGGATTAGTGCCTACGAGCTAAACACATGGAGAATGGGATAGGGATAAAGTAGTAATTGTTATTCTTATGTCTTTCATCTGAACAGTTGTAAGATCAATGAACTATTACTACTGACTATTGGACTGACTAGTCAAATTAGTGACTTATTACTAAACGTCAAAATGGTAAATTACAAGGAAACATGTATGAAATAATTTATTATGATGTCATAATATGTAATTGTCAAATCATTTACTATTATAGGCTGGATGGATTAAAAATAAATAGAAACGATGAAATAGGAACCAACACAAATTTTACCGCTCTTTTATCATTCTTAATTTAATAAGCTTTTCTCGTAGTATGTCGCTTGATGGTATTTGTGGTTTTGTTCAAAGTACTAGAGCGGTTACAATGTCGATGTAGCCACGTCTCTGACTCATTTCACTTTCACTGCATGGAATAATAGTGCAGTATCTTCTTATATTTATTGTGTTTACAGATATCACCAGTGGTTGAGTAGGCTCCAGCCTTGAGCGGAAAATTTTAGGGCTACTTAAAACAGTTTAAACTATACGTAACATGTTTAATTCACGTTCTCTCGAATAAAATATGCGTAGCGTAGTTTTTTCTCGCTAAACTATTTCCGGTTGACTTACGTTCAACCGGAACCAGTCCCGACCACGCTGAATAATTCCGCAAATATTATTCGGAGCGGTCAAGCCGTTTGGTTGGTCACGTCGCGTGTAAAAGCAAACGTGCGAGCGAAATCGACAATATAAAATTATAGTACATAGCTAGGTATTGCAGCAAACAATACAATAATCATAAATCAAGTATTTAAGTAGTTATATGTGTAACCAACTCAATTTTGATTACCTGTCAAGTAGGTAGGCTTGCTTTAGGTTATAAAAGCCAAATTTCAACAATAACAACAAAGGGTAGACATATATTATAAGTATAAATGTGAACGAATCTATAAAATACCCAAAAATGTTACCAGTAATGATAAGTAAACAAACGTTGGGGCTGTCGTAGTGAGTGGTGGTGCTGTTGACAAGAAGTCACAATGATGTGGAAATATTCCAACAGTTAGAGTCGTTAGACCTTCAGTAAAAAACCTATACTCCATTCAGTTAGATACTTAAACTAAACAATCTTGATGTGTCTCTTTGATATTTTTTATTTAAAAACTGTTTTTTAAATATTTTTTATATTTCGAAACTCATTATAAAGACTAAAAACCGAAATCAAACCACTAGTTAGTTTAGCCTAGTTAGAGTAGAGTTAGAGAGTTAGAAAAATATACCTAGTTGGTAAATAAAATAACACATAACAATTACTACAATTTACAATAAAATTATAGCATGATGTACGTACAAGTGCGTAGGTAGGAGAAACCTACGGTTGCGAACATTTTATTCAGGGAATGTAATAAGAGTGAGGCGGTGGCACGGCCTGGGCCCACACGTGACCTGCCTTTGAAGTCACCACCTATTTTGCACAGAGACACTTTTGTTTACGCCCACTGTGTACCATTTAAATACCAGCTTACTTCTATTTATTTACCCTTTATATTGAAATCGTCGACAATCGCAAAATATGTTTATAACTTTATGCATATACCTGTATCTAATACTGTTACGATAAAATCCAAGGTAACTCGTATGAAATAGAAAAATATGTCGTCATAATTAATTGTCAATTTTTTAATACCAGGAGGCAGACACGCTTACGGCTCACCTAAGGCGAAGTGGTTACCGTGGCCTATGGACGTGTCCAACACTAAAGGCGGTACTACACTCGTGCTAATGACACTGTAAGAACTTACAATATCCTTCTTGCAGAATCATATATTGCAGGCGCTTGGAAAATCATCCCACAGCTTAACTTACTCTTAATATTGTGGGTTGGATGGATGATTAAAAATAAATTAATACGACAAAATAAGGACAGACACAACTTTTGTCAGTCATTATTTTAACTACAATACAGTACTCTAATTACGGCTTCCTAACGTGTTGAAGGAAGAGTATCTGGGATAAGCTCTGGTGACCTGTGGCAACAACAACAGCACACTACCGCTCTCGCATTGCCGTTCATTACCACTCATGTATTGTCGTTAATTGTCATTGCAATAATTTGCTTATATTCTAAAACGAGAACCGTGTATTACTAAACTACTAAATATCAGTGTTTGTACTGATTTATTTCCGCGTGGTTCCCGGCAGAGTAGAATAGAAAGTAATCAAAATATTGAATTTCGTTTTCTTAAGAACTTTTTTACACAACCCGCTCACTATATCAAGGCTATATATATTATTTTAAATAATGATAAATAAAAACAGGTTTTCTTTACATTCCAGAAGTTGGAAAAAGTTGACAATCACGTCCTTTTCACATGAGACACTTACGAACAAATCAATAACAACTCGATTCTAATAAATTTATGTAACTCTTGGTTGCGACTTCTCTGCGCTTATCTCCTTTCACTATATCTATTTTAGGTTGACTTGTGTATATATGAACTGTGCGAAGTTAATTATATGTAACATAATAAGATATACATAAATGCTGCGCACACAAAAATAAATACTAAAAATGTGTGTTTGTGTGTGTAGCGGGTGCGTCAAACAAAACAGTTGTCGGGTACACCCATGAGAGGCACGTTTATTTGCGCGCTGTGGCCTCGCAGGGAGGAGCTTCGGTTGTTTACGTCGCAGTCGCCGTCGATTGTGATGACTCATTAACGGTCGCCTGATCGAAGATCATGCTGACTTTGGGTATACCGATAGATATGTATGAGCCACCTTACTTACATGTACCTACTCGTTAGATAAGTAGGTACTAAATCCACTTCAAAGAGTACAGTTATAATAAGACTTAACTCGTGTAAAGACTTGTTACAACTTCTAACGTCGAAGCTCGATCAATGACCCGGAATTTGATGTGAGAGATGAATTACAACAGATCGATCCTATCTAAAACATTGTAGTAGAGATATTATGTCGACGACCTTGTGATGTTCGCAGAGAAAAAGATCTGAGAACTCAAATAATCATGGTACATTAGTTCTCAACTGAATTAAAGAATTTGAGAGAGAATTTTATCAGAAAAGTAATAGTAGATTCTATACTTCGAAAGCCAAGAATGGTCAGTAGACTTTCACAAAGTGACATTTTTTTAATAATAAATATACATAATTATCTACAAGTTTGTTTGTTTAGCTTGTTGTAACCGAGACAAAGCAAAACCCGCCTGTTGGTACAGTACCCAAAAACGGATGTCACTCTTACTTTTCAATCTAGCTGACTTAAAGAGTCAGGAAAAAGTTATATTACAGCGTAGGACCTTAGTAACTAGCTGGAGACTATTTACTGCAGGAACACAATACAAAACATAAGATCTGAAATGTTTTTCTCGGACTTGTGGATTTCGATCAATTGCTAAATGTTCAATATTTTTTTCATAGTTCAAGTCCATATTTCAATAAACTTATAATATTATTTCGATACAACTATTTAATTCAACATGTTCTGGTTGAATCCGTTCCTGAATTTATTGACTTATTACGGAATGAGAGGTGCACTGCGAAAGATGAGGTAGAAAGTACCAAATTCCTGACCAATATATGTTGGGAGTCGTTATTTAAACGTTTAAATTTATATGCTACCATGATCAGTTTCAGACATTTAAAATTATTTGCGGTTTATCTGCTAGATAAACTTTCCATGAGATCATTTAGTGGTTCAAAGTACCAGTTTTAGGCTCGATAAATTTCATAAGTACGCACCTGTTTAATTCTATAGTAGGCTGGAACCTACCAATTTTCGAAAAATAGGTAGAAATCATACTCTATGGGCAGTCTTATAGATAGTAATACTGTGCTATGGGTAACTTAACAAATCAAGTTAGCTGATTTATTATATCTTTTCTTTTTTAACCCCCTTTTTATAGTCAATATGTATCACGATCCAAATATAAATAAATAAATAATACTCAGCCCTTTTAGACTCCAAAATTTTAGAGGCTTACATATAGACATGGGCCCAACCAGCAGAGACCCTGCGAGAACTTTAATTTATGTAGTATGAGACATCCCCTGGAGACAATTTACACCAGTCCTATAGAAGTACAGGAATGAACCGACCTCAGTAGGTACTAGACTATAGAAAATATGTTAAAAAATGGTTTTATTTTTTACATGCGCAAAATCGCCACGTAAACCCCCCACCGGAGCCGGTGGAAGAGGTTATGTCGGACTCGAACCGACTAAAACGCTCGCCGTCTGTGGGTCGCCTTGGTTGTCGAAGGTGAGGTTGACAGGCATATCCCTCGCACCCCGGCCGACCCAGGGCCATCTCTTACGATCTGGCCCTCTTCTCGGGTGTGGGAACTACAGTCCCCAACTCGTCCCCGGAATCGGGGAGGCGCTCGAGGAGCGCCGCCGCCGCGGCCTGCTTCTGCCAGGGTGACAGGCGGCTCCACCTATCACCCCCAGGCCTGCGCTCATGGTCGTTCATCGACCTCTGACGCCCGAGTTGCCTAATGGACTCAGTGGTGGTGGCCAAATCGATTGGTTTAGTAGAAGATTTTGTTACTAGTGGCGACTGCTTCAAAACTAATTTATTTATAAGCTCTGGCAAATGGCGACACGTCAACTATATGGTCTTATTATTATTAGGTATATTTTATAATAGACAACTATATTTGTATGTTACCTAATAGGCGTGTCTAGGGGAGCCTATTATCATCGGGGCACTTTTTGGATGGTCTTACTTATTCGCAGTTCTATTTATTTTATGATGTTATAGTTTGATATTCAAATAAGTGACGGTAGATGCCATGACTTGGTCGTCCATGGAATGAGTTCGGAATGCATGTCATGCAGAATGGTGGCCACCTTTCACCCCGTGCACTGTCCTCGCCACTCACGAACCCTCGACCGGTTATTGAAGGAGAATTGCTGCCTTATATCTTGGTTGAAATGTTGACTTATACTCGCATACATCAAAACACTATAGGGAGTGAGAGGTACGTAGTAATGAACCTCATAATATACAAAACTACCATTACGCGTGAGTTGCAGACCAAAAGTTAGACTATGCTGCGAACAAAATAAAATGTATAGCTAGCTAAGTTACTTTTATATTGCTATTCTAGTTTTGCGTAGACTTTTTTAAATTCAGTCCGTCAAATGACTACATCCTGCTGGATACTAAGAAGCTAGGGTGGAATCCAGATGGTTTTTTGTACTGTCAGTGGAAAGACCAAAAGCTTGTCCTGTTTTGTCTTTTACACTGACGGCACAGAAACTCCCAATGTTGCAGGGTTGGCAGCGTAAGTGTGACTCTATTGGTTTTGCACACGTAATGGACGTGTGACCGCTTTCCATCAGGAGGGCCGTGTGCTAGTCTGCCACCTAAGTGGTATAAAAATAAACCACCAATTCAGATGTTGATAATCCCAAAATGGGGACCATCATTTTGGGATTATTACTTTGACGGTCTTGACGCATGCCTTTTCAGCACTCGCTTGAAGAACCCGGGATTGTTTAGCTTACTTAATTAACTTTGGTATAATTAAGTTTACGGTCTGCAACGCGCTTTAAACTGAAGTCAAATATTATACGTACGTTAAGGATTTTTTATACAACGAATTCAGGAAATGTAATCTATTGAAATCGACTACTATTGCCATAGTGAGTACATTTTTCAAATCACGCATATTTATGCACAGCCTTGAACTTGTGAAAACATTTAAAAACATGTTTTAAGTTAGGTATTGGTTTTCAACATCGCGGCGCAATTCGTCACTTAAACATACTCGTTACTCATAAACCTTTCATTCAACATTTAATTATATTTGACATCAATTAAAATGCAAGTATTTACATTTGAATAATTATTAATTTACACCATTTATATTTGCGCATAAATATGAGCGGAATTATACGGTTTGACGTGGGAATTAATAAGCAATCTAAACTAAGATCCAACGATAAACCATAACGTTTGATGGGTAGGTACGTTCAACGGATGAAATAATGACTTTAAAAAACCGAGTTCACAAACAAAAAAGCATAAAATAACTTAATAAAGATAATAAAAAATAACTGAAATTACAGATTCAATGATCTATTAGAAGTCGGTGAGGACATAATATAACAAGAGGCCTCGGATCGTTCCGATAATATGACAGATTGCTTTACCCGCTGCCCAGGTCCTCTCCACATGGCAACGGTTGAATAAAAATATTACCAGGTTTATCAAAGTTAAGGGGCACAATTTATTTTCAACTTTTTTAGGCTGTTTTTGTGACGGCGGCGCGGCGATTTATTTTTAATTTAATTCTTATTTGAAGTCGGTTAAAAAATATTCATTTATGATGTACATAAAGCTTAATATCTGATAACGAAGGTGTACATGGCAAAATCAAAATTAAGGACTCTTAAACTTTGTGGCACAAAATAGATAATAGTCTACGTAGTGGTATGAATTATGATGTCTGCGCATTAATTTCCGCCAGGAAATTAATCCCGGCTTGAGGTTCAATTAAATAAAACGTAGGTTCTTGATGAATTTAAAGTTAGGTTTATCAATCTATACTAGTCTATACTAATATTATAAAGAGGAAATATTTGTATTTTTGTATGTAACGAATAAACTCAAAACCGGTACATACTGGACCGATTTTAATAATTCTTTTTTCATTAGAAAGCTACATTCTTCGTGAGTAACATAGGTTACTTTTTATCCCGATATTCCTATGGAATCAGGATTTACGCGGGTGAAACCGCGGCGCGGTGCTAGTTATAAATATAGCCGTAGGTAATGGTAGAATTTTGGTGAATTAATAAGTAAGCAAGCTCATGTAAGGTAGATATTGTTTGTAAGCAAATAATATCTATCGCACAGGTATCAGACAAAGACAGAATCAACCTCGCGCAACTCTGTACCGGGGCAAGGTAACGTTGATATTCAGACTTTTCCTCTTATTTCCTGGTGGCAGTTCACTTTCTCGTCAAATATCTTAAGTGAAAGTTAAAAAACAACATTGCTTTATCGACTTTAATCGAATACAATGTAATGGGCCAATCTGGACATTGGTATTTTACAGTATAATGAAAGCAACAAGAATACATATCGCATTTGAGCAATTTAACAACAATGTGTAATTATAATGTTGTTATAAATTATATGGATAATGGCAATCGCTAGCTGCGAAGCACGGGCATGACGCCTGCGCTCGCCCGCTTGGGGCCTCTATCTTCAAAACAACACTTGTTGCGGAAATAGCGACGAAAAGAGTTTGCTCGTCGTGTTGTGACGCGGGTACCGGCACGTTCACCTCGTTCGACCGCACGACACCCCGATACCTACTGCACACAGACAGAATCTACCTTGACAATAAAAAAAATCTGTTCTTAATTACGTAGCTATATATAGCAGACACATTTCCATCACACGTTGCGTTACACGGCCGTTCATTAATAGTCATCATAAATATAATTAAGAACACTGAAACTTACTAATAAATATTAATGGATACGTTTTAGTGTTCTTTAGGAATATAATTACTTTGATCATTATACATAAAATAGGTACTTGAATAAAGACTCTACGGCGAGGAAGGGTTTCGGGATACTATTAGATACATGACTTAATTAGTGTTGTAACACTATTGGGTAATATCAAAACAGGTGTTGTTATTTCATGATTATGCAGCAATGAGATAAATATTATACTTTGGTACTAATGTTATGACTTTTATTGCCGTGAAGTGCTAATTGGCACTCCCAAAGATATTCTAGAGGGGCTTCGTGTGTCGCCTCCGCCAAAAAGATCCTGGCCCCGCCTGGGATCAGGTTGTACGGACGGTACTCTGACTTTACGTTACAAAATTAAGTTAGTTACTTTTGTACTTTGCTGTAATTACCTATACATGCATAAACTAATACTGCAGCTGAAACGAAAGTAAATTGTTTAACAATATTTTGGATACATTTATCGCTTTGTTAACATTCACATGTTTTGGGTAGAGGAATCAAATCAAAACACATCGTCATTTGGCCTCGCCAAACAAGATAGTTACGTAGCATGTGCGAAGCGCGATAAAATTAGCCGATACACTGACATTGAACGCAAAAACAAAGTGGAGTGAACTTCGCGCATGCGCTCAGGTAATCAGATGTGGGGCACTTTTAGCAATCGTATTGCTAATAAGTGCGCGAGTGTATGGGGCAAGAGAGGCCCATACCGGGGGCCTGCTACAAATACTTAACCGCACTAATTGGAACGAGTAAAGATGACCGTCTTCGGTCGACGACCGCGCTACCTTCGTGAGTGAAGAATATCGTTAAGGTTGTTAGCCTAGCGTCGGCGACCTAGAGGCGAACACAGCTACTCAGATCGAAGCAGTGCCCAGACAGACAGTGGTTGATGAGCCTTATCATTCGTCTCGCAGCACTCAGCCCCAAGTAATTGATATGCATTGCTAGTAACAATCACACTATGTTAAGTACTTGTAAATAGTGTTTTGAAGATCACCTCTTGTTTTCATATAACACATTGTAATGATTACATAAATACGTCAATTATAATAATTAATTTGCATAATTAAACTCCAACTGTTTGTAAAACAGCGTACCAATGCCCGCATGGGTCGCATATTTCTATGTATGTATGTATATACACGAGTCAGTAGTCACGCATACAGCTTTCCTATTACTACCAGAGTGGCAGAATTGGTTTTGAGTTACCATCGTGGTGTAGCAATCAGTTTCACGGCAGCGCGGCTACGAGAAGGTTCACTACATCCCTTTAGCATTCCCATTGGGGTGGGAAGACAGAGACCACACCACATCTTTCCATTTGTTACTGAAGTACTAGCTTAGTAAAAGCTGTCGCCCACCGTTCTGCCACGTGGTATACCGAAGTAATACAAAAATAGTAGTTAAGTTTTCAGAAATTGACTAATTTTCCGTGCAATTTTCTGTATTTATTCGTGAGACCAATTTACTGCCGTATACGAGCATTGAAGTATTTCTGTTAATAAGTTTTCTGATAAAATGACTCCTAATACCCGTTCTACATATATCTATTAATCCGAAACAGGCTGTATATTTAGCCTCGGGTGTCGAATATCAAGTTTCAATCTACCTAATTCCACCGTAATCTGCAAAACAAATTTACTCGCTCGTTTTAGATAATTCTCCCCTAGGAGCTTTGGCGACCTCCTTTTATTAAGCACTATGAAGGTATTACTTTCACAGTGTTGTGCTTTTGAGTTCAGCTACAGTGAATATTTTGTTTTTAATGCATTTAAATCGTATCGCAATTTTTTATAGTTCTTTATGCAAGATTAGAATTTATATTGTGATTATGATTAACTTAGAAAAGACATTATTACTAAGCCATAGAGTAAGTTTTATACGTCACACTTTAACTAACGATGGCAATGATGAATGCTTTTGCAACTAAATTAAACTTGCATTCACGAATTATATTATTACAATATCTATATATATTTGTCACACTTCGTTTGCAAGACGGAAAAAGAACGGGAGACACTTGTGGCGCAGAAGTCTAATCGCCAGGCTTTGGCGGTGGAAAATAATTGGGAGAAGTTTATTGCTTTTGCCGCAGAATCGTAAGCGCCAGGCTTTGACGGCAGACAGGAGAGGACAAGCGCTTATAACGCAGAAATGTATGTGACAGGCTCGAAGTGATTAAAAGACGTCAAGCGCTTTTGCGGCAGTGTACTCAAAGGTTTACAATGATAGTTACGACGGTTCAAGAAGAAAATACAAAGAAAAAATTAATATAATAAAAAAGTATTTAAACCCTTTCTAGCAACAGATATCTGATATTGGATACTTTTTTGAACTCGTTTTGATTCAAGAAAAATTACTCGCTGTGCATGTGACGAAATGTGCGTGACTTTTTTGGCAGACGTAGGCCGCTGCTGGCGTGGTAAACAAACCAACCTGAATTATGTGCCTATACATAAATAAACCCCACTTGCGTAAGTTTTTAGCTGGCGACTAATTTCTCCTTATAACAATTTAGGTTAGATATCATCGTTGAATGTAAACGCATTTAATTCATTTAAACTGAATTAGGTTAATTAAAATCAGATTTGATTCGATCACTTATAAAATACAACTTTAGTTATTAATACTTAATTTGATATTGCAATCACAAAGGAGCGAAGTAAGTATACTTACTGAACTGCAGCTAACTGTTACTAATTAGGCTGTTGAAAGTTAATAATGTAGAGGTACAAATCAATTCAATTCACTGTATTGCATTATCATAAACACGCATAGATATCAGAATAGTATGACCGTATACACTAGAGTTTAATAATAATATCATGAGAGCGAAGTGTAGTAGAACGAAAGTAAACAAGGTAATGCCAGTCGCCTGAGTCGATGTTTATAAATACCCCTCATGTTTATCAAAGCACCATTCAATAAATTATTTTAATAGATAGTATTCATTGTGATGTGTATTGATTCATTTTGAGAAGACACTAGTAACGATGCACAACCCCATGACACAGTTTCGTTATTGTCTATAAAATAGGGCGAGATAAATTTAACTGGGAGCAGCACGAGCGTCTATATCTCGGCTGGTAATTAGAAAAATAAACAGACTGGGAACAGAAATAGAACGCATAGCGGACATTGATATACATATGTTTTGCATACAAATTGGCAGAGTGGACATAGGCGCTCTAACGTACTGTCGATTATTGTTTTTTAGTAGTTAGCATTAGATATTAGCAACATCAGATCAGATGGCAGTCATGGAAAATACCGAACTTCAGGCAAATTCGCAATTAAACTGAAAAAAAAACGGACCCCTGACTCTGAGGTGAAGGCTTCGGACGCGATTGGGATAAACGCTAGAATGCAGAAGTAGAAAAGTACACACACACTTAGAATTGAATAAAAAATTTAAATCCTCCGACCAAAAAGAGATAAGTAATCAGAGAAAATCTGTCAGAAGTTACCATTACCCGAGGAGAAAAAATTAAAAAAACCAATTGGGTATTTGACTGACTAATCAAATTAGTTACTTTTTACTAAACATCAAAGCGATAAGTTATAGGGAATTTTCTATGAAATAAATTAATGTGACGTCATTATATTCAATAGCCAAGGCTGGGTAGATGATTAAAAATAAATATAAAATAGAACAACCATTATGTACCGCTCTTTTACCGTTCGTAATTTAATAAGCTTAGTTGAATAATTTATTTCAACCACAGGAAAATACCCAATTGAAATTTTATTACTTTTTAGTTACTGATAGCCAGTAACAATGAATGAAGGTTTACTTATGAACTATTATGTAATCTGTAGTTATAGGCTAGGTTATCTGTTTTTTTTTTCTGTAAAAAGTTAATTGTTTATTAGAAATGGCAACTAGTGTAGGCACAAGCCAAAGCAAACAGTAGTTTGCTCTTTTTGTCATTATTTTGTCGTTACGTTGTTGTTGTTCAGTCATAACTCCTGATACCTTACAAAACTAACAGGCTCTCTTTTTGTCAAATACATAGTTGTTGAAACTTAGGTTCAGAAATTTTACAATTCTTTGAACAGTTCTTATGAACTATGAAGGTTATTGTTACAAAGTAAATAGATATTGCCACAGAACACTCGATTACTTGAATCATAGATGTGAATGTACGTATTAAGATGTTCAGAACCTCCTCTGTAAAGCCATTCACCTGTTGATTAACGGTCGAGGCAATACGTCTCCGGGAGGTCAGACGGCAGTAGCGTCAACATAAGTCAAAATAAGCCAAATCAAAGGTTGAATATTGAAGGATTATAACCAAGATAATGAAACTAGGAAAAGTTACTAAGTATTGTTCATCATGTCAAAGGTTATCGTTTATTATATATTTTACTTTAAATAACTTAACCCAAAAAACCCTCAACCACAACACAAACTGTTAACTCAGCAAGTATTCCACCCAAGCTTATTTAACAGACAACGATCGTCATCTCTCTCCGACATAGGAAGGTCAACACAAGGCAATGAAACGGATAATGCAGAGGAACCAAATGAAAAAAGTAACCAGCCGGAAGTAAGTTCAATGGAAGACACCCCCCAATATCCTGCTCCTCCACCATGGCAAAGGGTACCATCACCCAACGACAGAAGCAGAAAGAAAAGAAAGCTCTGCAGCTCTCCGCCGGAGGCTCAGAGTACCGCCACGAAAAATCGGTTCAGCACCTTACCTCTAGACCCAGCTGATGAATCATCCGTCACCGTCCAACCCAAACCTAGCAAACCTCCGCCTATCGTTCTTAATGGTATAGAGGATGTTACCGAGCTATCGAAGCTTCTTCAAACCGTCAGCAGCAAAGAAGAGTTCAAATTCAAGCTAATTAACAAACACCTACTCCATATTCTTGTCAACACTGCTGAGGAGTACAAGAAAATCATAACGGTCATAAGAGATAATGGTCTCATAGGACATACATTTACCCCTAAAGACTCCAAATGCTATCGTATTGTCATAAAGGACCTCCATCACAGCACTCCCCATGAAGCAATATCAGAAGTCATTGAGGTAACCAACAATAAAATTAAAGGTGAAATCATCAATGCACGATACGGACCCGACAAGAAACCTACATCGACGTTCTTTGTAAACCTTGAGCCCAGTGCTAACAACCCTGCAGTCAAAAACATCGTTCACATATTCAACCAAAAAGTTAAGATAGAGGATCCTCGTAAGTCAAAAAGTATCGTCCAATGCCAACGTTGCCAGCGCTATGGGCATTCAAAAAATAATTGCATGAGACCATTCAGGTGCGTCAAATGCGGGGAAGGTCACAAAACCTCCGAGTGCAAAAAGATAGATAGATCTTCACCTGCTAAATGCGCTCTCTGCTCTTGCGACCACCCGGCTAACTACAAAGGGTGTGAAATATATAAAGAAATCCTTGCCCGACGAAATAAAAATTCTACCCCAAGGGAAACTCGACCCGCCCCAGCAACCTGAACTCTGCCTACTATCCCAATATGCTCTACCTCAACAATAACCGAAGGAACCGAAAAACCCACACACCAACGCACATACGCTGAAGTTACCGATGGCAAGAATACCCAATCAAATAAACAATCCTACAACAAGCTGGAAGATATCCTACTCAAACAAAGCGAGAAAATGGATCTCCTAATACAACAAATAGGCTCCTTAGTGAGTCTTATCACCACTCTCGTCTCTAAACTTACAAAATGACTTCCCTACTCATTGCTACTTGGAACATCAACGGCCTTGCCCCTAATAAAAACGAACTTGAGATGCTCATCAAATCCAATAAAATTGACGCTTGCCTTATTTCTGAATCGCATACTACAACAAGAAGCCGAATATGCATCCCAGGATATTCCGTGTATTTCACCTGCCATCCTGATGGTGGGGCCCATGCTGGCACCGCAATAGTAATCAAAAACAGTGTGAAGCATTGCCTCTTGGATTCCACAACGGCCCCCTATCTTCAAGCCACGACTGTAAGGGTGGAAGACCGATCGGGACCCCTTAATCTTTCTGCGGTATACTGTCCTCCACGCCACACCATAAAGGAGAAAATGTTTACTGACTTCTTCAAGACACTGGGCAACCGATTCATTGCTGGTGGTGATTGGAATGCCAAGCATTCATATTGGGGATCTAGACTAACAGTCACTAGAGGGCGTGAACTGAAAATGAGTATAGACGCAAATCACCTATTAGCTATGTCAACCGGGGAGCCTACATATTGGCCCACGGACCGCAATAAAACACCTGATCTGCTAGACTTTTTTATCACAAAGGGTATCAGCGTACAGAACACCCTCATAAAGTCAAGTCTCGATGGTAGCTCTGACCACTCGCCTGTCTTACTAACAATTAGTCCAGGGGCCATACCCAGTGACACTCAGACTGACCATCTCCACAATCACAGAACTGATTGGAGATGCTTTCGGGAGTTCCTGGACTCAAACATAAACCTCAATGTCCCACTTAAAACCAAGGAGGAAGTGGATGACGCGTGTTTACACATCACAAACCTGATCCAAGTGGCGGCTTGGTCTAGTACTCCTGAACTGAAGAATCCATCGCATGGGGTACCGATCCCTCTTGTTGTCAAGAAGAAAATCGCTGAAAAACGTCGCCTTCGCAGAATTTGGCAGACGTCCCACAGGCGCGCGGATAAAACCAGATTAAACCGAGCAATCAAAGAACTCAAAGATCTTCTGGCTGATGCTGCGAACGAATCCCTCAAACAGAGATTGGTTAAAATGTCTCCAAATGCTAATGGAACCCACAATCTCTGGAAGGCAACTAAGTACCTCCCACAGCCGCAACAGTGCTCTCCGCCTATTAGATCCGGAAACAAATGGGCACGAACTGACCAAGAAAAATCCCAGGTCTTTGCTACATACCTAGCTGGAGTCTTTAAACCCAACAATACGGATGTTCCTGAAGATCCGGAAATAGATCAAGTCCTAAGGCAAGATCTACAACTATGCCTGCCGTTAAGGTCTACCTCACCAAGGGAGATAGCAAGCGAAATAGCCAAAATGGACCCAAACAAAGCACCTGGATTTGATTTGATCACCCCCCGGATACTGAAAGAGCTCCCTAGGAAGTGCGTCGTCTTTTTGACCATTCTTATAAACGCCACACTGAGAACCTCACATGTTCCTGCACTCTGGAAAACATCTCAAATCGTTATGATCCAAAAGCCTTGCAAGCCTCCTAACGAAGTCTCTTCTTATCGGCCTATTAGTTTGACGCCAGTGTTTTCAAAATTATGGGAAAGGATCATCCTCTTACGATTATCCCCCTGCCTAGATATGGACCACGTGATACCTGATCACCAGTTTGGCTTCCGGAAGCACCACTCAACCATAGAACAAGTCCACAGAGTCTATTACACAATTAGGCAGTGTCTGGAAAAGAAAGAATACTGTTCGGCTGCATTTCTCGATATACAACAGGCCTTTGACCGGGTTTGGCATAAAGGGCTACTCTGCAAAATTAAAAACTTCCTTCCACACTCCTACTACCTGCTGATGGACTCTTACCTGAGTGACAGAAAGTTTCAAGTCAAGCTTCGTGACGCAAGATCTTCCCTCTTCGACTGCAGAGCAGGAGTGCCCCAGGGCTCAGTACTTGGTCCGGTGCTTTACAACATATTCACTAGTGACTTTCCCCAGTCGCCCGAAACAACTGTAGCAACATTTGCCGACGATGCAGCCTTCCTCAGTTGTAACAGTGATCCAATTGAGGCGAGTAGACTGTTGCGGTCTCAGCTAAATGCCACCAGTGCTTGGCTTACCAAGTGGCGCATAAAAGCAAGCGCCCCAAAGTCTCACCACATCACATTTACCCTAAGACGTGAATCCTGCCCCCCGGTCATCCTAGGCCTCGACACACTGCCCCAATCAACCTGCGTTAAATACCTAGGATTTCACCTGGATCGAAGGATGACATGGAAAGATCATATAAAAACGAAGCGCAATGAAATTAACCTGAGATTTAAAAACCTACTCTGGCTCCTCGGTAGACAGTCTGCCTTATCCCTATCTAACAAGCTAAGGGTATATTGCTCCATAATAAAACCAATCTGGACATATGGTGTCCAACTGTGGTCGACAGCCAGCAAATCTAACATCATGTGCCTGCAGAGAGCTCAAAACAATATTCTAAGGGTACTTTCCTCTGCACCCTGGTATGCTCGCAATTCGGAAATCCACGAATACCTGGGAATCTCAACCATCCTGGATGAAGTCAAACAATACTCAGCCAACTACAGGGACCGCTTGACAACTCACCCAAACCCGTTATCCAGTATGCTTTTGCAGCCAAACCCGATTGGAAGACTCAAAAGATCCGACGTGTTGGCTTAATAAGGGGAGACGGAGCAGTGGCTCTGAATCACCAAACGCCAAGCACTCACAACTTACCTGATTATAGTCTAGATGACTGATCGCAGGTCCATGCGAAGAGAAAAAAAAAAAAAAAAAAAAATAACTTTTAAGTATGCCTACATACTAATTTGCTGGACGGATAAGATTAAGTTCAATATTAGGCCTTGAAAATAAACTATCAACTTTACGAAGTTAAAGACGATCTCTATCACATAATATAATACTTTTTTTTTTTTTTTTTTACGTGCGCAAAATCCCCACGGATACCTCCCCACCGGAGCCGGTGGAGGAGGTTATGTCGGACTCGAACCTACTAAAACGCACGCCGCCTGTGGGTCGTTTCGGTTGCCGAAGGTGAGGTTGACAGGCATATCCCTCGCACCCCGGCCGACCCAGGACATAATATAATACTAAAGAATACTGTAAACCGCTCCCATTTTTATTTCCCATAGAAATCGTATACGACAAGCCAAAGTTTTATATTCTATAACCCTTAGACATATTTGATTTTCCATTTAAACGGATTCACTAAAACTGAAAGAGTTTAGCCTTGAAAGACATTTAAACACGTCACTATTATAATTTTACAAATTTAGAGCTTTTCCTATTTTTGTAACATTATTTTAGCTGTGTGCACATGTAGATATGTTACAATCCAGTGCAATATGTGCAACAATAATAATAAAATACAGAACGTATTTTATTATTATTGTTTTCAAAAGCTTGTAATGTGTTTTGTGTGTAATAATAAAATATATTTTGTAAGGTTAGTATGGCGCTTCCCGTAATCACTATATTTGGTATCTAAGCATAAATACTTACTTATATTCCTATGTATGCAAAGTAACCGATTTAAATTTATTTCTTACAGCTCCCTAATGATTACGTAAATATAATATATACATACATCATAATGCGCTTTTTATTTATACCACTTAGGTGGCGGACTTGCACACGGCCCACCTGATGGAAAGTGGTCACCGTGGCCTATTATTCTGTAGGGTGGGGGACTTCCCCAGTCGGACTGCTCAATTGGACGGAAATACCACCGTGTCCTACCTCCTAATGGGTTCTATAGAAGTAGAAACTTATCATACCTACTTATTATATGTAGATATATAAAAGGAATAGGTAATTTATAACGTATTCCCTGAAAACTATTTCAAGTCCTTTTATAGTTTAGCTGCAGTATGATATGGCATGGTATAATGTCCAATTGCTCGCGGCAGATTTATTTACGTGCGAATAATCCCCACGGATAACCGGAGCCGGTGGGAGACGTAATGTCGGACTCGAACCGATTAAAATTAAAACGCACAGTCGTTGTTGGTTGCCGAAGGTGAGGTTGACAGGCACATCCCTCAATGCTCTGACCCAGGGCCATGTCTCTCAATGCGCCTCCTTCACGAGCATGCCGCCCGCTCTGTGCGTAGGCGGCCGGCATCTTCTGCGAGCAAGTAGCAGAAGGTGCCGGCCGCCTACGCACAGAGCGGGCGGCAGTTAGTATACCTATCTAATAAAAAACATGCTATACTACTGCGTACATGTACCTAGTGTGCGTACAGGACGGATGTAGCGGTATCAGTAATCAGATTCTATTGTTATTCTAAATAAATCTTCACGCACGATAGTCAGATGGACAAAAACCTTGATACTACATTTAAGGCGACATTGGAATATAATATCATATGAAATTGAAACGAATGTTATATAAAATGAGTTCACGTTAAGTAGAACGCCGCGCGCCGTGAGATGAGATTTAGTCAGTTATTTATTTGGAATTTGGCATGAATCAGTGACCTATCTTTACTTCTCACCTGTTATTTTGCTAAAAACGCTATCTATTTTATAACATTTTACTAAAATAACAGACGCGTTATTACGTGAATCACAAGTGACACAATAGCAAATGCTCTATTTTTCTGGCTTATTACCGATTCACCCTATTACCGATTACAATAAAATCAAATACATAATACCGATTTTTGTTTTCCCTTTCCTATAGGAGAAATGACAATCACCGTTATTTTAAAAAAAGCTCCATCTATAAATTAGACCAGCAATTACAGAATAAGTAATGGACATACCTGATGTGCTGGCTAGTACACTTTAAATGAAATTATTACAATGGGAGGAAGTACAACGCTCCTAGTCCATAGACCACGGTGACCACTTCCCATCAGGTGGGCCGTGTGTTTATTTGCCACTTAAGTGGTGCAAAAAAAAGTATTATTATATATCCAATTATTACGGGCGCTGTTTACATTAAGTATATTTTGCGAGAGAAAATATGATCTAGAACCCATTTCTACACCCGAGTCAAAACTCTTCGGATTAGATGTTGTAAGTGGGTCTGATAATGTTGGGATTAATAAATTAATGTTGGTTATGGGGCTTTATTTTACTACTATTATAAACGCGAATATACGTAATTCTTTCTAATTAACCAGAAGATCTTCAACCTAACGTTTAAGTCAGATTCTTAAATTAATAAATCTTTTAAAATGTTTGTACCAAACTCTACCGAAACGACTTGACAGATATTTATGAAATTGTTAGAGTGTATTTAGTAGACGTCGCCGTTGGTCGTAGTCTACGACCGACATCAACGCGGGCGGAGCAGTGGCAACAGCTAGTATACTGTGCTATTGAAATTCAATATTATTGATTAGGAATTAAATCTAAATATATGAATTTCTTTGAGCCCCTCCAAGTGTGAGGTGACAACTTTTGTGACGCACGGATTTTGCAATTTAATGTATTATTATTATCTGTCCTGGTTTCATACATTTGCAAGAAGTCAACAAAATGTATAGATATTATAGTATAGAGAGTATCAAAACACAACCAAGTACTAAACGATACACTGCAAATCTTGTACCAATGAGAACATACCGAATTTTGTTTCAATTTACCTTAAATTGGATGAAAAATTAATAATGATGTTTCAATCAAATCAAATCAAATCAGTTTATTGTGAAAATGGGTACAATAGTGATACAGTAAAATAATATAATATGGTTTCTCCATTCTCCGCCTCAAGGCATACAATAAAATGAACACCGCGTTTACCGCATATGATTTGATTTGATATGTTTATTGTCAGGGTAGAGTAAACGAAATCGTACCATCACGTGAAGTTAAGAAGTAATGGATTGTGAAGTGCAGGGTCTAACCTCCACGAAGTTCAGACGACTGTTGCTTCACGGAAAATATCGAAGTTTGACAGCTTCATAGCTTCATAGTTAGGCTAAAACCAACCCCTACTGAGTTGGAAGAAGACTCAGAAGAGGAAAATGAATATTAAAGATAAAGAGAATTAGCATGGTAAAGGTAGCAATAAGGTATCTTTAGACTGCTAAATACTGGAGCTTTGCGAACCAAAACCTTGATTTTTGAAACTACATCTTTAAGCTATACAGATACCTAGATAAACTAGTACAACTTGTTTTCTGACATTTCGTACTGGTACATGGTGAGCTTAGACGTCTTAACTCTTAACGAATTACTGAATGCGGTAGGTCGCGTCCTATTCGATGCCTTGAAGATTACGTTCAATGATCTGTGCACTCAACCACTATGTCATCGCATGCCTGGTTAGCTGATTATACCTACTGATAATGCAACTATGTTGCCTGTATGTAGTGGAATGACATTAATAATAACACAAGATAAACATAACAAATACTGATTACAATAATAAATTTATCCTACCGAGGTGGATTCTAAAAGTTTTTTGTTCACAAATGCATTGATAAGTAGGTACTAGTTATCCAAAACAGCGATATCTAAACATTGAACACGGAGCAAATTTATGAAAATGTGGCGCCAGTACTCCTAGACTGGACAATGAGGTCAAGAAAACTGCCTGTAGCTTATCTGTCTAGGAAGATTTTTGATAACTAGTTCATTTTATCATCTTTCGTAACTTAATAAATGTTATAAACTCAATTTCATCGGCAACTATAGGGAAGTATTTCTTAAGAGCTAGCTGTTGCCCGCGACTCCTCCTACGTGAAATGTTAATCCCCACGAATACCAGAAACCATCTCTATGATAAAAAGTACCTTATATTCTAGACTGTAATCTGTCTGTATTAAATTTTATGCCGATCAGTTCAGCCAAACATCTGCATACACAGACACAGACACACACTGACACATACAATATTCTTGCGACTGTTCGTTCAGGAACGGTCATCAGTGGATGCCGGTAATAATTCAGAATTGTATATTTGCTTTCCTTTTGTATACAACACATCATAAAGTGCTTTTAGGTAAGTACATTCTACTGAAAGAACAGTAACATTATGACGGATGTTTACAGTATTACAAATAGGTCAAGAAGTATAACCTTGTAGTTATTATTTTAACAGGAGTTAGTAGTAAAAGTACACAGAAAGGTGTTTGTACTTATAGCTAATAATATAATTCACTGAAATTCGCACGCGGTGTTCATGTGCTCCGCGCGGCGGCCTCGCCATCCGAGGCCACTGTATTCGACGAGCCGCGCGGTACGGTGTGCGGTAGGTCATGTTTACAGATACGATGCAGTGAGATATGGACTTTACATCTATAGACCTGTAAAAAAATCCGCGACAAAACGTAATTGAAACCCGCGGGCTGGTTGTTAGCTACTCTCTTACTTCTCTAACTCTCTCTACTCATCTAACTTCATTTTAATAACTACTAACTACTGGTCGTATCCGGTGTCACCCGGCAAATCCACGAAAAAGTCACTCTTTTTTTTTAAAAAAAGTCTCTCATACATATAAAAAAAATCCTGTCAATTTATCTATTCTTCTTTACGTGCGTAAAATCCCCACCATCGGAGTCGGTGGGAGAGGTTATATCGACTTGCACCGACTAAAACGCACGACGCCTGTGGGTCAATTTTGGTTGCCGAAGGTGAGGTTAACAGGCATATCCCTCTCACTCCGGCCGAACCAGGGCCATATCTTTCGATCTGGCCCTCTCCTCGGGTGTGGGGACCAGAGTCCCCAACTCATCCCCGCAAGGCGCTCCGCCGCCGCGGCCTGCTTCTGCCAGGGTGACAGGCGGCTCCACCCGTCACCCCCTGGCCTGCGCTCATGGGGGGCGGAGATCATCGACCTCTGACTTGCTCGAGTTGCCTCAGTACGCGGGCAGCTTGGCTTGCGATCCTCCTTCGCTCCCGCTGCCACTCCCGCCCCTATTTAATAATTCTAAATTGGAAATATTTTTTCGCGATGGACACAAAAACTACTGAACAGATTTTGATGCGGTTTTGATCAAACTTAAACTCTTACGTTTGTTTGATTGCAATCGCTTGAGTAGAACCGGAGATAAGAGACTCAAGCAGGTGGAGCCGCGGGCGGAAAGCTTGTAACTAATATTATTTGGAATGGAAGCGGTAAAAAGCAGAATACTGCTAAAATGCATTTAACTTTTTAACAGACGATTAGCTTGTGTTCCTACTTCCTAAGATTATCTCAAAAACTACTGGGACGATTTCAAAAATTTCTTTGCCATTAGAAAGCTACATTATCACTGAGTAACGACATCATTACGCTACAGTCCAAGAAAGGGAAGCAGTGCCGTAATCATAAAGGTCATTAATACCGGCAGATTCCCGTATACTTTTTGAAATTTATTAAATTACGGGAAAAATATATAGATCTGTCAAGAGTAGAACGCGATCAGAATTCCACGCGGGTGGAGTCGCGCACAACTGCCCGCTATGTATAATATTGTACTTTACACTCCATGTAAAAATTCAAGTTTATAAAACACAGACGTGTTCAGACGGAAGCGTTAATGCTGCTGCGTATGTAATGTACGAATTTTATATTACTGCTTGAACATAAATGTGCTCTGTACGCGCAGTACACGTTTCTTGAATGTCTATTGAGGGCAGCAGGCGTACTAAGGCGGTGGACAGTGTTGGACAAATTTTAATTGCATCTAAAATATTCAGTAATTAAAAACCCGACTGCTGTCTAAAAGATCGAAACAAGTTGGACAGCAGGCTGTACCCTATTGGCAACCATAAACCGTAAGAAAAATTAATGGCTACCGCCTGCTGACAAATTTGTTTCGATTTTTTAGAGAGCAGTCAGGTTAATTACAAGTTTAATTGCAATTAATATTTGCCCAGTGGACAAACTCAAATTCACCAAGCATAGATTATTACAAAACTATATATATACGCGCGCCAGTGCCTCGTTTGTCTCGCAGTTTAGATCAAAGATACGTGTCCTGATGTATACCCACGTTCGGTTAGGACGCACGCTCCACTCTCATGTGTAATCTGAAACTTTTTAATTTCTATGACATCAACAACAGTTTTCATCCTTGCTGACTAATTTAAAATAAATTAATAGTACGTCATTTACCCAGCGCTAAAGTAAACATAACAGTCTAACCAGCTTGTGTTATGGATACTAAAATGCGAATAATTGAATAAATTTTATTTCATTAATTAGATAATTTTTCAGTTAAAACATTAGTTACATGTTATACATACACATATAAACAGCGATAACATACAAATATTGAGCGGGATTCAAACTTTCCAAATTGTAGGTACAGCTAGTTACTATTTGAGGTGAGTGCCACTACCATCAGCGCCAACCTTTGTACAACGGTCATCAAACATTATTTAATAAGCACCTGTTAAGAAAGTTATGTCTAGCGAATTAAATATGCATTATATGAGTACCTTTGCACATAATTATAAATTAATTCATTTATGTCCCAGTTCTAGTGATATACTATCAAGCATCTTTCAACAGCTAGGTACTTGAGTAATTAGAATAAGTGAGTGATTCTACTTGAAATATTTAGTTCGCAGTTCGTTAGTTCGTAGACTCATTATCCGCTCCGAAGGTACTATAACTATAGAGGCATCGTCCAAAATAGAACAGGCAACATGGCAGATAATTCATTCATTACAGATACATAATAATTACGTTACGCCATGCCCTTCGGTAACCAAATTACGTAACTGTGAATTATAATAAGTTTAGGTAAGGATATTGTTTTTGACAGTGTCCGTGGCGTGGCGGTGGTGAACGCAGCTGCTACGCAGGAGGCGCGGGTTCGATCCCCGCTCAATGCAAATATTTGTATGCATGAATATAGGTATTTGCAATGGTCTGATCGTGCCTCAGAGAGCACGTTAAGCCGTCTGTCTATGGTCTATGGTAGTCGTTACTGGTAGTTGGAACCCTGAAAAATCCAACAACAACTGGTCTAGCTGCAATGCTTTGGTATCACCTTTGGGTTGTACAGATGGCATGATTAAGTATAAGTTGGACACTATTACTATTAATCATTCATCGTGACATTCGTGACCAATAATACTGGGTGTGCACTGTCCAGGCACTACCAACATCTTTGAGTCTTAAGTCGCAACTTGCAAGCAAATCTCACCTGCTAGTCAGAGCACCTGCTAATCAACGAATGAAGCTCTAGTGCAGGCTTTCACCTTGGAGTCGGAAGGTAAAGCCGGCATTAGTATGTTACAAAACCTATAAACTGACCCCGGGCTCCAAAGTGCAAGCTTTAGATACGAGTGGGTCATCGGTATTTGGATCATTATAATTCTTGTTTCAGGAGGCAGACGTGTCTCAGAGTTCACAAACTCTCGGCAATAAAATATCTTGAGCATTATGTAAACAGCATTTCAAGACTTTTGCCTTCATTTTGCTTGTTTATTTTTTTAATTAACAAAACTCGTTCACTATTTACAGCGGCGATGCGGCGAATTAAATGATTCTTTGTTTGTTTGTCGTCTATTCATTACAAATAATATTGATTGAAACTGTGGCATGTTGATTGACAACTATAAAACAATAATATAAAACATATCGAATATAAACTAGTTATATATTTGACTGCGACAATATAAAAAACTTCTTTATATGACTAGAAGTTTTTTA
Source organism: Eilema griseolum (assembly GCA_963662185.1). Lineage (NCBI taxonomy): Eukaryota > Metazoa > Arthropoda > Insecta > Lepidoptera > Erebidae > Eilema > Eilema griseolum. The sequence continues at coordinate 11,797,097 of OY759230.1, forward strand.
TGATGGATCTGTTTTTTTTAATATTATGTAGATATCACATGATACATTTTATCAAGAATTGTAGTCAGTCAAAATACTTGATAGATCAAGGATAGGGAAGTGCATATTTTGTTACGGATATTAAATATTTCAAAACGCCTCTTATTCCTTAGCGGTCGATCGCCACGTCACTCTCGCATATGCGTCAAACGCCAAGCCTAACCGGAGCAACCTAAAGCATTCGTAAGGATTTGATTCTGATTTGGGCTGAGGGACTGTATGATGATAATTGATAAATCTAAACTCTTACTTTCTTTAAAGAGACTAGTTCAGTTTTGTTTAATTAGGTATCACTAGATAATATGGATGTGTACCTAGTAACACAATACCCTTGCAACTTTAAACATTGTCTTTGCCACAAGGTATTTAATTCCTACAGCCTTTTTTTATGTGCGCAAAATCCCCATGGATGCAAGCCGGAGCCGATGGGAGAGGTTATGTCTATCCTGTGGGTCGTTGTTGGTTGCAGAAGATGAGGTTGGCTGACCCAGGGCCATCACTCTCGATCTGGCCCTCCTCGGGTTTGGGGACCACAGAGTCCGCCGCCGCGGCCTGCTTCTGTTAGGGTGACAGACGGCTCCATCCGTAACCCCCATGCCTGCGCTCATGGGGGGCGGAGGTCATTCAACAAAATTTAATACAGAGTTGTAAAATCTTGAAATCAACTTTCAAACAAAATATAAATAATGGAAATAGCTATTAAATTAATCTGTAAGAAAATTTCGGCAATTTCATAGATAATAACTATTTTGTCAGACAAGCACACGGCCCACCTGATGGAAAGTGGTTACCGTGGCCGTTTGTAACACCAGAGGAGTCACAGTCGCGCTGCCAACCCTGTAAGTAGAGAGTTTCTTTGCCGTCAGTAGAAGACAAAGCAGGACAAGCCTATAGTCTTCCACTGACAGTACAAATTCTCCAGTGAGCTCTGGCTACCCTACTCACAGCTGGGAACACAAATATATATATATATATAATTATATATATAATTACTGAGCATGAAATTCACCAAATCATCAAAATCATCAAATCCCTAGTTAGACCCCAGACTCCGAAATGAAAAGCTTCTTCTTAAGATGAAGAAGAAGATTAGAATGTAACATTTTGAGGGATGTTTGCCTTTGATGTATGTAACAATTAGCGATAATCATCGTTATTGAATTACTGTCTGATGACTGATTTTGGCTAAAATCATATTATTGTTATATGCATAAAAATAAAGCCAGTTTTCGTGTCTACGCCTATAGGTGCAAATTTCTTCAAATGATTGATTTTGATGCAATTTAGATATTTTACTGAATTGTAAATTAGATATTTTTATAGAAGACTTACATACACGTTCTATGGCGTTTATTAAGAGAGACCCAGCTGCAGTGGACTGCAATAGACTAATTTTGATTGACTGAAAATTTTCACTCATGCAACGCCGGGAAATACCACTAGTCGAGTATTAAATCAAATAATAAACAATCTAAGCAATAAAATACACAGCATTGGCGTAACATTCTTTGTTATAAAAATAGTACAAATCAGTAAAAAATATGATTTCATCAGCGCGTGTCAAATTAATACAATCGAGTGACGGACGGAATATTTGCTCCACTTTTTTATTTTGTGTGATAAACACGACCTGTGTGATTTTATATTATTACTAGCTGACCCACCCCAGTTTCACCCGGGGTATATTTTGAAGCGTCATATCCCTTTGAGCCCGTATGTTTTAGTCTTCACAATATGTATGAAAAATTGCCGGCTTTGTTAACATTTATTATCAATGCCCCGCTCCCTTAAGTAGTAGCGTGATGATATATAGCCTAAAACCTTCCTCGATAAATGGACTACCCAACACTGAAAGAATCATTCAAATCGGACCAGTAGTGCCAGAGATTAGCGCGTTCAAACAAACAAACAAACTCTGCAGCTTTATAATATTATTAGTATAGATATATAATATATAGTATAGACTAGTTGTTGTACACGGCTCCGCCCTCGTGGAATTTTGATCCAGTAATTTTTTTGAATGGAACATCCGATTTCTATATTTCTATAAAAATTAATCAATAGGTACTGATGTCTGATCTTGAATACAAAATAATTTATTTTGATAAGAATAATTAAATTAGGTACCTTACCTATACATATGGTCTGATTTTTATCGGTACATATTTCTATCAGCCAGGCTTGAATTTATTTCGTTCACGCGATATCTATATATCGTGATATCTTTTGAACTGTTCAGTATAATTATATAGTTTGAATGGCAATTATGATCAACATTAAATGTATTTAATTGGATAAAAAATAACAGATGTATTGTTAAAAATAGCTTCGAAAGTTACACATTATTTTTGAAACTTTCAATGTTGAGATTGATCTGAGATTTGATGATTAAACAAGTATTAAAGGGCTCTATTCAGGCCCTTGACTTCGTGAATAGATAGCCTCTAAATAGTTTCAGAGAATATACATTAACCAATAACCATTTCTCTATGTCCTCAGCGGGATAAAAGCCGGGTTGGTTTTGAGAGTTTCAACAAGATCTGAATAGAACCCCGATAATCCTTTGTGTCTGTGGTAGTTAAGAATATAATTATAAACTATATCTGTGATTGTACCGTAGCTGTCTTTCTTGAATTCTGCTGCATGTTTTCAAAGAAGAATTCTAACATCATATATTGATCTATATTGTAATCTACCTACGAAGTTTCGGTACGGTTTCACTGATGATAGAGCCCTCGACATCAATAAATTATGTTAAAATGGTTTACTCAATGAATTTAATTAGCTAATAGTTGACTAGTTTAGATTATTCTATGCATATTTAATGATAATCGCGAAAAGAACTAGCTTCTTTTCGCGATTATCATTAGTTTTATGCAAGTAAATATTATGTTATAAATAAAAAGAACTATTGGCGTCATTCGACATAATTTTGGCAAATGTTATAATTAACTAAGTGTACCAAAATAACAAAATACAAACATAAAATAAACTACATAGGTAAACAAACAAATATCGATAATGTTATCTCGGCGCCATAGATTTTGCTTATCATAGGTACCGTTGTATGTGAGAATCGTTTTTATCAAATTTCAGGACTCGATTCACGTACACGCACACTTGATATATTTTTACGTGCGCTTTTAGAATGAATGGTACGAGTTGGTATTTGCAATTGATTGGCAGTCAACAAACATTTAGTCCGGTTTCTGAGAGTTCCAGGGGCCTTATGACTTCCACTATTCCATTTCTCCTTCGACATACGATTTTGCACGATACTTACGCATACTTAAATATTATAATTTTGACAATGTTACATTTTGTCAATACGGTTAGGTTTTGTACTTGGGATAAAAGAGTGCAGAATAGAAACTACATCTAATAGTTATGGTAAAAATTACTATAGGACGTCTACAGTTTTTTTTTAATACCACTTTATGCAGTTTCTCTATAAAAACAAAAGACTAAGAATGAAGATGAAACAAACGTTCAATGTCACCAATAGCCGATAACTCTAAAGATAAGCGGATATAATTTAACTGCTTTGTTGTTGTTAAGAAAAAAAAAGACATTATGAAGCAGAACAACTATTACTATTATCCTTATAATAATGAAAGATAAAATGATAAGTATGTAATATGTCGTGTGCACTTTGAAAATTATATTATATCTATCATTCCAGCCAAGTAAAGAAGAATATTTGAAGATGGCTGATAGACTGCGTCTTCAAGTACACTGTTATCATATGTGTAAAGACTAATAAGTTAATTTTTATACATACATACATCACATAAATGTTGATAAAAAGAATTAGAAGAAGGGAAGGGAGTTAGAAACATATTATGATCGCTAATTGTCGCAAATTCTTATTACCGTAGGTAAATTTACCGTCAATTACAGCCAGATAAACTGTAGTGCAGTCTAATTAAATAAAATCGCATTTACTGCAACCACCATTTACCACCTAGCAATAGCAATATAAATATGAAAAATTATATGTGTAAAGTACTATTTTTATATTGTGGTCTCTCAGATAATGCTATAAACCGCAAATACCTAATTATAGTCTTGTACGTAAGGTTTATTAGTGTGTAGGTAGGTAAAAGAAGCAGCTTTAGAATTAAATCGCCATTATCATTGCATTAATCCCAGTCGCCTCTGAGGCTGTCACTTATACTTGCGTTAAATAATAAGTAATAAGATTTTTAATGTATTATGTGTTTTATAAGACAACAATTTTTAAATTGAAAAAATGTTGCATGGAAACCATTAATGGGTCGCGTCGCACAAATCCGAACCCTTCGAGGTTATTCAACCCGACAGCTGTACTGTATAGTAGATAGAGGGATAAATGAACAGCTGGTATCCCATGAAGGTTAATATTTAGGGTTCCCATCGTAAGCTGTTTTTGATAGGTGTGCAAAAAATTTCAAGGTGCTGGCTAATAATGAGAACTTCTTAACACAAAACCCAAAACATTTTGCACAATCTAGAAACACTAAATATGGTTAGATTGCGATGTGATGCAACAGATATGCGTAAAAATATAAGTATTTTTTTAGTATATTCTAATAAAAGAAACTTAAAACCTATGTGCGATAACAACAATAATAATAGGTTAAATACCTATTATTATTGTTGTTGTGTAACTATCATGGTCACTCACATCAGTGTCAAAATAATCAAAACCATGCTGCATTGTTTGCAATGCCGGAAACTCGAAACAATGCAACATGGTAAATATCCCAATTATTTTAATACTGAAATAATAATAATACATCTTAAACCTAATAATAATGTGGCGACACCATGTACCCCAATTCTCCCGAGGATTAGAATTTATTCCCCCTCACCATGTGTGCTTGCCTTCATTGGCCGGCCATGAGTGGCGTTGCAAGAGCAGAACCTATGCTCCAGGTTGGAAGTGTAAAATGTCATAACGCCGGGGACATGCTGACTGGTATACCGCGAACTTGCGCCCGGCAGACTCACCTCTCGACAACCTTAGCCGCTCAACGGATGTTGCTCCATGGTCGCACTATATGTGGCTATTTTAATGGGGCCCATCCAATGAGTTGGCAAGTCACCGCCTGCCTTTTTGAGACTTATTGTCACGGCAGGCGTCCGTTAGTCTCCCCCCATAGCCCATTCACCAGTCCATCCAATTCTCAATACCATAGCCCATAATTTAGTTTCCATCGCGGCCACAGCACCGCACAACAATAGTCTCTACACCTGGCGGGGACCATCTCCCGGTGTATCATATTATGCGCTCGGGGATGATATCCGCCACGTGTATGTATTCCTATCATACTAAATTCTCATAAAAGGGCCTCTACGTCTTGGCTTCGGCCCGACGTACGCCTTCCAAAGGCCCGGGACTCCATAGTCCCGAGAGTCACGGTACTGAGAAACAATAATAATAATAATAATAATATATCTCTTTATTACATGTACACAAAGAAGGGATACAGAAAAAATACAATAGGTACATTTTTGTGGTATTACAAGTGGCGGCCTTATTGCACAAGGCAATCTCTACCAGGCAACCATGGGATGGAGTGACTAATAAAACCAATTAAACAACAGACACAATTAATTTGAAAATTATCAAAATGCCGATAGCGTAATTATAAAAGTAAACAATAACTACATTATGCCCAATTGCTTAAGTTTAATTTAAAAAACGTTAAATAGTACTCTCATTGAAGATTCTAATTGCTAAATTCCAATACCCAGCGCGCATAATTACACAGACGAATGAGTTTCGGTCCGGTTCACAAGATAACGGAGGGCGCCTCCTAAACGAGGCCTCACTAGTTCGTTGGACGTCGAACAGAGAATTACAAACAAACAACACATCGAGGCAAGTCGTTATCTCGCGGATTAAACAGCGGCAGGCACGATATTCAGCATGAGTCGCACTCGCACTGGTGCGCCCGCGCCGCGCGCCGCTCACACCGTTTGCTAAGTTTAATGCCATGCTTTGACAAACAACATTAAATAATATCGGAATGCAAAAAAATATGTTTACACCTTAGGTTTATGTGTATTGACGTAACGGCGTGAATCAAACTGTAGATAGATACTATTATCATTGACGTGATAGTGCTATCATAAGTGATAACATCTATAAAATAAACTTTTTTTACAATATTTTTACTATTCGCTTTGCTGTTGGAATGATCAGATCTTTAGGGAGCGCTAAACTTGCAGTAACAGCTTTTCATTAATTTACATCACCAAAATAGATTTTTAGAAAAGTTTCGTTTAAAATATTTATTATCTGTATCTGTTCTTTCTTCGAAGATTTTTGCTTTTTCTTTTGTAATCAAAGTAGGTTCTAAATAAATTATTATTCCGCTAATAAACCGGCTCAGATAAAAAAAAGGGGAATTATTAATAACAGCATGACCTGTTGCAAATGAAAGGAAATATAGTTAAAACAACGGGAAAAACAAATTAAACTCGCTATTAAGTACGGGGGTGTATTGGGTGCATTTTAAGTGTGAAAAATAATTAGCCACAATTTGCAGCAAAACTAAACCTCCCATCGAAATAATAATAATAATAATGACGTCTTTATTGTACACCAATTACACATTACACTAGAATAAGTGATACAAGTTCCGTGGCACGTACAGATGGCGGCCTTATCGCTCTGCGGCAATTTCTTACAGGCAACCATAGGATGGAGATAAGAAAATAGGAGAAGAATATTTTAGCGCAGTTAGGTGTACATAGAGAACATATAAAGAAAATAAAAGAAGAATATTTTAGCGCAGTTAGGTGTACATAGAGAACATATAAACAAAATAAAATAATAATAATGAAAAAGAAAACACAATAGCAATAAGTTAAATACAAAAGTTGTAGGTTTTTACAACTTTTGCATGAACCTTTTACATTATGTACCTGATAGTTTTCGAGCAAAATTGGAGCAAGTGAGTATTGCTGTAAATGGAAGTGATTTTTTTTTAAATATATATAGAACACGTCAATTAGACTTCGCCTTGCCTGATGGTAAGCTGAAGGCAAAGTCTCAGAAAAGAGAGTTAACATTACTTACACATACCGTGTGATAATAGTGACACTCAGCTTGACGGTCTCATCATATGCTTTTTCACGCCCCGCTTAAAGGACCTGGGACTGTAGGAAGAGGGAAACACGTGAGCTGGTAATGAATTCCAGGCCTTAATGGTGCGACAGAGGAAAGAGTCACCGAACCGCTTGGTTCTTGATCGGATGTTCTGCACTGTGTGCGGGTGACATCTAAGACCTGCACGTGTCGCCGAGGCGGGAGCTTGTGGCGGCCCTGGAAGTGAGGGTTCTCACGCTCTCCACCTTGCTCGCGGCGATGGTCCGCTGCGCGGATGCGTGGGCGGCCGGCGGCTCCTTCTGCGAGCAAGTAATGCTCGTGAAGGAGGAGGCGGGGCAGGAGCGGCAGCCGGAGCCGCCTGTCACCTGTCGGCGGCGCGCCTGGCGAGCCTCCCCGTTTACCGGGAACGAATTGGGGACTCTGTAGTCCCCACACACCCGAGAAGAGGGCCAGATCGTGAGAGATGGCCCTGGGTCGACCGGTGTGCGAGGGATATGCCTGTCAACCTCACCTTCGGCAACCAAAGCGACCCACAGGCGGCGTGCGTTTTAGTATTTTCGAGTCCGACATAGCCTCTCCCACCGGCTCCGGTGGGGAGGTATCCGTGGGGATTTTGCGCACGTAAAAAAAAAAAAAAAAGGACCTGCACGTGTTGTCCTGTGTAGGAAAGAGGAGGGTGGGACTAATTGGAAGAGCTCATCAGAACACTCACCATGGTACAGATTAACTATTTATACTTGTTTTATAAAATACAATAATTACGATAATTTACAATAAACAATATTCCGATGGGTGTCGTAAGAGGCGACTAACGAAAAAATTCGCAGACGATATCACTGCGAGGGAAGGAAAACTGAACCACCAACCCGTCTGGCCAGCGTGGAAACAGTGGGCTAAAGCCTCCCGACATCGGGAGAGGCCTATGTCCAGGAGTGGTCTGCGATGGGGTTATTAATAATTATTAGCTTAATTATTTATGTATATTCCAAGAAAATAATAATTACGGTATCAAGTATTTATAATCAGTTTAAAAAAAAAGAAAAGTACGAGGACATGGACAGCCGAACCTAGTCGAGCACAGCCGAACTCAGCTTCGCTGTGCTGTGACCTTGGTTGGAACGAAACTTTAACATGTCATAAGGGCGCGAATCTTTGAAATTAATAGTCATGAAATAATTAAATTACCAGGACTAGTAGCCTGTTCAAAAATCACGGGTTTACGAGACGAGAAGCGAAAAATCCTGGGTGCTATCCCTAGGTACAATTGAGATCGCGGAAGTAGATTTTTAAAGTCGTCTTTTAAATATTATATGATTTCATAGAAAACGAAAGTAACTAAGTAGGATAAAATATTTCCGAAATACTTCGCCAGGATGCCCAAGTAATTCATAATATTGATAAATGATAAATGTGAACCTATCATAGATCTTAATTAAGTTGTCATGGTAATAACAAACAAAAATGTACGTTTTTATCGATTTTAAAGATAAGAGCGGGGACCTAGCGCCTAGCTGCTCCTGTCAGTCTAGATACAAAAATACAAAAGTAACACCTTGTCGCCTAAATCTTCCAAGAGCAAGAGTTACCTACTTCTACTAATAAATTGGTGATTGTCTCAATGAAGATCGTGCACAAACATACAGATATTACAGTACACATAAGAATTTAACCTATATATTTTAGTATGAACTCTAAAGAATCGCAGTTAGACTAGAAAGCCGACTTCAACTGAGTAGAGAAAAAAAGGCTAAGAGAATGATGATTTTGTATGTATACATATAATAAAATATTATTAGGTAATATTGATCCATATCAGTATACGGAATCTGTATTAAAATATGTCATAAAGAATATCAATTTTCGATTTCAGGATTATATCATCAGTTCCTAGAAAATATGTACTTTTTTTATTATTGGTAAGAACCGATTTCTTTTTGTGTCGGTTCACTTTAATGTCGATACGGATACAATATCCTTCTTTGAGCTGAAGTCAGATGAAGAGAACACGCTTGTTAATGCATATTTAAATAATTTGAGGGACTTGACATTGGTCATCAATAATTTTATAGAAATTTATATTTTACTTGACATAGACGAAATTGCGGCAAGCTTGCTGCAGTCGTCATCAAAACAAAAGAAGTAGTCATTGTTATATTGAAATAATACTATTTTAAGAGATTCTATTCAGATAACAATGAATAAAAAATAGTACCTACTACGGCCTACGGCCATATATGTATAGGATTTGTACGACGACGTGCGGGCGACCGACCGCATGTGACACGCATGAGGCAACGGACGCGCACGGTTCAAATATCTTACTAGAATTATTATTAGAGACTTTTGCATGTGTACTTGATTCTTTCTGCACGTTTTGGAAAAGCGTGACAGTCAGAGGTACTAATAGTAATTTCACGAATTTTGCAATTTATAGACTTACAGTTATGTAGTTGTCTCGGATCTATGTTATTTCAATACTACATCACAGAACAATTAATACTAGTACCTACAGTTTATAACTGGGACTTTATAGGGGATAGGATTTTTATCATAATTTCCCAAATAGGGAAACAGGGAAATTATTTTATTTGAATCTAAGCAGAGAACTTTTTTTATTTATGAAAAAACTGAACCACTGAAAAACAAAGCAAATGCGAAAAGAAACGAATGTTTGTAAATAAACGTGTCGTAATCTTTACCCGTTTAAACTTGGTAATTTGTGTTCCTTACATAGATTATTTTTTGCCACAAAATCCTAAAGTAAACATCGAAAAAAATGTAAGTTATCAAGTGTCAGTTCAAAAATTCACACAGATAATTCGATGTAGAAGTGATGGGACCTCGTAATAAACTAATGAGTGGCAGAGATTGATTCACTTAAACAAGTTACACTGTAGTAACTAACCTCCAGGGGCTAGTTGCTCTGAGGGAGGAACGGCATCCGTGGGTGCACATGCCAGCAGCAGCACACATGCTACCACTGGCACAGCAAGCAGGTCACACGCGCGTCGCATCACGCCGCGCCGCGCCCTTGGCCCCCTGGCCACATGACCCGAGCTGTAACAACAAAACAGTAACATTATTTTATTTGTGGTGTTGCACATAGGCCTAATGAGTGCAGAGCGAATGACACACAAAGTGTCAGTAGCTTAGTGGTAGGAGTCGGTCTTACGATATAGAGGTCCCGATTTCGAGTCCTGGTCATTAAATACCGACGTGAAACCAGGCCTAACGCAAGGAGGACAGATAGCGTGCGAATTACGTATGTTATGTAGTTATTTCATAACAATTTACTATATATTGTATTTGTTAGTTTGATCTCACGACACAATTAATTTCCCCGTGGGCTTTGGTTCCATTCTAGACAAGAAACGTCTGTCCTGAACGTATGTTGTCAATGGTGTGTCATTCTGTCATAACCTACTTCGGACGCGCCAAATCGTGATGGATTAAGTGGATGAAATAGCGTAGATTTACAGTTTCATGATTGATGATGCATGGTTGCGTGAAGTGGAATTCTAAATGAATTATGAATGTAAGAAAATATTTTTAAAGGAATGCCATTGGCGGTACGAGCGCAATTTTATAAAATGAACTAGCTGTTGTCCGCGACTGCGCCCGCTTGGAATTCCGATTCCATTCCAATTTTTTTTTATGCGGATGTACCCTCAGATACCATCCCCGTGCTTCGGCGATTAGAAGCGATTATGTCGGACTCGGGTCGACTAAAACTGCATTCTGTCTCGGGTCTTCACAGCCGGGGTGTAAAATTGCCTAGAGCAGTGATTCCTAAACTGGGGGCCCAGAGACTCGTGAAGAGGAGCGCAGGCCACCAGTGTAATTAAGGATCTTACACATCGTGAAAGACCACTCCACAAGGCATTTGATATAAACTAAAATAAATGTTGAAGTGTCAGGAATATTTTTACTTCCTGTAACAAAAAATAATAGAGCAACATCTCCTTTCAATATTTTTTTGGTTGGTCACCTAATGCACATGTGCAAGCTTTTAATATTTTTAGATAGCTATACCCACATGTGACGGTGCCTCGCCACCCCTGAATGATGATAATGAGGTCATTTCGCTTGCCTAATGATAGCTGATATGTGACAAAAACAAGAGACACACCTTGAACAAGAAAAATAAGTGGCTTAGTTTCAAATGCTAGTCAAAAATTCTTACAATACAAAAGAGTTTTCAATCAATAAGCATCATTTCTGCGCTTTACAAATTTATTATTTAATGGTAAATAATAACCAGTATGCGGTTCAGTAAAATAAAAAAAAATGCACATCTACAAATTATGCTACTATTGCCTATACCTAAAATACGTTTTATATCAAATACGTGAAAATTATAATAATTACAGCATAAACTTAAACATTGTCCGTGCCAGATGGATTGAGGACGAAGTTTTCAGTAAAGTTTTGACAGCAAAAACAAATTTTATGTCAAAAGTCAGTAAGCCAAAAAATCAAAATTTTAAGGCTAAAATCATTTCTAAAATATTACGTAGGAGTAAAAATATGACTAATTTATGTACTTGTTCTTATCTTTAAGTTATTCTCGACACAATGTGTGAATGTAACTTTTATTAAATGTTTGAAATCGCGACAACATTGTTTAATTTCTTGATGAATTGAACTATTTACTTTTATTATTATTTTATGTCAAATAAATACATTTTAATTCTTATATTCAATCCTTTGAGAAATCACAAACTTATTACTTAAATATGAACAAAAAATGAGGTGTACTTTTACTTCAAAGAACCTGACAAGAAGAAAAACTGCCAGTTGCGCGTCACCTTAGGTACGGTTTATGGTGTCTCCACATTAGTGCCGTGAATTCACGTGTGATTTCACGCCATAAATCCACATCACAAATCGTGTCCTCCACATTCACAGAATGCTCTCAATCGTTCGCGAAACCCGCCGTGAAATTGACGTAGAAGTAGCTGTTGCAACAACTAAGTTTGCTGTGGCAACATCTGACTATTTATGCGTCCAAAACAAGAAAGTTATTCAATAGCGTTGGAAAAAAGAAGATGGTGGATGACTTATATTACATCGTCCGTCCGTCTTTGTAGTCAAGAGCAAACTCCCCGTGAGTGTAGATATGTACGCGTGAACGTCGCGCTAAACCTTTGTCGCGTGGTAAAGTACCGACTCAAGTCGGGGGACAGGCGTGAACGTGAGTGCACTCCGTGAAAACCGTTCACATTCACGTTCATGCCAGTTTACTGATGATATTGCGCTGATGGACGCGGACAGGAGCAGAATGGTGCTACGTGTGAAAATTGTGGAAAGAGGCGCTTGAGAATGGTGGTTTGAAGCTAATACTTTCTATGAGGAAGATGATGAAGATGATCGGGTAAATTATAAAATTGGTCATTTTTTGAGAACAATATGTATTAAATGCTTTCAACCAAACTAGGCACAGCCTATATTCAGTGGCGCGCAAAACCTAAACTTAATATGGGCAAGGTATATTTTCCTCCCACTGACGATACAAGAAGAAGTGATTATACAAAAATAAAAATATCACAACAAATATAAATAAAAAAACCTATTCGTTAAATAAGTCTAAAATAAATGAGTTATGTACTATATTTTTTTTTTTTTTTTTTTTTATATAGGACACGTCAATTGGACTTCGCCTTGCCTGATGGTAAGCTGAAGGCAAAATCCCAGAAAAGAGGGTCACCATTACTTACACATACCGTGTGACAATGGTGACACTCAGCTTGACGGCCTTATCATATGCTTTTTCACGCCCCGCTTAAAGGACCCTTAGTTTATACTATAAACCTTTATCTAATGTTATTAATTTTATGCATTGAATATTTTCTAAAATGTCATAATATAGGTACGTAATGATTTTTGTGAAACTAAAATAAAAGATTCCCGCGAACTCCACGTGACCCTGTAGTCGGTTTCGCTTCAGTGTGAAAAATGTTTACAACCCCTAAGTAACCGTTCCAAATTGGTCGATAGGTCAACTCGGTCAACAAACTTAATTCTCAATCCAATTGGCACGAATATAAACTATTTATCATTATTTACATTACATATCGCAAATAGCAGCATGAAAAAAGTTGACTAAATAGACTTTCTTATTTTTTGTACTATGGCGTATGATTGATGCACATAAACAGCCAGCGTGGCGCTGAACGGAGTGGTGTTATGCTATATAGCGAGCGGTGTCTTGAGGCTACATTGAAACTGCGATAATGCCAAAGCCCACCCTCGAATACCCTTGCCATAAGTAACTTAATAAATAAAATAATAGCACCTGCCACATAGATTATAAGGAATTAATTATAACATAATTTATTCGCATGCGTAGTTGATTAATTAGGTACGAACATATAAGTTTCCAAACGGTTAATTTACAGTGAATATTATTGTAATTTATCCGGTTTGATATAGACACGTTAGATAAATAATATAGTTCCACGCAGTTAACGTCAACCACAATGATAAATCATTATCTCACACTGGCGTACAATAGCATCTCAAGTGTGCAAATTGCTATCCTTATTGTACGTATACAACAATAGTGGTTTCATTGATGAATATAAATTTCATTGATCAAAGTGGCGGCTTGCAGAGGCCAATGTGTGGTTTAAAGAGCGCGGTAATTAGCGTGGGAGCCGTTGTTGTTCTCACGACATATCCGTAACAGGAAAATGTTAATTATAAAACACGTTAGGTTAAGAACAAAATAACCTCGATAATGTGAAAAATTATATTTCGCTAACCGCAATTGTGGGAAGCGAAGCGTCCGAATCGTGCCTCATTCATTAAAGCACAGTAGGTACCTACCTATTTATGGACCAAACTATATGAATTGTGTATGAATCTGGAATTAATCAATTAGCGTATTTTTATTTCTACAAAGTGCGAGTCATTTTGATGTCATCATTATTAATTCTGCTAATGTGATATTTTGTGAAAATGAATATTTATTACTCTTTCATACATGATCCAAACAAAATAAATATTTGAGCTTGCATAAATTCGCATAGAGCTGAAAATTCATCTTGAATACATCACAATAAAAGAAATATCAAAGTCTCCATCGATTGAACTTGTGCATTTTTTTATTCAACGTCAAATATTTTATATTCTCGCATTTTTTCGTAAATCTTACTATTTAAAAAGTAGATTAAACGAAGTTGTACATCATGTAATTACCTACAAAATTGGTCTCATATTTTTTTTGCATGGATCACCATTTCAGTGATATCGCGATTTAAAATTGGAAGAAGTCATATTACATACATAGTTACTTGTTCCCATATATGATTCAACACGCAGAGCCTGAACCACTGGTGCTATAAACTTTGGTAGTAGATGCTTTTCATGTTGTTAACATCCACTAAGGAAGGATTTATGATTAATTTGTTATTATGGGACTAAAATAAGGGAAGAACGTGAATAATTTTCTATATATAAACTTTTACCCATTGTTTTACCAACTTAGCAACGAAACTTGCAATCCTTTAATCCGTTCTGACTGAACATGAAAAGTATCTACTGCCAAAATTTCAGGTTCATAGGCTAAGCAGGTTCTGCGTAGATGAAATATACTTTGAGGAATGTAAAAATTAAATTTTATTATTGTAGAATATTTCTATGATAAAAGTAGTTGAGGAATTAAATTTCATATATAATAGATTATGACTTCTTCTAATTTTGAAATGGCGATATCTCTAAACGCCCAAAAACACTTCTAAGACCAATTTTGTAGGCAATTGCATGATCTACAACTTTTTGCTACAGAAGTCATCAAAAAAAAAAGAAGAAAGATCTACAACTTTGTCCAATTTTCTTTTACGATAAAGTTTGCTGTTTATGAGAAAAATGTGAGAATCCTATATTTTTGACCTTTGACCTTGAATAAAAAAAAACGCACAATACCAATCGATAGGGACTTTTGATATTTCTTTTGATATATTTAAGAACCTACCAATTTTCAGTTCTATGTGAATGTATGCAAGCTTGCCATGGCTTTTCGTCTATTTTGACTGGAATATCCAGATATAAGTATTTTTATATTATTTGGTATTAATAACCTGTGTGCGAAACAGGATTAGTACTCCAACAGGCGCTTAAAATTTAACTTTAATTTGATTGAATTACATTTGTACATATGAATATTCAGAATATTATATCCATCCTAAATAGTAAGCAAGGCTACGTAAGATTTAATTAACATGATACATTTTTATTATTTCGGAGAGAAAGAGATTATAGGTTGGTACAAGTAATATTATTTGATACTTGGCTGATATAAACACGCTAAAAGTTGGTACCTGTATTATAAGGTAATATCAAATAACTATTATCATGCACACAGGTGGCTAAGGTATTTTAATTACAAATTGTAGTACGTATTAACGGCTCGATCGTGAGTCTTGATGCAAATTCGTGTAAACGGCGACTAACTGCGGAGTAGACGGCTATAATATAATACGGTTTGAATTGGCGCCATACGTAAGTACGTGTTTTAAAGCTACTAACTATTTATGTATGTAATCTATAATAGGTATTAGCTACATTAAATTGTTTACTAGTGTTACAAACGTAGCAACACAAAACCCAAATTTATCCATTCCGCGACTATTAGTTACGCTTAAGTGGAATTTCATCAGAGAAAATCCGTCCAACTGTACTAAGTTCTCACGTTTTACTCAATGAAAATCATTGACTAAAACGATTGCTTACTACGTGAAATAACCCAATCCACACAGATTTTCGTATATAACAAGGTTGGGTAGTCATTCATAACCATTGCATAACCAACTTAGAGCTAATTTATCGAAATATGTAGGTATATAGTTATATGGTAAAATGACGATGACAGTGCAACGGTATCGAATGCGACTGCTGCTATACAGGAAGACTAGATGTTGATTCCCGGGTCGGGTAAAGTGTTATACGTTATAAACGATGTGATGATAATAACTGACGGATACGTGATACCGATATTATTTGGGAAATTCTTTCTGTAAGTAGTTTCATTGTGTCTAAACGTATGTATATTGTATTTGAAACTCTAAAAGATTAATAATAATAAAAAATATTTTCGGTTCTCAGTTATGTTAACTTTTCGACTGTACCGTAAACCCATTTAGATATTTCTTCCGACTGCAGCCCATTCAGAGCAAAATGTACATACAATAGGTAAAATGAGCACAACATGCGTATTGTCCAACTACGCATAAAGTCACGTTCCACACTAGAGTTACGTCAGGCCGCATTTCGCACAAACGGCTCCTCGCCGGGGCTATGCCCGGCAAACCATGACTAGGCATCCGTCTTGTATGGCGCACAATGGTACCATTTCCACGATGCCCACTCGATGGCTTGGCACTAGCTGGTTCATAGACTTGTATGGCGCACTATGCAATAATTTGTTAATAGCGCACTGCGGAACCATTTCTATAGCGCCGGCATATATGTAATAATAATAAATACTGTCTCTGTAACACCGTTGAATAGCGGTCATCATCGTCATAACGATTTCCCCTGAGAGGAAAGCCTGCTAAGCCTTAGAATATATGGTAGTACCTTTTTCTCAGAGCTAGGGAAAAAGGGAAGTAAATTTTTCGATATTAGTATAACTATAATAGTAGGTTTTACCATGGCACACACCAATGACTTTTCGATGCTTTTCGAAGTTATGAGTGTGTATTGATATATATGACAAATTCATAACTTACTGAATATATGAGTGATTCCAGACCGAATTAGGTAGGTATCTTACCTACCCACTTCGTAGGATGTGGATGATATCTACCAAAAATATTCCATGTTTCTGTAACTCAAAGCGATGAAGAGTTCGATAAATAATATCAGTATAATATTTGTCGATTAAATTAGATCACTGTTAATAGTAACACGCAGTTTCACCCGTATCCTATGAATCTGAATGAAACCGAATGAAAAATAGTAGGTACGAGTAAAATTAGTACAGGAAAAATCATCACAAGTGCCAAATATAAAAGTCATTTGAAATTTTTTAGAGATAATGAATTTCATTCTAACATCATTTTTTATTATTATAACAAACACGAAAAATAATGTACAGAGAATCTTCCCCCGTACCCCTTTTGCCCGTTCGATTCGGTTGGATGCCGTATGAGTTTGGTAGCACCAGGTGCGGAAACTCCGCGAATTCCTGATATAACATACGACGTGAGAGTTTTTATCTCTGTGGAATCTGTTTTTTTTTATACCACTTAGTTGGCAGACAAGCACACGGCCCACCTGATGGGAAGCGGTTACCGTGGCCTATGGACGTATGCAACACCAGGGGTGTCACAGTCGCGCTGCCGACCATAAAGAAACCTTCTGATGCCCCTCTTGAAGAACCCCATATTGTTTGGAAAACCGCAGCAGGGAGGTCATTCCACAGCTTGAGTGTGCACGGGATGAAGTTTCTTTCATGCCGCACAGTGCGCACCGTCTCAGGTCGCAATGTGTGAGGATGAATTCTCTGCCTATGGCGAGAGGTGCGATGATAGAATGTAGCTACGGGCATCATGTCAAACAATTCATCTGAGCACAAACCATTGTATAGGCGGTACAACACACACAGTGAGGCAAAATCCCTCCTAAGGCTAAGAGATTCCACACTACCTGTGAGTATGGGATTGTCAACCAGCCTCAATGCCCGTCTTTGCACTGAGTCGAAGGGGGCAAGGGGTATGCAGGTGCTCCAGCAAAAAGGTGACAGCAGTACTCCATGTGAGGCCGGACCTGTGCTTTATAAAGAAGGAGTTGCTGCCCCGCAGTGAAATACTGCTTCGCCCTGTTGAGCACTCCGAGCTTTCTTGATGCCAACTTAACCTTGTCGTGCAAATGACTTCGGTATTGGACGTCACTGGAGATATCGACACCAAGGATCCCGATACTCGGGGAGATGGTAAGCGGTGTGCCCAGGAATTGCGGCGCTACAATGAATGGGGTTTTCTTGCGGTGAATACACATACTTGTGTCTTAGTGGGGTTGAATTGGACTAGGTTTAGTCGTCCCCAATCGGACACTCCAGAGAGAGTAGTCTCGATTTCAGACACAAGTTGTTCGCGACTCTTCTCGGGTGTGGGGACTACAGAGTCCCCAACTCGTCCCCGGAAACGGGGAGGCGCGCCACGCGCGCCACCGCCGCGTCCTGCTTCTGCCAGGGTGACAGGCGGCTCCACGTGTCACCCCCAGGCCAGCGCTCATGGGGGGCGGAGGTCGTTCATCGACCTCCGACGTCCGAGTTGCCTTCGTACGCGGGCAGCTTGTCTTGCGATCCTTCGTCGCTCCCGCTGCCGCTCCCGCCCCGAGTCTTAGTGGGGTTGAATTAGACTAGGTTTAGTCGTCCCCAATCTGATACTCCAGAGAGAGTAGTCTCAATTTCAGACACAAGTTGTTCGCGACTCTTCTCCACCTCGGACTGAGGGATATTTGCACGGCCCGTGTAACACGTGTTTTCGGTACTGTCGTCCGCATAACAATGAATTCCCATACAGGAGATGCTGAGACAACTCGACTCTTCGAATATCTGAGTCAGGCGGCAGATGATGCGCAGGAGCGATTTCCGAATGCCGAAATGGTGTTTTTGGGGGATTTTAACGCCCACCACGAGATCTGGTTGGGCTCCTCCAAAACAGACCATGCGGGAAGAGCCGCCCACGCGTTTGCTCTGGCGCACGGCCTGACCCAATTGGTGCACGAGGTCACTAGGATACCAAGAAGGTCGGGCCTAGCACCTTCTCTGCTAGACCTTCTGCTGACGAGTGATCCGGACCGGTACAGTGTATCGGTGCGAGCCGCTTTAGGCAACTCCGACCACTGTCTGGTCTGTTCCACGGTGCCCATTATAGCGCCCCCACGACCCGTGCAGGGGAAGCGGCGTCTCTGGCACTACTCGTCAGCGGACTGGGATGGACTTCGTGACTATTTTGCGTCCATCCCGTGGGTTGAGCGCTGCTTTGAAGGTAAGAACCCATCGGATTGTGCTACTGCTGTTGCCGGTGAGATCGGTCTGGGTATGGAATACTATATCTCATACACCGATGTCACCGGTGACCGCGGGGTGCGCCCTTGGTTCGGGCGCGAGTGTGCGGAAGCTGTTGAACAAAAACAGTCTGCGTACCGCGCTTGGGTAAGGGCGCGCGCCACGCGCCATCCCAATCTGGGCCACTTCAAGGCGGCGTACAACAGAGCCACAAAGGTCTGCAGAAGAGCCTACGTCAGAGCGGATGCCCTGCGCATAGCGCGGCTTGGTCAAGAGCTAGTGATGCATCCCACGGGAAGCCGTGGCTACTGGCGACTGGCTAAAGCCGTGCAAGCCAACTTCTGTCAGCCTTCGCTGCCTCCGCTGCGTAACCCTGATGGATCCCTGGCCCATGAGCCGCAAGAGAAGGCAAATCTGCTGGCTAATCTCTTTGCGGCCAACTCCCGAATCGATGATTGTGGTACGCAGCCACCAACACTACCCGACAGTGACCACGCGATGCCTGATATCCATATCAGGCAACGCGATGTCCGTGCAGTGCTACAATCACTCGATGTCCGGAAAGCCAGTGGTCCGGATGGTATTCCAGCGGTAGTCTTGAAAAAATGTGCAGCGGAGTTGTCTCCAATGCTTACGCGCCTGTACCGGCTATCCTACAGTTCGGGTACAGTGCCTTTGCCTTGGAAAGAGGCGAATGTTCAGCCGATTCCCAAAAAGGGGGATCGCTCGGAGCCAGCCAACTATCGACCCATAGCCGTCACCTCAGTGCTGTGCAAAGTGTTCGAGCACATAATCAACAAACAGCTCATGCGGCACCTAGAGGATCACTCCTTAATTAATGACCGGCAATATGGCTTCAGACCGAAACGGTCAACGGGTGATCTTCTAGCATACGTTACCCATCTTTGGGGTGAGGCTATGGACAAGCACGGCGAGTCACTGGCAATTAGTCTTGACATCGCCAAAGCTTTCGATAGAGTCTGGCACAAATCGCTTCTTTCCAAGCTACCTGCCTTTGGTCTGCCTTCTAGGCTGTGCAACTGGGTTGCTAGCTTCCTGCAGGGGCGCCGTATTCGCGTCCTTTGTGACGGACGAGCTTCGGAGTTTCTGCAGGTTAATGCTGGCGTGCCCCAGGGGTCCGTCTTATCACCCACTCTCTTTCTTCTGCATATCAACGACATGCTGTCTACCGGCAATGTTCATTGTTATGCAGACGATAGCACTTTGCATGGGAGTTATCATGGACATCCTGCGGCCAAGCAGTCGGATATCGCGGAGAAAAGGCAGCTTCTTGTCACTGAGCTTGACGGGATCCTGAACCACATTTCTCAATGGGGCTCTGAGAACCTGGTTGAGTTCAATGCCAAGAAGACGCAGGCATGTGCGTTTACAGCAAAAGTATCTTCTTTCCTTCCCCTCCCCACTCTACAGAGCACGCCACTGCCACTGCAGGACAATCTCAATATCCTAGGTATGGATGTTCGCTGCAACCTGAATAACAAAAACTACATCGAGAGTATCATCAAAACAGCCTCAAGAAAACTCGGAGTCCTGAACAGAGTGAGACGGTTTTTTACGCCGGAGCAGCGGTGTCTTCTATACAAGACACAAATTCGCTCCTGTGTGGAGTACTGCTCGCATCTCTGGGATGGTTCAGCAAAGTACTTACTAGATGCTCTCGACAGGTTGCAGCGACGTGCGGTCCGCATCATTGGGAATCCCGAGATCACGAACACCCTAGAACCTTTGCAGCTGCGTAGAGATGTTGCGTCCATGGCTGTATTTTACCGTTTGTACCATGGGGAGTGTTCTGATGAGCTCTTCCAATTAGTCCCACCCTCCCCTTTCCTATACAGGACAACGCGTGCAGGTCTTAGATGTCATCCGCACACGGTGCAAAACATCCGATCAAGAACCAAGCGGTTCGGAGACTCTTTCCTCTGTCGCACCATTAAGGCCTGGAATTCATTACCAGCTCACGTGTTTCCTTCTTCCTACAGTCCCGGGTCCTTTAAGCGGGGCGTGAAAAAGCATATGATGAGGCCGTCAAGCTGAGTGTCACCATTGTCACACGGTATGTGTAAGTAATGGTGACCCTCTTTTCTGGGACTTTGCCTTCAGCTTACCATCAGGCAAGGCGAAGTCCAATTGACGTGTCCTATATAAAAAAAAAAAAAAAAAAAAAAAAAAAAAAGAATGGAGCCATTACACAGCATGTCATTGATATGCAGCAGAAACAGCTTCGGAGACAACACGGAGCCTTGTGGGACACCAGCGTTTATGTTCATGCGGTCCGAGCTGCTGCCGTCGACGACGGCTTGGATGCTTCTGTTGGACAAAAAGCTGGAGATCCATTCGCACAGTCCCTCGGGAAGTCCATAATATGGCAACTTCGCAAGAAGACCTTTGTGCCAGACCCGATCGAAGGCTTTCGCTATATCTAGGCTGACCGCTAGTGCCTCACCCCGACTCTCGATGGCCTGCGCCCACCGGTTTGTGAGATACACAAGGTCACCGGTAGAGCGACGGTGGCGAAAGCTGTACTGTCAATCGCTCAGTAGATCGTTTCCTTCAAGGTATCTCAGGAGCTGTGTATTAATAACACGCTCCATTACCTCCGAGAGAAGGGAGGTGATAGCGATAGGCCTGTAATTGATCGGATCTGTCCTGTCAACTTTCTTAGGTACAGGGTGCACGAATGCGGTTTTCCACGAGGTCGGGACCCGCCTTGCGGAGTTTGAGAGTGCGAAAAGACGTGTAAGTACAGGGCACAGCTCGGAGGTACAGTGTTTAAGCACCATCGCCGGTATACCATCCGGCCCACTCGACTTCCGAACATCTAGGGACTTAAGCTCGCGCAGTTGCGTGATTTTAACTTCAGTCATGGAAGCACCACAGCTGGGAATTATGGGTGGTTCGGCGTTCCCGTCGTTCATAGTCGAGTTTGACGCAAAGAGATATGTATATACATAGTATCTACAATTTACGATGTGTCTTCGTGTTCAGCATTAAACGAAAAATAAAGAACTAGGTAGTCCTCACTAGTATACGTACCCTACTTGATCTTTTGAAACGTGACATTATTGAAAAAGTATTTTTTAACAAAAAAAAAGAACCGATTTCTTGAAAAAAAATTGACCGAAAAGTAAAAAATAATTGCAGATGTATATCATAAGATAAAAATGCGCCTAAGACTTTTGTTGAAGTCGCTGCCAAGCCACAGGGGAGACGCAGTCATATAGGGATGTCCATAACCAAAATTTTTTATTTTTTTTATTTTATACACACACGGCCCACCTGGTGAAAAGTGGTTACCATGACCTATGAACGTGTGTAACACCAGTGGAGTCACATCCGTGCTGCCGACCCTGAATCTCTGTTCTTAGATTTTGTGCCGTCAGTGTAGAGGACAAGCCTTTGGTCATCCCACTGACAGCACAAAAACTCTCCAGTGAGCTCTGGCTACCCTACTCACCGCCGAGAATACACCATATTAACTTGGACTGTTATTGCACGTTAAATTCAATGAAATTCAGTGAGTAAAATGTGCTAAAGCATTTTAGTTTAGCTATCGCGGTTGTTTTCATTGGTATCAGACTTAGAGTTGGAAATGCGTCGCACACGCAGAACTAATCTCAAATGGCGTCACCTTCGCTGGTGCTTGTCGTTGATATTTCCATTGAAAGTATACAATTTTGTTAGTGAATTAATCAGTAAAAATGTGCTCCTGCATGATATGGCGTATTTAAACGAAAAGTTGAAGAAGAGAAATGCTTCCAAACATAAAAGTCATCAGGTTTGAAACCGTCGCTACATATCTAGTAGAAGAAATTGGTATCCAGTTGTTGATGTGCAGGGTTTTAATCTACAGCATCCGCTTATCTTATCAGTAGGGAAACGATGAGAAACTTTTTACACTGTAATGCACTACACAGCGTCGTTGTTTATTTCACAGAAAATATTTTCCTTTATTTACTGACATTTGACAGCCATAATTCGCCACCTGTCGGGATAAATAAGTAGTGTGTCGCCTCATTGGACTTGGAAAACACTTGTTTTACAAACACTTATATTATTAGTAGGTAAAATGAAAACGCCCCCTGTTTTCAGATTACCTACTAATAATAAAGTGTTTAAATTAAAGTGTTTAATAAAATTATAAAAAAACAATGTTTGTGCGCTAAAATTTTAAGCTTGTGTAAAAAAGTAAATTTCTATAATTCCTTTAGCTTTAGTTTCAAAACTGCGCATGTTTTTATAAATCTCCCATTATGCCATTGTAGGTAAAACTTACATTTATGCGCTCAGAGCCTTGGAAGCACTAAAATAAACGTAGAGACAACTAAAAAATATAAATGCGCCAAGGTCCTGCACGCAAGCAGTTAAAGTTAAACCTTACCGGATGTAGGGAAGGGAGACGGAGTAGTTTAGTTTCCCGCGCTGCATTTGTTGTTTACACGGCGTGTCGTGCCCCGTGGCGGATAGTGGGGTCGACGACCTCATGCCGCACCACGCCGCCATATTTTTGGTAATAAATAATAGATAGAACAGCGCAGCGCAGCAGGATCGATCAGACCACGACCAGTGCGGCGGCGCGTGCTTGGCTCAGTACCCAAAACATTGCACCCCACCCCCCATTGAAGCATTCAATACGCACTCAGGAACTAACGTTAGATTTTCAGCCATGTGTATTGTATAGTGCTGTTGTTTAGATATTGTTACGATATAAAGACAAGTTGACAAGTGTTGTTATTACTATCTATTTAATTAATAACATAGTACTTAATCAGGTGAAAATAAATGCGAGGTGCACTTATTGAATTTAAAACACAATATGACCTTGGACCGTGTGGTCGTTGAGTATAACGAATCTTAATATCAAAAGTTTCTGTAGTTTGTTACCAAAGGGCGTTAAAACTAATTTCAAAATAAAATATTCATGACTTGAGCGTTCATTCATGCTTGGGTGAGAAATGGGACCCTTGTTTATGTTAAATATTACCACACAAACGAATTCACGGGCAATAGCTAGAAGGAAATATTTAATTAATTATGCGGCTTAATTATCTTTCATAGTATAATATTTTTACGTAATGTTTTTGCGGTGCAGTCATCGTACCCCATTTGCGTTATGTGGCTTAATTAGATTGGATTTTAATGGCATACGTTATGCACGGGAGTTGCACGATAAAATGATAATATCTACTACGCCGCTGCCTCTCCAAAAGATAACGAATACCATAGCATAACGCGATAATGTACTATATCGTTCATTATTCCATTGGATTTCCACGAATAGATATAATAATGTTTGTACACAAAAATGAGCTTTCGTCCACTGTAAATTATTAATAACGTTTTTCCTGAAGCTCCTTACGTTATCGTTTAAGAAATTAACTATATAATATATGAAACGATCATAACCTTCAATCCCAGGAAAACCTATAAATAAAGAAAATACCCGTATGTATTATCATTATTATCAATATTGTTAGTTTAACACACTAGTGCAACAGATCGCATCAACAAGTTAATTCAAGGCCAAACTTGCTTTCAAATTGTTTGCGAATAGGTAATATTCTATTGATAAGCCTTCGAGGTATGTGTTTGTTTCTTGCGCACTTGCTTGCCGATAACACATTCCCAATATTTGTCTCTAATAAATAACATTAGGTAATTAACTGTTTGATCTCTTTTTGACTACATGGACAGTTGTTGGTTGTTGTTGTTACACACTTGTTACACATTTTTTTACGTTTTGGTAGAGCCGGTGGGAGAGGTTATGTCGGACTCGAACCGACTAAAATGCACGGCGTCTATAGGTCGTTGTTGGTTGATGGAGGTGAGGTTGGCAAGCATATCCATCGCACCCTGGCCGACCCAGGGCAATCTCTCTCGATCTGGCCCTCCTCGAGTATGGAAGCCACGGAGTCCTCAATTCTTCCCTGGATATGACGGCCTGCTTCTGATAGGGTGAAAGGCGGCTCCATCTGTCACCACTAGGCCTGCGCTCATAAGCGACGGAGGTCATTCTCCCACCTCCGATACTTGAGTTGATGTAGTTCGATTCTCCTTGGGTCCCACTGTCGCTCCCGCCCAGCCTCCTCCTTCACAAGCATTACTTGCTGCAAACCATCGCCGCGAGCACGGTGTCAAGTATGAGAACTCCCACTCCCAGGGTCGCCACCAGCTCCCGTCTTAGAGTCTCCCACGCCGGACACTCGGTGAGCGTGTGTAGCCCCCAGGCCTCGCTCGCGTTGCAGTGATGGCACTCGGACGTTTACTCTTTCGCCATCCGACGCAGATACTGCCCGAAGCACCTTTGCTCGGTGATAATCTGCGTCAGAAGGTACGAGAGGCTGCCGTGTGGCCATTCCACATGATGGGTCTTATCGCCGCCACTACAGCGTGCCCTATCTAAACTCTACATATTGAATTTAATTCAATATGCCTGGCCCCCGATTCTGCTAATTTTATGTCAACATAATACAACCACTGGAGAAATATGTAGTGAATTATGTGTAGCGAAGGAAACGGAGAGTAAGGGACGAAGAAAAGAAGAAAAAGGAAAGGGAAGAACTATAAACTAGCCATGGCAGACTCACTAACACTTTCTTATGTTTAAAATATCAATCGCGGTGTTGTATAGCACGCATAATACACGATTATGCGTTCTCTGTAAAAATTATAAATTTCCGTGACCACGAATAATTACTCCCTCGATAAAGATAAACAAAATAAGCATAACACTCGCGATATGCGAAATTGCAACAAAACATCTAGTAACTAAAACACTAATAAAAAATTATTGAATGAAATTTTAAAGCATTTAAGTAGGTATGCTAACTATTCAAGTCGATTTAGATAGTATCGTAAGACGGATATTTATAGGAAGACTTGGATGATTTCAGGCAAGACACGGTGGTTCAAAGATCACGGGTTCAAATCCCGCCTGAACTGATTCAGTTTTTTTCCTAGCTTAATCGATTTGGACTAATAAAAAATGGCGGTTAAGTGCGAGTCGTACTCGCGCACTGAGGATTCCGTACAAAATTGGATTCAGGGATGAACTGATGCTACATAAACTGCAATACATATGGATTATGTATATACTTACAACATTTTATTTCTGCACAGTTTCAAGATGTTTTTTTTGTTTTTTTACATGCGCAAAATCCCCACGGATACCTCCCCACCGGAGCCGGTCGGACTCGAACCGACTAAAACGCACGCCGCCTGTGGGTCGTTTTGGTTACCGAAGGTGAGGTTGACAGGCATATCCCTCGCACGAGTTTCAAGATGTTAGAGACTTGAGTATGTGGTATGAATTCCAACTTAATGCCTCCCCAAAAATGTATTTTTCTGGTATTAAAAGTTTTCTTTCATATTGAACTATGTACGTGTATAACTTTCGTACGGAACCCTGAAAATAGTACCAGCTGGACTTATCGTTATAACTTTCAATGGACCTGAAAGGTAAGAAAGAAACCCATATAAATACTATTTACATAGGTGTCCTGTCTACGCAATTAAAGAAGCCATTTAAAAGGCTCATTCTCGTAAATAATTACAGTCCCTGCTTAGGAAATTCTACATCAGGTATCGTGTGACGAATATGGAACGTCTGTATGAGAAATGTGCGAGTCAAATAGTATTATTTCGTACAGGTAGGTTCTTCTAGGTATTACATTACTCTCTTTTTATCGATTAATCTAGGTATATCTAACCTAACAGGCAAATATACTTTTAAGATCGAAACCGCCAAATGAGTA
Source organism: Eilema griseolum (assembly GCA_963662185.1). Classification (NCBI taxonomy): domain Eukaryota; kingdom Metazoa; phylum Arthropoda; class Insecta; order Lepidoptera; family Erebidae; genus Eilema; species Eilema griseolum. The sequence goes on from OY759230.1 coordinate 11,824,023, forward strand.
CCTACCCCTCTCTTGTCGTGTCGTTGACCTTTTTAAGTACTTATTTATTGTTATATTCTCATGGAAGTGACTGTTTATGTCTTTTTGAGAATAAATTCATTAAACCTTATATTTTATCACATCAACACATAATATGTACATACATACATACATAAAATCACGCCTGTCTCCCATAGGGGTAGGCAGAGATCACGGATCTCCATTTGCTACGATCCTGACATATTACTCTCGCTTCATTCACTCTCATTACATTCTTCATGCATGCTCGTCGGTTTAGAGTACTCCTGACCTGCCCCTTTTCTAAAGCTTCCCCGATTTGGTCCAGGTATGTGCGCCTAGGTCTTCCCCTTCCGACAGTACCATCCACACTCGCCTCATACACCTGTTTCATAATATGTAGCTGCTTAAATTTGTTCAGCACGCTCATCTGATGGATATCCACCTTAAGTAACCACATGGTTACCGTCCCTTATAAATGCTTGCAGCAAGAGGTGTCACTAGTGCTACGGTAAGACTGACTACGGAGGTTCATCGGCCATGACTGCTTTGGTCAGTTTCTCCTTCGTATCTACCGGGAGCCAAAGCTCGAGTGCTACAAGCTACAACCGTGACCCTGAACGGCAGTGAGGTTGTGTCAGTTGCGAGAAAATCCGCTGCACTCTTTTGCAAGCTAATGGTGCACGCCAAAGATGCCGCATAAAAGTAAAAAGAGAGAGGTATATCACTCTCCGATGCCGAAGAGAATGTACCTGGATATGGAACTGCAAGTACGATCTCCGTTCTCCTGGAGCGCAGGCCTGCAGTTTCCAGGAGCCCAGAATAACGGCGCATCGTGTTTGACGATGGACCTTTCTGTAGGGGATTTGATCCCTAACAACAGGTAAGCCTGCGGGAATTTTCTATCTAGGCTGACATGATATGTAAATTGGAAAAGGTGAATGCTCGTGACGGGTTCACCCTTAAAAATATTATCTAAAATATCATTATATTATCTAAAACAATTTACTTAATTATTGTATGTGAATAATCAATGTACTTTATTATTTATTATAAAAATGGTACGACGTGAATATTATGTGTGTGTGGATCAAGGGATGATTAATAATTATTAAGTTACAGATGTATACGCTACAGTGTAAATGTATGTTTTAATTGTGCAAATAATGCATTTTTTCATTAACTAACTTTAAGGGCTTTTACCAAATCCATAACTGCACCTATACGATTAAATAACTTTTTCCAATTCCATTTCACTAAATAAACTTTGTGTGATCCTAGGAACCATTGGTCAGCATAATTGTTTTTATTGGGTTTAATTGAAATTTTACACATAAAAGTTCACAAAATGTCAGCAATCTTATTCACATTCCACGAGGCGCTTTATCACATGACTAACTCGACATAAACTGAGAGCATAACTGCAGGACCACATTTGAAAGACTATTTTTTGTAATGACATAATAATAGGTATATTTTTTTTACAAAAGTCAGGACCCGTATTCAAATTGATTGAAGCCTTCTACTGATGCTTGACACATTGAAAATTCCCACAATAGTCCCGAAGTTCCCACGCATCTTTTCTTAGTAGGAATGAAATTCTTGTAAGACTATTTTAATCGACGTTTATCAGTGAATTTTGATTTAATTAGATACGGAATTTGATTGATATTTATAAGCAATTTTATTGTTTTATATACGTAAACAATAAAAAATATTCGCCTACAAATACGACCATAATCGCATCGCGTCATGTCACCCGCTCCCCGCCATCGCGCACATTTCTTCCGCCTGCGCCTAGCGTTGCCGCGTCGCCTCGCCGCGTCGGTCGGTAGGGCGCTGCGGAGAAGGCACAGAGTTGTTTACACCACCGTTCACACCACGTGGTGCATTGAGTATACATAATTATGGTCACGTGGCTCTGTTATTAAAATACTAACCTGTAATTGAAATCTATGCCTCAGACTATTTAAAACTGGATTAGCGCAGTCTAGCTTTGACCGGAATCAGATCGAAAACAAATATGAAACGCTACCTGAGCTCGGTCCCTGCCGTACTTATACGCTCCTCACGATCCACAGTGTAATATTAAACTTCACAGATTCCGTAAAATAATATTTCGCACTGTCATTCAACACAAAATAATTTTATATTAAAAAAAACAATAACAACACTTGTAAACATAATACGCGGCAAACAGTGAATAACGTTCAGACAAGTTATCACAAACGACGCGCGCGAACGACTGAGGAAAGGAAGCGGAGAGTGAGGGGCCGGCCGTGCCGTCGACCCAGTCAAGGAATGCGGCTCGGCTCGCCCGTTCTCGCGTGCTTATTTTTTTGCTCAGTCCGGTAGGACGCTCGGGGGAGGCATTCTTCATAGACTTCGAAAATCTAGAAACTTAGGAAATATGAATTTCTCCAAATTTACAATACCTCTTATTTAGTAGGAATACAGAGTAAAAAGGGGTAAAAAGAGTCACTATTAACGAGAAATCTATAGTAATATTATAAAGCTGAAAGTGTTTGTTTGTTTGAACGTGCTAATCTCAGGAACTACTGGTTTGAATTGAAAACCTTTTTCTGTTGAATAGTCCATTTATCGACGGCGGTTATAGGCTATCAATCTATTAACATCACGCTGCTACAAAAAGGAGCGAAACAGTGATCATAAATGTCAACAAATACGGTAGATTTCCATACATCTATTGAAGAGTAAAGATTTGTATATTTGTATTCGAATAAACTCAAAAACCACTGCACCGATTTTAAAAATTCTTTTACCGTTAGGAAGCTGCATTAGCACTGACTAATATAGGCTATATTATATTTTGGAAAAGAAGTAGGGATCCTTACTAAAACTTCAATAATGCAATCCAAGGTGTAAAAAAAACCTAAAAGAATCCTTATATCACGTGCGCTGTGAAAACTACTGATGATGGAACAAAATAATGTACTGCAGAAATCTATAAATTATTTTTTTTGTGGCTGCGGCCTTTTTGGACCGATTTTTTAAACATAGCTAAGTACACTCCGATTAATATACCATTGAAACATAAAAGACAGCACAATTATTTAAATCGTAATGTGTTATATTATATATTAAATAAAGGCATTGAGGTATTTAAATAAATCTATGGTTAAAGGTGTACCTATGAGATACTAGCCGATGTAAACACATCGGCTAGCCGCGAAAAAACTAATGTCACCCACAAAATGCGCGGCGAGTGAAGGGAGACGTTTCCATTCATACAGATAATACGAGTAGGTAGTAGGTAAGTGCAGAGGTGACCGGAAGGGCATTACTTTAAGTTTTGGGCATCTTCATTTGCAGATGTTGATAGGAGCATGAATCCGTTTCCCCACTGACTCCCATTACCCGTTCTTCCCCTACCAACTTTATCTACCCTAATCTTTTTGAATTTAAATGTAGGTAGAACTTGGTAGTACCTAGATAAACGTCATCTTCACGGTATTCGAAGTTGCATCCGAGGCTGTCACTCCAGAGGCCGGGGGCCGCCTCCTCTCTTTTCGATTTGGTTTATTTTGACCTTTATGAGAGCGACTGAATCTGGCTGACTTTCCATGTCGAGAGTAGAGAGGAGAGCCACCGATAGAGCCTCGTCCGTCAGTCAACAGGTGTACCTACCAGCTGCCACCAAGTCGGAATTTGATGATTGATGGTATCCCAGGGAAATCGCGGGAAAACCTCAAATTTAATAAGCACATATCATATAAACATGTAAAAACCTACCATGGTGAAATAAAGTATATTTTATAAATATAGAGCTAATCGATGACGATAACGATTGGATGAATGATTTCTGAATGGAATGAATGAATGGATGATTTCTGAAATTTGCATGCGTTTAAAGTTTATACAAGTACATAGATTTATACTCTTTACTCATATACTTGAGTATAATCAGACAGATATTTACAGCTCAGACTCAGACGCAGATACAAGGCTCGAATCAACAATAGTACCCGGAAGACGGCAATAGGCTCACCCCCAATTACGTGTTTATTTATTTATTTATGATTAGTAAACAATGATATTTATTTATTTATTTATGATTGGTAATATGTGGGTGTTAAATCACCTCTGCTTAACCCTTTGGGGATAAAGGCGTGATTATATGTTTAATGAACTTGAAAATAAATTTCTCGATTTATAATATTAGCCGAATTTATTGAAGCAAACGTTATTGTAATGGAATCCGCAGAAACAGGGATCTAAAAACAAGTGAAATTTCTTTTAGTGCCTAATTCAACAGTACTACCGGTGAACTAAGTACTTGTTTCTTTAATTTAATCTTAAGTCACGGCGAAGCAAGAACGGAAGAGAGCTAACATGAGTTTTCGATGTATTTCACGAAAGTGAAAGTCGTGATTAATGCAGGTAACGGGTACAAATATTTTGAAGCCGGATTTAAAAATAGCTTCGCACTTTGAATACCTACCTCGACTGTGACCTGATTTTTTGCCCATTCATAAATACGCGAAAGGTGCGTCATTCTTAGTAGTAAGTTGGAGGGAGATTGATTTATCGGAAAATACAGCATAACTTGAGTCTGTGAAATTGATTGATTGGAAAAGAAATCGAAACCGGGAATTAACGCGATCATGGTAAAGCCACAGTATAACGAGTAATCTTACAGTAGTTCATCGCCTTTGGTATCTGTGGAAATGCCGCCTTCGTCTAACGATTTTGTCAGGGTTGTCACATTAGTTTTTGTTTTTAATTTAATTTTTGCAAAATTTATTTAACCCCTATTTAGTCTCTTTGTTCTCTCAAGGCACATCAACTCACGCTAATATAAATAACTTGCTGACGCCCACGCCATTTTTTCTACATAGTCTGTGGTGGATGAGGCGCAACACGTATGCGTGAACAGCAATTGGATTTTGGCGCTAAAATAACTTTGTAATTTTGGCCAAATTATGTTAACCATTTCATGAGATTCAATAAAATAGTGTATGAAACAGCACATAATTTGGATTAAGAGCCCTTATCATGCCACCCACATATTTATAAACTACTACCATATAGTACATACTTAGAGAAAAAGTTTATTTAGTAAATGTGCAATTAGCAAAATTACAATGAACTTCCTCTGTGCATTCCCGGGTTTGCTGGAAGAGGATTTATTGGACGTACCTAGTGTTCGCCGCGTGGCCTATTGTATCATCAGCTTTGTCTTAATAAAATAAATCAATGTAAACATCAAAGGCTGAGACTGAGTTTATTGCCACACTCACGTGTGCTTCAAGAAGAGCATTGTTAGGTTCTTACAGAGTCGGCAGCACAGTCCCCTGGGAAGGACGGTAACCACTTTCCATCAGACGGGCTTGTGTCAGCTAAGTGGTATAAAAAGATATCTCCTACCATGGATGCCCACTAATATGGATGCCTAGGACCATACCGAGTAGAGGAGTAAAATCACTAAATGTATCCCGGACTCCGAAATGAGGGTTTCGGGTGCGACTGGGATTGGATGATGAATGATGCTGATGATAATGATTGTTTTTACTTCAATTGGGTATTTGACTGACTAGTCTTATTAGTTACTTCTTACTAAATGTCAAAATCAAAACGGTAAGTTAAAAGGAGACTTGTATGAAATAAATTATTGTGACGTCTTAATATTCAACTGTCAAATAATTATAGGTTAGGTGGATGATTAAAAATACATAAATACAATAAAATAAGTACCAATGCAACTCGGTTTTTTTTTATTTTTTTTTATTTATTATAATCATTGCAAATATGGGTTACATATAGTTGTAATAGGTAGCAGGTAGGTTTCACCATATTTTACCATAGTAGGCATGCAATTTTACAAGCTAAATTGGGAAGTGAATTAATTAATATGTTATATTCATGCTTAGAAAATTCAAATTATTAGATTATCATAACATTATTTTGTCATTTTTATAGATTTTAGGATATAAATCAAAATGTCATATTAGTATTTTAGTATACATACTTAAAAATTTAAAATTAACAATGTCATAGTGCAATATCTTTTTAATTATTATATATAGATCAGTTTATAATGTCAGTTCAGTAATATAACAATAGTAAATGTCATAAATAATTAACTTAACTTTGTTACAATAAACATTTTATACCATTCTCATCAAGAGTGTATACTGAACACATCACTACTATGGGACTTTGTACTGAAGTAATGAGGTATCTGACAGGAAGTCATTTAACGAATAGTAGCATTTCTTCACTAATAATACACGGAGTTGCTTTTTGAATATTTTTAATTCTGGAATAAGTCTAATACACTCTGGTACATTATTAAATATCCGCGGGGCCAAGCAAAATATACTTTCATGCATTAGTTGTGTTTTGCTAGCGACTACGTGTAATTTATTCTGATGCCGTGCACGTGTACGATAATCAAATAGTTCAGAGTTACTCTTCACAAATACTGCGGCCTCAAGTATATATATACATGGAAATGTTAATAAATTCATGTTTCTGAAGTATGGTTCGCAAGAGTTTGGTGAGTGAAAATTAAACATGACTCTGATACAGCGCTTTTGAGCAATGAACGCACGTTCGTGGTCTGTACTGTTACCCCAGAATATCACCCCGTATCTGAGTGTTGAGCTAACGTAGCCGTGATAGGCTGTTACTAAAGTAGATGTATTTGCAACCTTTCTTAATTTCTGGAGTGCGTATGAGAACTGTGTTAGTTGTTTACACACATACTCCACATGTATTTTCCAGTTGATTTTGTTATCAATATGTAACCCCAGAAATTTAGTGACCTCCACTTCTTCAACGTCGCTATTTAAGTAACGAATTGTTAAAGGTGTTGTGCGACAAACTCGTATTCTAAAATTCATTATTTTTGTTTTGTCAAGGTTAATCGTTAAGTTATTAATTTTAAGCCAGTCTATAATTCGCGCTAAAGATTGATTAATGTCCGATTCTAAATCTATTGTATTGTCATTAGTAAAGAGTACAGTGCTATCATCAGCGAACAGCGTAATGTCGTGTTGTGTTGCCGAAGGCATGTCATTAATATATACAAGGAAAAGTAAAGGACCCAGAATACTCCCTTGTGGAACACCAAATTTAGCAATTCCAGTTTCAGAAGTACAGACTTCCTCAGTTTTTGTTTTAGGGTTGACCCATCCTATTTCTGTAAATTGCTGTCTGTCAGAAAGGTAAGATTTGATTAGATTGTACACATTACATCTAACACCATATGCATACATTTTACTTAATAAAATATTATGGTCAACACAGTCAAAAGCCTTCGACATATCCATATATAGTGCCACAGCTGGTAGTCCATTGTCCAGATTAGTCATCACTTTACTTAAGAAGTTATAAATTGCTACATTTATTGATTTACAATTTCTGTACCCATATTGACAAGGTGTAAAAATGTTTAATTTTTCAAAAAAGGTATATAGGCATTTGTGTATCACCTTTTCGAATATTTTAGCAAAAATCGGTATTAACGCTATGGGCCTATAGTTACTCATATTTGTTTTGTCACCTTTTTTAAATATTGGCTTTATAACTGATATTTTTAGTTTGTCTGGAAATTTTTCTTGTTCTATGCATTGATTAATAATATGGCTTAAGGGTCCGGATATAATGTAAGCGACATCTTTAATAATGTTTGTCAAAATGCCATCGCGGCCGGTACTGTTCGTGTTCTTCAAATTTACTATTATTTTATAAATATCGTCTGTAATAGTAGGTGCCATAAAGATTGAATTAGAGATGAATGTAATTTTGTTTGAAGAACTATTATATGTATTGAGATCGGCTGAGAAAGGGAGTTGTTGTGCAAATGTTGCAAGCGATCAACAGGAGTCGAGTCCTACATTGAGAGACACTGTTGGCATCATTGAACAGCCTTTATCAAGAAGTATGGATTGCAATACGTTGGATCTATTCTCACTACAGGATTTCCAGGATATGCAGGAATCAATGAAAGTACTACAGTTAGAACTGAGTGGCGCACAGAATGAGCTGGAATTAGTTATTCTTGAAAACAATGACCTCCGCGAACAAAATACGAAACTGTGTAAGGACAATACCACATTAAAAAAGCTTTTAACGAAATCAACGAGTGGAACTCCATTGAAGAGAGGCAGATTTTCCCTCCAACAAAGAGAAGTAAGTGTCATTTGCACACCATCACGACGCTGTACCTCGCAACCGAGTGAGATTGACACCAGTGGTACAGTCGCATTGATGCAGGATACAATCGCAGATTTGGAGCAGCAACTGATTGAAGCCAGAAAAGAAATAGATATCCTATGTGGTAAAATTCACACTCTCGAACAGTCAATACAAGAGGCTTCTAATAGTAAAAAAATTCTGACATCTCAGTGTATAGGAAATATGAACAATAATACTTCTAAAAATGTACGGAACATAGGGAAACATAAATTATGTATTTTGACTAACGTTAGTTCTTATGGTACACAACGCATAGTTGATGATACTTTCGGATATTATTTTGATTATTGTCGGTATATACATACGAATTGTACTGTAAAAGAACTTTTGAATAATATTGATAGTAAGTTGCAGGGCTTTAATAGGAACGACTACTGTATTATTATGTTAAGTGGTACTGAAATCAAAGACTCGGACTATATTGCAATAATAAACACTATAAGAGAGTCTTTAAAGCACGTGGACTACACAAATATTGTAATATGTACTCCAACATATATCTGTGGGTCCCCTATATATAATTATAAAATAGAATTATTTAATGGTCAGCTATATAGGGAGCTGAGCCACTCTACTTATGCCTATTATTTTGATACGAACAGACACCTCTCCTTTGACATGTTCTCATATAAAACAGGTCGAGTAAATAGAAAAGGCATACGAACTATACATAGAGAAATCATGGATAACATTAAAATTGACTTATGTAAGTATTCCCCCATTCATGTACCATTTGGAGATAATCAAACTATCTCCCAGTTTTTTCTTGACTAACATGTGTATGTCATGATTATTTATGTCAAGAAAAAAGTCATTAAATGATTTCGAGATGTCTTTAGGATTATCAATTATTACGTCATTACTCATTATTTGTTTTATACTTTCCTTCGGATGTCTATATTTCGTTTCGTTTATAACCTTCCATGTTGCTTTACTTTTGTTGGGTGCAGTCTTGATGTAGTAATCGTTTTGTGATTTTTTTGTCATCCTAATTATAGATTTGTACCTCTTTGCATATGTTTTAAATGTTTTTTTATTAGTTTCATTTCTATTATTTCTGTATTGCCACAGAAGATTGGTCTTACGTTTGCTGCATATTTTTATACCACGCGAGATCCATTTTGGTTTTGATATGTTATGAATGCGATTTTTTACTAAAGGAAAGCAAAGTTGGTACAGCATAATAAAGAAGTTAAAATCATTTATTTTAACTACAGGAAAATACCCAATTGTTAACCCTCGTAGGTACGTTGTATGCGTATAGGTACGGCTATAACACCACACCAGGGCCCAGGGCCCTCATTCACCACTGATAGTGGGTGCGTCTATTTATGGCAGAAATAAACCGAACTTAAAGCGTCCGCAATGTACTGTTTGTGTACATATAAATTTTATCGACTGTTGTCGTAATTGGCGAAAATAACCATCCTTATCTCAGTTTAGTCTCATATCTACTCGCTACATGCCAAAATGATGTAGGTAGGTACCTACCTAGTTACAGTTTAGTTAGCTTTTATAACACTTATAAGTGTAGTTAGATGTACTGAATTTTATTAACTAAACAGGTCAGGTAGGTAGGTATGCATACACCGGTCAGAATTTCGGTAGTTATTTGATAAAAATTAGGTGCCTACATTTCCACATATCCATACTTCTATACTAATATTATTCATGCGAAAGTAATTCTGTCTGTTTGTCTATATGTTACGCCTAAACTACTAAACAGATTAAGATATAGGAAAAATTGGATCGGTTCAGGCGGGATTGGAACCCGCGATCTTTCTCTTACAGGGGGAACGCTCTGACTACTAAGCCACAAAACGTTCACCCGAAACCATCCAAATTATTCTAAACATAAATCCGTCTTACGGCGACAGTAGGAGTCATCTACCGATATTCCTACGAACTATCGGAACCAATAAATGATGTTGCATTGAATGAATGATATACGAAGGATGCATCGGAACCAATTATTAATGAAATTTGATATTGGGGTAGATTATAGACCTTGAGAAAGGACAGGCTATGTTTGATCGCGATAACCGACATCCATGCGGGTGGAACCGCGGGCAACAGCTAGTTTTACATAAAACTGTTGCTCTACATGTACAAACAATCATTGTAATCTAGAATGAAACGTTTGGAATGCTTCCCATTTTTTATTTTATAGTCTCCCATAAAACAGGAATATCCAGTATGGGAGATAGAGGCTGTATTGTAAGAGACATAAATCTCAGTGCAAAAATGTAACAAAAAATCAAATTGATAAACATTTGTATAAAATTATGTTATCTGTTTTCGGAAATAAAGTTTATTATAGTTAGTTTTGTTTCCCACCTTAGGTACCTACTTGAATCGTGTAGGTAGGCCTTGTAGGTACAATTTTACAATTTTTATTTATACTTTATTGTACACATACACAAAATTACATTTATACAGAAAAAATAGAAGAAATGTAAAATTGAGTTAAGCTCGCCTTTGTACATTCCAGCAAACCCACACACACAGAGGGATTGCAATACGAGAAGCAAAAAGGTGATATCAGCATAGTCTAGGAGAGGAAGGAGAAGAGATTGAGCAAGTCATACTCTGGTTTTAAAAGGAAGGAAATTCTGAAGCCGCTTAAGGAAGTGAAAAGTACTAAAAACTCGTCTGCTTATCTCATTTATATGACTCGTCCATGACAAGTTACAATCCATGAGAACTCCAAGGTTTTTGGCGACAGTGGTAAATAAACACCTCAACAAAGTCTAGGGAACAAGATGACCCCAATTATTTTTTTTCGTGTAAATCTTGTTTTGCAAATAACTGGCAGCAAATAAATAAAAATAGAATAAAGTAGATTACAGAGTTGTTCGAAATTTAAAAATAAATTTAAATAAGTAATGATTTTCGAATATGGAGGGAAAACTTTTAAAAGTGTTTGATTGTGCAGTTTCTCTGAGGCAAAATAAAAATTATTTTTTTTGATTGTAAATAACGTTTATTATCAATAATACGTCTTTTACGTATGTTTTGTGCATTTTTGTGACTGTAGTCATCATGTCACGTCGTCATTTAAGTCGCGAAGAGATGTTAAGGGCTGTTGGTATGCTGCAAGCTGGACGAACTCAACGCGACGTAGCGGATGCTGTCAACACCCAACCAAGCGTAATTTGCAGATAATGGGCACGCTACAGGTCTACAGGGGATGTTGCCGAACGTCACAGGGGACGAAATAGGGTTACTACCCCGCGACAAGATCGTTTCTTGCAAAATTCCGCAAGGTGGCAACCCACGATTACTGCTCGTCAGTTGGTCGCAGGCCTCCAGTCTCAGCATCAAGTGGTTATTAGCGATCAAACTGTCAGAAGAAGACTACACAAAGCCAATCTTTATGCTCGCAGACCGCTTAGGGTTCCAGCTCTTCGACGTGGAAATCGAGGTCGTCGCTTATTGTGGGCTAACGCACATTTACAGTGGACCGACCATCAATGGGCACGGGTTCTGTTTTCCGACGAATCTTGCTTCGGTTTTCATCCTGATTCGAGAAGAGTGCGTATATGGCGAGTTCCTGGACGTCGGAGTCGTCTCCTTATCATCATAAGAATAAGAAGTTCATCCTTACCAAGGTGGAACAATCATGGTATGGGCTGGAATTCGCCTTGGTGGAAGGACCGACCTCGTTTGGATACGGGGCAATTTGAATGCAAACCAATACATTCAGGAGGTTATACACTCCATGGTAATCCCTCATCGACAGCAGTTCGGTCAAGATTTTATGTTCATGCAAGATAATGCGCGGTCACACACCGCGAGGGTAGTGGTCAATGCGTTAAGCGAGCACAATATGACGACGTTGGAATGGCCTGCTCAGTCTGCCGACCTCAATCCCATAGAGCATGCCTTGGATTTGCTTGGAAGAAGAGCTTTCAGTGATTCTTTGGAAAATCTGAACACTGAAGAACAACTTTTTTTACACCTTCGCAGTGTATGGAGCCATATTCCACAGACGATGATTGACAATCTCATACTAAGTATGCCACGCCGTTGTCGAGCTGTTGCTAATGCTTTAGGAGGTCCTACAGATTATTAAAAACGTTTAAAGTACGGTTGATGAGTGTAATAAGGTTGATTTTACTTTGCTACAGAAAATGCAGTAAAAGAGACGTGTGTTAGCTTCAATGGATTTATTTACACTACTTAAGTAAACCAACGATCTGAATGACATGCCTAGTTATATGAATCTATAGATACGTATCTAATCATCCGAACATACCGCCCACCAAAGAACGGCTAGTTCTTTAAAAACATCATGCAAATTCACAAAATAACATTCAACTATACAAATTACTCGCTAAACTAGATACAAAATTGTATAATAGTCAAAACTATAACAAATTGTAAATCAATCGAATAGATAGTTAATGATTACTAAGCATTATACATGCATTTGATACTTGGAACTCAGACTACTACCTATTTTACTTAAACTTTGATATCTACAGGCAAAAGACATAATTTACTAACAGATCGCTTAACTATACTACTACCGCTCTTCACACTGTAGACTCTGGTAACTGCATCAGGGCCAGGGTGTTTATCTACGATGCGGCCAAGAGGCCATTTGCCTGGTGGAGCATTATCACTCTTTATGAGCACTATCTGTCCAATCTCATATTCTTCATTTTTTTTTAACCACTTCGGTCGTTGTTGAAGTCTAGATAAGTACTCATCCTGCCAGCGCCTCCAAAAATCGTTCAATATCTTTTGAGTATGACGCCATCTTGTTAAATTGCTTACTAGAACGTTTTGCAAACTGGGTGAAGGTAGAGTAATAGGCGCTTCTCCGATTAAAAAGTGACCCGGAGTTAGTACATTCAGGTTCTCCGTATCTGAACTATCTATCGGACATAAAGGACGTGAATTCAGACACGCTTCAATCTGGCATAAAAGTGTACTGAATTCTTCAAAGGTCATGTGTCCGTTTAAAACTCGTTTCAGATGATACTTTGTGGATTTTATGCCGGCCTCCCAAAGGCCTCCAAAATTCGGACTATACGCTGGTATAAAATGCCACTGTGTGCCGTCCTTAGCCAGAGTTTCTATGATGTCACCTTCGAATTCTAATCTGGCTGCCCTCCAGGCTTCTTGAAGATCTTTATTGGCGCCAATGAAATTCCGACCTTGGTCACTCCACATGTGAGCGCATCTTCCTCGACGTGCAACGAACCGCCGAAAGGCTCCAATAAAGGCTTCTGATGTCAAGTCTCCAACCAGCTCCAGATGTACGGCCTTTGTTGACATACATATAAATAAGGCAATATAACCTTTAATAGTTTTAGCACCTCTTCCTCTGGACATGAGAATGTTGTACGGGCCAGCGAAATCGACACCACAATGTAAAAAAGGACGAGCAGGTGTTACTCTTTCCTTAGGTAAGTCTCCCATTAACTGGGTTCTGACACTTGCACGCTGTTTAGCACAGATTAGACATTTGTGTATTTCAGTTTTTACTAATAGCTTACATTTTAATATCCAATATTTAGATCGAATGTAATTAATCATTAATTGTACGCCTCCATGTAATGTTGCGATATGTGCATCAGCAACAATTAATTTCGTCAAGTATCCTTTATCACTTAGAATTATAGGGTGTTTTCTATCATCGCTTAAACAGGAATGTTGAATTCTTCCGCCCACCCTGAGTATATAATTTCGATCTAAATATGGGTTGAGAGACTTCAGTCGACTTATGTTCTTAACCCTTCCTTTATTTCTTAAGTCTTCTAAGTCCTCTTCAAAACACTCTCTTTGTGCTATCTGTATACATTTATGTAATGAAAGTTGTAGCTCTTCTGTTGTCAAATTAATTTGTGTTCTTTCTTTTTTCAGGTTTAAGTATTGTCTGCAGTATGTCACAGCTCCCATCAACTCAATCAGCGTGTCACAGACCTCAAAGCGGGTAGACCACGGTTTCTCTTCCATAATCTGATTTGTTACGACGTTCACACTTATATTCCGTTTTATTTCCAAATCTGTTGTTGTATTTATATTTTTAAATGCTATTTCTTCTTGTTTCAGCCATTCTGGCCCTTCCCACCATAATTGACACTTCTTTAACTCTGGTAGCAGCATACCTCGTGATACAACGTCAGCAGGGTTATTCTTTGAATCCACGTGAAACCAATTACTGCCGATATTATCGATAATTGTAATGACTCTGTTCCTCACAAAGGTCTGCCATCTAGTAGGATCTCCTTGCAACCAGGATAGAACTATTGTGGAATCTGTCCACGAGTATATTTGACTGGTAGGAATTCGCATTGCTTCGCTTATCTGTTTCAATAATTTTGCAAGAAGTACAGCACCACACAGTTCAAGGCGTGGTAGTGACATCGGTTTTACAGGTGCTACTCTTGATTTTGCAGCAATTATGGACGTTTTGTATTGAAGATCATCTCCCAGTACTCTCAGGTAAGCAACTGCTCCATATGCTTTGTTAGAAGCGTCACAGTATCCATGAACAGTAACGCTTTTAATGTCTTTGCTTGAACATTGCAGCCATCTTTGTATTTCTATATCCTTCAAATGTGTAAAGCTTTGTCGTATACTAATCCACTCCTTTTCTGTTTCAGGACCTATTTCATCATCCCAAGCACTATGATTTAACCACAACTTCTGAATCAACATCTTTGCAGGTACAATAGCAGGAGCCAGCCATCCCAGTGGGTCAAATAGGCGATGTATGTCAGCCAATATCTTCCTCTTAGTGATCGCTTCCATTTTCAGTGTATAATCTAAATGGTAATGTATTGTATCCTTTCCCATGTTCCAGAATAAACCAAGTGTTCGAACTGTACCGTGCAACTTCATATCTATTGCAACTTGCTTACTACGATGTGATGAATCGAATTGTTTCAGAAATTCTACGCTGTTTGACGACCACTTCTGCAGCGTGAAACCTCCCTTTTGTAAAATATCGCTGACATTTTTTGCCAACTCTATAGCTTTCTCCACCGTATCTTCACCAGAAAGCATATCATCCATGAAAAAGTCTTCTTTGATTATTGCAGCTGCAGATGGGTAATCTGAGCCTTCGTCTTCTGCTAACTGGTGGAGAGTCTTAACGGCTAGGTACGGTGCTGGAGCAGTACCAAAGGTGACTCTTAATAGGCGGTAGTCTTTAATTGGTTCATTGACATCATGTCGCCAGAGTATACGCTGATAATCTGTATCCACCCTTGTTACTAATATCATCCGATACATCTTTTCGATGTCTGCTCCGAAACAAATAGGCTTAATTCTCCATCTCATTACTAAATATCTCATATCTTCCTGCAATTGGGGTCCTATAAGTAATTCTTCATTCAGAGATATATTATTACAACCCTTAGACGATGCGTTGAACACCACTCTCACCTTCGTGGTTTCACTACTCTCCTTAAGGACTGGATGATGAGGTAAGTATACTGCAGGGTTTTCTATTTCATGTGGTGGAACTTCTTCCATGTGATTCAAATCAATATACTCCTTCATTACTCTCGTGTATTCTGTCCTTAAGTTTTGGTCATTTTCTAAACGTCGTTCAAGTTGCATGTATCTTCTTAGTGCTATATCCCTTGTATACCCTTCAGGTGATTTAGGATTTTCAGCCTTAAATGGTAATTTTACCACGTATCTTCCTTCAGAATTTCTTGTATATGTTTCTTTATATATTTTCTCACATAATTCTTCATCTTGTGTTAGTTTATTCTTACTGTCTTCTTCTACTTCCCAAAAGGATTTCAACATATCTTCTATATTCATATGATGATGCATAACAGTAATGTCTTCTGAGGAAGTGCTTTCTTCCACCTTTCCAAAAAGAATCCATCCTAGGCTTGTGTTTTGAGCAGTTGGGGAGCCTAAGGGACCTTTAACCAGACCATCTCTTAATATTGTGTCATATACCTTGACACCTAACAAAAGATCTACTCGCCCTGGTGTATTGTAACTTGGATCGGCCAGGGTGAGTCCTTGCAAATGTGGCCAGGCTTCGATATTGTAGGTGAAATGTCTTGGAGGCAAGTTGGAGGTTATCTTGGTGGGTATTACATATGCCTTCATGAATATGTTGAAATCTTCATCACATCTTGAAAAAAGATCAAACTCAATAACGTGATTTATCTGTGTTTGTATCCCTCCAACTGCTGTAATTGTACCCTTGCTTGACTTTCGTTTCACCTTTAACTTCTGTGCTGCTCTTTCACTAATGAAACTTTCATGAGATCCTTGATCAATTAAGGCGCGCAATACTGTAGTCAATCCATTACTATCTCTTACATAAACCAATGCCGTTGCCAGCAAGGCTGTAGACTTCTTTGCTGCAAAGTGTGAGGATATTGCGACGTCTGAGACCTCATCTTTCTTCTCCTTCTCTTTACCTTCGACATGGCTGTCTTGAGTTTGTGAATTGTCTGATTGCTTGGTACTTCTAGACTCGTGTAGCAGCGAGTGGTGACGTCGTTTACATACGCGGCAATGAACAGGTACTCGACACTTCCAGGTGGTGTGCCCGGGTATCAGACAATTGTAGCACAGGCGATTATTTCGTACAAACTCACTTCTCTCTATAGGTTGAAGCTCTATAAAATCTTTACAATGGCAAAGCTTGTGATCTTCTTTGCACATCATACACGTCTTCACAGGTGCGGTCGCAGAAACATGACAGAGCTTCTCCTTGGTAGCCTTTTCCCTTGTGACGGCTGTAGAACTAGTAGGTGTAGTCGACTCCAACGTACGAAACTTGCACTCCAAAAATATAACGAATTCATTCCAGGTAGGCAGTTTATCAGACTCCTGAGTGTATGAATGCTCCTCCCAATCCTTATGGGTCTCAGTATCTAATTTTTGAACTACCAAAAATATAATGATGGGGTCCCAAGTCTCGGTAGATATGTCCAGATTTCGTAGACTTTGTAAACATTCTGTGGTAGTGTCTAGTAAGGATTTTATCTGGCTTGCTGTCGGTGTCTTAATAACTTTCTGTTCGGTAAGTCGTTTGAAAAGGGTTTTTACAATAACTCGCTTATTCCCAAAGCGGTGCTTCAATATGTCCCATGCTTGCTCGTAATTGCTTTCTGTAATTTTCACGTTTTTTAACAAAGTTTCAGCTTCACCCGTGATACTTGATTTCAAATATTGTAATTTCTGTACCATACTCAACGACTTATTCGTATGGACTAGTGATATAAACAAATCATGATAAGTAGGCCAATCTTCGTATTTACCATTAAACACGGGAAGATGAATTTTAGGTAGTATAACTTCAGTCGGGATAGTACTCACGGTATCTTTAGTTCTTATTGCCAATGCAGATAGCATATCCTTTAAATCACCGTGTAAACAAATGTACAAATCTTCAATCACGTAGTAATCTTCGTTTACAAAATATGGAATGTTCGTACGTTGTTCTTTCGGTGTACACTTCACAAGTTCTTGATGCGTACTTTTAAAGGACTGCCAGTATTCTTCAATGCATTGCAACCTAGTTTCAATGTATCCCTTTGTTAATCTTGCTTTAGGACATTTTTTCAAGTTTACTTGCGCTTTTTGCATTTTCCCAGCAATTTCTTCCAAAACATCCAGTAACTGGGTACTTGTGGTACTCATTTTCGTAAAAAGTAACCTTTAAACTATATATTTTGACCCAAAAATCACGAAGTTCATCTGATAATATCGTAGTCGTTAAGTTGTGATTTTATAAAACTTTTCAATCTCGGCTATTATACGCCCGGTTCTTATCGCGCAGGAATGCAGTTCTTTTGTCTTCGAGCGGCCGACGTATTTTTTGCAACAATTTACTAATCCGGTTCGTTTGGACCATATGATGAGTGTAATAAGGTTGATTTTACTTTGCTACAGAAAATGCAGTAAAAGAGACGTGTGTTAGCTTCAATGGATTTATTTACACTACTTAAGTAAACCAACGATCTGAATGACATGCCTAGTTATATGAATCTATAGATACGTATCTAATCATCCGAACAACGGTTAATTACTGTATTTCTTACTACCTCGTTATTTTTGTGCCTAATCATAGAAGGTTGTAATACTCAATATTGGCACTATTCAATTCTTTCTTAAAAAAAAAAATTTGGTATGAAAATGTTTTTATTAAAATTAAAATTAAAAACGGTATAAAAATACCCTTCTATTGATATAAAACACTCACTATTACAAGAAAGGGTTTTTAAATAAAAACTAGAAATGTCCTTGTTCCCTAGACTTTGTTGATGTGTGTAGTATCACACTATGGTTATAAAAAAAAGGAGGTAGACAAGCATGGTCAAGATTAGTACACAAGTATCTACCACCTATAATAACTGCTTGAGATTTAGCTGGATTGACAACCAATCCGAAAGATTTTACCCAAGCACTAATGCTTTTAAGGTCATTATTGATGGCAGTAATGGCCTCGCCCACCTCATCAACTCTAAAATGACGATTCAGCTGCAAACCATCAGTAGAGATGATAATTGGAAGATATAACTTTATTGATTGCATTAATAAAAATTGTGGAAATAAGAGGAGAGAGGACGGCACCTTGCGGTACACCCGCAGCAAGGTCGCACCAAACAGAGGACGCCTCATCAAAGCGAACCCACTTCGAGCGACCCAGAAGATAAGAGTTAAACCAAGCGGTTACAGAAGACGACATATTTAATGATAAAAGCTTGCCCAGGAGGATGTCGAAATCAACTGAATTGAAGGCGCTACTGAAGTCCAGTAAAACCAATACTGTCAGGAGTTTCTTCTCCATGGCCAGTCTAATATCATTGGATATTTTGACTTGTGCCGTGACTGTACTATGGCCAGAACGAATACCAGACTGGTATGGACTCAATAGATCATTAGAGGACAAGTAACAAGTTAATTGATTTCGCACCGTGTTCTCAAGCGTTTTGGAAAGAATCGGAGGGATAGAGATAGGCCGAAATTGGGATACTAAGGTGGGATTAGAGATTTTGGAAAAGGAATGACAAGTACTTTCTTCCAGGCCATTGGAAAAGAGCTATGCTCAAGTGATAGGTAGTAACATTTGTGGTGTATCATAGGTATTTCTCTAATTTCGTTACGCAAAAATGTTTACAATAAAATAACCAGCTTTTAGCAAGTTACGGTAGTCTCGGGTCTCACGGGTGAGTGGCCTATTGTAAATGAGACGAATCCTTTTGCAATCGGTCACACACTCACATAAATCGAAACCTTTGGTCACCTTTGGTTGTTGATCAACTTAAAGATTCGCCTAAGAGACTACGATAATCAATGGATTCTGCAGTCAAGAATCTTGTTACTTCAGACATTCTGTCAGTTTATTTTATCGAAGATACTGTTGTCCTAATTTTCTTGATGTTCGAAAGCGAGCTTCGCGATCTACAATAAAAAAAAAATTAACAACTTTAACATCCACTTTATCATCAGACTCCCTTTACGATCTAATCTAATGAATGTATGGGACATGAATATAAACCAACCGAACTCATGCTCGAGGGGTGTACTAGTAGTCTTTGAAGAGATCCATCATCCACATCCATAAGAAGAGCGCAATCTGCCAGGAGCGAGCGAAAATACCAAGCCTGCATTGGTCGATTCCTAGCGAGGTTGCTCACCACAAAACCTGAAGAACCACATAACATTATGGCGGGAACAGTAGTTTACCAGTTTTACAGTATACAGAACATACTTAGAAAGAATATGCCTCGTGGGTGTCGTGGCAATAGTTTACGCTTATATTCGTTATGAACGTGATGGCCTAGGGTCGACGATCGCCAGGTTGGGCAGTGTTATTGGGTTTTATGTTAGGTAGTTCTTAGTAGCAGCACGAAATCTGGAAACGTGCCCAGTTGAGTGTGTGGGAGTTTCCACCAATTTTGTAATGACCCTCAGGCACTAAAGTTAGTGGAGGCGCCGCATAGTCTAATTGGCCTGGGAAATATCATTATTTTCGACATCAAGTTGGTTGACGGGCTAATTTACGTTCATGATTTTTTTTATATTTTATCAAACTCTCTTATGCTTAAAGTTAAATACACTCGAAAATTTGACCTATAACTTTTTAAAAGTGTATTAGCTGTTGCCTGCGTTTCCGCCTGTTTGGAATCCTGATCATGTCCCTCACTACCCCAGGGAAAAACGTAGCTTATTATTCCAAACCACACACATGAAATAAACTTTATAAATCCATCCCTGTACCAAATAAGAGTCAGATACGTTCAGCCGTTTGAGCGTGAGTGAGTAATAAACATCCAAACCAAACACCTTCACAAACTTTAGCACATCTAATATTAGTTAACTTTACCTACTCCATTCGTTTTGGTACTTCTTCTTTTTCCTCTTAGCTTTCATCTCGAAGTCTGGGGTCCGTTTTACCAGTCTAATAAGTCTAACTGCGGATTTGACTAAATCTTCGATATTTTCTGTGAAGCGACTTCCATCAGATCTCCACAACCCAAAAGAAATCGAAGCATTGCAGCAACACCAGTTGTTGGACTTTTTAGACCTCCCAACTACCCGTAACGACTACCATAGATGTTGGTATGGGAACCGGGACCGAGCGACGGCTTAACGTGCTCTCCGAGACACGACCAGAACCAATGTACATAGTACTATTTTCTATTCTGTGACCAATGCAAAGATCGAAACCGCGCTTTCTTTTTTCTTTTTTTTTACGTGCGCAAAATCCCCACGGATACCCCTCCGCCGGAGCCGGTAAGAGAGGGTCGATTTTGGTTGCCGAATGTGAGGTTTATAGGCATATCCCTCGCACTCGCGCCTCCTACGAAGCAGCTGCGTTCACTACCGCCACGTCACGGAGGTTGTCATTTAGGTACTGAACTAAACGTAAACATCCTTGATATGTCTTTTTAATTTATGTTTTATTTAAAAACTCAGTAAATTAATATCTTTCTGTTTAGAAACTCACTTTCTTTAAAGTGAGTCCATTCATAGTCTTTACTAAAAACCGAAATTAAACCATAACTTAGTTAGTCAGTTAATTAGCCTGGTTTATTTGAGGTAAACGAAAGGTAGGACGCCCCCTAGTCAGATGGACGGACGACCTGAAAAAGGTGGCTGGGACAGACTGGATGCGGAAGGCGGAGGATCGGAGAAAATGGCGCACATTGGAAGAGGCCTATGTCCAGCAGTGGACTGCGGTGGGCTGTGGGCTGATTGATTGATTTGTTTAATATTCGTTTTTATAAAAAGTGTCTACAAGATTGTTTACGTTTAGTTAAGTAGCTAACTGAATGGAGTATATAGATAGATACTAAATACTAATCCATCAAGGGCTGGCTTATCAAACTGTTTACGGACTAAGGAGCAAGCGTTCGATTGCATTTGGAAAGTGTTGCAACCTATTCAGCGCATCTACATCGATCATCGTTGTGACAGGACCGAAGTTTATGTGATATTGTGTACCTGGAGGGTAAGTGCTCTAAATACTCGAGATAGCTAATCTTACTCAAAGAAACATTCCCCTATTTGTAAAAAGAAAAAGCTGTAATGAAATATTTTCGAAAACTGGCTTACCATACTCGGTAATTGAACTGACTTAAATCTGAAAAAATAACATTCTGTATTTTTATTACCTCAATCTATAGTGTTAATAATAAGGATCTCTCTAACAAACATGGTAAGTTAAATGAAAGGAAGTCCATAAAATCTTAACTTATAAATTCAATGCCAACAGGTAGAGCACTTTTACTCAAGGAGCCATCAGATACGTTATCCACAACCAAGCCATTTATTTATTATAATGAGTACTAAATAACAGAACTTTGTTTCCGGTTTAGAATGTAACTCTATTAGGTACGAAGTACAAGTGAATTGGGGTGCTTAATCGGAACCCTTTTTTTTTTTTTTTTTTTTACGTGCGCAAAATCCCCACGGATTCCTCCCCACCGGAGCCGGTGGAGGAGGTTATGTCGGACTCGAACCGACTAAAACGCACGCCGCCTGTGGGTCGTTTCGGTTGCCGAAGGTGAGGTTGACAGGCATATCCCTCGCACCCCGGCCGACCCAGGGCCATCTCTCACGATCTGGCCCTCTTCTCGGGTGTGGGGACCACAGAGTCCCCAACTCGTCCCCGGAAACGGGGAGGCGCGCCACGCGCGCCGCCGCCGCGGCCTGCTTCTGCAAGGGTGACAGGCGGCTTCACCTGTCACCCCCAGGCCGGCGCTCATGGGGGGCGGAGGTCGTTCATCGACCTCCGACGCCCGAGTTGCCTTCGTGCGCGGGCAGCTTGTCTAGCGATCCTTCGTCGCTCCCGCTGCCGCTCCCGCCCCGCCTCCTCCTTCACGAGCATTACTTGCTCGCAGAAGGAGGCGCCGGCCGCCCACGCATCCGCGCAGCGAACCATCGCCGCGAGCAAGGTGGAGAGCGTGAGAACCCTCACTCCCAGGGCCGCCACAAGCTCCCGCCTCGGCGTCTCCCACGCCGGACACTCGGTGAGCGTGTGCGGACCTGAGTCCTCGCTCGCGTCGCAGTGATGGCACTCGGACGTTGGCTCTTTCTGCATTCGACGCAGATACTTTCCGAAGCATCCGTGCTCGGTGATCATCTGCGTCAGACGGTACGAGAGGCTGCCGTGTGGCCTCTCTAGCCACTCCCCCATGATGGGTCTTACCGCCGTTACTACGGCGTGCCCTGCGCTTGGTTGCCCAATCGTCTCTCCCATTCTGCCACCATTTCCCTGTGGAGCCGGGATCTCACGGCCCGAATTTCTTCGGGCTCGGGATCGTGACCCCGCTCCCGCGCCGCCCTTCGGAACCTGTATAGCGCCGAAAGGCATCTCGCTTCCAGGATCCATGGTGGCGATCCGGCGAGGAGACTCGCCGCGTTGAATGATATCGTGCGGTACCCCCTTATGATGCGGCACGCCAACTTCCGCTGCGGACGCTGCAGCAGAAGCATGTGCCGATCACTCAGGGTGTCCGCCCACACGGGACACCCGTACAGGGCCATGGACCGCACGACACCCGCGTAGAGTCTCCTGCAGGAGTCATCCGGGCCCCTCAGGTTGGGCAATAGCCGCGCCAGAGCGTTGGCTGTGCCCGCCAATTTGGGGCCCAGACTTCGGAAGTGCTTCCCGAAGTCCCACCGGCCGTCGAGCACGAGCCCCAGATATTTCATCTGGGGCTTGATGCCGATGAGAGTGCCTGCATTGTAGGTGCACCGCACCGCAGCTTGGGTAACAGAGATGGTGAGAGAATTACTTTATACCTGAGACGACACGACGTGTGTTTTAGTCGGTTCGAATTCGACATAAATGGCCAGCGGACGTACACCCACTAAAAAGGACAAGTAATTTAATCATGGAATTTTATTGTAAATTTGATATCTTATTGATCTTTGGGTTAAAGTGCTTTAAGTTTCAATTGCAGGGTATTTTTTTCATTTAATTTACCATGTTTATTAGAGAGATTTGATCCTTAAAATTTGATTTGACGCCATAGAAATACAGGTGTTATTTTTTCGTATTTTAGTCGGCTTTCATCATCTTTGAATGCACACTGCATTCAAAGATTCTCTGTTCTGTTTCTTCTTTTTAATCAAAAATAAGGAAATGTTTCCTGCGTGTAACCCTTCTTAGCTATGTCCAATATTTAGAGTATTTGCTCTCCAGGTGAGATCGAAGTCTTCTAACCTGTACTTAAAAGCGAAATATCATCACCGCTTAAGAGATTTCGCACATACAAACTTGAAATTTGGCAGGTAGGTAGGTTCCTTAGAGGGAGTAGACATCTGCTAAGAACGGATTTTACGAAACTTCATATCTAAATGGGTTAAAACGGGTCCACACGTACGAAATTGTGTGGCCACTAGTTCAACATAAAAATCATTTATGTTCAGATGTGTTAATGTTCAGCAAACAAGTTAGTAGATACCTAAATGACATAAAATACGTACCTAGATAGGTACTAGCACATGGTATTCAATTCTATCGACTTGCTAGGCCTCTATGTGGTGTTGAGACATGTTTATCTGAAAGTGGGCGCCACTGAGGCTTATCAACTCTGGTGGCGCGTGGGCCAACGTGTACGAGTGGACTGTATTGCGGGGAAGCAGATAACTGTTCTATTGACACTTTACACACAAAACAAGACAGGTGGCCGGGCTGCCGCGGATTCGATCCAGGCAGTGAATGCAGCCCGAGAAATTAGGAGAGGATGCACTAACCTTCACGACCCACGTGTTTTTCATCGCAGCCGGTACACGGATCTTCTCTTCCTTGCTCAGGAGCTGCCGTCAGCGTCACTAGATCCCTTGAGGAACACACGAGAGGCACCATCCGATCGGTAAAGGTCTATGAGGCGGTTAAAATACAACAAATATTATTCATTTCTGAGAGACGCGCGCGCGCGATCGCCTTTACGCTGGCTAGTTCAAAGCGAGACTGGCCGACCACATCTCACACAATGGCGGACGGAAGCTACAGCTAGCCCTACTCTATGGTTAGTGCGGAGGGGAAGACGGATCTAAAAGGAGTGTGTTTCCATGTCAAAAAATACAGTTTCCACATCGGCGCAACCATTCCCCCCGGCTTGAAGGGTTACCTTCGAAACGAAAAATGTGGAACAAACTAATGTCTAATCTAAATCTAGGTTTGCGAAATAACAACTAAAATATAAACATAGATTGGAACTCGTGCCTACTGCTGGCTAGGCAGAGGGCAGAGGCGAACAACCGGGCGCAGATACGATCCGGTTGCAGTTTTAACCCGTACAACACGAGTTATCCCGCGGGCATCGGGAAAAATTTCCTCTACTACTCCTAGAGGCCAATGTAAAGGAGGCGCATTCTCAGTCATAAGGACTACCACCGTACCTACAGTAATTGGGTTGGATGGAGTATTCCATTTTTGACGTGACTGCAGCGTGTGCAAATAATCGGTTCTCCAACGATTCCAAAACGATTGGACCATCTTATCTAAAAGAGCGTGACGAGTTAGGAGGTGCATTCTATCGTCATCAACATCTATTGCGGGCAAATATTTTAAAGGAGTCATATTTAAGAAGTGAGCTGGCGTCAGCGCTAACGGCTCTGACGGATCGCTAGATAGGGTCCGACACAGCGGACGCGTGTTCATCACCGCCTCTACTTGCGCGAGTACGGTACTCAACTCCTCGAACGAGAGAATCTGTTCGCCTATGACGCGAAACAGATGCGACTTAAGGCTTTTAATATTCGCTTCCCAATTACCACCAAAATGACTAGCTGCAGGCGTGTTAAAGTACCATTCAATGCGATTTTCGGCTAAGATGTGAGCGAATTCACTTTGGTAGTACTTAGACCGTAAGAATGTGTGCAATTCCGAAATACTACGTCGGGCCCCTACATAGTTTGTACCGTTGTCCGAATACATGCGCTTAACCGGACCCCGACGCGACAAAAAACGTTTAAAAGCGGACATAAAATTTGGCGTACTTAAATCACCGGTCAACTCTATATGAACCGCGCGAGTTGTCATACAAATGAACAAACAAACATAAGCTTTCGTGGAGCGAATGCCACGACCACGAGCAATGGTGACCTTGAAAGGCCCAGCAAAGTCTGTGCCGGTGTGTACGAAAGGTTTTGCGGATTGAACAACACGACAAGAGCGATGATCGGCCATTTCAGGCGCGATAAAACGCGGGCGGAGTTTAAAACAAGGTACACATCTGTGTACTCTAGCGCGAATCAAATTACGAGCGGAAATTATCCAGTATTTCTGTCTCAAAATAGACATTAACAAATCGGGACCAGCGTGACAATTCACCTTGTGATGATAATCTACTAACAAATCTAATACGTGGTCCTTACGCGGGAGAATTACTGGGTGCCTTTGTTCAAATCCTAAACCTGAATTTCTCAAACGACCACCTACTCGAATGAGTCCATCTTCCAAAAATGGTTTCAAGTGTCGGAAAGAACGACTACAAGGTTTGTTAAATTCTAAATTTTTAAATTCAGAAGCAAAATAACACTTCTGCAATTCGCGAAGTATGATCAATTCAGCCTTATCTAAATCAGCGGCGGTTATATGACCGCGTGTAGATAAAATTCTCAAAAATCGGCCTACATAAACAACACAACGCAACAGTCTCGACCAAGACGAGACGCGATTAGCCAACAACAAAACCAGGGACTCTTCACGCGGGACCGACACCACAAGCGAGTGCTTCTTTTCCTCGGGTGGTTCGGAAACCGTAGTGGGATTGAATTGACTAACTGGCCACTTATCTAACGCGGCATGAATCCAGGACGGTCCACTAAACCATAACGGGTGATCTAATATTTGCGAAGGAAGCAGTCCACGAGAGAGACAATCGGCTGGGTTGTCGGTGCCAGCAACGTGAAAGAGATTTTTTGGCGCTAATTCCGATTGAATTTTTGCCACTCTATTAGCGACGAAGGTGTCCCAACGATGGGGCGAAGAGTGGGCCCAACACAAAGCGACTGTTGAGTCCGAAAAAGCTAAAATTCTATTAATATTAATGCGACTACTACAAGCATTGGCGATAGAGGTGATCAATCTAACCAACAATAGTAAAGCGCATAGCTCGAGGCGTGCCAGAGAGACGACCTTACGGGGAGAGACCTTCGATTTCGCGCTTATAAGGCTAATTGAAACCTTACCTACATTCGAGACATGAAAATAGACTACTCCTCCATACGCCCTCTCACTAGCGTCCGCGAAGCCTACTACCGTAACAACACTAGGTTGCGATATACCTACATGACGCGGAATTTGTACTTGGTCAAGCACAGAGAGTTCTTTTCTAAAGCGAGCCCACAACTTAGCAATGTTGTCGGGCGCGGTGTCGTCCCAATCACAATTCGAAAGCCAAAGCTCTTTTATAAGTAGTTTGGCGTACAGAACGACAGGAGCTACGAATCCCATTACGTCCCATATCCGTGCCACACACGACAGGATAATGCGTTTAGTACAAGTTTGCGGGGTCGAACTACTTTTCAAACTAAACGTATCAGATGCGGGCGACCAGCTTAAACCAAGCACCTTGTGCGTATCACTTTCATCGAACTCCTTAACCGAAGACAATCGGTGCGACGGTGGAATCGACTCTAACGCTGTTTGCGAGTTGCTCGTCCATTTCACGAGATCAAATTGACCCGCCTTCATGAGACTTATAACCTGAGCGGCCGTCTCGACAGCCTCGGCCTCGCTATCTACACTATACACGAAGTCGTCCATGTATAAGCCAGTCTCAATGGTGGCTCTCGCTTTAGGAAATGCATCGCCCTCGTCAGCGGCCAACTGCTTGACGGTGCGAAGTGCGTGAAAAGGGCTAGATTTAAGCCCGAAGCAAACACGATTAAACTCGTAAACCATTAAAGGTTCTTGCGGTGAAAATCTATACAAAAATCGTTGAAACCTACGATCGGGTTCGCGCACTTCAAGGCACAAAAACATTTGTCGAATATCTGCAGAGAGTGCCACAGCGAATAAACGAAAATTTACAATTATGTCAAATAAATTACCTTGAAGATTTTGACCACAATACAAAATGTCATTAAGCGACACGGAAGTGCTAGTCTTAGCACTGCCATCTAAAACTACGCGGAGTTTAGTAGTAAGCTTATCTTCTCTAATAACTCCGTGGTGCGGGATAACGTACGAAGGCTGGGTCTCGTCAGTGTCCGCAGGCGCAGGTGAGATGTAACCTTTATCTAAATATTCGTTAACAACCTCATCATAGGCTTGCTTTAACTTTGGAGACGCCTGCATCTTTCGTTCTAAACAAAGAAAGCGTCTTTCAGCGGATGCACGGGAGTCCCCGAGCGAAAAAATATCTCCCTTGAAAGGGAGCGCGACCACATAACGACCCTGCTCATCACGAGTAGTCGTGCGACAATAAATCTCCTCAGCCATCTTGTCATCGGGGCTTAGGATTGGTGGGACATTGACCTCTTCAATCTCCCAAAACTTGCGGATGGTAGACTCCAGTGGCGGCTCGACGGTGCAACAGAACGAGGCAGTCGAGTGACTAAAACTATCTATAGAAGCGGGTGCGGAACCAATTATAACAAAACCCAGAACTGTTTCCAGGGCGTGCGGAGCGGGGTACGTCGGTCCCCCTTTGACCTTACGTGATAACTGGAGGTGCGGGAGAATCGAAGCGCCGATCAATATATCGACGATTCCAGGAACAGCGTAAGTCTCATCAGCTAAAGGCAAGTCTTTAAATTTCGTTAATAAAGACGTGTCAACTGGGACGGTAGGCAACTGTTCAGTTATTTTATCTGTAACGAGCGAATCCATGTCAAACCAAATTTTATTATTAAAACGAGATCCAAACCTCGTTTTAACTGTGCCATGAACAGCTGACCGTAAACCTCCAAAACCCGTCACCACTGAGTAGGTTGAACGCCTATCAACATTGAAACCAAGACGTTGACAACAATCTTGAGTAATAAAATTACTTTGCGAAGCGCCATCTAATAGCGCTCGAACAATGTGCGGTTTACCTAATGCATCAACAATAACCACGCGAGCGGTCGCAAGACAAACCGTAGTGAGGGCAGCACTAGCGGAGAACGAACACAAGGTGACGTCATTCGTAGCGGTCCCCGGGCAGGCCGGAGCGCGTGCGAGCTCGGGCTGCGGCTGCGGCGCAGGCTGCCGCGCGTCACCGCTCGACGAACCAACTGTGCTCACCTTGGATGCGGCATTACTATTTTCAAAATGAAGCAAAGTGTGGTGTCTCGCTTGACATTTGCGACAACCATTTCCACTATTACATAAACCCACGCGGTGTTTAGTACCGAGACAATTAAAACAAAGATTATTAGCGCGAACAAATTTATAACGATCACTAGGCGACAATTTTAGGAAACCAGGACACTTGTACAGTTGCGAGTGATGAGTACTACACAAAGAGCAAACAGGTGATTGTACACGTGCTGGTGCGGTATTAACATAAGTATGGGTTGACCTCAGTGACTTCGATGACGCATCTATTTTGCGTTCAGAAGTAACAACCTTCTTCGCGCCTTCATGTTTCGATGAAGAGCGTTGCAATACCTTTATATGCTCGCGAACAAAACTTTCTAAGTCTTCGAACTTAGGAATTTTACTGCCGCGATGATCCGACTCAAACAAACGAATGGTTTCGGAATCTAATTTCTTTAAACCCATATACAAAAATACGAAGTCGCAGAGGTCATCGATCTTCAAGTTCTTTACGGCGCGAACAGCTGACGCGAAAGTATCTAGAAATTTCTCTAAGTTTTGATCGTTACATGCCGTAATAGATTTCAAATCAGACATCTGATCTAAATAGGCGTTAGCTACCGATCTTTTATCCTCATACTTAGCTTTCAAAGTATTTAAAATTAAATTATAATTCCCGGCACTAAACGTAATTCCAGCGCAAGCGGTTATAGCTTTACCAGTCAATTTTTCAACGAGATAATGCAATTTTTCGTGATCTGTCAACGAATCGTTCTTATCTATTGTATTCTCAAAACTATCTATAAATCGACACCAATTGCGAATGTTACCATCAAACTCGGGTATTTGAATTGGTGGCAACTTAGGTCGGTCGCGAGTGGGGTTGGGTCGGTCAGACGGCTTCTCCAAACTCCTCGCGACGCGCTTGATACGACAATACAAATCGTCAAACGACGACAAGGCTTGATAACTCACTGAGTAATCGGGATCCAAATTCAACTCTAAAACGTTGATGTCATGCACTAAGGTTTCGAAATCCGCGCGTAGACTATCTAAGTTTTCTATAGAACACAAGAACGAATCTCTGATGACCAAATCAGAGGTTTTAAGTGCACTATCATAAATCGATTGTACGCGAGAGTAAATCATTTCTTTTTTAGCGTATAAAAGTTTCAATTGAACCTTACCGGTCTTATCAACCTTTGGGGACATGTTTACAATTAAATATGAAATGACTTAATCCTAGCGGTACAGAGCAGCGAGGCGGCGCGAGCGTTAACTATGTAGGTAGGTAGGTGCTTACAACTGTGAATGCACGCTTGAACAAACGCGCATAGCAACAAGGTCGCACCTGCGCGATGGTCGCTGTCTAGATTCAACTATTATTTCCGAGATTAAGTATTGCGTAATATCTATTCAAATTAAAATACTTTCGTATGAATTGGGATGAGATGCGAGCGAGGTAGGCACAGCCACGTGTCTACCCACGCAGGTACTAGGCAAATACGACGTGAGCCGAGAACAACGTAATTGAAAAAAACAAAACAAAGCCAAATGCGTTAGGTATTACACTGTGCCTATGCACTAGGGTGTCTGAGTATACCTAAGATCTAAGCCTAAATGTCTGGATGCGGGGTTTTCTACTAAAATAACCAGGCACTTAGGTGCGATGCGAAAATTGTGAACTACGATTAAGTGTTGATATGATACCTAACCTATTTATGTATTAGGTAGGTACAATGCGAGCCAGCGGCGAACGGACAACAAATTCTAAGCCTAAGTGTCTGGATGCGGGGTTTTCTACTAAAATAACCAGGCACTTAGGTGCGGTGCGCTCATTCCCATTAGAATAATAACAAAATACGAACTACGGCTAAGAATCCGGCTCGAAGGACCAAAAATGGTGGCGCGTGGGCCAACGTGTACGAGTGGACTGTATTGCGGGGAAGCAGATAACTGTTCTATTGACACTTTACACACAAAACAAGACAGGTGGCCGGGCTGCCGCGGATTCGATCCAGGCAGTGAATGCAGCCCGAGAAATTAGGAGAGGATGCACTAACCTTCACGACCCACGTGTTTTTCATCGCAGCCGGTACACGGATCTTCTCTTCCTTGCTCAGGAGCTGCCGTCAGCGTCACTAGATCCCTTGAGGAACACACGAGAGGCACCATCCGATCGGTAAAGGTCTATGAGGCGGTTAAAATACAACAAATATTATTCATTTCTGAGAGACGCGCGCGCGCGATCGCCTTTACGCTGGCTAGTTCAAAGCGAGACTGGCCGACCACATCTCACACAATGGCGGACGGAAGCTACAGCTAGCCCTACTCTATGGTTAGTGCGGAGGGGAAGACGGATCTAAAAGGAGTGTGTTTCCATGTCAAAAAATACAGTTTCCACATCGGCGCAACCAAACTCCGTCATTGAAAAACAACGTTTACGTAAGCAGCATTTATCAATGAAAGCAAGTTTTTTCTTATCGTCCACGGCCATGTTTTTACGAGGTGAGACTCGCCGTTTTACTCGCTTATAACAACTATTCAGTGACACAACTTCATCTACCTATTTGAAAAGGGCAGACTTTTAAATATTTTTTATTAAAATCCTAGCTGGATGTATGATTTGAGATTAACATGGTTTTTACAATTAATTGTGTAAAACTCGCCGAAAAATAAAAAAAAATGCTTATTGTTTTTTATCGAGTAACCGATATTTCGCTGTTACAAGAGCCATGATCACGGGTGATGGTGTACTGACGATCGCCGAGCTAGTTGTTACTGGGCAGACCACATCGGTCTACCCTCTTCCGCATACAATAAACAACAACAACAATAAACATGTTAATCCTAGCTGGATGTTGATTATCATAACATAACATAAACTCACGCCTATATCCCCGAAGGGGTAGACAAAGGTGCTAGCACCCACATTTCGCCAGTATGTTTAGGTCCCAATGTAATAGGTGGCGAACTTATTGCCATTAACCAGGCACTTATAAACCTGCGATAAATACACACATAACTTCGATGATTCATGACCAAACATAAATCACCCTATTTTATCCCAACACCGTAAACGCGAAAACTAGGTACGCAGGAGGCACGGGATTGATCCTCTCTCGTGACAAACATTTCTATGAAGAAAAGAAAGAAGAATTCATTACCAGCACACGTGTTACCTTCTTCCTACAGTCCCGGGGCCTTTAAGCGGGGCGTGAAAAAGCATCTGATGCGGCCTCATCAGCCTCTCAAGCTGAGTGCCACCATTGTAGCACTTAGTGTCTGTAATGGTGACCCTCTTTCCTGAGACTTTGCCTTTAGCTCACCATCAGGCGAGGTGAGGTCAAGTTGGCGTGTCCTATAAATAAAAAAGAAAAAAAAAAAAGAAAATTGATTTTATTGCGGATCACACGTGTACATGTAAAAAGAAATTCGAAATAATAATAAATATTAAAAAAAATAACAATAATAGCTTTGGTTTGGTCGTGCCTCGGAAAGCACGTTAAGCCGTCAGTCCCGGTTGCCGTACGAACATCTATGGTACTCGTTACGGGTAGTTAGAGCCCTCGAAAGTCCGACTAATCTAACCACAGAACTTCTCTATCGCCAATTTGTTGTGGAGGTCAGGTGGCAGTCGCTTCACGGAAAATATCAAAGTTCAGCAGCATCGAAGTTAGACTAGAAAGTCAACCTCAACTGAGTTGGGAGAAGACCCCGAGGATGATGATGATCAAGTGTCTATAATAGGCAAAACTAAGATCCATAGCGTTATTTTCGAAAATTTACAACCAACCAAAGGCCAATCCCGCTACATGAAATAGTTCGATATCATTTAAAGTGTTTAATTTCTAATAAATCTACAACACGTCACAATTCGTTCTTGAAATATTTACTTCCATCAAAATCATTCATGAAGGAATCTAAAAATAAAATATGCATACTGTATAATGCGCCTTTATCCCCAGAGGGTTAGGCAGAGATGATTTAACACTCACATGTCATCAATAATTTTATTCGGTCCCACGTAATAGGGGTGAGCCTATTGCCGTATTTCGGAAATTATTGAAAGAAAAGAAGAAAGAAAGAAATCCTTTTATTTTAGTGCAACTCCGATTACACAAATAATTACATATCAACACACGCACACACAAGTTAATTACAGACACATCTGGATGTTCTTCGCGTTAAACAAAAAATTTTTTTGACTCGAGCCATGCATTTGAGGCTGTGACTGGGCTGTATATGTATATCTGTCTGATGTTAAACGGCCCTATCCCTTAGTCGCCTTGTACGACACCGCATGGGAAGAGATGGGGTGGTCCAAATTCCACTCTGCGGCGAACCACGCGGCTTTATGTATTTATATCTTTAAGTTATTATCAACACAATATTTTTTAAATGACTGAAATCGCACAATTTTTTTTAATTTCTTGATTTACTTAGTTACAATTAGCACATTATTAATTTTTTAATTATTTTATTTTAGCGAGGCAACGCGGCCAGCATCATGGGCACCTTTGCGCCGATACAGATCTATTCTGTGTATTTAAAAGAAAAATACATTTTTACCATATAATTTGAGAAATCGTAAATTTATTACTTATAAATAAGAAATAAAATTGGGTGTACGCTTTTTCCTCAAAGGAAAATGAAAACCTGAAATGGAAAAGAAATCAAAAACGGCCAGCTGCGCGTCACCTTGGGTATGGTTTAGATAATAGTTACTACGTGACATCTGACATCTGCTCTCGATACGAGTGAGAATGACTAAAATAATACTATTCTTTAATGTTTCAAAAATTATTTTTACAGCAGCCTCTATGGTTGCTCATATAGGTAATTATGTCTGAAAGCGTGAACTGATTCCATACCCATCCGCAAAGGCGATGACTTGATGAGCACACGGACCAGGTTAAGTACTTGGGATTCTAGGAACTTAATCTGCGAAGTTCACGTGACGGGTGACATCGACTGGGACGATAGGGACTCTAAAATGCCAGTTAGGCTGAAGCAAAGGGTCCATAAAGCGATCAATAGGTCTGTCCTTTTACACGGCTGTGAGGCGTGACCGCTGCTGAAGCGAAACAAGCAGGAGCTGCGTTTTATGGCGATGAAAATGTTATGGTGAATGTGCTGTGTCACGCGTAAAGATCGCGTGAGCAACTCTCACATCCTTGGCAGCCTTCATGTCCGTGACATCACAGATAAAATGCAAGAGAGTCTCCTTCTCTGATGCGGTCACGTCGTACGGAAACCTCCAAGCTACTTGGGCAACAATTGCTTGGTAATAGTGCCCTCGCCAGATTCAAGTAGAAGGGATAGGCCTCAGACCAATGGCCTCAAGAACCGGAAGACCTTGTCCTCGGATGCAATCAGGGAATACGTCTCTATGAGAATGTAGATGTTGATGATGTCTTTTTTTTATTGAAAGGATATTTTTTTGAGATCGAGAAGTATTATATGCTATCGGCCAAACTAGGCATAGCCTATATTCAGTGGTGGCGCAGCCGTGATCGATTGGTCCCTCGACTGGCCAATCGATCAACCCCTACCAATTTTCAGCTCTATACGAATTTATACAAACTTAACTTTTTTCGTTTTGACTGAATTATCTAGTCAATTTACCTTATCTTAAATCTTTTATTTTATTCGGACCATTCTACAAAATTAATTCATTATGATAACCAAATACAATTATTTTAAACGCTCTTAAGTAACAGATAAATATGCCAATGTTTTTTTCATTCTCTATTTAAAACTACCTTAACTAATAATAAGAGTTATTAACTAGATATCTAGGTTATTTAGATTTAGTTAGTTTTGTGCATGAAACTTGTAAAAATAAATAAGCAAGTCCGCAACGTACACCGATATATCAATGCGTGATTTTTCTAGCCGTTTAAAATCCACCGACTTAATGAATTTCCCTGTAATTTTTTTAGTTACGAAAGTAAGAAAATATATTTGTGTATGGCACACTAAACATACGCACTAATTCAATGTGGATTCTGCGGTGAAATTACAGGTGAGATTACAGAATTAATTTCAAACACACAATAATTTTTCTTATGTGCGTGTACCTACTTCATTTTGTCTGGTACTCCTGTGGAAATTTTCACGCGATGCAAAATCACAGTGGGAGTATGTGCCCTTAATTCTGTAGTTTGATCAGGGGTTTTCTAAGTGGTATGAAAAAAAAATAGAATTGTAAATAATAGTGGAGTTATGTCAAATTAACAATTGTAAAAACAAAAAAAAAATTTTCGAGTTCTTGTTCTGTTTGTTTGCGATGAACGTAAAAACTCCTGAACGAATTTTAATGCAGCTTTTTATTAGAAAGGTGTTAGACTAAAACTCTCACGTATGTTTGATCGTCATTGGTTGCGTAAAACAGTGAGACCGTGGGCATAAACTAGTATTTAATATTTGTCAGAGAAAAATTCACTGGAAAAATTTGTATCAAAATAATATACAAAAAGCTCGAAGAGTGTCTTTGTAGCAGATCTGTTTTTATGTTACTACTAACACAATTTATAACAACAAGGCTAAAGAATATGATCGCGTAAAATACGAAGCCTATATCTACACAGAGACTACTGGAGTAAACCCATAACAATAATTCAAAGACAATAGAAAATGTCACACGTAGTACGTATAAAATAATTTCTGAGTAGTGCGTTTTATTGGACATAATTGGCACATAAGTTTTCCAGACATGGCCGACGCATGATGTAATGCTATGTCAGTAATATAAGCTGGACTGTTCGATGCGTAGTTGACCCCAATCGCCCTCAATCGAAGGACTAAATTGTTTGTCCAATCAAGTGATATTATCTTTCAAAAAATAGTACGTCGCTGATATGATATATACTTAGACTGCCCTTCCTCAATTTCTAGTCACAATTCTTAGTTTCCAAAGGTCAATTGGTTAGGTTTGTAAATATGAAAACAATAGCACCAAGTTTAAGCAATAGAGCAATAGTGAGTATACATATGTATCTATTTTGCCTATCTACTTTCCTTACCTATCCTATGCCTAGGTATATGATGAACTCAAAAGGAAAACTATCACAGCTAAATCGGGTTAATATCACGAGTAATAGGTAGTTGTAATTCGTTCCGAGCCTTTTCTCAACTCTGTGGAGGTCTGCGTTTCATTGTAATCTAAAAGGCAGTATTTGGCAAATTACGTGTGGTTTAAAACCAAAACCGACAGTGACGCTAGTCCACGACCAAACACGCATCACGCTGCGGGCTATCGAGCGAGCCAAACATAAGGTTGGTTTTTGGTAAGGCTACAATGTCTAACAAAATTTGAGGGCCTCAATTTTTTAAAAGATATTACAAATATATTTCCGTGCAGTAATGTATTATTATTAATTTCATTTTTGCATGGCGGACCCTCGTGCTTCGGAGAGTACAGTATCAGTTCGGCAGTAAGTACCCATGTTAACAATGGTAATGGTCAGCCATCTAACTTATAGATAGTATTGCGTAAATTTGCAATGTGTTACCTACTCGGTTAGCACGAGATCTCCCAGAGTTAACTTATAAATATGATGCGTTATTTCTTTTTTACTTGATCGGTTTTTCATTGAGGTTAAGAAACTAAAAACAATTGACGATATGGCGGTAGCGGTGACTTTATCTATACTACAATTATAAAGCTCAAGAGTCTGTTTGTTTGAACGCGCTTATCTCAGGAACTACTGGTGCGAATTGAAAAATATTTTTGTGTTTAATAGTCCGTTTAACGACGAAAATTTTAAGCTATATATCATCACGCTACTACTTAAGGGAGCGAAGCATGCGCCTGGCGCGCCTCCCCGTTTTCCGGGGACGAGTTGGGGACTCTGTAGTCCCCACACACCCGAGGAGAGGGCCAGATCGTGAGAGATAGCCCTGGGTCGGCCGGGGTGCGAGGGATATGCCTGTGAACCTCACCTTCAGCAGCCAAAACGACCCACAGGCGGCGTGCGTTTTAGTCGGTTCGAGTCCGACATAACCTCTTCCACCGGCTCCGGTGGGGAGGTACCCGTGGGGATTTTGCGCACGTAAAAAAAAGGGAGTGAAGCCTCATAAATTTCAACAAATCCGGTAGATTCCCAAACATAATTTAAAAACTAAAGAAATACGGAACTCCAAATAGGTGATACGAGGTTTCAATATGTGCCACAGGCGAAGCTGGGGCGAGTCAGCTAGTTGTCTTATAAGGCTTTACCATATCGGAAATAGGGTGGAGTAAATGTAGAAACATTGATTTCAATATTCAAACTGTTTGTGACCTAAATAAATAGAGATGAATAATTGATTGTCTTCAATGCTGACACACATATGGACCAGGTAGATACCACTATACTGTCTAGTGAAAAACTATCTATAATTATCCTATCTCGGTTTAATAGCGTCGTATAGATGAGACCCGCAGACACGAAGGTGACGCTGGTCGTTCGCGGTATTGTACGAGGGCACATCTGGGGTAAACCACTAACCACTGTGGAAAGCTGCCCCACCAGCTCCTATAGAGACAAGTGGCAATACGTTTATATAATAAAATAGAATAGATTGATTGTATGGTAATTGGGAATCCTGAGGTCACGAACACTCTCGAGCCTTTGCAGATGCGTAGAGAGATGTTGCTTCCTTGGGTGTATTTCACCGTCTGTAGGTATCATGGTGAGTGTTCTGATGGGCTCTTCCAACTAATTCCACCTTCTCCTTTCCTACACAGACCAACACGTGCAGGACTTAAATTTCACCCTCACACTGTGCAGAATATACGAGCACCAAGGAGTTTGGAGACTCTAATTACCAGCTCACGTGTTTCCTTCTTCTTACAGTACTGAGTCCATTAAGCGGGACCTGAAAAAGCATCTTATAAGGTCCCCGAGCTGAGTGCCACCATTGTAAAATTACTTAATGTCTGTAATGGTGACTCATTCCTGAGAATTTCTACTTAGCTTCAAATTGGCGTGTCCAAGATAAAAAAAGAGATTGGTATATGTTGACGACTATAAACGTCCAAATACGTGTCAATCCTATACATTCGTCATTCCTCTCGCACATAGTTCCGATGTGTCTCGTAGTATCCATAGATAGCCGGTGCGTTCAGTCTCGGCGACTACACTCAGAAGTATACAGATGCTCCTTCTATTCAGCTTAGCTTAGCTTCCTCATGCTACACTTCCGTAGATCAATCCCCACACTTTTCTGCACCGACAATTTTATACGCCTTCGTTCCTCGTACAATAGATACCGTAAATATACTAGTTGAGCTGGAGTCGACTAACATCGGTGTACTTCATATAAACCTTAATGCCCAAGCCGTCCACCAAAACATTGAAATGATTTTAAACAAACAATACCCTCGAAACTTTGCAGTTGCGTCGAGACTCGAAACACAGTAAAGTAGTGCCTAATTCATGAACTGTTTATAGGTTATTTGTACAAAACTTTGTGAACAGGTCCGCGAAGATTTTGGAACATTTACCGACTGGGGAATCCCTATAGCCGCGGACATAATAACCCCGTGTTGAGTTCCTAGCGGTAACTCTTCAATGAGCTCTGGCTACCACACTCGGTAGCCAGAGCTCACTGAAGAGTTTTTATGCTACCGGTGCGTAGACCAAAGGATTGTCCTGCTTTGTCTTCTGCATACATACATACATACATAAAATCACGCCTGTCTTCCATAGGGGTAGGCAGAGATCACGGATCTCCATTTGCTACGATCCTGACATATTACTCTCGCTTCATTCACTCTCATTACATTCTTCATGCATGCTCGTCGGATTAGAGTACTCCTGACCTACCCTTTTCTAAAACTTCCCCGATTTGGTCCAGGTATGTGCGCCTAGGTCTTCCCCTTCCGACGGTACCATCCACACTCGCCTCATACACCTGTTTCGTTAGTCTTCTTTCATTCATTCTCTCAACATGACCAAACCATCTCAACATTCCTCTCTCAATTCTCATCACTACATCTTCTATCACTCCACATCGTTCTCTTATCACGCTATTTCTCACTCTATCTTTCAAGGTCAAGCCACACATACTTCGCAACGCACGCATTTCTACTGCATTCACTCTACTCTGATGCTTTTTCTGCCACACCCAACTTTCACTACCATACATAAGAGTCGGCACCAATACTCCTCCATGTACAGCCAGTCGTGCCTTTTCGGACACTTTCCGGCTGCTTATAAAGTTGTGTAGTGCCCCATTCACTCTATTTCCAGCCATCACTCTCCTTTCAACATCTTCTTCATGCTTTCCGTCTCTCGTAAACAATGTTCCCAAATATATGAACTCATTCACTTGTTCCACTTTTTCTCCATCTATACAAATCCTACACTCTGTCACGCATTCATCTCTTTCAAAAACCATAACTTTTGTCTTACTAACATTCACTTTCATTCCTTTCCTCTCAAAAGCTTCATGCATAGTTGTTACCATCTCCTGCAACTCATCTGCCGATGACGCCAGTAAAACCTGATCATCAGCATAAAGAACACATTTGACGAGTAAATTCTTCATTCTTAAACCACATTCTTTATCTTTCAAATCTTGCAAACAACTGTCCATGAATAAGTTAAACAGCCATGGTGACGCTACACATCCCTGTCTAACCCCCTTTTGGATACTAAACCATTCAGTGTATGACCCATGTATCCTCACGCAAGCTCTGGAGTCCTCATAGAGAGACTTCACAGCTCGAATAAGGTTGCTGCTCACCCCATACATAGACAGTACCGACCAAAGTTCATTCCTCACCACTTTGTCATAGGCCTTTTCCAAATCCACAAATGCGCAATAGACCTTTTGACTCTTGGCCTAAAATTTCTCGGCTATGCTTCGCAATGAAAAGACCTGATCCGTACATCCCATTCCCTTTCTAAAACCCGCTTGTGCATCCCATATTTTCTCATCGGTTTCTTTCATAACTCTCTCAATCAACACTTTCGCATACAGTTTGCCGACGACGCTGAGTAGGCTAATGCCCCTGTAGTTTTTGCAGTCTTGATGCGAGCCCTTTCCTTTGTAAAGTGGAACTATAACGGCCTTACACCAATCACTTGGTACACGACCGCTAACCCAACATATGTTGAAAAGGCGGCACAACTGACTTGCTACAAGGCCCTGTCCAGCCTTCAGCATCTCGACTGTCACCTTATCATATCCCGCTGCTTTACCAGCTTTCATACTTCTTAATGCACTCACAACTTCATTCATACTAATACCACTTTTATCAGCATAACAAAAGCTATGTAGTAGCTATGTACTACTAGTTATGAGTCGGCAGCACGAGTATGATTCCCCTGATGTTACACACAGCCATAGGCCAGGGTAACCACTTTCTATAAGGTGTGCGCTGTGCTTGTCTGCCACCTAAGTTGAATAAAAAAAATGCATGGACATTTTTCCTGTCAAGCAATATCAAGCCCATGTGGGTACCGGACAACTGCATATATACATATATATACTAAGTACACTCTTTACCTGTTACACTCACACGTCACTACTAGGTAATTCACGGTTGTGCGTGAAGCTATTGAAATTAAAAATTATAAAAATTTCAATAGGGATAGATTGATTCAAACTATCCGGGACGTGGATTAAGATACTGAAACCAAAAAACACAATACCGTTATAGACTGACAACGTGAGTGTTTTCGCCAGACTTATCACTCAATAAGAGTTATGGAGGGTAGGCGCACACAAAATTTTCTCCGCATGCCTTTCGAAGTTCGCAAGTCAGTCAAGTCGTGACGGGTGCTGCAACGCATCCGAAACGTCGGCAAAAATAGTAAGTGCCATGATTTAATTGCGAAAAGTCCAAACCGTTATATAATTATGGACTGTCACACGTTCTATATGTACACGGGTCTTAGGGAACTTCACGTGAAGTGACACAGTGACACGCACACGTAGCGAGGAAGTGTGCACAAGTAAGTGTGAGAGATGTGGGTGACACGAATGCTGGAAAAAGGCCTTAAGAGCGAAAGTATCGGCTTCATTAGGTGCTCCTTTTTCTATAGGTATATTTTATTTATAGAAATAACAAAGAATTATTTTTCACAATTTTCAAAAGGTTACAAGAAAGAAAAATCATTTATTTCGGACCAGGGTCCATAACGTGTTAGTAACAATAATCTTATTACTAGTGTTACTCACAATAAAATAAGTAAACTTATAATTTAAGAAGGTATAGTTTGATAGGTTGGGTCAGCCACAATACTAGGACACTGTCTACATTACGTGCAATCGAACCCAGTGCCCCAGCACCGGACAGTCCCACGTATTGCAAAATACGGTCAAGAGCAAGAGACTTCGTTTGCGGATCATGGCATGGAAGCCATCGACTCTCGCCTTAGTAAACATCCCCGACGCGCTACAGAAGCGTGGCAACCCAACCAGCATCCTGAATGCATTGTTGTATTGTAAACCCAGGGCGTAGTATACCCTCCGTGGGTCAAATAAGACCCACAGACTACACGTGTAAAACGTCTGACAATAAGCCCTAAACAGGATAACTTTTATGTCCTTAGTACATCGTGCAAATCTACGGATCAACATATTTAACAAGTTACATTAGAGCAAATTGATTATACAGAGTGGTAAAATAAGTCGGGTCCTGGAGGGAAACTACATTAAATCCTTGAATTTATTTTACTTAAAAGAGACATTCCTTTATTTTTAAATAGAAACATAACTGTATTCAAAGATTTACTAAAACTCGCAAGCCACACCCAGAAATCGAACGTACTAAAATTCGATTTTATTTTTATGACATCAATCGAAAGTGTCAATTATAAGGATCAAATTTCTCGAACAAACATGGTAAATTAAATGAAACGAAGTTCATAAAATTTTAACTTATAGATTCAATGCCGTCGGACACAACACTTTTACTCAAGGAGCCATCAGATACATTTTCAACGATAAAGTTCTCTTTGACTCCATTATCTGTTATTTATTAAAATGAATACCTACTAAATGACTGAACTTTGTTTCCGGATTAGAATGTAGTTTTTTTTTGGGTAACTGTATGATGTCTAAGTAGCTTGGAGTGCTTGGTCGGGAACCCCAACGCGGTACACCGCAACTCTGGGCAACGGAGATTGCATCGGAATTTATTTATTTATTTATTGAAGCAGAATTTTACAGAATTGCCTTATTGGAATTGTATTACCTTATAAACCGTCAATTGAGACGGCGCGGTGTGCGGTTTTAGTCGGATCAAGTTCGACATAAATACCTCTGATGGAACGTGAAAAAAGGGACTAGTATCTACCTAATTGAATTGTTATAATATGATATCGGATGGACCTTTGAGTAAAAGAGTAAAAATGCTTAATTTCGTCAACTTTGATTTCAGAGATTACCTTTCATTTAATTTACCATGTTTGTTGGAGAGACTTGATCCTTATACTATCGATTAATGCCATAAAAATACAGAATGTTTTTTTTTTTGCTTTAGTCGTTTCTATTACTAGGTGTGGCAAGCGAGTTTTAGAAAATCTTTGAATACAGGTATTTCTTTCTAAAAATAAAGGAATGTCTCCTTGAAATAAAATGAGCCAACTTAAGGATTTAAGGTAGTTTCCCGGCAGGGCCTGACTTATTTTTCCATCCTGTATAGATTTTGCCCACGTGTAAACGTTTTATGGTAGAAAATGTTTTTTTCTGAGATCCTGTTTTCCTAAGTACCGCACAGTAAGCCCAAAAATACACGAATACATAAATTGTCAATGCCACTCGCAGTCGCTATGGAGTTTAATCTGACAGAATATTCACATTTTTGTTTTAAAGGAATTACGTAAATTAGAAAGCATCCTGTATTTATAGGTATGTTAGCACGCATTCATTGTCTTATTAGCCCCTTGGTGTGTCATTTTCAAGGATGTCGTCACAGCAGGGTGTTGTCGATCTGCTCGTTATTGCTAATTGACCTGCTTTGTGACCGTACGACACGACTTTCAACAGCTCCGTGTTGACAAGTCGAAATGATTGACTATTGAGACAATTAACGGTTTATTAGGTACTTATTACATAGACCGAAACGAGTGTGGACTCGCATTTTTTGAAAAAACAAATAGCACCGATTCTGGAACAAACATTTCTTTAAAAAATTTAATACTCTAATCATAAATGCTGTTAGCTCGCACGTTTCAGCAGCATCAGAATAAGTGAACAATTGAATTAAAATTATTCCAGATTCCATTGTAGCACTTAGTGTCTGTAATGGTAACCCTCTTTCCTGAGACTTTGCCTTTAGCTTACCATCAGGCGAGGTGAGGTCAAGTTGGCGTGTACTATATAAAAAAAAAATTCCATATGTCAATCTATCTTCTTAACGTAGATTAGTTGACCGAAGGATAAACCTAACACAACTTACACATTTAGGTACATAATTATGTATTAGATAGGTATATTTAGGTATCTGTTCAGACTGTCTGTAAAATACCTGATTTGAGTTTATTTAAAACCAATATTTTATGATTCAATTATTTATTTTTCAATTGTTTTGTTAGAAAGTATTTACAGTCAGGTAGTGGAGCGCGGGGTCATCTGTATCGTATAATTCTTTTAATGCTTCTAGAACCATATTCTGAATGTAATCGACCTGAAACAAACATTTTTTGTTATTTAGAAAATTTATTAAGTACCTACATACTTACACTGGTTTAACACGACATTTCTAAACGTTTATTTGACGCTAACAGTGACCAGAGGGCTGGTTTATTGCTATACAACGTGGTATTGCCGCCAGCCTTCTGGTCACC
Organism: Eilema griseolum; assembly: GCA_963662185.1. Lineage (NCBI taxonomy): Eukaryota > Metazoa > Arthropoda > Insecta > Lepidoptera > Erebidae > Eilema > Eilema griseolum. The sequence continues at coordinate 11,867,733 of OY759230.1, forward strand.
CTTTTCTTTTTTTTTATACCACTTAGTTGGTAGACAAGCACACGGCCCACCTGATGAAAAGTGGTTACCATGGCCTATGGACGTTTGTAACACCAGAGGAGTCACAGTCGCGCTGCCAACCCTGTAAGTAGAGTCTCTGTGCCGTCAGTTTAGAAGACAAAGCAGGACAAGCCTTTAGTCTTCCCACTGACAGCACAAATTCTCCAGTGAGCTCTGGCTACCCTACTTACCGCTGGGAACACAACACGAAGTTATTATAGCCGCGGTATTCTGTAGGGCGGAGGTACTTCCCCAGTCGGACTGCTCAATTGGGCGGTGATACCGCCGTGTCCTACCTCCTAGAATAATTGATCCTCCTAAAATGATTACCGCTCATGCGGCAGAAGTGAATGGGATGTGACGATGAGAATGCTGATGATATGTTCAGCGAAGGTTACGTGATCAGATCACGTCGGGGTCACCACTGTGGAGGAACGAGGTGTGATGTTCCTCCAACACAAAGGGACATCGGGACCCTTCCAGTAGTAGGTATTCCCGGAGACTAGACCAACTCTCCAAACCACCACCTCCCCCCTGTCATTCCCTCCCCCCGCCATGCCCTGTCTCTCGGCTGGCCGTCACGGCTAAAAAAAAAAAAAAAAGTTTGGTGTCTATTTGGGGGTTTTCGGCCATGCTGAGTCGATTGCGCTAATCCGTTTTCGCGTACGACGCACCGTTACAAAGTTACAGAAACGTAATCTGAGGTAATTGACGAACATTTGATAACGGCCGACCCTTGATAACGACCAGCCGTCGTCGCTCAATGTTATCTCGGGTCTGTTGTCTTTTTTGTCAATGTCTGCGTCATAGCCAATGATGACTAAACCTATGATGTAAACGGGTATGTATTTGATTTTAAAAAAAGTCCTTTCGCAATACTAATGTTCTTTATTATTTTCAAAACAATATTTGAATAACTTACTTAATATGATATCGTTATACAGCGTATTGTTAGTGAACAGGTGCTGGAAATCGGCTAATGACATACCATAATGTTTATAGTATAAATACATTAAACAATATTCGCCACATACTGGAGTATAATCGTTTTGGATTCGATTAGTGTTGTAATTCCATACCTACTCTGCAATTTCGATCTAAAAACGTACGATGGAAACCTGTGGGTGCTCTACCATAGGAATCAAAGTACTGACCAACTCCATTCGCGTCTATGTGTATAGCAACCCAGTGAGAACCAGGCTTATTGTCGCTATCTAAGTTGCTTATGATATATGTAGGCATATCTACATGAATCGGCAAGCGATTTGCGGCATAAACATTACATTCACTTTTTGAATCCACTTGTCTCAAGTATCTCCGTATTTCTAATGTATTCATGATCGCGTTACGATGTTATCAGGCTCGTAGATTATAAGCAAATAATGTGATCAACAATAATTTAACATATTATAGGGTCTACAAAAACTTTTGTTTTAACTGTAACATGACGTACGAGCTCCCTTTGCTCGCTCCTGCGCATAATAATTTCACTCATAATGAACATTGACCAAATTGGTCTGGTCTATGACAGAGTATCTTAACATACACTGCATTTCGAACATTCACGGTAACATAATATATACAAACACATTGTTAATAAAACAAAGAAATACTTTGTATGCATATATTTTATTGAAAGGATCAATATACAATAATGCAGACTTATTTCTAAAACATATTTAATTCTAATACGCGCTTAATTCTAATACACACTTAATTTTAAAACATTTAAGTTTACTTAACTACTATAGTCAACAGAAATGTTACGGTTTTTATCGATTTCTATAACATTATCAAATTCTGCATAGACCAATACAATTAATAGTTTGTGTTAAAGCCGTATCAAAGCGAACTTCTATTCTTACGCTACCATGTTTTATAAGGTTCCAGTGATTAGAAGCATTCGCTGATAAGTCAGGTGTTAAATCGAACGCTAGCAGACAAAACCCTTTGGAATATTGATCTCTAGATATCCCGTTGCCTTCATTAAGGAAATGTATACCTGTACCCGAGAACAACGTATGATAACTAGAAGTAAAAATATTATTCCCAAATGATGGTTGTAAAGCTTTTGAAGGTATTTGTTGTCCGTCTATGTATAAACAAAATGTACTAATATCAAAATTTTCAAAGTTAAATGGGTTTTTAGAGAGATTTCCATTGAATGCTGCATTATTCACAAAACCAACTATACACCGTTTAGGTACTTGACCAAGGAATATGTTCTACTAAAAAGGAAGAAAGACATAGAGGAATTCTTTAAGAAATCGAAGAAGAAGAAGAAGGCCTCCAAAAAGTCATCTACTGTTGGACGCTTATCAAACGGGGGTACAGCATATATCTCTACAAACAATGACGATGGAGATAATGCATGCCACCTCATAAAAATTGAAATTTACGATCTGAAGAAGACTAAAGAAATTGCACCGACGGAGCTATGGAAACATGCCGAGCTGCGTGTAAAATATTATACAGCAAACGATGGGGACAAGCATCTAAACAATGTACGTGATATCATATACGATATCACTAAACAGCTCGCTGCTACCGAAGAATGTGCTAAATACTTCATGAATAATTGAAGTAGTGAAAATACACAGAGACTTCTACCTTAATTTAGTTTTGATAGTGTATGAACTATTGGTTGCGCCGATGTAGAATGTCAATGGAACAGTTAGCTACTTCCCGCAATACAGTCCACTAGCGCACGTGGCCAAATCGCGCCAACATTTTTTGGTCCTTCGAGCCGGATTCTTAGCCGTAGTTCGTATTTTGTTATTATTCTAATGGGAATAAGCGCACCGCACCTAAGTGCCTGGTTATTTTAGTAGAAAACCCCGCATCCAGACATTTAGGCTTAGAATTTGTTGTCCGTTCGCCGCTGGCTCGCATAGTACCTACCTGGTACATACATAGGTTAGGTATCATATCAACACTTAATCGTAGTTCGCAATTTTCGCACCGCGCCTAAATACCTAGTTATTTTAGTAGAAAACCCCGCATCTAGGCGTTTAGGCTTAGATCTTAGGTATACTAGACACCCTAGTGCATAGGCACAGTGTAATACCTAACGCATTTGGCTTTGTTTTGTTTTTTTTCAATTACGTCGTATTTGCCTAATACCTGCGTGGGTAGACACGTGGTTGTACCTACCTCGCTCGCATCTCATTCCAATTCATACGAAAGTATTTTAATTTGAATAGATATTACGCAATACTTAATCTCTGAAATAATAGTTGAACCTAGACAGCGACCATCGCGTAGGTACGACCTTGTTGCTATGCGCGTTTGTTCAAGCGTGCATTCACAGTTGTAAATACCTACCCGCCGCCTCGCTGCTCTGTACCGCTAGGATTAAGTCATTTCATATTTGTTGTTTACCGCACTTTAGTTTGAGATTTAATTGTAAACATGTCCCCAAAGGTTGATAAGACCGGTAAGGTTCAATTGAAACTTTTATACGCTAAAAAAGAAATGATTTACTCTCGCGTACAATCGATTTATGATAATGCACTTAAAACCTCTGATTTGGTCATCAGAGATTCGTTCTTGTGTTCTATAGAAAACTTAGATAGTCTACGCGCGGATTTCGAAACCTTAGTACATGACATCAACGTTTTAGAGTTGAATTTGAATCCCGATTACTCAGTGAGTTATCAAGCCTTGTCGTCGTTTGACGATTTGTATTGTCGTATCAAACGCGTCGCTAGGAGTTTGGAGAAACCGGCTGACCTACCCAACCCCACTCGCGACCGACCTAAGTTGCCACCAATTCAAATACCCGAATTTGATGGTAACATTCGCAATTGGTGTCTATTTATAGATAGTTTTGAGAATACAATAGATAAGAACGATTCGTTGACAGATCACGAAAAATTGCATTATCTCGTTGAAAAATTGACTGGTAAAGCTATAACCGTTTGCGCTGGAATTACGTTTAGTGCCGAGAATTATAATTTAATTTTAAATACTTTGAAAGCTAGGTATGAGGATAAAAGATCGGTAGCTAACGCCTATTTAGATCAGATGTTTGATTTGAAATCTATTACGGCATGTAACGATCAAAACTTAGAGAAATTTCTAGATACTTTCGCGTCAGCTGTTCGCGCCGTAAAGAACCTAAAGATCGATGACCTCTGCGACTTCGTATTTTTGTATATGGGTTTAAGGAAATTAGATTCCGAAACCATTCGTTTGTTTGAGTCGGATCATCGCGGCAATAGAATTCCTAAGTTCGAAGACTTAGAAAGTTTTGTTCGCGAGCATATAAAGGTATTGCAACGCTCTTCATCGAAACATGAAGGCGCGAAGATAGTTGTTGATTCTGCACGCAAAGTAGATGCGTCATCGAAGTCACTGAGGTCAACTCATACTTATGTTAGTACCGCACCAGCACATGTACAATCACCTGTTTGCTCTTTGTGTAGTACTCATCATTCGCAACTGTACAGGTGTCCTGGTTTTCTAAAGTTGTCGCCTAGTGATCGTTATAAATTTGTTCGCGCTAATAATTTTTGTTTTAATTGTCTCGGTACTAAACACCGCGTTGTTTTATGTAATAGTAGAAATAGTTGTCGCAAATGTCAAGCGAGACACCACACTTTGCTTCATTTTGAGAATAGTAATGCCGCATCCAATGTGAGCACGGTTGGCTCGTCGAGCGGTGACACACGGCGGCCTGCGCCGCAGCCGCAGCCCGCGCTCGCGCGCGCTCCGGCCCGCCCGGTGACCGCCGCGGATGACGTCACCTTGTGTTCGTTCTCCGCTAGTGCTGCACTCACTACTGTGTGTCTTGCGACCGCTCGCGTTGTTATTGTTGATGCATTAGGTAAGCCGCGCATTGTTCGAGCGCTGTTGGATGGCGCTTCGCAAAGTAATTTTATTACTCAAGATTGTTGTCGGCGTCTTGGTTTCAGTGTTGATAAGCGTTCAACCCGCTCAGTGGTGAAGGGTTTTGGAAGCTTACAGTCAGCTGTTCGTGGCACCGTTAAAACAAGGTTTAGATCTCGTTTTAATAATAATATTTGGTTTGACATGGATTCGCTCGTTATAGATAGAATAGCTGAGCAGTTGCCTACCGTCCCGGTTGACACGTCTTTATTAACGAAATTTAAAGACTTGCCTTTAGCAGATGAGACTTACGCTGTTCCTGGAGTCGTCGATATATTGATCGGCGCTTCGATTCTCCCGCACCTCCAGTTATCACGTAAGGTTCAAGGGGGACCGACGTACCCCGCTCCGCACGCACTGGAAACAGTTCTTGGTTTTGTTATAATTGGTTCCGCACCCGCTTCTATAGATAGTTTTAGTCACTCGACTGCTTCGTTCTGTTGCACCGTCGAGCCGCCACTGGAGTCTACCATCCGCAAGTTTTCACTCGGTGGCTCCCGTGTATTCGCTGAAAAACGCTTTCTTTGTTTGGAACGAAAGATGCAGGCGTCCCCAAAGTCGAAGCGGGCCTATGATGAGGTTGTTAACGAATATTTAGATAAAGGTTACATCTCACCTGCGCCTGCGGACACTGGCGGGACCCAGCCTTCGTACATTATCCCGCACCGCGGAGTTATTAGAGAAGATAAGCTTACTACTAAAACTCCGCGTAGTTTTGGATGGCAGTGCTAAGACTAGCACTTCCGTGTCGCTTAATGACATTTTGTATTGTGGTCGGAATCTTTAAGGTAATTTATTTGACATAATTGTAAATTTTCGCATTAATATTAGTAGAATTTTAGCTTTTAGGACTCAACAGTCGCTTTGTGTTGGGCCCACTCTTCGCCCATCGTTGGGACACATTCGTCGCTAATAGAGTGGCAAAAATTCAATCTGAATTGGCGCCACATAATCTCTTTCACGTTGCTGGCACCGACAACCCAGCCGATTGTCTCTCTCGTGGATTGCTTCCTTCGCAAATTTTGGATCACCCGTTGTGGTTTGGTGGACCGTCCTGGATTCATGCCGCGTTAGATGGGTGGCCAGTTAGTCAATTCAATCCCACTACGGTTTCCGAACCACCCGAGGAGAAGAAGCACTCGCTTGTTGTATCGGTCCCGCGTGAAGAGACCCTTATTTGTTGTTGGCTAATCGCGTCTCGTCTTGGTCGAGACTGTTGCGTTGTGTTGTTTGTTCGCCTCTGCCCTCTGCCTAGCCAGCGGTAGGCACGAGCTCCAATCTAGGTTTATATTTTAGTTGTTATTTCCCAAACCTAGATTTAGATTAGACTTTAGATTTGTTTCGCATTTGTCGTTTCGAAGGTAACCCTTCAAGCCGGGGGGAATGGTTGCGCCGATGTAGAAGCTGTATTTCTTGACGTGGAAACACACTCTTTCTATACCCGTCTCCTCTCCCGCACTAACCATAGAATAGTACTAGATATGGCTTCCGTCCGCCATTTGTGAAATATAGACACTCAGTCTCGCTTTGAACTAGCCAGCGTAAGGACGGACCGCGCTCGCGTCTCTCAAAAATGATTAATATTTGTTACATTTTTACCGCTTCATAGACCTTTACCGATCGGATTGTGCCTCTCGTGTGTTCCTCAAGTGATCTAGTGATGCTGACGGCAGCTCCTGAGCAAGGAAGAGAAGATCCGTGTACCGGCTGCGATGAAAACACGTGTGTCGTGAAGGTTAGTGCATCCTCTCCTAATTTCTCGGGCTGCATTCATTGCCTAGATCACTTCCGCGGTAGCCCGGTCACCTGTCTTGTTTGTGTGTAAAGCGTCAATGGAACAGTTAGCTACTTCCCGCAATACAGTCCACTAGCGCACGTGGCCAAATCGCGCCAACAACTATTGTGTAGTACAATCTATCTAGTAAATCAGTGCGTATTCAAGAATCCTTGTGTTAAATATAAAGATTAATAGTGATACACCATGGATACATTAAACTGTGATTTATATAATTCGGAACTCGTGGTGCTTGCTGAGGAAGTGTCGTTAGATTTTATGTCATCTGAATTCAACCAGGAATTTCATATATCACAAACTGGAAAAGGAAAAAGAAAATCAGAATCTGTGACAACAACAGAAGAAGACTCAACTGCAAAAAGAATACATCTTGAAGCACCATCCACATCATCAGTGTTTTTTCAAACTGTGAGTACAGAAAGTTATGATACAATTAAATGTTCACAGTGCAATGTGTCGATAAAAAAAAAAAAATTGAGTAACCATTTGAAAAGTAATACACATAAAAATAATTCTTTAAAGAATGATTCAGAGTTAAGAAATGTTAAAATAGTTGAAAGTGCTTTCGGAAATAGAGTTATTACGTATAGAATTAAATCTGATATCATTATTGACAACAATCCACAACCTTTTCAAACACCTGAATTATTTTTAAAAGAAATCAAAGATGTCGTATTTACTTTACTTGAACGATGTACCTATCATAGATCTTTTTATTGTAAAAGTAAATTTTATCCTCAATGCAGACTTTACACAGCTAACTAAAAACTTACGTAACACGTTCGACTTTCAAATAACTAATTACGTTTACAGTCGTGGTGATGATAAAGATATGATTTTTTCTTTAATAACTTCTGAAATAAGTACTAAAATTTCAAATTTTGAAAAAAAAGATAGTGGTTGGAGTTTACTAAAAATAAATTACATGGATATGAATGTTAATAAATTTAACCCATTGCGGGGCTCTTTCTACATAGACCTACTGGAAGCGCAATTCTCGCCACGTGAGCTAGTGGACTGTATTTCGCGGGGGGTGAAGTTAACTGTTCCATTGACGCTTTACACAACAATCAAGACAGGTGATCGGGTTGCCGCGGATGTGGTTTAGGCAATGAATGCAACCCGAGAAATTAGGAGAGGATGCACTAACCTTCACGGGGCCACGTGCCGTCGCGGCCGGTGCACCGATCTTCTCTTCCTGGCTCAGGAGTTGCCGGCCACATCACTAAATCACTTGAGGGACACACGAGAGGCACAATCCGATCGGTAAAGGTCTATGAAAGCGGTTAAAATCCAACAAACATTATTAATTTCTAAGAGTCGCGTGCGCGCCGGCCATTGTTTACTAGTTCAAAGTGCGAAGTGACGATGCGGCTACTCTGACCATTGGCGCGGCGAAAACTATTGCTATCTTTCACTTAGAGGTAGTGCGGGAGGGAGACGGGTACAGGAAGCGTGTGTTTCCGCGACAATGACTTGAATTACTACTATTGAGCAAAAAAAAATACAAATTCTACCATCGGCGCAACCACCTACCATTAGACATAAAAGTTAAAAAAGCAGTAATAAATGTACAAAATAGGGATAACGAATGTTTTCGATGGGCAGTTTTATCAGCATTATATCCAGCTAAAACCCATGTTGACAGGGTAACATGTTATATTCCTTATAAAAATAAATTAAAATTTGGTAATATTTCTTTTCCTGTAAAATTGAAAGACATTAATAAATTTGAAAAACTTAATGATATTAGTATAAATGTTTTTGGTTTAGATTACGATTCTAGAAAAAAGAAAAATATTGTGGTTGGCCCGTTATATTTTACAAAAGAGAAAAAAAACATCCATTTAAACTTATTATACATAACTCAGGCTAACAGAGGTCATTATTGTTATATAAAAAATATTTCAAGGTTAGTAGCTCAACAAATTTCATCAAGTAAATGTGCAGTTCATATTTGTGATGGTTGTTTGTTAAACTTTACATCGCATAATAATTTAAAACAACATCAAGAAAAAGATTGTTTCCACATTTCAACAAAACTACCATCGGAATCTAATAAAAAAAGTAATTGGTTTAATGAGTTAACACCTTCGAACCAAATATCATTTAACAATTATGAACGAAAATTAAGAGTACCCTTCGTAATATACGCTGACTTTGAAGCTTTTTTGAATCCTATTAACGGATGTTCTAATAACCCAAATAATTCATCAACCGAAAACATCCAAAAACATGAAACGTATAGCTTTGGCTATTACATTAAATGTTCATATGATGATAGGTTTTCAAAGTATAGGTCACATACTGGTAAGGATTGTGCACTTATGTTTATGAAAATGATAAAAGATGATTTAGTTAATATCTGTAAAAAAAAATACATTTGTTAAAAGTCCGTTACCATTAACGGAAGAAAATATTAATATGTCTAATCAAACTAAAGTCTGTTATATTTGTAATCACAGTTTAAATGAAAATTTTGAGATTTGTTATAATTGGTTTACTGGTTTATATGAAGGAGTTGGACATACACATTGTTCTAAAAAGTATAGAGTACCAAACTTCGTACCCATATTTCTACATAACTTGGGTAACTATGATTCGCATTTTATTGTTCATGGTCTCAATTTTGAAGATGGTAATATAGAAATCATTCCTGAGAATAAAGAAAAGTACATTTCTTTTTCAAAAATATTAAATATTAATAACCGTGTTATGAAATTAAGATTTCTTGATTCTTTTAAATTCATGTCTAGTAGTCTAGAAAAATTGGCTCAAAATTTATTATTGGAACAATTCAAAGAACTCAAATTAAATTTTCCATGTGAGGAAGACTTTCGGCGCTTAATACGTAAAGGTATTTATCCTTATGAATATATGACTTCATTCGAATGTTTAAACTTAACCAGTCTTATTACAAAACACGGACTAACTCTAAAACCAGGTTTAAATCGTCTTTAGACCATGGTCTAAAGAAATTTTTATTACAAAAAGGGTTTTATTACTAAACCATGGACTATCTCTGGTCTAAAGATAAACCTACGTGACCCCTAGTTTAACGTTGGTCTAAAGTGTAAATCACAATAATAATATGTAAAACTTGCCATTTTGAAGTTAGCCGGTTAGCGTCAGATAAATTCGTTTACTTTCTTATAATACTACGCTCGTAATGGATATTGACGCAGTTGATCTGATGGATATCGCAGATATTAATATCGTGGAGTCATTGGACATACCACGCTTACCTAACAGACATCGTATTCCAGTAAACCCCTTTATGGAACTATCTGAAGAAGCTTTTTAGGCAAAAGTATAGGTTTACTAAACGTTTTAAATAACTTGCAATAAATATATTTTAAAGTAGTTATAATAATTGGGAAAAATTTGATACCTAGTCAGCGTCAGCGCGAACGAAAAAGTTCGTTCCATTTCACGTCCATAGATCTTCCAATATCATACATAACAATGATTGCTAAATAAAGGCATCATAATGATATTTTAATACAAAATAAAGTATAACTATTATTCATAAAATTGAATTTAATGAAAATGTATTATCTAAATCCTTTTTTTCACCATTTTTAGTAAATATTATATATTAATGATTTCAGATAATTTTTGTTTTCGGAGGAAACGGAACGTTGCGATTGAATGGTATCATAATGAACGAACAATAGTTTGAGTAATCTGTGGTTTTATTTAGGCCAAGGTTTAAATTATGGTCTATGGATTATTCAGCTTTTGTAATAAGGAGAAGTTTAAACCATGGTCTTGAGATTAAGCCTAGACTGTATAGTTCAGGTTTAAACCTGACTTAATTCCGTTTTTTGTAATAAGACCGAACATGTCTGCCTACTCCTGACAAATTTTATAGTTCGTTAACTGATATGCATGTTACTGAAAATGATTACCAGCATGCTCAAGATGTATGGAATCATTTCCATTGTAAAAATATGAAAGAATACTCTGATTTATATTTAAAAACAGATGTTTTATTGTTGGCCGATATATTTGAAAATTTTAGAGATGTGTGTCTTAAAACATATGAATTAGACCCAGCCCATTATTATACAGCACCGGGTTTGAGTTGGGATGCCATGTTAGTACATACTAAAATAAATTTAGAGTTGATAACTGATATAAACAAAATTACTTTTATTGCAAAAAATATTCGCGGTGGTATATCTCAATGTAGTAACAGACATGCTAAAGCAAATAATTCTTATATGTCAGAATATGATCCTTCTGTACCATCTTCTTTTCTAATGTATCTGGATGCAAATAACCTTTACGGTTGGGCTATGTCTCAATGTCTCCCTACTGGAAAATTTGAATGGGTTGATGTTAATACTAACTTTCATGTTCCTGACGATGCTGATTATGGTTTCATTTTGGAAGTGGACTTAGAATATCCAAAACATTTACACGACTTACATTCGGATCTGCCGTTATGTCCTGAAAATATATATTATGGTGGTAGTAAAGACAAAAAATTGATTCCAAATTTAAATGATAAAAAGAACTATGTCATTCATTATAGGAATCTTAAACAATGTTTGAAAAGAGGACTTCGTTTGCTTAAAATTCACAAAATTCTTAAGTTCAATCAATCAGCGTGGTTAAAAGTTTATATAGATTTGAACACTCGCATGCGTTCATTGGCAACTTCAGATTTTGAAAAAGATTTCTTTAAATTAATGAATAACTCTGTTTTTGGTAAAACAATGGAAAATGTTTTAAAACGAGTAAATGTAAAATTAGTGAACCATTGGACAAATTGTGGGAAAACTCAGGGAGCTGAAACTTTAATAGCAAGACCTGAATTTCATAGTTTATCTGTATTTTCAGAAGACTTAATCGCTGTACAATTAAACAAAACACAAGTTTTATACAACAAACCGATTTACCTTGGATTTTGTATTTTAGATATTTCAAAAACTTTAATGTATTTTAATGTAAACTTTAATTATCCTCCAGACAATATATATGGATTACCTCTAATAAATAAAAAGCGATTAGGATTTTTTAAAGACGAAAACAATGGCAAAATTCTTAAAGAGTTTGTAGGACTTCGAGCAAAAATGTATGCTATGGACGTACAAAATAAATTTATTGCTAAAGCAAAGGGTGTTAATAAATGTGTTACAAAAAAATTTACTTTAAATGATTATAAAAGCTGTTTGTTAGAAGAAAAAATACATTATAGTGAAATGTTAAGATTTAAGTCAATAAAACATACCATATACACACAAAATGTTAATAAAATATCTCTTTCGCACAATGACACTAAACGATACATATTGGAAGACGCTATCAATACCCTAGCTTGGGGCACTATAAAATTAAGAACATTTAATTTTTTATGTATGTTGTAAATATAAATAATAAATATTCTACAACCTACTGCCGCAACACGGCTTGCTTCATGCTTTAATTGTAATATAAATATGTTTTTAAGATTGCTATAAATGTTTGTCCTTATAGGTCTCTCTATTATAAGATTGTGTAATAATTATATAAAATAAAATTTAACAAATTTGTTTATAATATTGTGCCATAAATTTTTATCAATATAAGTCTGTCTATTATAAGATTGTACAATAAATGTATAAAATATAGTAAATTTGTTTATATGATTGTGTTATAAATGTTTATCATTATAAGTCTGTTTAAGTAATAATTTTTTTAAATAAAATATATAAATGCTTATTTTCTTAACAAATTGTTTCATTCTTTGTCTATATCCTAACTTACTTAGACGTTTTTCAAAATGATCCACTTCAATCATCCATTTACTGCGATAGTTGCTGGTCCAAGTGGATGTGGAAAGTCAGTCTTTGTAACAAATTTTATAAAATTTGTTAAAGATGTTTGTAACACAAATTTTGATCAAATAACATGGTGTTTTGATGAAATGCAACCTTTATACAATATACGAAATGTTAATTACATCCAAGGCATACCAGATCTAACTATGTTTAGTGGAAAGGATCCTCAACTCCTAATAATTGATGACTTAATGAGAGAGTCTGATGGACGTATTGTTGATATATTCACAAAAGGAAGTCATCATAGAAATTTAAGTGTGTTTTACATATCACAAAATTTATTTCATCAGGGAAAAGGTCAACGAGACATATCTCTGAATTCAAGTTATATAATTTATTTTAAAAATCCAAGAGATAAAACACAAATACGATACTTGGCACGACAAGTATTTCCAGAAAATCCAAAATACTTGGAAGATTCTTACAATGACGCAACTAACAATGCACATGGATATCTTTGTGTGTCGTATTAAAACAAAGATATTTCCATGTGATGGATATTGCACTGTTTACATACCATCAAAAGGGTTTAAATATAGTAGAAATCAACAGATATCCATTAGTTACTAACAATGCATGGAAGCACAAAGACGCATAAAAGCCTATTAAGCGCTCTGATTACACTTAAACCAAAATATCAAAAAGCTCTTTTAAAAGCCTGCGATGAAGAAGAAATAAATTGTATTTGTGAATGTATTCATAACGTTTTACAAGGAAAAATAGAATTGAAAGAAAAAGAAAGATCAAAATTGAAAAAATACAAAAATATTCTACGAAAAATAGTACGGAAGGGATCACACAAAATTAGGAAACATTTAATAATACAAAAAGGTGGTGCATTTCTACCACTAATATTGGGTTCTGTTCTAAGTGCCTTGGTTAGTACACTTGTCTAAGAAAAATGGATAATGCTAAAAAAATGTTACTCATCGATCCATCTCTATTAGAAAAGTTAAAACAACCTAACGCGGTTGATACTCCATTATCTCGTTTAGACACAGATATGCAAAACATTTTAAATAGCGATATGGATGATCGAAAGAAGTGTATTTTATATTTACAAACTCTACAAAGATATTTAAACTTCACTAAAGAGGAGCGACAACCCTATGAAATACCAATAATAAATCAAGACTCGAAAAGATCGGTGAAGTATATTACTGATGATGAAGATAATATATCTACAGTCCATTCTAACACATCAGTAAAGGAAGTAAGTTTGCAAGAAACTAATGAAGGACCATACACATCTAATTACATTTTAAAACTTATACCAAAATCCTATATAAAAAAGGGGGAATCACTGTTGAACTTACTCTCTTTGAATAAATATAAGATTAATTGGGATGAGACAGGCACTGTGGTTATAGATGGTCAAAAAGTTCCTGAAAGTAATATTGTTGATTTGGTAAATGATTCATTGAGGACACTTAAAAATAGTGAACCTACTGGATGGCAAAAATTCGCTACAGCTTTAAAGGAAATCAAAGTACCGCTTATATATATTGGTAACACAAAAAGATCTGAATATATTAAAAAGCTACAATCACAAGAGCATCAAGATTCAATCCCAGCAGATGAATTATTTTCTACACCAATAACTGAAAGTAAATTTCGTAAAAAGATAAAAAGAAAAATTGATTGGGAAAAATGGACCCCATATTAGAATTAAATAAGATTTATTATAATTCTTCACATCCTGCAGGGTACAGTAGCCTTAGCAAATTAACCAAAGCAATGAAAGGTAAATTGAAAAGAGATGATGTGAAGAACTGGTTAAAGTCACAATAAACATATACATTACATAAACCTGTACAAAGAAACTTTTCAAGAAATAAATATATTTTATCTAATATTAACGAACTGTGGCAGGCTGACTTGAGTGATATGAGAACTTACTCAAATTATAATGATGGGTTCAACTATATTCTTTGTGTTATTGACGTGTTTAGTAAATATGCTTTTGCGAGACCAATGAAAAAGAAAAACTCTGAAACAATCAAAGCATGTTTCGAGAGTATATTCATGGAAGCTAAAGTTACACCTACACATATACAATCTGACAAAGGGACAGAATTCGTATCCAAAGACGTACGAAAATACTTTACTTCAAAAAATATTAATTATTATACTACTAATAATCCTGATATTAAAGCAAGCATTGTAGAAAGATTCCAGAGAACTCTAAAGATGAAAATGTGGCGGTATTTCACACATAAGAACACGCATAAATATATTGATGTTTTACAAGATTTGCTGTACTCGTATAATCATAGTTATCATTCTAGTATCAAAATGTGTCCATCTGAAGTTAATCGTGATAATATCATTACTGTATGGGAAAATTTATATTACAAGAAAGGAAAAGACAAACCTTCTAACATCGCTTTATCGAAGTTTCGCGTTGGTGAGTTTGTCAGAATAAAGAAACATAAACATATTTTTCAAAAAGGTTATGAATCTAACTGGAGTGATGAAATATTCATAATATCTTCCGTAATTCGCCGGTCTCCGTGGTTAGTATACACTCTTAAAGACCTAGAGGGCGAAGAGATAATAGGAACTTTCTATGAAAAAGAGTTGCAGAAAATAATCTTTGACCCCATTGCCAATTTTAAAGTAGATAAAATAATACGTTCTCGATATTCTGGTGTTAGAAAAGAAGTGTTAGTCAAGTGGAGAGGTTATCCAGACAAATTTAATAGCTGGGTCTTGGCTACTAATTTGAAAGAAATATGAACAAACAAAGCTTTTATCTAACTTTACTAAGTAATAGTTCCATGGAATACTTTCCAGATAACAAAACATCAATTTTTTCCACAAAATTACCGAAACCAATAATACTAGAAGGAGAATGGAAGGTTGGCGTTGTGGAGTTCCAGTATCCATGCACCATGTTTACGGTTCAAGAACATGAAAATGTTATATACATTGCAAAATTAGCACAAATGCCTAATGAAAAAAAAGAATCTCTAATATATTACAAAATACACATTCCAGCAACGAATTATGACAATATTAATCACATTTTAAAGGCAATGAATAATATTCGAGAAAAAATAACATTTCGTTATGATGAGATATCAAAGTTTGTTGTGGTTAGTGTATCAGATGAAAATATAAAATCCATAACATTATCATCCAGATTAGCCCTTCAATTAGGTTTTGAACCAAATAGAAACTTAGTAGAAAAAAATATAGGAAAATGTCCGGCTAATTTACACTTAGGCTTACCATCGCAAATATTTGTTTATTGTGATATAGTTGAACCACAAATTGTTGGGGATGTGATGACCCCACTTCTGCGAATTATACCATTAGATCCCTCGAAATACATTTATGGTGCTAATAAAATGCATGTTTTTTCTCCACCCCATTATTTGCCTGTTATGCGTAGAGAATTCGATACCATTGAAATAGATATAAGATCAACCACTGGTCAAAAGATACCATTCCAATTCGGGACAGTGTGCATTAAACTTCACTTTCAAAAATTATAATGTATTCTCAACATGATAATATCTCATGTCCTTACCAACACTATTATTCCCATCAAGCTGGATCAGGTATAGGAGTGATCTATAGGGGAGCACCATATCAAAAAGGACATGGTATTGGAAGTTTTCTTGGGGGATTATTTCGATCTGTTTTTCCATTACTATCTAGTGGAGCTAAAGCAATTGGTAAAGAAGCCTTAAATGCTGGCGTTGGTCTGTTGTCGGATATGGTCAGTGCACGTCCTATGGAGGAATCAATTAAATCCCGACTCAAAGAGGTCGGTACCAATTTGAAACGCAGAGCTGATAAGAAAATAAATAGCATCAACATGTCTGGATCAGGATATATAACGAAACGGAAACGTCTTTCTACATTCATTCCTTCGATAACCGCGAGAGTGAAAGCCGCAAAAAAATTGAAAAGTGATCATATTAAAGATATATTTTCGAATTAACTATGTCTTTTTTACATAGTCAATCTTGTGAATGTGTTAAGTCTGAACTAGATTTATTTGCATTACCAACAACTCAAACTAGTATTGAAAGTGGGATATGGATACACTATAAGCCCATTTCGTCCCTTGCTGACGATGGACCTATTGAATTTCAAATACCCGGAGCAGGCGACGACTACGTTGATTTATCTCATACTTTACTTCAACTAAAAGCGAAAATATTAACCCAGGATAATACAAAACTTGCTACTAGTGCAGTAGTTGCTCCAGTTAACAATTGGTTACATTCGCTTTTTAGTCAACTCGATGTGTACTTAAACCAAAAACTTGTATCACCTCCAAATAATACATATGCTTATCGAGCTTACATAGAAACACTATTGAACTATGCACCTGCAGCTAAAAACTCGCATCTATCATGCAGTCTTTGGTATGAATACGTAGCTGGGAAAATGGACGAGATGGATGATAAAAATGAGGGATTTACAAAGAGACAACAAATGGCTAGTGAAAGTAGAGAAATAGAAATGATTGGTCATCTTCATGGTGATATATTTAATCAAGAAAAATTTTTGATTAATGGTGTTGATATGTGTGTAAAATTAGTTCGCTCCAGGGAAAATTTTAATCTAATGGCTTCTTCGCATGACCTTAAATTTAAAGTTACTATTACAGATGCAACCCTGATTGTTCGTAGAGCACGAATTAATCCAACTGTGTTACTTGCACATCAAAAAGTGTTATCATCTACGACAGCTAAATATCCTATCACACGAGCTGAAGTTAAAGTTTTAACGATACCATCAGGTGTTCAGGGTAAAACTCTTGATAACATATTCCTTGGTCAAGTACCTAAACGGTGTATAGTTGGTTTTGTGAATAATGCAGCATTCAATGGAAATCTCTCTAAAAACCCATTTAACTTTGAAAATTTTGATATTAGTACATTTTGTTTATACATAGACGGACAACAAATACCTTCAAAAGCTTTACAACCATCATTTGGGAATAATATTTTTACTTCTAGTTATCATACGTTGTTCTCGGGTACAGGTATACATTTCCTTAATGAAGGCAACGGGATATCTAGAGATCAATATTCCAAAGGGTTTTGTCTGCTAGCGTTCGATTTAACACCTGACTTATCAGCGAATGCTTCTAATCACTGGAACCTTATAAAACATGGTAGCGTAAGAATAGAAGTTCGCTTTGATACGGCTTTAACACAAACTATTAATTGTATTGTCTATGCAGAATTTGATAATGTTATAGAAATCGATAAAACCCGTAACATTTCTGTTGACTATAGTAGTTAAGTAAACTTAAATATTTTAAAATTAAGTGTGTATTAGAATTAAGCGCGTATTAGAATTAAATATGTTTTAGAAATAAGTCTGCATTATTGTATATTGATCCTTTCAATAAAATATATTCATACAAAGTATTTCTTTGTTTTATTAACAATGTGTTTGTATATATTATGTTACCGTGAATGTTCGAAATGCAGTGTATGTTAAGATACTCTGTCATAGACCAGACCAATTTGGTCAATGTTCATTATGAGTGAAATTATTATGCGCGGGAGCGAGCAAAGGGAGCTCGTACGTCATGTTACAGTTAAAACAAAAGTTTTTGTAGACCCTATAATATGTTAAATTATTGTTGATCACATTATTTGCTTATAATCTACGAGCCTGATAACATCGTAACGCGATCATGAATACATTAGAAATACGGAGATACTTGAGACAAGTGGATTCAAAAAGTGAATGTAATGTTTATGCCGCAAATCGCTTGCCGATTCATGTAGATATGCCTACATATATCATAAGCAACTTAGATAGCGACAATAAGCCTGGTTCTCACTGGGTTACTATACACATAGACGCGAATGGAGTTGGTCAGTACTTTGATTCCTATGGTAGAGCACCCACAGGTTTCCATCGTACGTTTTTAGATCGAAATTGCAGAGTAGGTATGGAATTACAACACTAATCGAATCCAAAACGATTATACTCCAGTATGTGGCGAATATTGTTTAATGTATTTATACTATAAACATTATGGTATGTCATTAGCCGATTTCCAGCACCTGTTCACTAACAATACGCTGTATAACGATATCATATTAAGTAAGTTATTCAAATATTGTTTTGAAAATAATAAAGAACATTAGTATTGCGAAAGGACTTTTTTTTAAATCAAATACATACCCGTTTACATCATAGGTTTAGTCATCATTGGCTATGACGCAGACATTGACAAAAAAGACAACAGACCCGAGATAACATTGAGCGACGACGGCTGGTCGTTATCATATGGTAATTGACGAACAATTGATAACGGCCGACCCTTGTCGGCCGTTATCAATTGTTCGTCAATTACCTCAGATTACGTTTCTGTAACTTTGTAACGGTGCGTCGTACGCGAAAACGGATTAGCGCAATCGACTCAGCATGGCCGAAAACCCCCAAATAGACACCAAACTTTTTTTTTTTTTTTTGTTTGGAGAGTTGGTCCAGTCCCCGTGAATACCTACTACTCCTTCCGGTTGACATCGATGGGGAGGAATTCTTTGGTGTCTGAACCTGCAGTATTGTTTAGGTATATTCTGTCTTGTTTTTTTTATTTTAATATAGATAACTCCCATGCACGTTATATAAATAATAAATTAATTATAGTTTATCATCATGTTATATTTCACGTTACTTATTTACACGTTTTGGTAGTGTTACAATCATTATTAAAATATTTGCACAGTGGGAATCGAATCCGTAACCTTTGACTTTACAGTCGGATACAGTCGACTGTTTGACTGCTGTTCGAGATATACCACTCAGTTGTCAATCGTCTGTAGATTCAACACGTGTTATTCGATAGTAATGTAAATAGGTATATCAGAGTATAATATATCTATATAATATATCAGAGTATAAATAACAATATAAAATAAATAATAATACACCAGAAGCTGCCCGCTATATCTATCTATTTATCTAACTCACTCCATCCCATGGTTGCCTGGTAGAGATTGCCTTGTACAATAAGGCCGTCACTTGTTATGCCACTAAACTGTACTAAATTGTATGTCTGTATGTATTCTTTGTGTACATATAATTAAGAGATATATTATTACTATAATTAAGCCACAGATCGTCTTAAGATCGCTGCCTGGTTCCCGGAAGAGTAGAATTTTGACAACCCCATCTCTTCCCATGCGGTGTCGTACACGGCGACTAAGGGTTAGGGCTGTTTAAGATCAGACAGATATATACAGCTCAGACTCAGCCTCTGATGCATGCCTTGAGTCGACAATAGTGCCCGGAAGACGGCAATAGGCTCACCCCCTATTACGTGGGACCGAATTCAATGATTAGTGAAATGTGGGTGTTAATTCACCCCTGCCTAACCCTCCGGGAATAAAGGCGTGATTATATGTTATATGTATCGTCGTAATATTATAGGTAATTATAGTTTAGGTATACCTAAAGTGAAAAAAGGAATGTCAGAATAACATAAAATGGGCTATTCGGAAGCTTTTATTTCATCAATAAACAATCTAAGAGTGTTACGAAATAAGTACTAACAGATCACACATATTGAGAACTCACTTTCCACATTATTTTTTATTTGTTATTAGACCGGACCGGTTTCGCCTTACGACATCCTCAAAGGATTACAACAACATTTAAGAACATTACTCCATAAATATTGAATTGAAAATTCCACCAATTGCCATCAATCAACAGTATAGGCCACGGTTAGCCCAGTTAATTTAGACATTCGAAGTTACCTAAATTCCCACCAAGCTGAAAATCGGTAAGATTGTTTAAAATGTCATTAAAAACAAAATGTGAAAGTTCCCCATCTTTCCCCTGTAAGGAAATTTTTTTATTCAAGGTCAAAGGTCAAAAAAATTAGTTTTTCGCGATTTTCAGCAAAACGGTAAGTTTTATCATAAAAATACCTCAGACAAAAATGTAGATCATAAAATTATCTACAAAAACTTAATAAATACTTTTTTTCTACGAGCCACCGTTTTTTAGATATAACGATTCAAAAAGTTGTAAAAGTTGTAATCGTCATAATATGCACGCGTTTCCTCGCCACCTATGAGGTAGTGTACTAAGCGCGTTTTTTTAACATGGTTTCCACAGTAGGCCTATTCCACGGGTCAGTTTTGATCCTGTTTAATTTGAAACTATTGAAAAATAATGGATATTAGCAGAGATGGAAAAGATAAAAGCAATTTAAGTTAAAAAAAGGTTCTAATGAATTGTTGACCGACTTCCAACCCGAGTCTGTAGGGTCTAGCTGATAACCAAGCCACACTTAAACTTGGTAATATACCCTAAAAAGATGTTGATGAGCAGCAACTGAGGTTGGAGGAAGACAAGCTAATTGTACTTGTTTTTAACTTTTGGTGTTTTTAACGAAACATGCATATCTATACTTACCTAAGCAGGTAGTTTGTTTTAGGAGCTCCATACATAGAAATAAGAAAGCGAATGCCGTTAGCAATCATTTCTAAGTTTATCTACATTTGCAAAGTGTCAAAATCATGTACTATTTTTACACGCAATAACTGACTGTGATACGACATCTGCATTTTACAGGAAGGGTAAAATAACAGTTTTCAAATTATTTGAGAAACAAAATTTAATTGAGTGTGCTGAAGTTTTTAAAAATAGTAATTCTATTCGACTAGAAATTATTACTAACGGCATTCGCTTTCTTCTTTATAGCTCCTACAAAAACCACCTGCTTAGATAAGTATAGATATGCATGTTTCGGTAAAAACACCAAAAGTAAAAAAAAAGGACAATTAGCTTGTCTTCCTCCAACCTCAGTTGCTGCTCATTAACATCTTTTTAGGGTATATTACCAAGTTCAAGTGTGGCTTGGTTATCAGCTAGACCCTACAGACTGGGGTTGGAAGTTGGACAACAATTCATTAGAACCAGTGCACACTTTACTTCCACCTGCACAGGAAAAACTGCTGAACTCGATTTTATGCAACTGCAAAAAGGGATGCAGTGCTAAATGTGGTTGCAAAAAAGTCGGACTGTTCTGTTCTCCGGCATGTATACATTGTCAAGGCCGGTTATGCTCTAATATTGAATCACCAACAGTAGAGGATCCGTTTGATTCCAACGAGGCAACATGCGATACATCGCTATTAACGCAGTTTACATGCACTCAGGATGAAGATGAAGAAGAACAAGAAGATCAAGAAGATGAACCCTTGTTCATCTTCTTGATCTTGAAGAAGATTTTGAAAGTTACGACTCGGACGATTAAATTTCACTACTTTTTTTAAGTTAAATTGCTTTTATCTTTTCAATCTCTGCTAATATCCATTATTTTTCAATAGTTTCAAATTAAACAAGATCAAAACTGACCCGTGGAATAGGCCTACTGGGGAAACCACGTAAAAAAAGCGCTAAGTACACTACTTCATAGGTGGCGAAGAAACGTGTGCATATTATGACGATTATAACTTTTACAACTTTTTTAATCGTTATATCTCAAAAACGGTGGCTCGTAGAAAAAAAAATTGATTATTTTTTGTAGATAATTTTATGACCTACGTTTTTGTCTGAGGTATTTTTATGATAAAACTTACCGTTTTGCTGAAAATCGCGAAAAACTATTTTTTTTGACCTTAGACCTTGAATAATTTTTTTTCCTTACAGGGGAAAGATGGGGAACTTTCACATTTTGTTTTTAATGATATTTTAAACAATCTTACCGATTTTCAGCTTGGTGGGAATTTAGGTAACTTTACTCTTATTTTTGGTCTAATTTGACCGGACTAGGTAACCACTTTCCATCAGGTAGGCCGTGTGCTTGTCTGCCACCTTAGTGGGATAAAAAAATAGTATAAATATAGTACTAACAGATTCCCAGAAAAACATTACGACTGTTTGCCCCGAAAAAAAGGTTATTACGTGTTAAGAAATATTATTGTTAAGTTCAACAAAACCATTTTTAAGAAACAAAAATGTATTGTTATGATTCAAATCAAAAATAAACTTTTATATGATTTTTTTTTTTACTTTTCCTTTAAAAGATCGGCAACACCAGGTTCCAGGACGGGACTCGAACCTGAAATCCCTTTCTAGTAGTTTGTCGTGGTTTCCTAAGACTAACTGAGCTACCTGATACGTAGACCCGGATATCGGCAATTCTTCTATACATACATCTTAGGTCGACTACAGAAATTCGTATTGTTGTTGCTTTTGATAGATAATATAGACGAATTGGGCAGGAGACGAGGCATTAGGCAATAAGTGGACGTATGGAAAACTGTACGAGGCAAAGAACTGGATCAGTTTGTAAACTGTCGAGTATGGAAGTGGAGGACCTTAACTTGGAGCCTGGGTATAGCGTAGGAGGAAATCCCTGGGCACCCAGGCATCATGAGTCGCTAGACACTAGCTATAGAATTTTTTCAACAGATAAGACTTAGAAGATAAAACTTTCCCTCAATAAATAGCACCTACCTGTTCAGAAGGGCAGTACCCATCGTCTGTAGATCTAGCCACTGTAATCAACACTGGAGGTGGCAATCTCTTCAATAGCGGCACCAAAGCATCCTTCACCAGTCGTCGTATTTCTTCCTGCGAGCTGATGTGGTACGGCAATCCTTCTTGATCTCGAGTGCACCCGCCAGCGAACACCGCCCACCAGTCCGGCTTCTCGTTTAACCTTTGGGCTTCTGATAATATCGCCTCACTTAATTCTGCGACCTGGTTACAAATATTAACACTGTATAATTGTCAGTGTCAGATATCTTCATGAATGACGTCCTAAGGAAAAATATCTCATATATGGTCTAGATAGGTACTAAAGAAACTAGAAAGTAACATAAGTAGTGACAAACGAACTGTAGACCAAATTATTAGCAAATTTCAGACTATTAAATAAGGTACTTTTAAACTACCGCGTTCCATGATTTACACTAATGTTAACGGGTATTAACGCGATCACCGATGAAACGAAACGTCAGGCAAACCAAAGGTATTATGTAGGTACCTATCGCGTTAATTCCTGTTAACATTATTGTATAACAAATAACGCCTTCCTATCTACACTTTAAAAGTACAATATTCGGGCGAGGGATATGCCTGTCAACCTCACCTTCGGCAACCAAAGCGACCCACAGGCGGCGTGCGTTTTAGTCGGTTCGAGTCCGACATAACCTCCTCCACCGGCTCCGGTGAGGAGGTATCCGTGGGGACTTTGCGTACGTAAAAAACAACAAAAAAAAAAAGTACAATATTCGGTGTTCTTTCCACAGCTGAATCATTTTCATATAGATGATAGGTTACTAATGAAGAAAATGAAGTCTGTATTTGTTTAGCAGATGTGTCTTAGTTGTTAACTACAGTAGGTTAATTTCAGTCTACTACTAAGCAAAATATTTAACTATTAACCTAACCTAAGCCACGTGGTTCCCGGCAGAGTAGAATTTGAACCACCCACCATCTCTTCCCATGCGGAGTCGTACAAGGAGACTAAGGTATAGGGCTGTTTAACATCAGACAGATATATACAGCCCAGACTCTGCCTCAAATGCATGTCTCGAGTCAACAATAGTGCCCGGAAAACGGCAATCCACCCCCTATTACGTGGGACCGAATACAATGATAGGTGCAATGTGGGTATTAAAACACCTCTGCCTTACCCTTTGGGGATAAAGGCGTGATTATATGTATGTATGTATAATAACCTAAGTCATACTATTTATTAGAAGTATCTATAAATTTTTCTCCACTAACCATTAGATACAGCCGAGATTTCTCTCCCTCATATTTATCCAAGTTATTATACTGCTCTAGGTGTTGGAACAAGTTTTCAAGTTGCTCGAGCTGTTGTTCTCGAGATCTGACAACTTCGGCAATTGTTTCCTCATCGTCTGTCTCAGGAAGTTTGAAATCAAATATCGGTAACAATCGATCATACAGTTTAATATTTTCGTATAATGCGAGAAAAGGATTTCCTGTACTGAAGAAATCTAAATCAATATCAAGCACGTATGGCTGGTTTATATTTAGGTTTTGTATATATGCTTGGTTGCTTATGTCATCTCCTCCAAGTGAGGCCTCTGATAGTTCAGCTGAAGTAAAAATAAACTTTCTCTTATTCTCTAAATGGGCTGAATATAGAGCGTCTGAAAGATAATAGGGTTCTTTGCTATCGACTCGAAGTTCACCCGTTGTGGGATGGTCGCCTACATGTATAGGTCTTGTTCCATCACGAAACTGTTTTGCCCACGGTGGACGCAGCCACACAACTTGTCCAATATGACCGGCTGCTATGGCCGGTACTATCCAGTTTTCTATTTGTAATAACGGCAGTACATTTTTTCCTGATCGTGCTTCTACTCCTTTTAGTTTACGATCAATAAGCATGTCAGGATGAGCGTCCAGGTGAAGGAGAGCTGTTCCTTCTAATGGTAACTTTTTGCCGCCGATGGCAGAGTATATAAATTGTAAAGCATCATTGTGTTCTTCGACGACATAAACCGGAATCTTCTTAAACTGCTTTTCGGGCATATTGATATTTGCCATTTATAATAAGTTAGTTGTGTCTACAACATGTCTTGTTGATACTGTAAATAAAAGAAAATATTAGACTATAAATGAATATATTCATGTTAACAAAGTAAACTCTGCTTATGTTGGGTTAATATTAGCCAACATCACAGAATACATAGTTGCTAACGTGGATATTGCTCATAAGTACATAGTTGCTTGCCCTTTATTGTGTCTATTTCAACCTTTTTTTTTTTTACGCCACTTAGGTGGCAGATAAGCGCACGGTCCACCTGATGAAAAATGGTTCCGTGGTCTATGGACGTGTGTAACACCAGAGAAGCCACACTCGTGCTGCCGACCCTGTAAGCACAGAGTTTCTGTGCTGTCAGTGTAGAGGACAAAGCAGGACCTTTAGTCATCCCACTGACAGCACAAATTCTCCAGTGAGCTCTGGCTACCCTACTCACCGCCGGGAACACAACACGAAGTTATTATAACCGCAGTATTCTGTAGGGCAGAGGTACTTCCCCAGTCGGACTGCTCAATTGGGCGGAAATACCGCCGTGTCCTACCTCCTATTAAAACCTGTAATAATTGGACCATATTTTTTAAAGAGTTCCTTTCAGTAATCGAAATTCAAGTATTTTCGGTAACCTCTCCAGTTAAAAAGCTAAATTGCTTACGTTAGTAGTGGATTCAAGTCGAGATTTTTTTGTGGCACAGTGGTGTGTGTAAGCCAAAATCTCCTACGGTTAGATCGACCTGCCGCTCTCAGATGCTCTGATTTAAATGATTTATACGCCCTATGTCAGATACGCAAAATGTCAGATGTGCATATCAGTATCGATAAATTGTTCTTCACTCAATTTACCAATATTCAAATGTATAAAAAACCTCAAGCTAGCTTTAAAAAAGTGACATAAGTTATTAATTCATACTTTTCTGGCTTTATGTGGTTCTGACTTTTTGCGTATCTGACATTCTGCGTACAGTCCATTTAAATAAGATCGTTCGCGAATTTGGGGCCACTACTGCAGACTTGAGTCTGAGGAGTTCGCATTCAATAATAGAAACGACTACTGGCTCTCATTTTCACGAATAGGCAAACACTAGTTATAAAATAATAGTACGCCAAAACATTATAGTTCTTTAAATATTTATCACATCATAAAAAGATCATAGCTGTTCAAACCGATTGCAAATACCTTTTTTATATATCATCGTATAAGAAGCTGTTTGAGGTCCTTACGAATCGGGTCAAGGGCGACGAAAACTAGAGGGCTGTCCCACCCTACCGTCGACGTTCGACGGCTACTGCGTAATTCTTACAGAGTTGTTGTATACTTATAAGTCTGCGTCTTGTTTACAAAACTCGTCATATTGCAAACTGTTACTTTAGCAGTTATAAGTCTCACCAATATCCTTAATTGCTGTTTTCTAATAACAACTAGTGCTACTCAAATAACAGCAAATGTAGTTAAGTTATAGCTAGTATATTATCTGTTATATTATATCTGCTATCTATTATATTATCTGTGCTAGTATAGCAAATTACATAATTCTATATGCTACACAATTCTATGGTATCTTAAATGAAGCTAACAAAACAATTAACTAAGAGTGGTATGATAGATTCGCTATCATTGTTTTATCTATATGCAAGGATAATCCAGGGTCTATGAACTAAAGAAATGTATACTTAGTTCCTTGTTCTTTAATAATAATTTATTTAATAACTATACAGCAAACGCTAGACCCAAACAAAGCATTTTACAACACCTGCATCTACCTCCACAGTAAATGATGAATTATTTTTCATTACCAAAAACTCATAAAAGCAATACTACCATAGCGTCGACATTTTAAGACAGATCAATAAAGTAACTGCAAAGTTTTACTTATAATTTTATTATATTAAAAGTTTATTAATTTACGCCTCAATTCGCATAAAATAAAAATAAACTTTAAGTGCTTATTGATACAAGGGAACTAATAACAATAACTAATTGTGCAAAATCTTGGAATCGCCAGCCCAATCACATTAACATTTTCCTTAATGTGGCCATGGGACTTTCCCAGTTGCAGTTCCGTTTACCTGGTGCAGGTGAAAACCTTTTTTCAAGCGTTTAGTTAACGAAAGGATAGTGATGTTCAACTGATATGTCGTATAACACGGAAAGTCACCTATTACATATACTCATACTGATTTCGATTCTCGTTTTTTTAGTTTTCCAACATTTTGTCTTGTGGATAATTTTTTAAGAAAATTGCGTCCGTTTGGCCAGCATGCGTATTTGACCGTATCCACTACCTTCATAACACCCACATAAATGTACCTCGTAATGGTACTCCATTACTGTGCGATAATAAGACGGAATTCTTTTCCGTGGGGTGGGTAATATTATTTGAATACATCGGGGGTATGGGTTAGCGTGGCGCGAGGATCTCATCAAAGCGGGCCATGAACGTTTTCCATTAGCGTCGGCAAACTTCCGGATGGCGCGATGCGTAGATGCGCGGCGGCTGCGGCCGGGTGGCAGGCGTCGCTCGTAACCGAACCACCGAGGCACAGAGTAACGTGTGAGACAGAATGCGAGATTCTACACAGACATCAATAGTTATTACTTAAATGCAGTGTCTAAAGTCAAATTTCATACATTTAAATTATCAAAATTGTCATCATCCTCTCTGTTTATGCTTTCGAAATTATAACAATATGTAAACAAAAATCGAGATGAAAGTCGGCTGTCGTGTCGGCCACTCTGCGTGGTCTGCTTACTCTTAGGCCGGGCGCTGCAAGGCGCGGAGGAGGGGTGTTTTGACGGCTCGGGCTCGGGGTCGATATTGCGCGTCCCTGACGTCACTACGCTACTACGCCCACCCAAACATACCCCCCGCGAGCGCTGGCTTCTCCCTCGTGACCTATTGCGCCGTAACGCCCACCTGGGTCAAGGTGTGGAAGCCGCTCCGGACCCGCCCGGATGCTAAAATACCTCCTAGTAATTTATTTAAGTAAGTATTGAAATAAAGGTGAACAAATCTTTTTTTAACTTTAAAAGTCGTAGTTTTTATATTGTAAACATCTCCATTGATAACGCCGCTGTGTTTATTATTAGCGCGCGTGTTAGGTACTAGGTACTGCGTCGTGTACTTGTAAGGACACTCGGTTATAAAATTATGTAAGTTTGTCTCTCCACCTCCCTCAGTCTCGCCAGCAGCGAGGTCAACAGTGAGACGTTTTGTTTAGTAACTAATGTTTATCGGTAAACTCCAAGATTTGACCTGAAGCCTGACCATATCTGATTTGATTATAGCAAATTTCACTGAAAAAATAAATGAATGTTGCCTACATTCATTTATTTTTATAAAACTAACAAGTCTTTATCAAAGATATTTGGAAACTCGCTTACTACTCTCGGTAAACGAACCTGATAAAATTCGAAAAAATAGCTTAATGGACCCGTGACCGTGACTGTAGGAAAAAGAAAACACGTGAGCTGGTAATGAATTCCAGGCCTGAATGGTGTGACGAAGGCAAGAGTTTCCGAACCGCTTGGTTCTTGAACGGATATTCTACACCGTATGCGGGTGACATCTAGGTAAGCCCTGCCCGGGTTTTACAGGGCTTAGATGTCCTGTGTAGGAAAGGAGAGGGTGGGACTAATTGGAAGAGCTCATTAGATCATTCACCATGGTACAGACGGTAAAATACTGCCAAGGACGCAACATCTCTACGTATCTTTTTGTGTCATGTAGAGAAGACACCGCTGGTCCGGCGTAAAAAAACGTCTCATTCTATTCAGGACTCCGAGTTTACGCGAGGCTGTTTTGATAATACTGTCGATGTAGTTTTTGTTATTCAGGTTGCAGCGAACATCCATGCTTAGGATACTGAGATTGTCCTGCAGTGGCATGCTCTGAAGAGTGGGGAAAAGAAGATACATTTGCTGTGAACGCATGCGTCTTCTTGGCATTGAACTTAACCAGGTTCTCAGAGCCCCATTGGGAACTGTGATTCAGGATTCGGTCGGTCAAGTTCAATGACAAGAAACAGCCTTTTTCTGCGATATCTGACTGCTTGGCAGTAGGATGTTCATGATAACTCTCATGTAAGGTTAGCTATCGTCTACATAACAATGAATGCTGCCGGTGGACAGCATGTTGTTGATATCCCGTAGAAAGAGAGTGGGTGATAAGATGGACCCCTGTGGCATGTCAGCATTTACTTGCAGAAACTCAATAGCTCATCTGTCACGAAGGACGCGAATATGGCGCCTCTGCAGGAAGCTAGCAATACCCTACCTAACTAATGCAATATCCTTTAAGCAGCCAAGATATCACATACATGTAGCACAATGTAGCAAAGAAATCCATAACATGCTTTTAAAGTTCTCATGGAGATGTAAGATTTAGGGTGTAGAGAGATATTTAATACCAAACCTCGCCTGCAGCCTGTGTACCTGCTGATTCGCACACAAGGTTCTGGTAAAGACTTTCCATATAGTCTTGGGAAGTCCGATAGCAATCACTCTCATAAAAGAACTATAATCCAAATCAAAAGGACTAAACAGACAAAGGTCTCAGAGCCCCAGGTGCTACTGGGAGATAGGCAAGGATGATGATGAGTAGTATCATCATAACATCAACTCATGCCTATATCCCCGAAGGGGTAGGCAGAGGTGCTAGCACCCACATTTCGCCAGTTTATGTTTACGTCCCAAAGTAATAGGTGGCGAGCCTATTGCCACTAACCGGGCACTTATAAACCTGCGAAAAATACACACATAACTTCGAAAAGCATCGAGAAGTCATTGGTGTGTGCCATGGTAAAACCTGGGATCGAACCCGAGATCTCGTCTCAGCAGTCCATTACCCATATCACTAGGCTACCGCGGTTACCTATATAATCTTAATGAATTATTTTGATACCGACTGTTATTCAGCTCAGCTATGTTATTTACCCTACACAATGTAAAAATTGTACGTGATGAATTATAAATAAATAGAAAAATAATCTTGTACTAAATATTATAATGCGAAGCTTTCGATGGCTGCACGTATTACACTTTTTATTCCAAGAATAGGAATCCAGGGGTCACGGCAACAGGGTTGTTAATTTGGCTCTGTTATGTTCTGTTGATTTATTTTGCAACCCTATACCCATATACAAAATCATAAAAATATAATAATAAATCATTTATCAATGTTTCTTTACCTGATATTACCTTAAAATTTAAAGAAATATACTGCAAATAACATGTATCTACCCACAGCAGAGTTAAAAATGTAATATAATACAAAGTGTTTACCTAGTTTTCACCTTAC
Organism: Eilema griseolum; assembly: GCA_963662185.1. Lineage (NCBI taxonomy): Eukaryota > Metazoa > Arthropoda > Insecta > Lepidoptera > Erebidae > Eilema > Eilema griseolum. The sequence continues at coordinate 11,898,105 of OY759230.1, forward strand.
ACTTTATTGAATAGGTTACCGTTTAAGATGTTATGTCTCCGATATGATTTATCACAATTTTCTGCACTGAATTTATAAACAAATTTTTAATAATAAGTTACTTTTTAGAGGTTATGCATTTGTTTTGCTATGACTGACGGGAGGGATGACTAAGATGACTTGACAGTTGGCAGAATTGACACTATTGACAGTTGTTTTTCGTTTTTTCACAATTTTTTATAAAACGACCATGAAAACAGGTACCTATTCGAGTCCTAAAATAGTAACTGGTTGTGGTTATAAGTATAATAGTACATAGATTGTCAGGGTTGTTAGGTTGTTTGATCTATCATGGTAAAACCATTTATAGTGTCTGTGGTACATAAAAAAGCACTTTGTTTGATAGAGAACGACATATCAAAACTCATTGTTCTTACAGGGTCGGCAGCACAAGTGTGACTCCCCTTTTTTTTTTACGTGCGCAAAATCCCCTCGGATACATCCCCACCGGAGCCGGTGGAGGAGGTTATGTCGAACTCGAACCGACTAAAACGCACGCCGCCTGTGGGTCGCTTTGGTTGCCGAAGGTGAGGTTGACAGGCATATCCCTTGCACCCCGGCCGATCCAGGGCCATCTCTCACGATCTGGCCCTCTTCTGGGGTGTGGGGACTACAGAGTCCCCAACTCTTCCCCGGAAACGGGGAGACGCGCCAGGCCTGCTTCTGCCAGGGTGCCATCAGGAAACCATGAGTGCCGGCCTGGGGGTGACATGTGGAGCCACCTGTCACCCCCAGGCCGGCGCTCATTGGGGGCGGAGGTCGTTCATCGACCTCCGACGCCCGAGTTCCCTTCGTACGCGGGCAGCTTGTCTTGCGATTCTTCGTCGCTCCCGCTGCCGTTCCCGCCCCGCCTCCTCCTTCACGAGCATTACTTGCTCACAGAAGGAGGCGCCGGCCGCCCACGCATCCGTGCAGCGGACCATCGCCGCGAGCAAGGTGGAGAGCGTGAGAAACCTCACTCCCAGGGCCGCCTCAAGCTCCCGCCTCGGCGTCTCCCACGCCGGACACTCGATGAGCGTGGGCGGACCTGAGTCCTCGCTCGCGTCGCAGTGATGGCATTCGGACGTTGGCTCTTTCTCCATCCGACACAGATACTTTCGTAAGCATCCGTGCTCGGTGATCATCTGCGTCAGACGGTACGAGATGATGCCGCGTGGCCTCTCTAGCCACTCCCCCATGATGGGTCTTACCGCCGCTACTACTAGTCGTAACTCCCATTCCGCCACCATTTCCCTGTGGAGCCGGGATCTCACGGCCCGAATTTCTTCGGGCTCGGGATCGTGACCCCGCTCCCGCGCCGCCTTTCGGAACCGGTACAGCGCCGAAAGAGATCTCGCTTCCAGGATTCATGGTGGCGATCCGGCGAGGATACTCGCCGCGTTGAAAGATATCGTACGGTACCCCCTTATGATGCGGCACGCCAACTTCTGCTGCGGATGCTGCAGCAGGGGCATGTGCCGATCACTCAGGGTGTCTGCCCACACGGGACACCCGTACAGGGCCGTGGACCGCACGACACCCGCGTAGAGTCTCCTGCAGGAGTCCTCCGGGCCCCTCAGGTTGGGCAAAAGCCGCGCCAGAGCGTTGGCTGTGCCCATCAATTTGGGGCCCAGACTTCGGAAGTGCTTCCCGAAGTCCCACCGGCCGTCGAGCACGAGCCCCAGATATTTCATCTGGGGCTTGATGCCGATGAGAGTGCCTCCCACTGTGAGACTGGAACCAGGTGGTGGCGTGTGCCGAGGTCCATGAAAGAACATGGCCTCGGATTTATGCAAAGCCACCTCAAGGCCCAGCCGCCGGATCCGTTCCACGACTTGAGCAACCGCGGTCGTGGCCCTCAGGGTCGCTTCGCGGTATGTAGCCCCGCTCGCCGTCACTAGCGTGTCGTCCGCATAGCACGTGACGGCGGCGTCGCCCTCGAGCTCACCGTGAAGCACTCAGTCGTATCCGATGTTCCACAGGAGCGGCCCAAAAACCGATCCCTGTGAAACACCGCACGTCATCTCACGTCGACAGACGCCGTTCGCACTTGGGTAGATGACGGCTCTCTCCGTCAGGTACGCCCCGACTATGCGGCGGAGGTAAAGAGGCACACCGTGGTACACGAGTGCCTCCCTGATGCAACTCCAGGGCAAGTTGTTGAACGCGTTGGAGATATCCAAGGACACCGCCAACGTCACCTCACCCCGGGCGACTGCCTCCTCCGCCAAAGAGTGTGACTCCCCTGGTGTTGCACACGTTCAAAATTCACGGTAAGGTGGGCCGTGTGCTTGTCTGCCACTTAAGTGGTGCAAAAATAGATATCACGCCCGGCCGGAAGTCACTTTCAAAGTCAGGCTGAATAACAGATATTATCTTGTGTAGATGTTTGTGTTCGTTACAGTTCAGCGCCAAAAACATCGCTCCAGGGTCAAACGGCACTCCTGACCGAGCGTGGATCCGGACCCCTACTAGGAGGGCAATTCTTGAGCATGTGTGAAGCTTTCCAAATATTGAAACCAGGAATACTTCTGGTCCCTCTCCGCAAGAAAATGCGCACCGTCCGTCTAACGACCCATTATATTTTGGTTGACGAGTAGTGCAAACTATTTAGATGATCATAGGAAAACATCTTTCAATCCTTCCCTCCCTTTTCAACAAAAAATTTTTAAATTTGCTAATAATCATCTACTTTTGACGCTAACTGTATATTAGATTTTATTATCCTCTTTACGATCATGCAAGTAACAAACGAAGTTTCGGGTTTGGACATCAGAGACATACATAACATAACATAAACTCACGCCTATATCCCCGAAGGGGTAGGCAGAGGTGCTAGCACCCACATTTCGCCAGTTTATGTTTAGGTCCCAATGTAATAGGTGGCGAGCCTATTGCCATTAACCGGGCACTTATAAACCTGCGATAAATACACACATAACTTCGAAAAGCATCGAAAAGTCATTGGTGTGTGCCATGGTGAAACCTGGGATCAAACCCGAGACCTCGTCTCAGCAGTCCATTACCCAAACCACTAGGCTACCGCGGTTATCCATCTATCTCATATCCATATATCATATATATTACATCAGAGACATGTATTTACTTAACTAATATTTAGCTTTTAAACTTTAGCGTTTCATTATATACTAGCTGTTGCCCGTAACACCGCCCGCGTAGAATTCGAATTCCTTTCCAACTTCTTCGTGGGGAAGTTCCCTCGGATAGCATCCCCGTCGGCAATCAGGAGTGGTTATGTCGGTTATGGTTCGGGTCTTAAGATGCCGGGGTATAAAATTGCCTAAAGCATCCCACACTCCCCGGCTGTCCCTGGGTCATCTACTGTTTAAGATGACCTCCTCAGAAGTGGAAAGCATTGTGTGTGATTGCTTGGGAATACCGTCCAAATTGAGTAGACAATAAACTTTTTTAATATTAGTATGATGTTTACGGGAGTTAACGCTATCATGGTATAGGTACTACATAGTACCTACCAAAGGTATGTTAATGTTACAACACAGCAATTGTATACTTAACTCATAATTGATGAAGTAAAACATCCATAATACTTAAATATACCTTTATTTTAATATTATATTGTTTATTACATAAGGAAGATATAAACTGGGTCCAAACTAAAAAAAAAGTCTCATGATTACTCACAAAACAAAGTAGAATGACTGAATCAGATTCTATCCTCAATGATTAAAAATAAAAATAACGCCACATGTATTACCAAAAGAATGGCAACATTAATTCCATTTATAGAAACTTTCGTTAGTGTATATTATACTATATTTGTCATTAGAATTAAGTTTACAGCTATCATTTTAAATGCTGTTTATAAATTTATTTTTCATGTTGGTTCTACTCCTTCGTTTGAGACTGGTATCTATTTATTTAGGTTAGTACTCAGGCGCATCGCTGGACGAATATCTTATTCGTTACTTGACATTACGAAGTTACATGATTTTCTATTTATGAATAAATGATATTACAATTTTAAGTATGTTTTTCGACAAATTATATGATAATTCAGCCCCTTACGTATTAACTTCCAAAACAGTACATAATAGTGCCAAATTGTGGTTATTCTAAAACAAAACGTTGTTTTCTTGTGATAGTCAAGTGAAACTTATGCTAATGCAGTGATTTATCTAGTCCAAATTTCTAAGAATAATGATATTGTTAGTAGATTTAATCTACATGCATGAACTCTTACCAAATGGGACATTAAATTAAATTTATGAATATAAACTTTCTTATAACCTAGCTCAAAAATGGGTGGGAAATAAAAAATATGTAATTATTTCTATACTTACCCACTATGGATTGCAATCCCCCAAAGTATTCGTAAGCATAAATTAATCTGTATGACTGGTCTAACATCAAAATATTCTATAATTTACCTTTGAAGGATTACAATCTCCTCAAAAACGTGAACGAATCATTTTGTACTTTGTCCGACACATGTTAAAGATTCGTCTTATACTTTCTTTTATAGTTCAACAACAACAATACAGGCACATGACTAAAATTGTATGTAAGCAATACACAGAGTTAGGGTTTCTGGTTCTTAATTTTTTAAACAGTTTTTCACAAATAGTGATGCAGAAGTTATTATTTTAATTGTTCATTTGAATACCAATTAATTTAGTGTCTAAAGGTATTCAAGCATAGTTTAGAATTTCATGAGAATATGGAAAAAGGCAATATTGACTAATTAACGCGTTATAACTAAATCCAGCCTACCTTCTCGTAATACTATTCTTGATTGGAATGAATAACTTCAGCAACGTGTGTGTACTATTACTTAGTTCAGAAAACAAAGAGGGTAACATACCCTTTAAAAAAATATAACAGAAAGAGAGTTGAGAGGGTACAGATATTCAATTTATGAATAGAAATTAAATATTAATAACTTTATTAACAAGGGAAATTATATTAACTGTTATGTAGCCGTTTTTTATGAAGAAAATTCAGTCAAAATAGAACCTTCGGCTAATCAGAAACCCTAAAGGATATTCAGCGATTTGTAAGCAATTTCTCGGCGGAGAAAGTTCACCAGTGACGTGTGCGCTCAGGACCTCTGTGATCAATTTATAAATTGCGGAAAACACGCACAACTTTTAATCCGCTTTAAGGAACGTTTTGAACACATTTTTTAATTTATTAATTTCATTTAATAAATTGATACCGACAAGCTCAAAAAACGATTATATCAAATACAACATGAAAAATTACTATAAGTACGCAATGATAGAACATTTTGAAGAGCTAAGAGTCCATCGCGACGTCACTGAGTACAAGCCGCCGAGAAATTGTTGAGAAATCACCGAACCAGTGTGTAAGCTGTCTAACATGAATGCATTTAAGTAATATCTAATAGGCACATAGCTATTGCGGGTGAGTTTATATCAAAATATATTCAATCGAACTTTTTGTTACTAGTCTTGTAACTACTCTATCGTCTTTGTGACAAGGCATCTTCACACATATTGGCTACATGCCTATTAGACCGTACTTATTCGTTTCAATACTGCACTGCTATAAAGCTAATTATAATCTTACCAACAAAACTTACGGCTTTTGTTATCCATAATAAAGAAATAAGACAAATATTCTGACTTAAAACTAGGTAGCATGTTTTTTATATTAGCGAATGAATGTAGACAGTGCAGTTTATGTAATAAGGTAGAAATTGCCCACAGGGCAGAGGGGGGAGCTCCGGCGTGAAGCGTGAGGCACCGAGTGGCGGCGGGACGCACCAATGTCTTACATTATACGACAGTTCTCTTCGCCTTCGCGGTGCTCTCCCAACTGTAACATTTAGAATGCATTAGTATGATTTTGTTATCAACATGAATGGCTATGATGATAATGAATTTCAGTTGGGTAATACAAGATATTAGTGTCCCATACCTGTTCACGGCGCGGGTACTTGTGCGCTAACTCGCGGTGTCTCTGCGCGCTAGTGCTCACCTGTCGTCGTTGTCTCTCCGACACTGCTACTTCCTGTACGACAAATCATTACTTTTAAGTCGTCGTTTTGATGGTTATTATAGTTAGTTTAGGATAATTTGATAACGTGTAATAATTAAAGGGAAGTTCATCGGGGAAGTTTTAGAAAAGGGACAGATCAGGAGTAACCGACGAGCATGCATGAAGAATGGGATTAGGCGCACAATGCCACATTTTCAAAATGAAATGCTGTAGCAAAATGACACATTCGCAAAATGCCCTTTCTCAATATGCCACACTAGCAAAAGGCCATATTAGCAAAACACCACACTAGCAGAATGCCACACTATCAAAATGCCACATTATCAAAATGATACATTCTCAAATGATAATTATAAGTTTAATATAATAATATGCTTTAGTGACAATAAAAGTACTTTAGTGACAATAAAAGAGTGACTTATTGGGATATCCACTTATTGCAAGTAGGCCCATGATTTATAAATAAAACAAATAGTTTTTTTTATCAGTATTTATATGGATCATTTATTTATTTATTTATTTATTTATTAAATTAGATGTTAAATATCACATGTTGTTAAGAATAAGAATCATACTATAATAAATTACAAAAATTATAACGTTTTCAAAAAGTAATTTTTTTTGTATAAATTTCAAATTAGGTATATTTAAAATTTTAAAATGTATTTTTTTGTAATTTAGTCTACGCTGCACCTGAAACTTACACAAAGATCAGCTTATTGATTGTAAGCGGTATAATAAAAAGAAAAACATTCAACATTCCGGCAGTGTTTTCATTAAACTTTTGTATCAATTTTTTTTTTGTTCATCGAAATGAATGTCTTTACTTTTTCGATTCTGCCGGAACTTATGAAATAAAGATTGTTGATATATATTGTCCCAGTATTTACTTTCTTGCTGCAATTTGTATACGAACAGATATAGTGAAGGTTTTTTTGGGATACGTCTGTTAATGCTTTTAATTTTAATAATTGCTTTTAATGCTTTTAATAATTTTTAATTGCAGACAGCTCCAACATCGTCCTGGCAATGATTGCTGACAGGTTGGACTGCCCTTACATTAGGCATTGCTGTCAGAGACACGTCCCGCAATGCCGGATGTAAAGGCTATGTAATAATTTGACATTATTATTTGAGTGAATGACTGACTGTTATATATATATTTTTGATCATGTCATAATGTATTAATTGATTTATTATTGCGTATTGTTTATCATTATTGTATTAATTATCTATTAGTGTCAATTTAATTCCATATTTTTACTCAATTAATTAAATTACTGAATCTAAATTTTTATAAAACCAAATTTATCAGTTTTCATGTCCTACATCGCTACGTATATGGGTGAAATTTACCTGAATTCAATTTATTTTATTTTATTTATTTTTATTTTTTTTAATGCGGTGATGCCAGCCTTCGAGGGCATTTGTGGTTCTGTGTCTTTGGTATGCACAGCTCAAAACAGATGGAAGTAGTTTTGGATACCATTGATTTTCGTAATAGGTTTAGAATTTTTTCATTTCTGGTGTATTTGGTGAGTTATTTATTTTGTAACAATTTTTTTATATTGTTCATCGAAATGAATGTCTTTACTTTTTCGATTCTACCGGAACTTATGAAATAAAGATTGTTGATATATATTATTTTATTTATCTAGGTCGCGTTATTCATGAAAATGCGCATGGCATATTGCGAAAATGGCATTTTACGAAAATGGCATTTTGCTAATGTGACATTTTGCGATGTGGCGTTTTCAGAATATGACATTTTGAGAATGTGGCATTTTGCGAAATTTATTATGTGTCATTTTGAGAATGTGGCATTTTGCGAAATTTATTATGTGTCATTTTGAGAATGTGGCATTGTGCGCCTAATCCGAAGAATGTAATGAGATTTAATATAGCGAGAGTAGTATGTCAGGATCGTAGCAAATGGAGATCCGTGAACTCTACCTACCCCTATGGGAAACTGGCGTGATTGTATGTATGTATGTGTAATAATTAGGCCTCCTTCAATTACAATATATAATAAATAGCTGGCAAATCTTGAAAAAAAAAAGTCGTCAAAATGGGAAAAATTTCGCGTCTACGCATGGACCAAAGAAACAAAAAACGTTTTTGCAGTGAGATAGCCGTCAAGATGTTAGCCGGTACATAATAATTTGTAAATAACTTGACCAATTATTATTATAGTTATATTTAGAGAAACCATTAATTTAGCAATGAACAAACAAATAATAAACAAGAGCTGTGGTATAGAAGGTACCTCCTGGTCGCTGTTGAGCAGCGCGGTGGTGAAGGAGTCGGCCACGAACCACTTCTGCCCCTTCATGACGATGTCGCGCGGCGGGTCGTGCTCGGCGCCCACGTCGGCCGACCACACCGTGGCCACGCCGCCCGCCTCCAGCTTCACCGTGCGGTGGAACTTGAACAGCGTCTCCTGGTCGCCGGCCTTGCGCACGATCTGGTAGCCGCCCAGGCTCAGCTCCTGCGGAACGGGATCAGCGTTAACTCTCACAGCTCTTCCGAGAGTAAAAGACCCTACAAACATCGTTGAGGTCCTGCTAGGATGCTGCTAAACATCGGATGAGGCTCTGGCGCAAGCAGGCTGAGTCAAGAGGAAAGCATGTTCTAGAGCATCATCCACCAATCAGAAAATGCACTGGCTAGTAAAAGAGTTTGACTCAGAATCGTAGGTTTCGTTGGGTCGCCATTATACTCGTAGGCATAGGTACATATCGTACAGCTCGTCGAAGTAGCTAAAGATCAACATTTTGAAAAGTTAACAAATTTGCAAATTGAAGATCATTGCTATATAAGTGTCCACACCTGATCTTAAAGTCGTATACATAGGTTACACTAAAAGTTTCCGGAACTGGGCACTTACATAAACAATATTTAAAAATTGATTACAACATTTGAAAATAGAACTCTTTGGCTGTAGAATACAGTTTGTTTCATCTGACTGTCTTTTGTTTTTACCTTGTGGCGCCATTTAAAAAATTGTGTGTCTACATCAACATGGATTTAACTCGGGAAAATTTTCGTAGTATGATTTTCTACGATTTTAAGTGTAATTTGACGGCTCAACAGAGCATCGCTCGGCTTGAAACAGCTTTTGGCGATGAAGCTCCATGCAAGACGACTGTTTATAGCTGGTTTGCAGAATTCAAGCGTGGTCGTATCAATCTCTGTGACGAATCTCGCGATGGTCGGCCGTCCACCGCTGTGACCAACAAAAACATCGATGCTGTGCGCCGTATGATTGAAACAGACAGGCATGTGACCTACCATGAAATTCGCGCATCCTTAGAAATAGGCATGAGTCAAATACAATCAATCCTACACAAACATTTGGGTGTGAGAAAGCTGTGCTCGCGGTGGATCCAACATAACTTGACCGAGGATCAAAAAACGGACCGCGTCACTTGGTGCAGTGCCATGCTTACCAGATTCAACGAAGGTGCGTCAAATTTGGTGTGGGACATAGTAACAGGTGACGAAACATGGATTTATTGCTACGATCCCAAAACAAAGCAGCAATCGAGCGTATGGGTCTTTCAAGATGAGCCGAAACCAACCAAAGTGGCGCGCGTGAAAAGTGCATCTAAGCGGATGATTGCTTCTTTTTTTTTAATAAAACTGGACACGTGGCTACTGTTGCTTTAGAAAATCGTCATACTGTGAATAGTGACTGGTACACGACCATTTGTTTGCCGGAAGTTATTGACGAACTCCGTAAAAATAACCGTAAACGCCGTATCATCCTGCACCACGACAATGCTAGTTCTCACACGGCCAGACAGACAAACGACTTTTTGAAGGCGAAAAATGTAGAACTCATGAGTCATCCTGCATACAGTCCCGACCTGGCACCTTGTGACTTTTATCTGTTCCCAAAAATTAAGAACCAATTACGCGGCCAACGATTTTCATCACCAGAAGAGGCTGTCGAGGAGTATGAAAAACACGTTTCAGAGGTCACCACAGAGGAGTGGCACAAAAGTTTTCAAAACTGGTTTGATCGAATGAAAAAGTGCATAGACGCCAAGGGAGATTATTTTGAAAAACAATAAATTAATTTTGTACCTTTAATAGTATTTTTTCATATTCATTCCCGAAACTTATAGTGCGCCCCACGTATAAGCTATAACGTTTACGTTTAAATAAGTGTGATAAACGTAAAAAATATTCGCAGCTCCATAAAATAAGTATTACAAAAAAGCACACGAACCTTCTTGCCCTTGTTCCTGATGCGGACGAAGCTGCCATCGGGGCAGGCCTCGGCCACTTCGAGGTCTCCCTTAGCGCTGGAGGTGACGCTGAAGTCGTTGAGGCTGCGTTCCTCGCTCTCGTCCAGGAGCGTGCGCTTGCGCGCGGCGCGCAGCGGCGTGGCCCGGCGCGCGGGGGTGCCGCGCCCGCCCAGGCCCAGGCCCACCGACGCGCTGGTGGAGGCGCGGGACTCGCGCCCGGGAGACTGCGCCGTCAGGTTCAGCCTGTGACAGGTAACCATACGTGCTATAGTTATCACCTAATTTCCCTGCAGCCGTTTATAGAACCCAGAGTTATGGAACTATTTACTTGATCAAGATTTAAAAAATACTTGAATTGGTTCAGGCGGGATTCCAACCCGCGATCTTTTCCTTACAGAGGAAACGCTTTGACTAGTGGTCAAAGTAGTGGCTTAGTAGCCACTGAACCTTCGCCCGAAACCATTCAAATTCTTCTATACATCTATCTAAACTATTTTCTTGTACGGAAATAGATCCGAACGAGGATTTTTATTTACAACTTTTTTTTAATGTACGCAAAATCTCCACGTTGACCCCCACCACCAGGGCAGCTGGGGGAGGTTATGTCGGACTTGAACCGACTAAAACGCACGCCGACTGTGTGGGCCGCAGGTTACCGGAGGTGAGATTATCTAAGACATGTCCCTCGCACCCCGGCCACACTTACACATAACTATCCGCTTATGTGCTTGTGTAAGTTCAATAAAGACTGTTACTATAAATAAAACTACGATAGTGAAGAGCTATCTGGCAACTGACTTAAAAACGTAGTGTTAAAAAATAACTAAATATTTATATTCTTACTTCCTTACTTCTAATAACCCGCTGAACTTCTATCTTACGCAACACGGCATTGTAGTAAATTGTGACGTCATGTTAAAGTCAAAGTTACAAGTTGACCAAGTTGAGTTAGCATTCTGTTGTCAATGACAGACATGATTTATTTACCAAGATGTGATGTCATTATAGACACACCCAACCCAGTCGACTCATTTTCGATTTTGTCAGAGTTGCTTATAAAAAGTATTATAATTCTTAAGGTATTTTGATGCAAATCCCTTTAAAAGCCACAGTTTGAGTGAATATAATTTATAATTAAGTATTCATGGATTAAATTGAGTCTAAAGAGAGATGAATCTTTGGTATCATTCATAATCCTATAATCATTAAATCCCGACGAAATGCCATTTAAGTTAGTTACGATTATAAACTACCCATGTCTCCTGGCGGGTAGTCGTGACTCGTGGTTCATATGGAACTTAACTGGTGGTACCCGTGGTGGAACACATATCACAGATGTTAGTCTCGAACACAACTGATGTCGTTGAAGAGCTTGCAGTGGGACAAAGAATTGTTAAGTTTTCCTAATGTCTCAAGGTTGATCTAAATCTGTACAGCAGGTATCGCGTTGAGTAAAACATATCCAACGATAGTATAAAACGAAGTCCGTTACCTGTCCTCCTCCCCTTCGATGAGCGCTCGGTAGGTGGCGATCTCGAGGTCGAGCGAGATCTTGATGTCCATGAGCGTGGCGTACTCGCGCAGTTGCGCCGCCATCTCGTCCCGCAGGCGCGCCAGCTCCTGCTCCAGCGACGCGAGGTCTTCGGCGTGACGCGCGCGTTCAGACTCCAGCTGCCGTTCCAACTCACGGCAGCGGTTCTGTACAATATTGTGAGGTTATTGACTACTATAAAGTTACACAGTTAAAACACTGTTTGCTGAGTGTATAGGCTTTCACGGCTAGTGTTCTAGTACCTGCTGATCTACGAAAGGCTCAGACACAGGCTGGCTTTTCAAGTTGAGTTAAATCAGTAGTAATCATTCAATCAGTGCGAAATCCAGGCTCTAGGGATAAGATTTTAGATGCAACCCAGACTATAGAGCGATGTTGACGATTATAAGCAATAACATTACGTCAAATAATAAGTATCAGAATACTCACGCTAAGTGCGGCGTTTTTGTTCTCCAGGTCATTGAGCGTGGCGTTCAGGCTGTCAATGCGCGTACGCATGGTGCGCAGTTCTTCCACGGCCACAGTCGCCGCGGTGCTGTTGCGGTGAGAGGCGTTCTGCAGGTTCTTTAACTAAAACAAAATATTTATAATTATTGTATTGTGTGTGTAAGAAACCGGAACTATCTAATACTTAGTAGTAGGCATTAATAGTCATAATAACTGAAAACAAAAATTGCACATTCAATAAGACTTAGTTTATCACTTAAATTTTTAGCTTATTGCTTTTTTGATCTAATTATATTCATTATGTTTTTTGCTTCAGCTGTAAGTATCTTCTATCATAATTACGAGTATGTAAATTGTCTTAAAACAAATAAGCTTCTTTTTTTTTCTCTTTAAATAATTCATTATAATAGATAAAATATAAGAGCTATAAACAGACTGTACAAAATATTAATTTTGCAGTAGAATTTTGTGCCAAGGCGGTACGTTCCGCCTCAACGCTTCACCGGAAATAAGGGGAACTACAAAACAGTATAAATAAAGCTATCCTTTCAAGTTAATCTACATAATTATTCAAATTACTTACTTTATTCTCATAGAGAGCTTCAATTTCATCGCGGTTGGCTTTGACGTTCGCCTCCTGCTGTTCGCGTAATTCTTGCAGACTCTGCTGCAGCTTAGCTTCATACTGCTGTGCAAGACGCCCATCTGAAACAACAGAGAGTCTTATAATAACTAAAAGCTTTTTGCGTACATTACTTTGATTAAACGACGAAATATGTGGATACACATGCGGACCCCGGACTCAAAGGTCAAAGTCAAAATACGGCAGGGATTAGCGCAAGGATGATGATGATGAAACATCTATAGTAAATGATCTTTACCAATTAGACCTGTACATTACTTTCCTGAACGATTAACTAATTTTGGGTGAAGTCAAGGGTGACTATCCTTATATGTTACAAACAGTTCTATCTAGGACCAAGACGATCCAGCACCTGTTCTATTTGCCGCATAATAAAGACTTGGAATTCTTTACCAACATAATTATGTGTTTCCTTCTTCATAAAACGCTGGGTTCTTTCAGTGGAGCGAGAAAAAAATGTCGTCAAGTTGAAGGTTATCATGTAGCATTATTGTTATCTATAATGGTGATTCCTAATTTCCACTTCTCACTTATACTCTTTGCTTACCGTCATGCGAGGTGAAGACATATTGACGTGCCGTAAATTCTCTCCTCTGAATCTTAATTTCGTGTTGAAATGTGCCCTTGCAAAATGGATTAGACCACAGTAGACATATTTAACTATGCATATTTAAGTACTACTGATAACACTAACAACAGGCCCCAGACTAAACTAGGTATGAGTCACATTGCAATCAGTAATAAGTGTCTTGTTATACTACAATCTAATTGTACTTACCAATTTCAGTGATCTCCACTTGACGCCTAGTGCGCGTTTCCTGCAGTTCTTGCTGGAACACCTGGTCTTTGAAAGAGAGCTCCTCACGCAAGCTCTGCACTGTGTTCTCCATGTCGATACGGCAAAGCATCTCCTCCTCCAAAGTCTTGCGCGTGTCCGCGTACACTTTGCGCAACTTCTCCAATTCTTTACCCAGCTCCTGTAAATAGAATGCATATTTGTAAGATAATGTTATTAGGGTGTACCGCCCTGCTATCGAATTGCCGTGCCTATGGTGCAGGCTTTTCTCTTAAGACTGGGCGGTCAGAAGGTACTCGCTACCGGAAAACCGACATAGCTATAATAAACAACAAGCTGCTAAGTTCTAAAGTGTCAACTTTGTAGGATAATGATAATTTGTAAGATCATTATTTCTTTTTCTAGTTTGTATATGTATGTAGTATTTTAATTTCAAATTTCATTAAGCTACAGGATGTGCAAATAAATAAACAGTACGAACCCTGGCCTCATCTTGGAATTTCTTCTTATCAGCGAGAGCAGTGTTGTATTTGTTACTTTCCTCGGTGTAACGCGACTCATAATGACGTGCCAAATTTTCTGCTTGTGTACAGTCCTTGGTCTTCTTGTCTAAGCTGCAATTAAAGTAGTTCTATATTATATTAGCTTTACCCTGTTATTGTATGTAGATAGCACGGTGCATATCTCGCTAGAATTGTTCGTGAAAACTAAGAATATTGAATCATCATTACATAAATATTCTTAATTTTACTAAACCGTACATATTTCTTCAATGCCAAATTATGTAAATAAGTAAACATTCCGTTCTTGTAGAGACGACTTTTAAAGAACAATGCCGTGACATCGGCGTGAGGTAATCCTAGTAGCTAATAAAATGGTGTTTCCATGTTCCTCAATGTTGCGCAACTCACACGGAATGTTTTTGTAAATACAGCACTATCCGGTTCCCGCGTTTCTCGCCTCTGACATTAATAGATATTTAATATGCGTACGCTCAAATTTCCCGCGCATCGTGAGGCGATGTTTAACAATAGTTCAAAAAGAGCCACGGAAGAATTTATCAACACGTGTTTGCGTTTACGATTTAAATGATAACGAAAAGAAGCATACAAAAATATATTACTGAGAATATTATGCGAGTTTATCTTTACCCTTATCGATAAAGCTGATATTTGTCTGTCTGTTTGTGTTGTGTGCCTGTCTGTGCCCAAATTCCATCAGTGTCACAAATATTGGTAGGTACAAGAAGACAGCTCTCGCTGAAACCACAACTGAGACTGTTCATTCCAGCAAGGTATTACTTTTGTATTTAGGGTGACAAGAGCGATTCGCAGTCGTACATGTATGACGTCAGGATGTTTGTGGTTCTAGTAATAGGTAATATGGACTCTTTATATCAAACATAACACCTACTATTTGATATTCACAGACAACCAAGGTCAACTATGAAAATAGCGATTACTTACGTACTACTTCTGTGGTAGATATTAAACTTATGTGTATCTATGCCGTAATTCACGGCAATTCTTTTTATCGTGACAATTCTGTATCAGGTTTTTAGAAACATCTAGCAATGTGGGTCATCAATCACGATACGTTACTAATAATCTTGTTAACCTCTCCTGCTAAGCTATATCTGCGTTTGTCAGGCGTGGGTTGTGTACGGAGTAGGATTATCGTAGTCCGATTTATTACATCAATAACCTATATCTACTAACTGTGCAGTGCTATCGGTCGGTAACATGCCCGTTGTCGACGACTAAGCTATGAATCTATTTTGGTATCTTGTTAAATCACTATAAATAAAAACTTTTCAAGTGACCTAGTTTTAGCAGTATCATGGGGACATTCGTTGACATAAGTGCTTAAAAAGTATCGTACCTAATATTATGTTTTATTCTTTAGATATTATCAACTGTGCGATGTGGGAGGCATATTTACCAGTTGGGAATACCTTGTAGGTATATATATGGATATAATAATACAGCTCAACGGACAGTTACCTATGTAAATCATTCTATTCTAAGCGAGTTCTCAAAAATTTATGTTTTGATCACATATTTTCAAGAAATCGTCATTGATAAATTCGTTCGTCGAAGGCTACATTGATGTCATACGTAAATATAACTGTTACGTCATCATGGCCCATTGCTCATGCTTGACCGATTTTATTTGTTATGCACAAAACGTTGGTAGTAAAATAATAAAATTTATAGATACTTATATACTTGCTTTCTTTCCTATATTTTTATTTTTTGTTTCTACGAATTTAATACGGAAAACCTGGATAGATTTATGGTTATGAAGTCAATAAATAATCATGAATTAGAAGGACATAAATATTTTGTGAATAATTTTCCATTTAACAATTACATTCTTTTTAAAAAACGGTAATGTAAAACATTACTTTATTATAATTAAAATATAGCGGTGTCATCACACATACCTCGCCCTTATCACAATTTGAAGTAAACAAGTGCATATAAAGAATATTTCGCGCATCAGTAATCCCAAATTATATTGCCGCTCATGATAAGAGGCTTTATTCTTAACTATTTATAAGCATAATCATGTAATGCGCATTTTTTGAATTAGTTAAAAGTAGGTTACTATTTTTCGATTTTAATGAATAGTTATCACTTGTTAATGAAAATGTTGTTTTACTACTTAGTCGCCTCTATGAAATGATTTTTAAATTTAGATTAAAATACATTTACATGTGTATTCATTCTTAATTTTATCTACTTACTATCTGTCTACTTTGACGCAGACTGTACATTTTACAGAATACCTTTAACTGTGAATTTGAAAACTACATTCGACTGTTTTGATGAAGAAGGTTGCATGCGTATGCGCGCATAAGGTTAACTTCGGACTCGTCAGGGTCAATAACCGTTCGAATATCGCTAAACAGAAACCTGATCAAATCTCAGCGCTTACCACCTACGACGTTTCGATATTGTCATACGAACTGCTTATTTACACATAGTAGGCAAAATCCAAAAATCATAGATTTTAATTGCGAAAATTTTAAAAACGTCCTTAAATTAGAAGCGTTAGTTCTAGCTTGATGTAGCACAATCTCAATGTTGTAGAACGCAATTATTTATAGAAGCAGGAAAACACATAGAAACCTCGTTATGTATCAGAAAAAACGGAGAAGGAAGTTCAGCTCCAAGGTGAAAGCCTCGGATGCGACTAGGAACAACGCTGAGTTAAGTTAATGATTAATCAGAGAAAACTCAGAATCAAGAAAAATAATGTGACGTAGTTATTAAGTGGCCTACACGATTACATCTTGTAGAATTAAAGTTAAACAAATATAGACATATAATTTTAGCTCAAATTGAGATATGACCCAACCTTCCAATGCTTCTATTATGTTATTTTTACTATTATGGTTCAGATAACTTGTCAAGATCATGATTAAATTATAATCGCATCTACGGCTTTGATGGGTGACCATAAAGAGTGCGGTTTTTAAAAGGAAAGGTATGAAAGTAAATGAAAACGACAAAAATTATAACCTTAGATAAGAATGAAATTGTGCACGTTGTAGAGAAGATATAGTGTTGATGCGATTGAATTAAACTAGCTGTTTTGCGCAACTCCGTTCATGTGGAACATACAATTTTATCTTTAACTAGCTGACCCACCCCAGCTTCGCCCGGGGTATATTTTGAAGCTTCATATACCTTTGAGTCCGTATGTTTTAGTCTTCAAAATATGTATGAAAAATTGCCGGATTTGTTAACATTTATTATCAATGCTCCGCTCCCTTAAGTAGTAGCGTGATGATATATAGCCTAAAACCTGCCTCGATAAATGGACTACCCAACTCTGCAAGAATCATTCAAATCGGACCAGTAGTTAAAGAGATTAGCGCGTTCAAACAAACAAACTCTGCAGCTTTATAATATTAAGTATAGATGCCGAATATGCCGAAGAAAAGTGTACTATTAAAATCACATAATTAACATATTGCAGACCACTGCTGGACTTAGACTAGAGCTATTCTGTACTATTTTAACAAAAACTAAATGTTGCATACAGATTGCTTAGCATGTACCTATATTACGATGTTAGGATGTAATTAATATACCATCGAGTACCCGCATACATATTTATATAACACAACGACCTATCCACGATAAAGTATAACTAATTCTTGGTACCTAGTGTCTTTGAATTGCTTTTAAAGAACCAATTACGGCGATCACGATTACCCTTCTTCCGTATGCCTTAAGTTTCGGGTGCGTCCGTGCGTCGGGCAGTAAGCAATTATATCATTGAGTGGAATGAGTCATAACAATTTCTCCATCTTTTATATGTTCGCGATAAGACTTTGGTCAATAAGTAATTTCAGGATCCCGGTCAAATCGTTAAACGGTCAAATCAACTGGCCTAATTTTTACTTGACATCGGATAAATCTAAATGAGAGTTGTTTCACTTGTATGTATGTATGTGCGTTCTTATATCGGCTCAAATACAAATTATAGCAAAATATTTAGATGCCTACTGAAATTATCTACTACAACTATCAACATAAGCCAGTGAAATGTTTGACTTCCGAAAAGAATGAGGAGACTCCCTGACCTAGTTGCGAATTTCGCGTGACGCAAGGTCGTGGCTTCGTACCCTCAACGTCGCTTTATGACAGAGCGATAAATTAAACAAACGAAAAATATTTTGTATTTTTTACAGAGAGATATATTACTTAGATGTATTCCATACAAGCTGTTTCATCAATATTATCACTGATAAAATTGTACCGCGTGGTTTTACTGGCTGTCATTCGGCTGTTGTATCTGAGGCTTTCAAGAGGATAGCCTGCGTCAGGGCCTTGCCTGACAAACGGCCGGTGTACCGGTTTGCAAGCGAGATTGGTAAGGCCCTGAAGGTTCTGGTGAGGTCTCAAATACTCACCCTGTGGTTTCATTTGCCTTACTCGGTTGTCTTTCTGACATTGATGTTTATGTTACGTTAATGCTTTCTGACATTTTTCGGTATTGTTCAGATCCTAAGGATCATAATGAGATGAGAAATAGTCTAAGGCCTTTCGCAACAGGACTAACAAATGATAAAAATTATTTCTCAAATCGCACATTCAGCGTTTATAGGGCATTCAAACAGGAACACACTCTTCAGATATTTTTTATACTACTTAGGTGGTAGACCAGGACACGGCCACCTAAAGGGAAGTGGTTACCATAGCGTATGAACAGTAGCTTTATTATTAGTGTAGAATATAGATAGATATGCACACTTGAAACTATAACATTTACTTTAGAATGTAAAACAGTCTGTCTCACCTCACTCTCAAGTTTAGCACTTAATGAGAATATTCACAATCATGAACATGGCCTTAACCTCAAGTATAGGCCTTAAGACTTAACTGTATAACTAACTGAGTGTATGAGATTGTAGGAAGTTCACACAAATGTTACACATTGAAATTGAACTATTTTCAAAGGTTTCGATTATGATAAAAACTACTCAAAATAGTTTTATTTTTCAAACGACTTCATGGGCAAGGAACAGTAAAAGATGACAGAATTGAATCATGTTAAACTATAGTATTCTATGATTTATTAGAACAGATGTGAATAATACTTCTGGAAAACTCCAACAATTCCAGGAATCTAACATCTGGCAGTCTAATATATTTTTTGAGTAATTGAATTCTGGATTTCATTAGATACGTGCATAATTGTTTAAACGTCACAGGCGCTTTTAAGGAGAATATGTACTGACCATTTTACTCAATAAATTTAAGTAAACCGTGAGAAATCAATTGCACACCTACTTATTGTAAAAGATAACAACTATAAACAAATGTTAACAACAGACAATTTTCTTAGCATCAATAAATGAGTTGGCACCTTTTCCATAATGGCATATTGTTAAATTATACGTAATTATGTGAATTTTGTATCAAAGGTGCTTGACCTTCAATGGCACTTTGTATCAACAACAGATACCTAAAATGGTTAAAATGGTCAAGGTGATGTTAGGATGTTCAATACCATCACAGATAGTTTGAAGAATGGAGTTTATATGGAGATTAGCCCATTTAATAGGTAGTTAAGTAATTCAATGGTCTCACTACCATGGATGCCCAGCCAAAGACAGTGTAAAATGGAGGAGTAAAAACTAGAAAACTGACCCCGGGTCACATCAGTGAGTGGCCACAGATGCGACTGGTATTAACACAAGGATAATGAAATGATGAGTCAAGTTATTCAATTGGGAATTACTGTTAAAATATATAAAAAAGTATTTCTCTTACAAGGGTAGGCACGTATCTGTTCAAGTTCAATTTAATTTTATTTAATTATATAAAAGCCACCTATTACATTAGGACCTAAACATAAACTGGCGAATGTGAGTGCTAGCACATCTGCCTACCCCTTCGGGGATATAGGCGTGAGTTTATGTTAAGTTATATAAAAGCCCTCTAGTTTCATCCCTGTATAATAGCTTCATGGCTGCTGAGCTTCCTTTAAATTAAGTCATCATCAATTTGCTCAGTGTGTGTTCTTCAAAACAAACCTTGACCAACTTACTATATATATTTTTGTAGTCAAAACATAGCAACCATTCTATACAAGTGCCATTATTAAACTACCAGTCAACAAATTAGACAGTAAAAGTTACTGAAAGTATAGCTAAGTAACGCTATAATAACATAAGTCCACATGATTAAGAAAAATAAATCTATATTTGAGACAAGCTCACCTTGACACAATTAGATTACTAACTGCGCCTTCCTCAAGCTAAACATCACCGTTTAATAGTATGTCATAAATTTGAAAATAGTAATGTTATATCACCTAGATTATTTTGTTTCTAATACTCAACCTACATAGGAATTCTTCAGACTAAAAAATATGTCTATTTATAAAAAGTGGTTGACATTGATTCATAAACATGTAAGGGACAGTTGTTTTTGTATTGTAATGCAACATTATTATATGATATCATTGTGGAGGTCATTGTTTTTTTGGGATTGAATATTTTAAAATGTGAGTGCATTATGTACATACATTTACAACCTTTACCTATAGAATATTGTTAGATAATATGTATAAAAGGTAGCATTGGACAATTATCCTAAAGTTATGTATGTGTGAATTTATTATCAGCTGTGTCAAGCATGCTAAACTATAAATAAACATATAGTATTTCTATGATACTTCATGAATATTATATGAGTGATTAGTTAATTACATAAAGATAGTTTTGTTTATAAACAATTCTATACACTCACGGAATGGTACACAGTGTATGTATATGTTGCTATTGTTATAGTAAGGAATGTCATTACTTTGGTTATATCGGGCTATGATGTCACTATGTCGTAAAAGCGAGGTCGGCCGCGCTCGTCACCGCTGCCGCTAAACTCCGTTGATGACGTAAACTAGTTATAAGGTTAGCCAGAATAGTTACAAACACATGTACTGGATTTACTAAATTACACCAATAAGATCACAATTAGAAATATTTATTACTCACCGTTTTTTCAAATCATCATTCTCCTCATATAACCTCTTTAGGTCGATTTCTAGTTTTGCTTTTTCGCGCGAAGTATCATCTAAAAGTTTGCGAGCATCTTGTAGTTCATGCTCATAGATGCCTTTTATGTTAGAAACCTCGCGTGTGACCACCTCCTGTGTAGATTGAATCTCTCGACGCAAGCCGGAGTTCTCACTTTCCAACTGTCGCACTTTATCAATGTATGCAGCTAAACGATCGTTAAGGTTTTGTAGAGCATCTTTTTCTTGCAGACGAGTATGCCGAGTAGGGCTCAATGGACTATTCGGCCGGCCGGCTGAACTTGAAGGGCGGCTTCCCACAGGAGTGCTCGACTGCTGCGGGCTTTGCACGGACGACACCACACTTATATTAGACGACGATGTTACAGTCTTTTTGGTTTTTGACGACATTGTTGTAAATCTTTTCTGTCACAATAAACAGTTCTAACATGAAATAGTTCACACAACCTACACTTCTTCACCCAAGCAAGCGTAGAAGGCGCACGAAACGAAATGCAATAGCCGCAAAGTCAAACGCTAAACGCACCAATCAAAACGTATCAAACCCAAGCTTGTGTGGTCACGTGACCATTGAGTCATAATAAATGTTACCAAAAAAAATTATAGAGTCTGGCCAGCGAAAGATGGTACAAAAATACTACGACAAATTTGAAAAAACAACATGTTTTAACCGATTAACTATACTTTGGCAAAACGAAGTTGATACCCTGATTTATTATTAATTTGTTTATTAGGTATGTATAAAAACCAGTTTGGACATGAACATGGAACTACTAGAGATAAAAGCATGAAGGTTAGTAAAAGGGATGTGGGGAGGGGGAAAGAGGTGAGCAGATAGACAAATAGAGAATCAGGTAATTTAAAAGTAGTATTGACTCAGCGCTAAAATTTATACGTACAATTTTCCTAAAACAGGTCGGTAGGAATTTTATCGAAAGTGTACTTTTAGGTATTTTACTTGTTTTGGTACCAATAGTAGACATCACGAAATTTGCCAGAAAATATAGCCAAAATACGTAGACAATGGGCCAAGTATGTCACTACCTACCAAACTTAATAATAATCATTATTAAAAAATAAAAAATCACACGTATTAAAAATCAGTACTTCGAAAGTCTATATCAAAGAGTATATAAGAGTATCTATATGTTACGCTTTCCCGCCTAAACCACTGAACTAATTTTGATTGAACCGAAACACACTTGCCCTTTCTCCACAGCAATACCTACAGTGAAAAAGTACTATTGTGTTTTCAATATATGTAACAACAAATTCCAAAAAGTGCAATCAATCAACAGTACATACGAAGACTTACAAGAGTTTAGTATGGCAGCACTTTCCATCATTTTTACATCTGAGAAAGCAGACTGTAGATTACTATCTGTCAGTATCTGTTAGTAGGTAACACAAATAAAAGAGGAGGTTGGTAGGTATCTGTGGTGAAGTCAGTGATGCCATTTACACGGCAATTTCCGTATAATACGACAATTTGAGTCTTTTTAGCACAAAAACACAGTATACGGCAGGATAGTCATTGCCGTGTTCTAAAACACGGCAATCCAATGATTACTAATTTTCCCATAATTTGATTAATACTCGACAAGTTCAGTCATTATAACAAGTGTTAGTAGTTGTTTCTACTCATTTCTACTACTTCTATTAAAAATACTATGGTCATGACTCTATACGCAGGGAATTCCTGACACGCATTCGACATAGTCTATGATAATTGCTAGGTAATTTTAATTTTGAAAATACTTATCATTTAAACTATATTTTCACTGCTCTTAATTTACTTAAATTAATGAGGTTTGGTGTGTTAGTAAAGTTTAGTATTAACATAGATAGTGAGGAGGTAGAAATTTAGGACACGTTAAGAAAGGAGTCCACTTTTGTATGGACGTTGGTTTTTTACTCCCAATAAAATCCATCATTGCTTAAATGCCATTGATATATGTAGGGTCGGTAGACTAAACCACATATGTCAAAAAGTCATACTTTTCAGGAATAACAAATAACTAAAAAAAAAATTATGAGGGGTATTTAATTACATTTTATTTTATTTTTTTAAGTTTACAATACAATACTAACATGCAACGTAAACTTCTGTAAATATAAAATTAAAAGAGTCGTTTTTTGGTGACTTATGTAATTAGGAACAGCTATCTTGTGCCTAAAATTGTGACTTAAGGGGAATAAGAACAGTGCAGATGTATAAAAAAAAACAAATGAAAACTTAAATCTAAATTAATTTCTATTTTCTTTTGAATAAAGTAGTTAGGTAAGTAGGGTACGTGTAAAGACTTTGTAAAAAATAAATTATTCATCATCTTCACTGTCTACAATATCGGGGTCAGTATTCCTCAAATCATTTGCAGTAGGCAAATCTCTATAAAAGCTGTGGAAAATATCAGGTATTAATGTGAATAAAGATATTAAATCGTCTTTTTTGTCCTTGGATATCGGTAAAGGCTGTAACGATATTATGGGAATGCTATCTGGTACAACAGAACCTCTTCTTTTCAAGTTGAGTTTAAAAAAATCTGTTTCTTCTTCCAAGTCATTTTTGTAAGAAATAACTCCGTATTCGTTGTCATACCGCAGCCATCTTTTATCGAGCCACTTAAGTTGTCGCCCATCTATATCTTTGTGTCGTAATACTAACGGACCCTTTAGCAATGAAGAGAAGTCAAAAAAATCTGTATTTTACATTTCGACCACCTCAAATTTTTTGCTGCTTGATCTTATCAATTGCATCCAATCGTGCGGATGATAGATTTGCAGTTCGGTTTTTTCTTTCTTTTTACAATAATCCCATGGTCGGTATCTACTTCTAAATGGCTGTGACCAGGAATCATAAATTTGTGATCAATAATATCAATGTTCAATTTTTGCGGAGCCCAGGTAAACATTGCACTTACATGAGAGTTTCGGTTCTGGCCCCCACAAGTATCAAAATAGAATATAACATGCTTTTTATTTTCTGGAAGATACGCTTGCATGTGCTTAAAAAGACAAGAGGCTATTTGA
Organism: Eilema griseolum; assembly: GCA_963662185.1. Taxonomy (NCBI): domain Eukaryota; kingdom Metazoa; phylum Arthropoda; class Insecta; order Lepidoptera; family Erebidae; genus Eilema; species Eilema griseolum. The sequence continues at coordinate 11,922,404 of OY759230.1, forward strand.
TTAGCTCCTCTTGCAGCAACAGTTTCGTACCATATGTAGCAAACAGCTTTACCAGTTTTGTTGTCGTGTACAGTTAAATTGAAAGTTCACAACTGACGTTTGTAGAAAGCTACAGACGAAGATAGCGCTGTAGTAGGTAAACACTGCTGCAAATCAAAATAGTACACTTGAACAGAACTATCATTTTTGCACATCAGCTGTGTTTCAATTTTCTTCCTGTCGTAAGCTTGATCAGCAGCAGCAGGCTTGTGTTCATTATGTTGAGCAAGTAACTCAGCTTTGGTCTGGCTATCTTGACACAACTGAATTTGCATTTTATATCTATCACACGTATAACACGTATCGGCACGAGGTTTTTTGAATGATAGCCCTAATTTATGGAACTCTTGGCTCATTCTGATCACCTAGAAAATAACATACTTAGTATTTTGAACGATATCGACATACGAACATAAGAATTGCATTTTTTTTCCAAAAAAAATAAAAAAAACATTATGAAATGCAAATACAGTACTTTCTTCAATACATATTTTAATTCGAAAAGTTCTCAGACTTACCTTGAGTAGATGAAGGTTTTAACACTATCTCGACTAATTTCTTTCCTCGGCGATTATCCATATTCAATATGAAAATATGGTATTTTATTTATAACGTTTACACTCAACCAAAGTTTTCAATGATCGTATCACTACTGAGTGAATTAGCGTTATACGTCTCGAGCAACACATGCACTTCAATATTTTTAGTCAATAAATTATATTACTAATGAACTACCGTCAAGCTAGCAAAATTATAACGTCACCCACTTAACGTCCCTAATCACATAAGTCATTAGACATCGTCTTACCAAATACAAAAATGTTCGTGAACCTTTTGACATATGTTGACTTGTGTTATTTATAACATCGTAAGATTTGAAGAGAGCTATAAGGTTGAAAAAGTACACATTAGAGTTCATATTGCTATGACCGACTATGACTTACGTGTTTTAGTCGGTCGGTGTATTAATTTTATTGAAAGTGGTTGGAATTGTAATAAGAAAACGCATTTTTTTGACTTATGTGGTTTAGTCTACCGACCCTACATATAGTAGCTAAAATTAGAAATCAGGCATCAGCTAGATAATAATTTTTAAATCCTGCATTTAAGAGAAAAACTAAAAGTTATTTTATATTAACAGAAATTTTAATTTGAGAATGACAATACTATTTTATTTTTTTATAGCAATTATAGCTGTGTTCACTTGGTCACCACTGTCAACTGTCGCTTAAAGTTACTTTCGAACCATGCTCATAAGGGATTCGGTCCGATACTCGGTTGAGAGTTGTACGTTTTGAGGTTATATTTGGCTTTTTCTACACTATTGTCCTTGTTTACACTCGGAAAATAAGTGTTTGTGTTGTTTTGGTGGTGGAATAGTATTTATAAGGTTAGTACTTTCCGTATATATCGGCGTCCGCGCTCATTTCAATGGAAACGAGCGTGGATGTACCCCCTGACGGGGGCGGGGGTAAACCTCCGGATTTACCCAAAAAAAACGGTAAATCGTTCTGCTGCTTCGGATTCGACGGATCCCGATCATAAAAAGACCCGTTCGCCAGCGGAATCTATTCAATCCGTCTACTCAAAGCCGGGTTACGATTCTGACTCTAAACTCGAGTACTCAAGTACTGACAAAGGTCCCAATAACGTATATGTCTCGAGATTGGAGCAGGACCCAACAAGCGGCTTACCATTCAAATCTTTGAGGTTTGCTCAGTTCCTGTTTAAAAACAAGGTCGAAAACATTAAAACGGGAGGGATTAAAAACATTGGCCGTAATAGGGTGTGCGTGGAGTTCGATTCGGCAGATGCAGCAAATTGTTTTTTAAATCTTGTTTTGCTTAAAGACCACAATTATGTAGCCTACATCCCGAGCTACAGCATATTTCGTATGGGAGTAGTGAGAGATATTCCCACTGATTGGACGTTGGAATTAGTTGGGGGTATATCTTCTACTGCTGGAGAAGTGGTGAGAGCTAGACGTCTCAATACAAAAATTACAAGAGACAATGTTTCTGTGTGGGCTCCATCAAACTCTGTGGTTCTAACTTTTTTGGGTCAGGTCCTTTCGGATAAAGTGTTTTGTTTTAATGCATCGCTTCCTGTCTCTCTTTACCAGCTTCCAACAATACAGTGCAGGAATTGCTGTCGATTCGGCCACATTGCCAAGCAATGCCGGTCAAAACCCCGATGTTATAAGTGTGCACAATCCCATGCTGGTGATTCCTGTACTGTCGCTGATACAGGTATTTCTTGCTTTTTATGTTCTGGCGGTAACCACCTCGCTACCGACAGAAGATGTCCTGAGCATAACAGGCAAAAATCTATAAAAATTATTATGTCTGAGGAAAATATAAGTTATGCCGAAGCCTCTTCTAGACTCCCTCAGTCTCGTAGACCTCTCTATTCCGAGGCTGCTGCTAGGCCCCAAACTCCTAAATATTCTTCTCTCATTTCTCCTCCTGCCCCTTCCCTCTTGTCTCCTCCTTCTGTATCTTATAAAAAAACTATTTCCCTCCCTATACGCCCAAGGTTTGTTCCTGGGAAATCTTTTGATGTTCATGAACACAATGAATTGACTAATTCGCCTACTTCTACTCAACCCAATGGGTGCTGCATTAAACCTCCTACAGAGAATACCCCTCTGGCCACTCCCAATGACAATCTTGTCCAACTTTTGCTCTGTTCGTTAATAAATATACTAACGAAAATGTCAGATGCTCTACCGCACGACGTTGCCCTTCTTGTAGAACAATTACTGGAGATTATCTCAAAAAATAATTTTAACAATGGTTCTCAATCTCCTTCAATGGAACTGTAAGAGTATTCGTCGCAGAAAGCCAAATCTTATTGATTTAATAAATCAACACCAACTTGCTATCCTTGCTATTCAGGAAACCTTACTAAAACCTATGTCCCGTTTTAGGATCCCTGATTTCTTTTGCCTGAGAGATGACAGAGACGACGGTTGGGCGGGGTGTGCTCTGCTGATAAGGAGAAACATCACATTCTCTCAAATTCAACTCCCTGCTCATAATGCTGGTTTACACATAGTTGCAATCAGAGCAATTAATATATCTATTATATCTGTATACATTCCTCATCCTGACTTTACTCTCCTATCAGAAGTAAATTCAATTCTTTCATCCATCCCTTTGCCTATGATAGTATTAGGTGACTTTAACTGTCGTCATACCCTATGGGGTTCACATCGAAATGACACTATTTCCACATCAATACTTAATATTCTAGATGATTTAAATTTATGTGTCTTAAATGATGGGTCTGCAACCCGCAGGGTTCCTCCTACACAAAACATCAGTGTCCCAGATCTATCCTTGTCTTCTGATTCTCTAACCCCACTCCTGTCTTGGTCTACTCTTCCAAATACTCTCGGTAGTGACCACTTCCCAATCTTAATATCTTACTCTCAGGCTTCTGCCCCGCCTCCCTCTCGCTACGAACCTCTCCTAAAGTACAAACTCAGTAACGCCAACTGGGAGATGTATTCTTCTTCACTTGATACAAAATTGACGTCTCTTCCTCAACCAAACCCTTCTAATTTTCTCTCCATATATGACTGCCTAATCGCAGCAATAAAATCAGCTGCTGACTCTTGCATTCCCCTCAAAAAAAACCCAAACTGCTCACCCCCTCCCCGCCATGGTGGGATTCGGAGTGCACAGAGAGCGTTCAGAAACGCACAGAAGCTGAGAATAAATTTGCTCTAACCTTGTCTATGACAGATTACGTCAATTTTAAGAAGACTGCAGCTACTACATCTAGACTTTTATAAAAAAAAAAATCACTAGCCTGGCGTAAATTCTGTCAATCCCTATCCCCCAGATCTCCCCTTTCTTTGGTCTGGTAAAGGGTTAAAGCATATAGAAGAAGCACAGTGGATACATTTGTTTCAAGTAATGACCCAAATTCTTTTCTAAATGACTTTTTATCTAGTCTGGCTCCTCCATATGTACCTGAATTTGATTGTGTTCCCCTCTTGCACTCTCCCAATCTAACCATTACTCAAGATCATATGAATGACATGTTTACGTTTAGCGAATTATCTTGTGCCCTTAATCATCTCCAGGATTCATCACCTGGTATTGATGGCATTCCATATTCATTCATTTGTAAACTGTCTGACTCTTCGAAATCTTTCTTCCTTAGCATTCTTAATGCTATCTTTCTCTCCGGTCAAGTTCCAGATTCCTGGAAAAGCCAAATAGTTATTCCAATCTTGAAGCCTGGGAAGGACCCAAAAATTTCTTCCTCTTATCGCCCCATAGCTCTTTCCTCTGTCTTGGCCAAAATTATGGAAATTCTTATTAAAAACCGTCTCGAATGGATTTTAGAAAACAGACAATTATTAGCCCCCAGTCAATACGGCTTTAGAAAGGGCAAAGGAACACTGGACAGCCTAAGTATCCTGATCTCCGAAATTCGTTTGGCCTTCTCTCGTAATGAGCATACTATAGGGGTTTTCCTAGATATCTCTGCTGCCTATGACAATGTCCATCTTCCACTACTCAGGCAGAAAATGCTTCAGCTGAGTATACCTGTGAGGTTGGTTCATATCATCTGCAACATGCTTATGTGCCGTACAATATCTATTCGATACCAGGGCAACACCCTCCCTTCTCAAGTGGTCTGGAAGGGCCTTCCTCAAGGATCAGTCCTTAGCCCTATCCTCTATAACCTCTACACTCGTGACCTAGATTTTTCTGTCAACTCTTTTTGCAAAATTCTGCAATATGCAGATGATGTTGCTCTCTACTCTACTTCCCCATCTTTTTCAGTGGCTGCCGCCAATCTCAATACCGCTCTTTTTTATTTAAATAATTGGCTCTTCGAACATAACCTCTCTCTCTCAGTTCCTAAATGTAGTGCAGTCGCAAACGTAACACGCCATACATCAACCTCTCTGTTACTAATGAATCAATCCCAATCCTAAACTCCGTTAAATTTTTAGGTCTTATTCTAGACTCTAAACTGATAGATGCTCCCCATCTAAAATATGTTGAAGAAAAGTGTGAGAAGGGTGTGAATGTCATGCGATCTCTGTCTGGGGTCCGGTGGGGTTCTCACCCCTTCTGCCAAAAACTTATTTACAATGCCATTTCCATTCCCATGCCATTCTAGTCACTTTGACTACGGTACTTTCCTACTTGAGCCATGCAACATATTGCCACTTTCCAAACTCGAAAGGATTCAGTCGAAGTGCCTTCGCATCATAACAGGTGCCATGAAATGCTCCCCTATCAACGCCCTCCAAGTTGAATGCAGGGAACCTCCACTCCATCTTCGTCGGCAATTTTTGTGCGACAGGTTTCTCTTTAGTGCAGCCCATATTGGTTCTCATCCTCTACTCCCTATACTACAACAATTTAGTCTCTTGGTCTCTTCTTCGGATTACTGGAAGAATAAATCCCCTCCTCTCCTCATAAATTCACATAGAAAACTGGCCAACCTCACAGTCCCTATCCGTCAATTTCCTATAAACCCCCTTTTTGATCTGGACTTCCAATCCTTAATATTTCAACCAAGAATTATTCTTGATTTTGGCATATCCAAAAAATGCACATCAGCCAATCAAAGTCTGTTGAACATCTTAGGTAGTGACTGGCCGGATTGGACAACCCTATATACCGACGCTTCGAAATTGTCCCTAGATGCTCCAGTTGGCTCTGCAGTATGGATTCCCAAATTTAGAATAATTCTGAGCTTTAAAAGCCCTCCTTATAACTCCATTTTTACAGGAGAATCTATCGCTCTCCTAGAAGCTGTCAATTATGTAGAATCACATAATCTTCATAAAACACTCATATTGACAGATTCTCTGAGCTGTCTCTCTGATTTATTAAAAAATCCTTTTAAATCTAAAAATAATTTTCCACTCACACTCAACATAAAAGCCATGCTGCTCAGATGTCACATGTCTGGTATCGAGGTGATCTTAGCTTGGATACCCAGCCACATTGGCATTTCCGGTAATGAAACTGCGGATTCTTGCGCGAGATTGGCAGCCGGTACAGGATGCGATGCATACAACTACGCTTTCACTCGGGACCTACGCACTTTATCCGGTTCTTGTCTGGATAAATCTTGGAATGATTTATGGCAATCCTCTAAAATAATCAAGGGTAAATTCTATGGATCCATACAACCATCCATCCCTTCTAAGCCATGGTTCTTTAAGAATAAACGGTTCAACAAGTTAACTACCTCAGTTATAATACGCCTTCGTTTAGGATTTGTCTGCACACCAGTATTCTTGGCCAAAATTAGAGTTCGAGACCACTCTCTATGTGAGTGTGGCTTGGATGAAGGCAGTCTCGAGCATATCTTCTACGCCTGTCCAAGAATAGTTGTTCCATTATATGACCTTCTCCCAAAGCAGATTCCTCGACCTATAAATTTGGCCTACTTACTTACCCTGGTATCCTCCCCCTTTATCAAGATCCTCCACAAATTTATCTCTATAAATGAAATTAAACTGTAACCCCCCTCCACTCTTTTCATCTGTAATATACAGTGCTAATGTTCGATGAATACAAAATATAAGCTTTGTATTCATCTAAACCCTCCCTATCCCCCACTATATAACTAATCTAACCATGAGCTATTTTTTGTTCAGGTTGGCAGAATCATCGGTAACTATATAACCGATGCAAGGCGCCATTTAAATAAAATAAGAAGAAGAAGAACCATGCTCATTTTTGTAAAGTAAGATATCTACATACATTTACTGTGCAAATTACACTTTTATCGGGTTCGAATCCTGGCCATTACACTACCGACGTGAACCCACTCCTAGCACAAGCAAATTAGCTTAGTTGGAGGGGTTAAAGAGAATATTGGTAATAGCGGTTGCTAATATTCATTATAAAAAAAAAAAACAAAAACAAAACTATATGGGACTTCTTACTAGGTCATCTTAACTAAAGGATCAGTTTTTTGCATTTGGTAAAAGATAGGGCTGTTTAACATCAGACAGATATATACAACCCAGACTCAGCCTCAAATGCATAGCTCGAGTCAATGTAAGCTGAAAGCCCATTGTTAAATACAATTCCCAGGGTTTGACAACAACCCAATCTGAGCTTTGTCTTTGGAATAATAGTGATTTCACGACAGTCTATCTGCTAGTTCGCAATGGCCGCAAAAACTGTTAGACCATCTTACAAATTTTACGTTCATTTCATCACAATTGGTTGAGTAGATCGGAGATATGACCAAAAGTCACGATAGTCGACATCCTCACGGTTGGGAGACTAAATAAAATAAAATAAAAGAGAACACGGAAATTTTGTAGTTTTTATTTTTATCCCAAAACACGGCAATCCAGATCCCAAAATACGGCAACTTAAAATTTCGAGATGGCAGCCCTGGGCGAGGTGATCAAATCGTAAAGTCAAAAACCTGATAAACTTTTAGGTTATATTTTAACAAGAACACAAGAAAGTGTGTTTGTATACTTTTGCGTTTCATCCCTTATTTTATTAAATGTGTGCAAATAACTAAAATGGCTGACATAGACAACTTATTTGACTGTTTTGAAGAGTCACCAATCAATGAAACTTCTGTTCATATTCCCAATTTAAAAAATAAGAATGATAACAATGCGTAAGTTGCATATAAATTTTATTTGTACGTTATTTTTATCAGTAATGAGCAGGTGAATAACGTATTTTGAATGTTCTAATTATAGAGAATCAGCTGCACAATCATCTGAAGCGCTTAGTAACAAACGTACTCTCGATGAACCAGAGGATGATTCTCAAGTCGTCAAGCGGTTAAAAAACGAAGAAGACGATTCTGATCTTACTAGTGACATAAAGTAAGTGGTTACACCGGCTATTGTGTACAATTTTTGTTAATCTTAGTCCTATGCTGTCTGGGATTTTTAAACTGAAAATTCTCTCCAGGACACACCTCATTCTCTGTTGTATTGGACATAAAATAGTTTACGATATGCTTTTGCTCACAGAAATGCCATGTCTCTATTAAGTGGTACTCCTAGCCTTTAAACAAAAAGAAAAACAAATGTACTGTTATTGGAAAAAAAAAAGTATTTTATTTTATTTCATCTAATTGTGTATTTTGTTCATAGCTTAAGTCTCCTGAATTCCCGCATAGTCATCCATACATTAGAAACAAATGAGGGTTGTACACACGAAGTGACAATACCACCAAACCATGAATATGCACCGCTCATGCCACTATCGTCGGAACCTGCCAAACACTACAGTTTCATATTGGATCCTTTCCAAAAGGAAGCTATACTGTGCATTGATAATTTGCAATCAGTGTTGGTGTCTGCTCACACTTCTGCTGGAAAAACTGTAGTGGCAGAGTAAGTACAAAAAGTTTCAAAATCTAACGGTGAAATCAAGAATTGACTGTACCTGATCTAACTTGTTAATTAGATGGAACATGCTTTTATTTGCATTATTTTTCTACCAATGACTGTACTAGAGGAAAGTCTTTTATTACTTTTTTAGTGTGCTCAAAATCCCCGAGGAGACTCCTACCACCGAGGCCAGTGGGGGAAGTTATATCGGACTTGAACCGACTACAATGCACATTGATTGTGTGGGCCACGGAGCTGAGATTATCTGAGACATATCCCTCACACCTGGGCCAACAGTATGTTAATACTTGAAACAGTTTCGTGCTATATTAAATAGACCAGCTGTTGCCTTATGGTTCTGCGGTTCTGCCTATGTGGATGTCGGTTATCGCATCAAAAAATAACATATGTCCTCTCTCAAGGTCTAATCTACCCCAAATTTCATTAAAAATCGGTTCAGCACTTTAGGTGTGAAAGCGTAACATACAGACAGACAGAGTTAATTTGGTACCTAAAATAATAATATGGATTATGTATAATTAACTACATTTTTTAGAATTTTTGTATAATGGATGTTTTTTTACCAGGTATGCTATTGCACTATCATTGAAGAACAAACAGAGGGTCATATATACTACTCCCATAAAGGCTCTGTCCAATCAGAAATACAGAGAATTCTCTGAGGAGTTTCATGATGTGGGTCTTATCACTGGTGATGTTACTATTAACCCTTCAGCTTCCTGTCTTATCATGACTACAGAGGTAATATTTCACTTTTTTTACTGGCATTAGAATTATCAGATATCTGTTTACAGCCACTCTCATAACGGACATACAAACCCCTTTACGCTTACATGTTTACCAGAATACTCATAATTTCAGTTATATTACTACTATTATTATTATAAAAAAAGAAAAAAAAAAACTCTGTGAACATTAACAAGTGCTGTGATATGCACGCATCAGCTTTTAGCTGCTAGTGCATGACTAATAATAATATTACAGAATACCGCGGCTATAATTACTTCGTGTTGTGTTCCCAGTTGTGAGTAGGGTAGCCAGAGTTCACGGGAGAATTTGTGCTGTCAGTGGAAGACTAAAGGCTTGTCCTTGTCTTGTCTTCTACTGGCGGCACAGAAACTCTGTACTTACAGGGTTGGCTCCTCTGGTATTACATACGTCCATAGGCCACGGTAACCACTTTCCCTTAGGTGGGCCGTGTGCTTGTCTGCCAACCAAGTGGTATAAAAAAAGCCTAAAAAATGGGACCATGTCTTGATATTGCTTCCAGTTAGTTCAGATTAGATTTATTGTAAATATAGCATGGTTCTCGGCAGAGTAGAATTTAAACCACCCCATCTCTTCCCATGCGGTGTTGTACAAGGCGACTAAGGGATACAGCCCAGATTCAGCCTCAGATGTATGGCTTGAGTCAAAAATAGTTCCCAGAATATGGCAATAGGCTATTATGTGGGACCGAATGTAATGATTAGTGAAATGTGGGAGTTAATTCACCTCTGCCTAACCCTCCGGGGATAAAAGCATGTATATGTATGTTTGTAAATACATATCATACATAAAAACACACAACAATATTGGCACCGAGCGGGATTCGAACCCATGCCTTCTGTGTAGCAGTCAAGCGTTCTACCACTACGCCACAGAGACCTTCACGTTTGTCAAGAGTTGTATATATATAGGTAGATATATAGAATCGTTTTATTTGTTCAAAACATGTGTGTACATACAAAAGCATGCAATCGTATATAATATATAGTCCAGTCATGTATTTATATTATACTATTATTATATTTTAGATTTTGAGGAACATGCTGTATAGAGGATCTGAAATTATGCGTGAAGTGGGCTGGGTCATATTTGATGAAATCCATTATATGAGAGACAAAGAGAGAGGTGTAGTATGGGAAGGTATGTGAAAAATTAAAAAAATATTTTATACTTTTTTATTTTGTATCTCTTGCATTGTATTTCTGACATTTTGTGTCTGTCAGTTTTGCCGCCCATTTTATACTTAGTTAATGTTTAATTTCAACAGAAACATTAATCCTGTTACCTGATAATGTCCACTACGTGTTTCTGTCGGCCACTATTCCTAACGCGCGCCAGTTTGCCGAGTGGGTGTGCCGCCTGCACTCCCAACCGTGCCACGTGGTTTACACAGAATTCAGACCAACTCCATTACAACACTATATTTTCCCTGCTGGTGGAGATGGCATTCATCTTGTGGTTGATGAAAAGGTGATTGAAGGTTTTATTCATATAGCTTGTACAGTTATTGTGTTATAATTGTATATGAATGATTTATTTTACATTTTTCATACCTGTGCTTAGGATTTTTTTATTCGAAAGTTCCATTTGTATCTGAGTGTCATCACTGTGACGCAGGCGAGGACACGGGGCTGCACGCACTGACCGAATGCCCGGCGTGGGAGACGCTGAGGCGGGTCCTTGTGACGGCCCTAGGGGTGAAAGTTCTCTCACTCAGAACATTGATCACGATGGTGAAAGTAATGCTCGAGAAGGAGGCGGGGGGGAGTGGGGACGGAAAGAGACTTAGGTCCATCCCGTGCCGCATAGACCTCAATGAGCGAAGGCAATTTGGGCGTCGATGGTCGCTGTCCGTATGAGTCCGCATTTAGTCGGTATGAGTCCGACATATTAACCCTCACTGACTTCGGCGGTGAGGGAGGAGAGGGGGGGTATCCGAAGGGAATTCCACACGTTCGAAAAAATAAAAAAGAAAAAAATCCAGACCAGCTGGGCATTGCCACACATACCATTGCTACACATATTGCATACAGTAGTAGATATTGAAGTAGAAGAGATATTGAAGGAGAAGTAGAGGGAGACCCTACTGAGTTAAGTTTACCACACTGGCAAGAAAACTATTCTAGATGAAATAAAATATTTATTAATTAATAATGAGGCTTAAGGAACCATTTTATAATAATTACAGAGTATATTCAAAGAAGACAACTTCAACACAGCGATGGCAGTTCTAAACAACGCAGGTGACGCGGCTAAGGGTGACCAAAGAGGGCGGCGAGGGGGCCCTCGAGGAAACAATCAGACTAACATATTCAACATCGTCAAAATGATTATGGAGAGGAACTTTGCTCCCGTTATTATATTCAGCTTCAGTAAAAAAGATTGCGAGTCGTATGCTATGCAGATGGCGAAATTAGATTTTAACACTAGTAAGCACATTTTTCATAATGACACATTATACATATTACTTGGCCAGGTTTTATTCCACTTTAAATGACAAGAGTGTGGGGGAGGGGCGGGGGATAGCAAGGCACACACAACCTACCCCCAAAATAAAAAAATATAAATTAAACCGGATATTAACTTCTTGATGTTCAATTTATAGGAAAACATAAAAGCATATGATATCATTTTATCCCATTATCATAAATTTGAGTGTATTTGCACTGAATAGGAGTCGAACCCGCAACTTTCGTCAGAGCAGTTGATTGTTCAACGTCGAATTTGTACATTATATTCCCTGAAATGTTATGTTTTATGTAATTGCAGTTGAAGAAAAGAAACTAGTAGACGAAGTATTCAACAACGCGATGGACGTGTTGTCTGAGGAAGACCGCAAACTGCCACAGGTTGAGAATGTCATTCCACTGCTGAGGCGCGGCATCGGCATACATCACGGTGGGCTACTGCCCATATTGAAAGAAACAATCGAGATATTGTTCGGATTGGGGCTTATCAAGGTAAATACGTTAAATATAATGCAATTTGAATAGAATATAATATGTTTTATTGATCTTGGAAAATATTTACAAACAATATGTCTTTATCTAGTTGGAGTTACAAATAAGCCTGATACTGGTTCCTAAACTAGGCTTGCGCTTATATTTTGGGATTTATTTGTTTTACATGCGAATACATTTTATTTAACAGAGATTAACTTGAGAATATAGGGGGTTTTGGTTAACTTACCACAATGAATAATGTGTAGACTGACCTATGTGATATTCAGCATGGTAAGTTCACCAAATAGGCTTCCTTTGACTACAAGATAAGATAAAATAATCTTTTTTTTTTTTGCCAAGAAGCCACTATAATCTCGTAAATAGTGGCTTTCTAGCCAAAGGATATAGCTATACTTCATTTGGTTAGTTACTTAACCAATCATAAACAATCCTGATGTGTTTTATTTTTAAAACTCAGTTTATTCTTTTTTTTTTTTTTACAAAGTCATTTTTAAGACTAAAAACCGAAATTGAACCACTAGTTAATCATTTAGTTAGCTTAGTTTATTTGTTTAATATGTATTTTTATAAATAATCGCTGCAGGATTGTTTACCTTTAGATAAGAACCTAATCCAATGAAGTATAATTATATCAGTCCTATATTCTTTAGTCATCATGTAACCCCTCGTTTACACCTGTCTGTCTGTGGCGTGGCGGTAGTGAACGCGACTGCTACGCAGGAGGCGCGGGTTCGATCCCCGCTCAGTGCAAATATTTGTATGCATGAATATGGACATTTGCATTGGTCTGGGTGTTTCTATGTATAATAAGTATGTATTTATAAAAAAAAAAAAAAGTATTTAAGTATGTTTATCCGTATTCTAGATTCCATAACACAAGCTAGTTAAACTATGCTTATCATGGGTCTAGATAGCGTTGTAAAAAAAAAAAAAAAAAAAACAAGTTGCAAACTGGTTCAAGACTTGTAGAAGATTAATCAAAACACAATACTTGTTTTATATATGTATCTCAGATACTTTTTCATTCACGTAGTATGTATAGCCAACAAGTTGTAAACAAGTATAAAACACATTTGGGTTTACACTGTAGCCTGTGACATATTGCAACTTGTTAAATACATGTTTTATACTTAGGTGTAAACGAGGAGGTAAGAATCCGATAAATATGATTTTTTAAATGTTTGTTATATTTTATAGGCGCTGTTTGCAACTGAAACATTCGCCATGGGTCTCAATATGCCTGCCAGAACGGTGGTGTTCACAAGCTGTCAGAAATTTGATGGAAAAGATTTTAGATTTGTAAGTAAACTTTTGTTTCTTGGTTGCTCACCTTTCACCAAACAGGTCACAACATAAGTCGAAGGTGTTCAGAATTTATGCACATAATAGGTGTATAGTATCTAGAATAGTTTTTCTTTGTTCAACCATATTCTCTAGGTGCCCACTAGGACAATAGTCAGGGGTGCGTAGTCTGGAACCTCCACACGGTGCACCATGGGTAACGGAGATGGCAGCGCCTCTCACCCCAGGGCAGACGAACTTAGGCCGAAGTGGGAGTGGCCTTGTAATAATAATAAATAAATAAATGTTCCACAACATTCCACACAACGCTATCTAGACCCATGGTAAGCATAGCTTAACTAGCTTGTGTTATGGAATCTAGAATGCGGATAAACATACTAGATATTTTTTTTTTGGAAATACATACACATCATACATAGAAACACCCAGACCAATGCAAAAATTATACATATTCATGCATACAAATATTGGTAATAATTGAGATCCGGGACTGCGTGCGGTGGTCCGGGTCCGTCATAACCACCCCCAATAAACGACGGGGGTACGAAAAAAAAAGAACGTACGTAAGTACGGAAAAAAGGGTTGTAATACTAGATGTAACTTGTAGTTTCCTTTTTAATGTTATAGATATCGTCAGGCGAATATATTCAGATGTCAGGGCGCGCTGGACGTCGCGGCCTTGACGACAAGGGTATTGTGATCCTCATGATCGATGAGAAGGTCAGCCCTGCGGTGGTCAAGGGCATGGTGCAAGGGAAAGCTGATCCTATAAACTCCGCCTTCCATCTTACTTACAATATGGTAACTATTGTTTTTGAAATATGGATTTTTAGACTAGGAATAGGGTAGTGTCCTAAGTCATCGAATTCTTACCAATACTATTTAATGTCTTAGTATTTTATCTAAAAATAAGCATAGTAAACTAAGATATTGCCTAACTAAACTGAAAATATGACTTCATTATTTTTAATGCCCAAAATAGGTCTAAATATAAACAATTGAAATAAAGCCAAATTTACCACTTGTTAGATTCCTTATTAAATTTCAAATCAATATTATTATGCACTGTATACGTGTAAACGCCACATAGACTGAGACAAAAGCCACATTCTCTTTCACTCCTTAGATTTTCTCTACGTGTCAGAGCTCTTTCGTGAAATTTAATTTTTAAAATCAAATATCTTTAAAACTATTTACACACATACATACAATCACGCCTTTATCCATGGAGGGTTAGGCAGAGGTGAATTAACACCCACATTTCACCAATAATTGTATTCGGTCCCACGTAATAGGGGGTGAGCCTATTGGCGTATTCCGAGCACTATTGTTGACTCGAAGGCTGAGTCTGGGCTGTATATATCTGTCTGATGTTAAACAGCCCTATCCCTTAGTCGCCTTGTACGACACCGCATGGGAAGAGATGGGGTGGCCCTAATTCTACTCTGCCGGAAACCACGCGGCAAAAAACTATTTGTTATCAGAAATTTTCACTTTTATAGGTCAGTATATTATTGTAAAATGTATGTTTTACGATAATACATACAGTAAAATAGGACACAACCATATTAATTTTATTTACACAAATTACACATTGGTATTTTTAAACTATCGCGGTGTGAATTCATAATTATACAAGGTATCAGGACTTCTCGCGAATTAAATCATGGAACTTACTATTTCTGCCGATGTTTCGGATGTGTTGCAGCATCCGTGGTCACGTTTCTGTTACGCATCTCCAATTTAAATCTCTTTAGCATTGGATTCAATCTAGACTTAACGCGATAGTAGATACTAAATCTTTATGTTGTTGTAGTTATACCTTGTAGTCTCTACATTGTTTTGATGGCAATAAATCGAATGTCAACGATTTTGAAGTCTAGTTTAAAGAGTTTTGTACCAGCAGAATCAACACCATTAATACATAAATCATAATTTAAATCCTACATAATCTTAAACAAATTAAATATTGCAGGTGTTAAATTTGCTAAGAGTGGAAGATATAAACCCAGAGTATATGTTAGAAAGAAGCTTCTTCCAGTTCCAAAACCAAGCAGCCATACCAGATCTGATAGACAGTAAGTATTTTTGTTTGTCTTATCATTACTCTCTTTATTTTTATATCATCTATCTCATATATTTATTTTCATAAAATAATGTAATAACCTCATCACCTCATTCCCAAAGGTTTTATCGTCCTATCCCCTTGGGAATAGGGCGATAAGATTCCCAAGGGGCTATCATTGAGAATGGGGCCATAAGGTTTCATCCCGACTTTCCTCAATTTAAATGTATAAAAAAGTAAGCTAAATCTACACTTGAAATGTTAATTTATTTCTATGATTGAATTAAACTACCTTTTTTGACAAGTCCTCCACAACCTTTTTTAGACAAAGTCCTTCACGGTCCAGGCTGTGCGGTTGTGGAATGCGTTGCCTCTGAATATTAGACGTGCACAATCCCTGGCCATATTAAATTTTTTTATAAAAGAACACTATCTGTGTTCTTTGTGACTTTATCATGTGGATCATCAATTGAACTTATCATCAATTGAATATGTGTGTACTTAGGTTTATGTAAAATATTATTAAATTATATATAATGTATTTGTTTGTGTATGTGTATATATATGTAGCTTATGACTACACTACCCATGGGTTATTATTGTTGAGACAATAATTTAACAATCTCCATCTAAAGGTTGCCTGGAAGAGATCGCTTGTAGCGATAAGGCCGCCATTTGTAATTTTTTCTTAATGTTGTCCGTACATGTACTGTGTAATGTGTTTGTGTACAATAAAGATTATTTTATGTTATCTTAATCTACATTTCATTACAATTTTGTTGCTAATCGTAAAAGCCTGTCGTTCACTTATAAGTAATACGAAATCAAGAGCAAGTGTGCCACAATTCTGTGAAGGTGTTTAACATATGTAGTGTGAGCCGAGCCTCACTATACATATGTACAGTGACTCGAGGAATGTTGTGTGAGCCGAGTGGCCTAAAATCACTTGTTCAACTTCTTTTTTTAACCGCTGAGGCATTGAATATTATAAACTGCATAGGTTTTTTTTGTAAATGCTATGAATCTTTTTACTGTATGGAATTGTTTAAATCTATACTAATATTATAAAGCTGCAGAGTTTGTTTGTTTGTTTGTTTGAACGCGCTAATCTCTGGAACTACTGGTCCGATTTGAATGATTCTTTCAGTGTTGGGTAGTCCATTTATCGAGGAAGGTTTTAGGCTATATATCATCACGCTACTACTTAAGGGAGCGGAGCATTGATAATAAATGTTAACAAATCCGGCAATTTTTCATACATATTTTGAAGACTAAAACATACGGGCTCAAAGGGATATGAAGCTTCAAAATATACCCCGGGCGACGCTGGGGTGGGTCAGCTGGTGATAAATAAAAGAAAAATATAATTCGCGATTGTTTATTTACTTGGCCTTGTTTTCATTAGAAAATTATATGCAATCATGTCACTGTTTTGAGGGAACATGATAACATAATAATTTCTAAACACTAGTTTCTATACTAACGAGTTTTAAGGGCATTTGATCATGATCTTATATACCAAGTACAATTATTTGCACTTTCAACAGAACTGAAAGCGAAGCAAAAAGAGTACGACTCTCTGGGCATCGAGCAGGAGCACGCGATAGCTTCGTACTGCAGCATCAGGTCACAGCTCGACCTGCTGGGCGCGCAGTTCAGATCGTTCATCACCAAGCCGGAGTACCTGAAGCCTTTCCTACAACCTGGGAGGTTGGTTAAGGTATGATGATGGATTAGCAAGTGGAATTAAGAAAGAGTAATGTAACGATACCATTCCCATGAAAGCTGTTTGTACATTCTTGCCTCCATCAGATTTGGCAAGATAAGTTTTCAGTTTGAATATGGTTTTAGTAATTGGGGATGAGCCTGTGGGGACAGGAATTCTGACGCCGCAAATTATAAGTCATACGATCGAGCACCCGCCGCGTTCGCCAGTCGCAACCGATCCGGGCAGTAGGTTGAACACGTCAACTCTCAGTATTAGCATTAGTAACCCTGTAGGACCCCTTTGTAGTTCAACTCAGTTGTGTAACCTTGTCATAACCAAATTTAATGCAGTAAATATTTAATCATCCTTCTGACTTTCTTTTACAAGTACTTGTGACCAAGCGACCCCAACAAACCTATTGACGTTAACAAAGAAGTCTTCCCATAAACTACAGAGTAAACATTATGTGTACTACTGCAACATAGAATTTCAATCACAAAAATGATCGTTGAATGTGGAATCTAACCTGTACAAGGAAACAAACATCTCACACCATAATTTATTATTTAGATTATTCAAAATAATATACAAAATTAATAACATTTTACTGTAAACAGATTAAAACAGAGAAATACGAGTACGACTGGGGTATAATAGTGAACTTCAGACATAAGACAGGCAAGGGCCGGCGGCCTCAGGAGGAGAACCCTCTGACCTCTGAAACGTCCATCATTGTCGATATACTCCTGCACGTGAAGAAAGGTGCCGGGGAAGATCCAGAGAGCAATGTACCCTGTCCTCCTGGCGAGGTGAGTATTTACTAAGTTCACTCAGTGGTCGAAATTCAACCTACCACTTGCTCTTTTTCATCACCACACTTTGTTGTCGAATGTAAGTATCATGAAGAAACATACATTTGACAAAATGTGTACAAAAACAAGCCTTTTAAAAGATAAGTTTTAAAAATATCTCACAAAAATTCAATAAAATTCAGTCACTGAGCAAACATACATGGCAACTCCCGCTACCGTTTCTAGATTTTGGTAAGATTATGGGTAGCGATGATACTGGGAATTGGCATAGTCAATTCCATTTTTTTTTTAAATTTATGTTTTTAGGACAGCCATTGGTTAAATACAACAATACAAATACACTTTCAAACATACACTTGGGATACTTTTTGGTTGCTTAACCTTTTAAGGCAGCCACTGCATGCTCGATTTGTTGGTCGAGTACAATTTTAAAATCAAAAGAAACTAATTTATTATTATAAACGAATATTACAAAAATTACAAAAAAAATAAAAAGATAAGCATTAATTAATTTGTCACAATGAGTCATTAAGTCGTAATATCCATATTTACACTATACTCGTAGTTTTATAATATAACATGTCAATTAATTAGTATCATTATAAATTTATTTACATTACTTAAGGTTTATTTTTATTATAAATCTAGTAACATATATATTCTATTTTATTAGAATGGCTTTTTTTATGATTATATTGCAGGCAGGAGACGTAGAAGTCGTACCAGTACTACATACACTAATAAATCAAATAAGTTCTCTGCGCGTGTACTATCCCAAAGACTTGAGGCCGGCGGACAGTCGCAAGTCTGTGCTTAAAACTATTGGCGAAGTAAAGAAACGGTTCCCCGACGGTCCGCCATTACTCAATCCTATAAAAGATATGAAAATCGATGATTCCGTGTTCAAGGAGTGTGTGAATAGGATAAAGCAGTTAGAAGAGAGGTAAGATACTATAATAAAAATATATTGTTCCGTATCTGGGGTCATACGGGGTCCGAATATCCACGCGGATTTGCCATTGTCATTGTCCATCCAGTGTCGATAAACCGAAAAAAGAATTAGTATTAAATAGCTGCAAACTAACATTTTGGCAATATAATTAATATGTTTAGTTACCTTGGGTGACTGTTCATAGTCCCTTTGTAAAAGGGCAAACATCCCAACTTGTTATATTCACTCCTAAAAATATCCAATAGTTGCCACTGGTATTGTTCTGGAACCCAAATGAAACTCCTTCCAGAGCGACAGCCATCTGAGCCGAGAGGAAGACCTCTTAGGATTTGTCGCTGTTCGCAGATTCGACCGTCTATCAGGAGGCCCCAAAAATCTTCACGAAGCCTTGTACTGCTGTCAATTGTGCATTAACTACCTTTAATTCACCAGGTTGTATGCTCATCCGCTCCACAAAGACAAGAGCCGCGGCGCCCTCACTGCCGCTTACGACAAAAAACAGGAGTTGTACGAAGAATTGAACGTCACGAAAACAGAACTGAGGAAAGCTAAGAGTATACTGCAGATGGACGAGTTGAAGAAGAGGAAACGTGTGCTCAGGCGGCTCGGGTATTGCACTGCCGCTGACGTCATTGAGATGAAAGGACGTATCGCTTGTGAGTTGAGCAGGTTAGTCACTTCATGTTGAATGTTCAATTCTTTTTAGTTAAAATTGTTCAACTGAATTTATTACAAGGACGTTAAAATCAAAAATGGTCCTCTCTTTCAATGAACTCACTTCATAGCTTGTTATACAATACAAAATTCCACAAGACTTACCGTTTTAACCTTTAATATAATAAATTGATTTGACTTTACAGTCCCTAGGTTATGTTAAAACGAACTACTCCTACTGTACATTTCAAGTACTTCGATCAGACCTTTAAAACATGCAGTATGGTCTTATCACATATCCCCCCCCCCTCTCACTCTCTCTTAAAACAGGGTTTAAAGTTAAAATGTGTAAGGAAGATGTACTTAAGTAGGTTAACCGTAAGAGATTCTTTGTTAACACTTCAAACAAATCTCGTCAATGCACAAAACCTCTTGGCGACAAATACTCTTCAACAGTATATTTTCATTGTGTATAGTGCTGACGAGCTCCTCCTAACCGAGCTGATCTTCAACGGCGTGTTCAACGGGCTGAGTTCCGAGCAGAGCGCGGCTCTCGTGAGCTGCTTCGTGTGCGACGAGAACTCGGCGCAGTCGTCGGCCAGCGGCGACGAGCTCAGCCAGGTGCTGCGGCAGCTACAGGTGAGCTGGGGACCTGGGGTGGTGGTGATAATACTTCGGGGCACGTATCTTGGACCTAAGTAGCGAGACGAACAAGGCTCTGCCGCGCTCAGACTGATTACTCTGCTTGGTGAATTTGGTATCGACAAAAGACATTTTGTGCCATTTTAGGTTCAAGATATATATCCCGAGGTATACCTATAGTAGTGTCTCCAAGCTCCAATGCTAGCAAAGTATCGACGAGACATGCAGCAAGTGGCGCTCAACAAGTTTGGCAATACGATATACCACAAGGACACCATCGATCTCCAACAGCGACCGCGCATTGCGATGTGCGCGGCGACACGGGGACAGTTTCGACGTCAGATTTTTTTTTATATCTCTTGGTTGGCAGACAAGCACGCGGCCTACTTGATGGAAAGTGGTTACCGTGGTCTATGGACGTGTACAACACCAAGGGAGTCACACACGCGCTGCCAGCCTTGTATGTACAAGTTTCTGTGCCGTCAGTGTAAAAGACAAGCAGGACAAGCTTTTGATCTTTCCACTGACACACAGTATTAGAATAGATCGATCTAGTTGGACAAAACCTTAAAAAAATAACCTTTAATTATATAGTAATAGATACCATTTCTGCAATCTGTATTAACGTGTGAATCAGAAAGCATAAAATGTGGATAGTTTAAAATAACAAGTAGACGTATTAATTCGTAAAGTGTAACATTCAAAGCCCCTTCTTTGTAACATCATCTGTACACATGTTTCTACAAATAAATATATCTTTATCTTTATCTAAAAAGTGATAAAGATTTATTTTTCTTCAGAATATCTTAAAACTTAGAAAGTTATCTAGTCTTTTTCAGATCACAGACTTGCAGAGATTAGTTTTAACATTCAATGAATTATTTTGGTAACATTCACTTATTGCATTTAAAAGCTAATAAAAATAATATCTTCAAAAGACATTTTTGTGGTATCACAAATAATTTTAACATTAATAAAACTCTTCTTCGCATTAACAATTAAGTAAGGAATAGTTCTAGTCTTCAATTCTACTAGTCTAATATAATTTAAATTGCAGTCGTTTGGTTAATAATCAGTTATTTATATAATTAACTAAAATACTAAGTAAAAAGTAGTTATGCATTTGACACATTATTTAAACAACATAGTTAAGATATACCATCTGACCACTTTAGAAATTTAGGATATTTGCACTTTAGCATAATTTGAATATTAAATTATGCCAAAGTACAAATTTGCTAAAGGAGTTGTCCAGAAATGGTTTTTTATTCTTGAAAAAATCCAGTAGCGATGAACCAAATATTTTTGGATAGTGTTACATTTAACTAATATTATAATTTATAAAACTGAATTTTAATGGCCTGCAATTTTGAGAAAACATAGTTTTTAATTTGGTGTATTTTTTAGGCTGAATACAAACAAAACTTTTGCCGCCTGTGCCTAACAAACAAAATAAGTTTGACAACTTGTCACCGATGCGTCACGCGTGATGACCAGTTCTGTTTATGCTTTTGTGGACTGTTTAGTTAGATTTTTTGAGTAAGATTTTATAAAATATAAAGAGAAATTGATAGATTACACCATGTTCAAACGAAAAGCGTTATCTATTATTGTTTTATTTATATAACTACATAACGATCTCGTTCACGTGTAGTGTTTTGAAATTATGAGACTTATACTACATCATTGTAATCCTCATACGAAACTGCTTGGTGTAATTAAAATGTAATATGTCGACTGGTTGTCAAAGTATGACTGTTGTCAATCGAAAATATTTCAGACTTACATAGCTACAAGCTACTGAATGTGGAACCTGGAACTGCTATTGTAGCAGTTCCAAATAAAACTGGAACAATTTGCTTTTACCATATGCAAGTTAAAAACTGATCCTGTAGTTATGATGACCTAGTAAGAAGTCCTATATAGTGATAAATATGTAATTTGCACAGTAAATGTACAATAGATATCTTACATTACAAAAATGAGCATGGTTCAAGAGAGATATATGCATTATGAAGGGAAACCAGAGTTTTCGAGCATGGTTCAAAAGTGACTATACGTGACCGTTGACAGCGGCGACCAAGTGATGACAGTGATAGTTGTTATTAAAAAATAAATAGTATTGCCATCCTCGAATTAAAATATCTACTAAAATGTAATAATTTTAAGTCTTTCTCTTAAATGCAGGCTTTAAAAGTATAATGCCCGGTTCCTAATTTTAGTTACTATATATCAGTATAATTTGGGTCCATAATGGATTTTATTGGGAATAAAAAACCAACGTCCATACAAAAAGTGGACATGTCCTTTGTTATGGAAAAAAAAAATTATGCATAAATATCATTAGTCTAAATTACCATAAATGTCAAAATATTTTGTTGTTATTTTTTTATGCAAATGTATAGTGAACCTTTTAAATGTTCATATACCAGCGATAGGTAACCCTCTCCCCTGCTCCACACTTCACTCCATTCATGTCCTGAGATGCACGCGCGCGTTCTATTTAACTTCACGGCTTGTTTTATAGGAACGTAGCTACTTTTTACGTAACAAATAATAATTTATCAAAGCGTGTTTTTATTCCAATTAGTTATTATTGCATTCGAAGTGGCTTAAACTTATTTAATAACAAAAATAAAAGTATTTAAAAAAAAAAACGAAAAACCCGAGTTTTAAAAATCAAACCAGGGTTTTTTTGTAATCTTCAAAACCGGGAAAACCCGGGTTTTTTCGGTCCGGGTAAACCCGGGCTCGATGCCCTACGCTCGACTCATTCTCACTCTCTTTCTCTTTCTTTACCTCATCCCCCGCCACACATTGCGTAACTAGGGCACGGTCTATACCTTAATCTACGTGTGTCGTGTCGCCTGTAAAGTTAGCACTACCAAGATTATGTCAAATACCCTTACGAAGACCAGACTAGAACAATATCTGGCCTCCATAGTTGTAAAGTTTCCATTACATTTAGTTTTTATTTACAGGAATACGCTCAACGGATAGCGAAGGTGTCAATAGACGCTAAGATGGACATAGACGAAACCGAATACGTGGGCAAGTTCAAGTGTACGCTAATGGACGTCGTGCTCGCGTGGGCAAAAGGCGCCTCGTTCTTACAGATATGCAAGATGACTGATGTTTTCGAAGGCAGGTTTAAATCACCATCAGTGCGCACGCACGCACGCACGCACGCACGCACGCACCCACGCACGCACGCACGCACGCACGCACGCACGCACGCACGCACGCACGCACGCACGCACGCATGCACGCACGCACGCACGCACGCACGCAAGCACGCACGCACGCACGCACACACACACACACACACACACGGTGGGCGGTCTAACGCAATATTCCGTTTTCTCGATACCTTTAGGACACGAATTCCAAGTGCAACGAAGATTTACTAAAGTACCTAGGAATCTCAAACAGCGGACATATGAGGAGCGTTTGTCAATGCTAAAACTTACAGCTCTGAAGGAATGGACGAATCGTGGAGATCTAGTAGAAACATTCAAAATCTTGAGTGGATTCAACGAAATAAAGAACTTTGATGCCTTCTTTATTCGTAACGAGAATGCACATCTAAGAGGACATCATCTGAAGTTACGCACTAGCTTCTCCAACAACAATCCTCACAGACATTTCCAACATCAAGCTCCCAGAACATGCAGTATCAGCTGACAGTATCAACCAGTTAAAAAACTGACTTGATACATTTTAGCTCAAACTAGAGAAATAAAAGGAAAGAAAATGCTGGATGCAAGCATTATCAGTTGTTTACGACTGCCTGCCTGCTAGCTTACAATAATAATATTTTTTCGTGCCTGTGTCGCTCGACTTGGTTCCGATCATTTGGAGTCAGCGCAACATGTCGTTTTCTTTCATACTTTCCTTATCGACATCCTAGTTGCATTTAAAAGCGATTGACGTCTGATTACACCGCGAAAGGAAAGCCTCTTCTATCAATCAGGGTATGGAATACTAAACTCCGTTGTATAGTTTTTCTTATGTACTAAAGTAGCTAACAAGTATCTAAGCCCATTTACTAAACTGTACATTAATATTTTTAATTTTGACGTTTTGTAAATACCGTTTTAACAGTCTGTACAGAATAAATTATTTTTGATATTGACTATATGGCCCGGCTTGCAATATCCACATTATATTACCTACTGGCACACACCAATGATGCTTTTCGAAGTTATGTGTGTATTTATCGTAGGTTTATAAGTGCCCGGTTAATGGCAATAGGCTCCTATTACATTGCGACCTAAACATAAACTGGCGAAATGTGGGTGCTAGCACCTCTGCCTACCCCTTCGGGGATATAGGCGTGAGTTTATGTTATGTATTCCCTACTCTAAGAAGGATTAAGATAAAATTTGGCAACTTTTTGGATTTATTCATTTTACACTATTTTTTTCCGTCAGGTTCTATAATCAGGTGTATGCGTCGCCTAGAAGAGGTACTGCGTCAGTTGTGCCAGGCAGCGAAGAACATCGGCAACACAGACCTCGAGAATAAATTTAGCGAAGCGATCAAACTGCTCAAGAGAGACATCGTGTTCGCGGCCAGTTTGTACATGTAAAACCACAGAGAACATTATTATTCTATCGTAAATTATGTTATAAGATTATCTGTTGTTGTTTTATTTATCCTTTTTTATATAACTATGTCGTCAACTTAACCCCACCGGATGATAAGCATAGTGTCCGCCATTACAGATGCTGTGCCAAGAATGGCACAGAATACACTTGTACACAGCACTTGACTGCTTCGACAGATTATTTTTCACGCCCTGCTTATACAACCCGGGATTATAAATCTATTAAGACGTGATGATTATTTAATAAATGACGTGCTTTATAAGCTGTCCATTAATCTCGTGATGTTTTTTTAGCAATTTTTTCACGTATTATATTGGTACAAGTTATTTAAAAAATCATTACGCACTTTTTTCACGCGTAATTTAAATAAAATAAATATAGGTACGTGACATCTCACTATACTCCTTTTGATTTTTTCCAAACCACCTTACCCTCTGTTGAGCAACACGTTATTAATGGCTAGCCCCTTAGAAGACGGTATATCCTAGGTGTATGAGGCCCCACCAAAATATGCTAAGCCCAAGCTAACTCATCAGCAAGCCAGTATATCTGCTAATTGTCTTGGGCGTGGGACTGGCATTTCTCAAGAGAAAAACGGTGACGGGTCAGATGAACTTTAAAAGCTGATAAGCCAGAACGAAGTAGAATAAGGAGTAAGTATACCTAGTACTCCGAGATGCAAGACCAGACTAAGAATTTTTAGTTAAAATTCACACGGATACCCCCCCACCTGAGCCGGTGGAAGAGGTTATGTTGGACTCGAAGCAACCAAAACGCATGACGCCTGTGGGTCGTTTTTGGTTGCCGAAGTTGAGGTTAACAGGCATATCCCTCGTACCCCGGCCGACCTAGCCCAGAGCCATCTATCTCGATCTGGCCCTCTCCTCGGGTGTCGGGACCACAGAGTCCCCAACTCGTCCCCGGAAATGGGGAGGCGCGTCGCCGCCGCGGACTGCTTCTGCCAGGATGACAGGCGACTCCACACGTCACCCCCAGGCCTGCGCTAATGGGGGGCGGAGGTCATTCATCGACCTCCGACACCCGAGTTGCCTTCGTACGCAGGCAGCTTGGCTTGCGATCCTTCGTCGCTCCCACTGCCGCTCCCGCCCCGCCTCCTTCACGAGCATTACTTGCTCGCAGATGAAGGCGTCGGCCGCCCACGCATCTGCGCAGCGAACCGTCGCCGCGAGCAAGGTGGAGAGCGTGAGAACTTTCACTCCCAGGGCTGCCACAAGTTCGCGCCTCGGCGTCCCCCACGCCGGACACTCGGTGAGCGTGTGCGGCCCTGAGTCCTCCCTCGCGTCGCAGTGATGGCACTCAGACGTTGACTCTTGCTCCATCCGAATTCTTAGTACCTACTGTATTTCTTAGCCGTGTGGTTTCTGGCAGAGTAGAATTTGGACCACCCCATTACTTTTCATGCGGTGTCGTACAAGGCGACTAATGGTTAGGGCTGTTTAACATCAGACAGATAAGTACTCCGCCTCAGATAAATGGCTCAAGGCAACAATAGTGCCCGCAAAACGACAATAGGCTCACTTCTTATACTTCAACGGTTATACGGTTATAATAACTTCGTGTTGTGTTTCCAGCGGTGAGTAGGGTAGCCAGAGCTCACTGGAGAGTTTTTGTACTGTCAGTGGGAAGACCAAAAGCAGGACAGCTTTGTCTTTTACACTGACGGCACAGAAACTCTTGTACTTACAGGGTTGGCAGCGCGAGGGTGACTCCCTTGGTGTTGCACACGTCCATAGGCCACGGTAATCACTTGCCATCAATGCGCCGTGTGCTTGTTTGCCAACCAAGTGGTATAAAAAAACATCATACTTTTTAAAAACGTCGAAAAATACGTTTACTGAGTCAAGACCTTGTATACACACATCAACAAAGTCTAGGGAACAAGAGGGCACGCCGTAGTAACGGCGGTAAGACCCATCATGGGGGAGTGGCTAGAGAGGCCACACGGCAGCCTCTCGTACCGTCTGACGCAGATGATCACCGAGCACGGATGCTTCGGAAAGTATCTGCGTCGGATGCAGAAAGAGCCAACGTCCGAGTGCCATCACTGCGACGCGAGCGAGGACTCAGGTCCGCACACGCTCACCGAGTGTCCGGCGTGGGAGACGCCGAGGCGGGAGCTTGTGGCGGCCCTGGGAGTGAGGGTTCTCACGCTCTCCACCTTGCTCGCGGCGATGGTTCGCTGCGCGGATGCGTGGGCGGCCGGCGCCTCCTTCTGCGAGCAAGTAATGCTCGTGAAGGAGGAGGCGGGGCGGGAGCGGCAGCGGGAGCGACGAAGGATCGCTAGACAAGCTGCCCGCGCACGAAGGCAACTCGGGCGTCGGAGGTCGATGAACGACCTCCGCCCCCCATGAGCGCCGGCCTGGGGGTGACAGGTGAAGCCGCCTGTCACCCTTGCAGAAGCAGGCCGCGGCGGCGGCGCGCGTGGCGCGCCTCCCCGTTTCCGGGGACGAGTTGGGGACTCTGCGGTCCCCACACCCGGGAGGAGGGCCGGATCGTGAGAGATGGCCCTGGGTCGGCCGGGGTGCGAGGGATATGCCTGTCAACCTCACCTTCGGCAACCGAAGCGACCCACGGGCGGCGTGCGTTTTGGTCGGTTCGAGTCCGACATAACCTCCTCCACCGGGTCCGGTGGGGAGGTATCCGTGGGGATTTTGCGCACGTAAAAAAAAAAAAAAAAAAAAAATAAAGTCTAGGGAACAAGGACATTTCTGGTTTTTATTTAAAAACCCTTTCTTGTAATAGTGAGTGTTTTATATCAATAGAAGGGTATTTTATACCGTTTTTAATTTTAATTTTAATAAAAACATTTTCATACCAAATTTTTGTTTTTTTAAGAAAGAATTGAATAGTGCCAATATTGAGTATTACAACCTTCTATGATTAGGCACAAAAATAACGAGGTAGTAAGAAATACAGTAATTAGCCGTACTTTAAACGTTTTTAATAATCTGTAGGACCTCCTAAAGCATTAGCAACAGCTCGACAACGGCGTGGCATACTTAGTATGAGATTGTCAATCATCGTCTGTGGAATATGGCTCCATACACTGCGAAGGTGTAAAAAAGTTGTTCTTCAGTGTTCAGATTTTCCAAAGAATCACTGAAAGCTCTTCTCCCAAGCAAATCCCAGGCATGCTCTATGGGATTGAGGTCGGCAGACTGAGCAAGCCATTCCAACGTCGTCATATTGTGCTCGCTTAACGCATTGACCACTACCCTCGCGGTGTGTGACCGTGCATTATCTTGCATGAACATAAAATCTTGACCGAACTGCTGTCGATGAGGGATTACCATGGGGTGTATAACCTCCTGAATGTATTGGTTTGCATTCAAATTGCCCCGTATCCAAACGAGGTCGGTCCTTCCACCAAGGCGAATTCCAGCCCATACCATGATTGTTCCTGGTAAGGATGAACTTCTTGCGGATTCTGGAGACGACTCCGACGTCCAGGAACTCGCCATATACGCACTCTTCTCGAATCAGGATGAAAACCGAAGCAAGATTCGTCGGAAAACAGAACCCGTGCCCATTGATGGTCGGTCCACTGTAAATGTGCGTTAGCCCACAATAAGCGACACCTTGATTTCCACGTCGAAGAGCTGGAACCCTAAGCGGTCTGCGAGCATAAAGATTGGCTTCGTGTAGTCTTGTTCTGACAGTTTGATCGCTAATAACCACTTGATGCTGAGACTGGAGGCCTGCGACCAACTGACGAGCAGTAATCGTGGGTATATATATATATATATATATATATATATATATTTATATATATATATATATATATATATATATATATATATATATATATAAACACCTCAACAAAGTCTAGGGAACAAGATGACCCCTATATAATAGGTAATACTTAATATTGGCACTATTCAATTCTTTCTTAAAAAAAAAAAAATTTGGTATGAAAATGTTTTTATTAAAATTAAAATTAAAAACGGTATAAAAATACCCTTCTATTGATATAAAACACTCACTATTACAAGAAAGGGTTTTTAAATAAAAACTAGAAATGTCCTTGTTCCCTAGACTTTGTTGATGTGTGTATATATACCGTGTGTACTATACCTAATATTATAAAGCTGCAGAGTTTGTTTGTTTGTTTGAACGCGCTAATATCTGGAACTACTGGTCCGATTTGAATGATTCTTTCAGTGTTGGGTAGTCCATTTATCGAGGAAGGTTTTAGGCTATAGATCATCACGCTACTACTTAAGGGAGCAGAGCGTTGATAATAAATGTTAACAAATCCGGCAATTTTTCATACATATTTTGAAGACTAAAACATACGGGCTCAAAGGTATATGAAGCTTCAAAATATACCCCAGGCGAAACTGGGGTGGGTCAGCTAGTATATATTTATACATGATAACTAAAAATTTAAGGGCAATATACATGCATTATTCTATTGTATGTTTCTATATACATATAATATATTAATTAATGAACATATTAATGTGACCTTTTCTACTGACTCCTTTCACTAACTGTTTACTTTGACATTTGACACGGCACAATCTGGAATCAAACTACGCTTAATTTGTATTGTAATACGGGTGCCAGAAAGCGAATAGACAAACTATAATTTTTTTATGTGTAATGTGCCCTAAGCGGGAATCGAACCCAAGATACTGATGAACCATTCGAATATATTACATCTACGCTAAATTCCCGTGAGCCCTTTTTTTAATGTGCGCAAAACCTCCACACCACCGGTCCCGGCGGTGTGGGTATGTCGAACTTGAACCGACTGTATGGGCCGCAGGTTTGCGGAGGTAAGATTATTTGAGACATATACCTCCCACGCCGGCCGGCCCAGGACCGTCTCTTATGAGACGGCTCTCTTCGTGTGTGGGGACCACCGAGTACCCATCAACTCCCGCGCACCCTGAGTGTTCAAATCTGTTCCATTTGAAATGTATATATCATCAAGCAGGCACCCGCGCCATCCGTAGGCATACGAGAAAATTGAAATCATTACGTAGTAGTTTTATGACTTTCTTATCAATATTAAATACGAATACAAAGGTTTTACGTTGTTCGTCATTATCGCTGATTCAGTGTTTCCGCTACTGGACTTCGCCGGCTGCATTTGATAATAGAACATCGTTAACTATTACTAGTTAAATCAGATTATATATCTACGGTCCATCTATTACACTTCTGTTCATTGGAGATTTGTACCTATCTATTTAAAAAAATCTAAGGTTTATTACCACATGTCAGTGGCAAAGTGTGAAAATTTTGAAAAGGGAAGCCGGTGGTTTTTTTAATATATGACACGTTGATTAGACTTCGTCTCCTCGCCTGATGGTCAGCTGAAAGCAAAGTCTCAGAAAAGAGGGTCACCATTACCACAGATAACATAATACTAAACCATTACATATTATATATACCTACCATGTTACAATGGTGAAACATAGGCCTCATCATGTGCTTTTTCACGCCTCGCTTAAAATACCTGAAACTGTAGGAACAAGGAAACACGTGAGCTGGTAATGAATTCCAGGTCTTAATGGTGCGACAGAGGAAAGAGTATCCGAAATCGCTTGATTCTTGATCGGATATTCTGCACCGTATGCAGGTGACATTGTGACATTCCTGTGTAGGAATGGAGAGGGTGGGACTAATTGGAAGAGCTCATCAGAACGTTCACCATGGTACAGACGGTAAAATACTGCCAAGGATGCAACATCTCTACGCATCAGCAAAGGCTCTAGGGTGGTCGTGACCTCAGGATTCCCAATAATGTGGACCGCACGTCGCTGCAACCTGTCGAGAGTACCTAACTGGCTATCCTTATCTTGGTTTAGTTTATTGTGCACTATACGACCCAATGGGAAGCGATACGGAATAAAAAAAAAGTGTTTTTTTGCAATTTCTTCTCTGTATTTTCACGATGCACAATGGACGCACAAACTACTGAACGGGTTTTGATGCGGATACTGTTTGAAAGGCCTCGGTCAGGTTTGAGTAGAACCTAAAATATGAACAAGAGTCACGTTAACGACATCCGCGCGAACATAACATGAACTCACGCCTTTATCCCCGAAGGGGTAGGTAGAGGTGCTAGCATCCACATTTCGCCAGTTTATGTTTAGGTCGCAATGTAATAGGTGGCGAGCCTATTGCCATTAACCGGGCACTTATAAACCTGCGATAAATACACACATAACTTCGAAAAGCATCGAAAAGTCATTGGTGTGTGCCATGGAAAAACCTGGGATAACCCGAGACCTCGTCTCATTAGTCCTTTACCCATACCACTAGGCTACCGCGGAAATTGTTGTATGTACCTACTTACATGTAAAAATGTGATCCGTAATAAAAACGATTTTCTTTCTTTCTTTCTTAGTCTGCCCGGAGTTAAGAATTTAAAACGCACGACATCAAAGCCCCCTTTCCCCCAGTCATAGAGTACTTAGTTTCAAATAAAACATGTTCGCTTTTTCTTGAATTTTGACTCTTTCAAATGTCAACATAATGAAAATTGAATCCAGGGCCGTACGTGTTCGTGTATCGGCCCCGGCATCATGCCAGCACCATTATCTATTCTGTGCCTTTAAGTTCTTCACAATGAAGCAATGTAGAGGAAAAAGATTACAAAGTTCACTTGTTTTTTCCTTGTTACGATATGTTCACGGATAAGATAATTCACATCTTGTGAAGTAATGACACGTATCTACTTATCGTTTGACCTCTGATCAATACAATTCTTAGAAACTTAGTCATTGACCATTTTAATTGGCTGCTATTATTACAAGGCAGATATTCACGAGATTTAGCTGGTGTAGTAAATATCAAATTTACGTACAATTACGTACACTTATAAAGTGCTAAGGTAAAAACGAATCACTACACTACAATGAAAGTCAGGCAAATGTAATTACAAGCATTATATAGGCTGTATCAGTAAGCGATGACTGATGTGATAGGTAGGTATATATCCTGACCTATACTTACCGAAATTATATATCTATATTGAAATTAATTAGATACATTTAGTAGGTAATTAATGCAAAAAAATTGTTTTTACTAATGTACGGATGACCATTAACCCGTAAGATGGTTTTAGACCAATAAGTAAAAATAGTTCTTGCAAGCAGGTAGTGGTTCAGCATTCATCGCGGGCGGAACTGCGGGAAACAGTTAGCAAAAAAACAAGACAATTAAATAAATATACACTCATTTATTATAGATAGGTATGAACATTTATTATATTTCAAAACGGGTATGGCAGGTGGGATCTGACCACTTTAGGAGCCATTCTACCGTTGGTAGGGAATGAAAACAAAAATGCAATATATTCAGCTGGCAGGTGTGATTCTATAGCGCCAAGGGCTATTGTCTGAAAAAAAAACAACAGTTATTTAAATATGTCTATACAATGAACATATTTATTGGACTTAAATTGTGCGCAAGTACCTACATGCATACATGGCATGGGGTTCTCTTAGATTATTATTAAAAACATTCCGTGCGCGCCAGGACCTCTTTCCTCTTTGTCTCGAAATTAAGGTCCAAAATAAGTTTTTTTTTTATACCACTTAGGTGGCAGACAAGCACACGGCAAACCTGATGGGAAGTGGTTACCGTGGCTGCAGCGTATATAGAAAGGAAATAGATATTGATATGATAGAGATTGTTAAATTCACCGACCTCTAAATATGTACTTGATGGGCGTCGGTCGGGAGGTAGATCCTCGCCTTTTTTAAGTTTACTGGGATTATTGATCTCCTGATACGTTCGGGCCGGTACTTGTGTTCCGTCAGGTGTAGTTACAGTCACATTCTTAGCGTAGTACCAATCTGGATTTTCTTGGCTATTGAAAATAATTAGTAACATTAATTAGAAATTTACAAATTTAAAAGAAAATTAAACTTAATAACACCTATATTGAACCCATTGGGTTAAATTAGTCAGTTTATTGGCCAACGAAGTTTATAAACACCAGCATACAATCAAAATTAAAAGGCTGAAGAATAACTCTTAGTGCAGTGCCTATCTAAAGTAACTAACACAAGACCTCCGCCATAGCCTTCTACCACTGTTTCCATGTAAGTGAAAACTACAAGACAAAGGCCCACCTATTGATGTGTGCTACCTGCCCATACACATGTACACCGGAGGGACTCATATACACCTCCGAGAATGCCATCCAGTTAGCAGCACACTAGGCGAACACAGTGTGAGTCGAGGCGCCATCGCCACGACACAGAAGAAGAAGTAAAACTGACAACATCCCAATTGCGCGCCACAGTTTATACCATGGCCTCTGTACATAATAGCTCTCAGATAGGCAATCATGAGTCATTGTGTACTGGGCTGCGGCTTTTCTAGACAGGTACATATTCACTGATGCAGGTACCTACACCTACTTACATATTTACGGTTAGTACTTTGATGTTAAATAAATTCTTACTCGTCTAGATATTTCATTTGGTTGATATCGATCGTCCAAAGGCTTCCCCAGACTTCATTTTCGTCATCTTCAACGATAGTAGCCACTGCACCGTCCCAAAACGATGCATAAATGTTGAAGTCTAATCTGTATTTCTAAGAAAACATACATTATTCTTTACGCAGTCGCTCGAAACAGTTCTCAATATATGTAGATAGGGCTAGCAAGTTACTAGGCTTACCTATATTGAGACTATACCAGGAAAGAGGAACTACGAGAAGAAACGCTGCCAAGACGCTGAGTCCCGTACATTTTATCGAAAACCATTTTACCAATCCACAGTTACCATCAAAATTTTACACTTTTATGATTTTGATCGATTGTACTACAGACCAATGAACGTTTGACCAACTAAACGTTTGACTTTCCTACAGTTCGCCGAATGAATATTAGACCGTAATACCATTGACATTATGTACTATTTCCTACTCGGCTTTTGACCGTAAACTTCATTGTCACGTCGAAGTAAATAATAAAAATACAAGTTTATGGAAAATATTTTTTTAATATTTATATGGTATGATTATTATGATTGAAAAAATAAAAAAAAGTAAATTACTATATGATATTATATGCTTTAACTTCTATCTTATTGTAGGGAAAAACAAGAACATAAATTTTCATCATCATTAAAGTTAAATTATCAGCTTGTTAATGTTTTATGTAGCAAATGTGAGCCAAGCCACTCAAAAAGATTTTAGGTCCATTGTTTCTTTTGCTTCAAAATGTTTTCTAAGTCTTGTCTCAGTGTCAAGTCCACGTTTGCGTTTGACTATTGGTTCAGATGATGTGATGCGTTCTATTATGGCTTCGGTATTTTTTTGCTCTTTCTTTAATTCTGTAATGGTATGGTAAATATTCCATTTCTTTCTGTGCAACAATATATTCCAGCGATTGTGCCAAGATTCTAGCGCATTTTGCGTTAATGGAATACTTGACACATATCGATCGTACACTGTCCACATTCGAGGTGGAAATATTGGAGCCTTCTGCGTAGTGCTAATTTTTGTGCTCGTTCTTCGCTTCATCCGCAAATCACAAGTAACGTAATATTTTCCAAACCATTCCAACACCTAAAACAGATAAAAACAATCTTATAATTTTAAGTATTAGGCCCTAATATTTTTTAGTACATTGAGGACCCCTAAAAAGTTTGAAATATTTTTCATGCAAAATCTGTAAGTATAACAAATTTCAATGCCATGTAAATGTATTTGCTTGTTGAATAAACATAGATTAATGTGTACATGCCTATGGCCACGCTTTTGCCGTAAATTACGTGCCACAATATTCTTTTTGCCTTAATGGCAAGTCACTAATCTGTTGAAGACACACACTTAAACTTACAGGATGAGACGTAAATTTTTGTAGGTTGTGACGTCAATTGAAATGAAGGCGGTTCATTTTCATAAAAGTATTTTTATGAAAGAAAAAATATTACCTCTTTTGCATCGTTTGGTATGATTTCTTTTTTGAGTAATTCAAAAGCGTTGGAAATTTCTCCTGGTTTCAAAAATGCTAAAGCTGACAAATGCCTCATTTTATGAGCAAACACACTATCATTTCCATAACGCTTTGCAAGTCCTGCAGATTGAATATGCCGCCAAATGTTCTGAGTTAGGTGAAAAAAACAAAGCTTTTGACTGCAATTCAGAAAAATCTTTTTAACAGCATTTATGGCGGCAATCTCAAAGTCAGTTATTATGATTTCTGGTGCCAATGTAATGTCGTAGTTATTCAATGTGTAACACCGTATGATTTCCATAAAAATCAGGTAACAGTTTTCCGTTTTATGTGAGAGGAGTCCAAATGCTAAAGGCAATATTTTATTTGAGTCTTCTTCTCTTCCTACTTGCGCATGGATTGTATACATTTGAATATACGGAATAGGACTACATTGGAATGTTCCATCCATCAGCCAAAAACTAGCAGTACCCAATATTTTCAGATTATCTTTTGTGCTAAAAACCAAACCATTTTCGTTTTTGTAACTGTAATGACCTATAAGAAATGGCTCATTATCTATTCTCGCGTAATCTTCTGGGATAGTGTCATCGTGAATGGTCAGCGGTATTTTTGGTAAATTTTTATTCCTTGCACGTTGAATCACCATTCGCATTGCTGCTGCATTGGGCACGTGTGGCGCGCTGGTACTAGGTATATCTTGAATACAACGTTGTATAATCTGAGATGGATTGTCCATCGAATTTAATGCTCTAATTCTTAGAGAGGCTGCAATATTCAATTTTATTTGTTTTTCTGTGTCTGGAATATGAGCATGAGATATGTTTTGAGTCACAATCTTATATTCTCCTTCCGTACAACATGTGATTATATTTACACCGCACTTTGCTGATCGTTTTTTAGTACAACACCAATAATATTTAACATCCTTTTTTCTAATAAGATGGTAAGTGTAGCCATCGACAAATAATATATCTTTATTACGTTTTGATTTTAACAACTTGATGTTACTCATTTTATTATAAATTTTCAAATAGTGAAATGATTGAAATAACAAAACACACGACACTGTTCGAAGATCAAACATTTGGCGTAATACCTTACAACTACCCTCAGTGATAACTTTTAAAGAGTTCGATATTTAAATGCACCCACTTTACACAATATTCATATTAATTATAAAGTATGTGGGTGATTATATAGATATTAAACCGGAACATAGTCAATCTTACTTACAGTTTCATAAATAGAACAAACATTACTAGATAATTACTATGAATAATCAACTAATTATGGGAATATAATGTATACGTGTAATAATAGAAAATACTGTGCATCTCATGTAAACATTTTTAAAGAATGTTATAAGTGAAATACGACTACACTTTTCGGAAATATACATTTTTATTTTGGCAATATTTATACACTTTAGCATCCTACTTAGCACATTTTTACATTGAAACATTAAACTAACATAAAATAGAAGTTATCAAAGAATATTTTCATAACCTTGCATTTTGTAATGTACTCTGCCCGTCCCTCCGGAAACAGGCGTGAGTCTATGAATGTACTCTGACGTGACAATGTTGTTTACGGTTAAAAGCTGAGTAGGAAATAATAATAATAATAATAATAATAATAATAATAATAAATATTCTTTATTGTACACCAAAATACACAAATGAACATGGATTTTATATATAATAAATGTACAATGGGCGGCCTTATTGCAAACAACAATCTCTTCCAGGCAACCTTTGGATGGACAGGAGTGTATAGAAATAAAAGTGGGTTTATGGTGTAAAAATCAATTTACAGACTACTTAATAAAAATTACTCACATGAAATAATAATACATATACACTACATACAATGTCTACATACAATACAAACTATATCCAAATACAATACACACTAGATCTACATACAATACACACCATATCCATATACAATACACACAATACTTACATACATAAAATACCTATAAACGACTTATATTCGTACAGACATACACTTATGAAATATATAATACACACATAGTTACAGACGTCTTATATTGACAGATAATATTCAGTCACCAGTCTTTTGAAAGATACCAATGTTTGAGCTTGCCTAATAGAGACAGGTAATGCATTCCATAGGCGTGCAGCCACTACAGTAAACGATTTGTCTGTGAAGTTTGTAGAATGTATTGGAATGTGCAGTCTCAAGTTCTCCGAAGATCTCATATAGAAGAAATAGTACATAATGTCAATGGTATTACGGTCTAATATTCATTCGGCGAACTGTAGGAAAGTCAAACGTTAAGTTGGTCAAACGTTCATTGGTCTGTAGTACATTCGATCAAAATCATAAAAGTGTAAAATTTTGATGGTAACTGTGGATTGGTAAAATGGTTTTCGATAAAATGTACGGGACTCCAAGACGCTAGATGGCAGGGAGCGTTAAATAGTCAAATTCGAAAACTTACAACGGAAATATTTTGTAAAAAAATATTCGAATTTCATTTATTTCATCACAGCACTATTTAGACCCAAAATAAATGTACCTCATTGACCAAGTGTTTTGACTTTTAGTACGCAATATACACATACCTACCTACATATAAATATTTGCACTGAGCGGGAATCTAACGTGCGACTTCTGATTAAATAATTTAGCAGTGAAGCAGTCGAACGCTGTACCTCTACAGCGCTACATTTAAAAGTACTCTGAGAAATACAAAAATATTTACAACATTGACTCTACACAAAGCAAAACTGAACCGCGTCGGGGAATGTTTTCAAAATAAACGTACCTACCTAATATACGTTAGTTTTCAAAATTAACGTAGGTATATTAGGTATCCAATAATGACAGTCACGCTTTAACAGTACGATAAATAAAACGTTAGATAAAATGAATATGATACTAGTATTATGTTGTAGTCGCTACTTCAACAATAGTTTTAATTATATACATATAGTCGACGTTAAAAAATGCACTTGTATACAAATTACGATGTGTCTACAATGCCAAGGTCATGTGACGCCAGACAGACAAAATCCTTGCAATCTTTTTTCATCATTATATTTACATATTTGTGTTTGTAATGTAGGTAATTAGTTATACTAAGAATTATATTACATTATCTGTGGTGATACCTAATTTTTAAATGTTAATTAGTAAAAAATAATTAAAATAAATAAATTAAAAAACGATTCTTATTCTTTTTAGTGGACAAATGTCGACATTCCAGGACGGACAGAATTTGAGCCCTATCTCGAATAATCTGTGCCGTGATTAGACAATTTCTTTGGGGAATAGTGGGAATATTTTTAAACTATTGTGGTGTGAATTCATAATTATATATGTTCGGTACGTATTTTCGCCATTAAATCTTGGAATGTCGGTAAAAATAGTAAGTTCCATGATTTAATCGCGAAAATGCCCAAACAGTTTTATAATTATGAATAGTGAAAATAATCGTGAAGTTATGACGTAACTTCCTGACTAGCTACCTAAACCTACATTTTTTATTGGAAGAAATCAAAGTTAGAAGAATATACGGCCAGCAAATAATCCAAAGCAAAAATACTGCTTCCCCGTTGGTTGTATTCAAAGACACACTAAATTTTGATCACAAGTACAATAAGAAATGTTAGCTTGTTCGCTCTTGGAGTTTACACACAAACAATCACGCTGTTACCCCCGGAGAGTTAGGCAGAGGTGAATTAACACCCACATTTCACCAATCATTGAATTCGGACCCACGACAACCGAGTGCTATTGTAGACTCAAGCCATGCATCTGAAGCTGAGTCTATGCTGTATATATCTGTCGGATGTTAAAAAAAATTAAGGCACTTACCGCAAGTTTCGCCGGACTGTAGAAAACTGCAGATGGATTTTTTATATGTAGCCTTTTCGCTAACAAATTGCTGCCATATGCGAAATAATAAAATGTGCCATTACTGATGCTGCTACTATTATCAGCATTAGGGTAACAATGAATGATTGTAAACAAACTACAAGTTAATAAGATAATCAATACTTTAGAGGCCATTTTTGTACACCACTACACCAATTTATTTGAAAACCAAATATACTTTGTATAACGTTAGATCACTAAATATATAAAATGCAGACGATTTATTATTCAATGAAGTAATTCTTCATAGTAAGCATTTGTGTAGGTACTATACGCTAATAAACCAATTTATGTTAATAACTATAGATAATACTGGAATGAATAAAACAACGAGCAGTATGTTAATCTGATGTGGACGGTCTGTCTGATCGATGTTTCGCTCTATACACTGTTATGTTATACATACACTATAGTTCACTATACCTACTACGATATCTACATAGCTAGGTACCTACTTTTTAATTAACTTTGTATTAGGGCGGCAGATTAGATATTCATGTTCATTCATGCACAGATTAAGCATGTACGCACTCGGTACTTAAGTTTTTTGACCAACACAAACTTAAATTGACGATTTATGTAGCATTTCGTAGCTATTTGGTGATGGATGAATAAACATCAAGTGAAGTTATCGAAAATAATATGATATTTTTCGTAGTGGAACATCACTTATAAAAAAAAATAGAAATCTGCAAATATCCATGCCTGCAAATAGCTGTCAGTTAGTAGTCAGTTTTCGTTGTGGTGAAGTTGTAATGTTGGTAATAAAAGGCTGCCTTTCAGCGTTGCCAGAATGTTACTTTTGTAACATTTTGCGTTTCTTTTGACACTCTCATGTTACCTACTTCTGCGTTACACGACTCAAAATATAACTTTGAGGTTACATTTGGCGTATTGAAAAAGGATGATTATTAAGCAATTCGGTAGTCGTATTGATAACAACTGTTTAGTTTGAGAAATCACTTGAACTGCAGTGGTATCACCGACACCAACTACCTTACTTCAAACTTTTTATCATTCATTTATTACAAAAATGAAGGTTACTTTAGTTTCAACAAATATCAATAATAATACTATTTTCAATTCCATAGTGTGTTAACACTGATATGTTGGCTTTGTCACATAAATATTTATCTACTCCGAAGTTACGAAGCAAAGAAGAACTTAGTAATACTAGCGTAAGAGTAACAATTTTCAATGACATCCATGAGCGCGGGCTTGGGAGTGGTCCTCGACGCGACACCTGCAGAAGACTCGATTATACAGTCCATGGCTCTATATGTGTGTCCAATTTGGGCGAAGACCCTGAAGGACAGGCACGCGTAGAAGCTGCGCGCTCCATAGCGCCTCATGGCAATCAGGTCCATCAAGGGGTAGCGCACTATATCATTTCGCACGTCCTCGCCGGATGACTACTGTGGCTCATGGAGCCGAGAGCTTTCATTGCTATATCGGTACTAAAAAGAAGCGTGGGAGCGGGGACATGAACACAAGCCTGAATATATATAGTAGTGGAGTTGGAACTACATCTTAGGCAATCATGTGCAGTACATGTCGTAATAGCGCCGGTACGACCCATAATGGGTCTGGCGTACTGGCGCTCTCGTACCGACTGAGGTGATCACTGATTCCTTGCGGCCGCAGGTTGGCGGAGGTGAGATTATCTGAGACATCTCTTGCACCCCGGCCAGCCCATGACCATCTCTTTTGAGACAGCCCTCTTCGGGTGTGGGGACCACGGAGGCCCCATCTCCCGCTTTGCTAGGGCGACATGTGGTTCCACCCGTCACCCCCGAAGTCGGAGTGCCATCACGGGGACTCGGGGTGCACATATTGACCAAGTGTCCGGCTTGTGAGACGCTGAGGAGGGTGCTTGTGGCGGTCCTAGGAGTGGAAGTTTTCTCGCTAACTGCCTTGCCTCACTGCTACGAGTATGATACGTTACGCGACTGCGTGGCTGCCGCCGTCTCCTTCTGCAAACAATTAATTCTCGAGGAGATAGCGGAGCACGT
This sequence comes from Eilema griseolum, assembly GCA_963662185.1. Lineage (NCBI taxonomy): Eukaryota > Metazoa > Arthropoda > Insecta > Lepidoptera > Erebidae > Eilema > Eilema griseolum. The sequence goes on from OY759230.1 coordinate 11,963,169, forward strand.
CCGGAGGAGACTCGCGGCCTCCACAGCCTGCGCCAATTGGAGACCATTCTAGCGTCAGAGGTCACAGAACGACCTCAGTTCAGGGTTACAGATGGAGCTACCTATCGGGTGATAGCCGCCAGTCCCCACATCCGAAGACCTTGGGTCAGCCGGGATGCGAGCGATGTCTCCGAAAATCTCCCCTCCGGTAACCTACAACCCCATGGAGGGCATGCGTGCGTTTTATTCGGTTCGATTCCGCCGGCTCCAACGTAGTAGGTATCCGTAGGGATTTCGCGCACTTTAGAAGATGAAATGGTTTTGATCAGTTCCACATACAAATAACCACTTTGGCGGGGGAGGGGGTATCTGAGAAGATTTCTGTACTATAAAGAAAACGTTACTTTGCCGAAAATGTTACATTTTAGCTAGCTGGTGTTACATTTGACAATTTGACCGTGGCAACACTGCTGCCTATTGGTGTGCATGCAACATACACGTGTTGCTTTAACTCAAATACATGTAGGTATAGGAATCTCATGGCAAATTGGAAAATACTCTCATTACATTCTTCATGCATGCTCGTCGGTTTAGGGTACTCGATTATTATTGTTATTTAATATTGGAAAATAAAAATTTGTAAAGTGCAATACTGGGGAAATTGGACGACACTATCTTGATACTTTTTAATTATGCCAACATGTTTTAAAATAGACGTCTTGTAAAATTTGACCTACGGAATAATGAACAACAAGTTTAATTTTTATAATAATTAGTATTCTTAAAAACTTTGGCACTGCCATATTTTCCTATACAGTATTGTACAGTCGCGTATACTTTCAGAAGGCGCCGCTCAATGGCCCTGTAGTGGTCTTCTGCTGCAAGTTTTTCTCCATGGAAAGACGCTAACAATTTTATTGTCTCCGTTAGACTACCGCCAGAAATTAACTCTAAGTTTTCCCATGTAGAGTGAGACAAACTGAAACGAGAAAGGTTTGTATTTTTAAAGTAAGTGTAATTATACGACGAGTTTGCCAGCTCCTATGGCGTGGCGGTTATGAACGCGGCCGCTACGCAGGAGGTGCGGGTTCGATTCCCACTCAGTGCAAATGTTTGTATGCAAGAATATGGCCTCGGAGAGCAGGTTAAGTCGTGGGTCCCGTCCCGGTTGCCATATGACATGTATGACAGTAGTTGGATAGGTGCAATGGCCCACACAGAAGGGCTGGTCACCCGTCAGGTCACAGGTCACTGGCAGTAGTAGCAGTAATACTATGAGGCTGCACGCTACATAACACACGCTGTACACGCAAAAAACGAATTAAAGAATGAGAAAGAGTTACAAGTGGCAATTCGTTGGCCAGCATATTATAGAAAATAATGATAGGTATTTTAAACGTATTTTGAAGTCTATGACAGTCGATAAAGTAATCAATGTCAATCCCATACATTGATAAATTTATTTTATTCTAATTCTTTAAACGTATTGCCATTTGTGTAGAGCGGCTGACTGGCAACAGGCCTGAGGAATACACAATGCTAGGTCAGTATCAAAATAATCGGGATATTTACAATGTTGCATTGTTTCGAGTTTTCGATATTTCGGCGCTGTTGCAAGTACCATGATCACAAAGGAATTGGAGTACTGGCGGTGAACAGAGAAAAAAGTATTCTAGGAGTTAATATATCGATCTACCCTCTTTCGAGTTCTTTCACTACGCGTATCTGCACTACCACTGGTTTCATTTTCACTACAAACTTGAACCCGATCTCGATCACGTCCACGACACACGATGCTTACTCCACTCACGATTTTGTTTTGGCTTGTTTCCAGTTGTTTTTGCAAAGGCGGACCATTATTTTGATACTCATGTGAGTGACCATTATAGTTAAAATACCTACATAATACTAGGCTTTTTCAGACTCAACAAGAATAGTCTTAAACTGTATTATACTTACATGCAACATTGGTATAATGGTGCTAAAATATCTATTTCATCTACCATTGGATTCCCGAGTCCTTTGCCATTGTCCAACAGAAGAACTCTGTCCTTGTACACTTCGTAACGGTGTCTATCACCGTTCTGTATTAAGAAATCTATTATAGAAATGTCTATTAAATTAAGAATTCTTTTGGTGCTCAGCGTAAGGGTGACTTTACTGTAAAAAAAAAACATATGAATAGTCTTATTTCTTTTAAATATAGTGCTTCACAGTAAGTGGCCTGGTCTGCTTATGATTATTAGTATTAAGTATAAATAAATTCATTGTAAAGCGATAAACTTTAGAACGGCTGGACTGATTGAGATGGTTAATTTTTTTTCAGAAAATCCACGTGACGTACGGGAGACGCGAGGGTCCGGACTGCTAACTTTTGATGAATTTACAGTGTCTGTTTGGGGACAGATTAGACACCAGAAATGTCCGGAACTAGTGAAATACAGGGTGCATCAATCATCGAGCTCGTTTCAAGAAACCACCGACAAGCCGTTCACAGTGTTGCCTACGAGACTTTCTAAAGGAGCTAGGGTATACAAAAAACAAAGAATGTATTGTTAAACTCGTTTTGCATATTGTAACATAGTTTGACAGCGACAGCGGGGTCAGCTAGCTAAATTATAAACTGTTTATTCTAATAGGTCATGAAGTTAAGTGTATGGACGACACAATTTACATTTATTGACTCTTATCTACTTTAATAGTTACGTTAGTTAGTAGAAACACAGTAGAACAATAGAATAGAATCATAAAATAAAGGAAAAACAAGTCAAAATCCTTGAACGCCTTCAGGTCCCGGGTTCGAATCGTGCCCATGACAACTACCGACTTGAACCCACTCCTACTCATAGCTTAGCTGGAGTGGTTAGAGGGAATATTAGTAATTTTGGAACTGTTTTGAAATCGTAATTTTACTGAATAGGCAGACAAGCAAACGGCCCACATGATGGGAAGTGGTTACCATGGCCTATGGACGTATGCAACACCAAGGGCGTTACACCAACTCTGACCAAACTCTGAAAATAACTTCAATACCCCTCTTGAAGAATACGCCCAAGTTAGGCACTTGGGAAAACCGCAGCAGGGAGTTTATTTCGCGGGTTGAAGTTTCTTTCATACCGCCACACAGTCGCAATGTGTGAAGATGAAGTCCCTGATTATGGCGAGCGGTGCGAAGATAGAATATGGCTGTAGAACACACACAGCGAGGCAAAGTCCCTTCTAAGGCTGAGAGGTTCCACATCGCCTGTGAATGTGTTTGCACAGAGTCGAAGGGGTCAAACTGGTATCCGGCAAAGAAGCGACAGCAATACTTCTTGTGGGACCGAACCTGTGCCTTATAAAGAAGGAGTTGCTGCCCCGCAGTGAAGTACTGCTTAGCCCTGTTGACCGTTTACCGAAGGGTGGACTACCCGTCGCGTCCTGTTGGGTACTTCCAAGTTACTTTGCTGCCAACTTAACCTTGTCGTTCATTACGATTAATACGACCTCCAAATACAAGATATTTTACCATGCTAGTCGTACTTACTTACAAAAGTCATTATCTGTTTCCCAATCCATTTTCTTACTACTGTATGATCGCCTCCACGGAGACTTATGGATCTTGAACTGTTTGTCCAAGTATAATATAGCGGCGCCTTCAATTTCATTCTTATCATCAGGGCATACGGTTTCATTTGCTTTACAATAGTAACATTTGCCATAAATACACATTGATCCTTTATCTAAAATAAAACTTTAAATTATATTCACGGCTGTAGGTGGATATCCTCAGAGCAAGGCACTTAAGTAGTGATGTATTAACAGACGCTATCAAATTGATAAACCAAATGAACATGCCCGACCCGGCATCGAACCCGGAACGTCATGGACGTAATAGCAATCGCTATCACTATAGAGTACATGCATAACTTCCGAACTGCTTCTTTGTGCTATTTTCTTTAGACAAGTGTATGTAAATAATTAAGTTATATGTTGCGTCCTGTATGTTGACTTTTCCGATACTAAAAGTTAGCATGATCAATTGTTTTCAAATTTTACATAAATTTGAAAACAATTGATTATATAATTATACAAGGTAACGGGACATCTCGCGAATTAAATCATGGTATTTACTATTTCTGCCGACGTTTCGGATGCGTTGCAGCAGAAGTCCCGATACTTTGTATTATTATGAATTCAATTATGAATTAAAAATAACACATTTACAAAAATTCTTTGATATAGGTATAATGAGTAGTTTTTTTTCGTGCGGGATTCCCCTCGGATACGCCGCCCAGCAGGGCTGGTTATTTCGGATTCGAAGGCTTAAGATTACCTAAGACGTATCCCACGCACCCTGGATGATCCAAGGCCATGCCCGGCATCGAGATTGCTGTGGGATTACCGATAACAATCATGGGAAATATGGTGTCGCTGAAAAGATCATCTTGCCCCTGAAAAGAACCACCTCCATCTGCTTCTGCTAGGCTGACAGGTGACTCTACCCATCACCCACAGGCCCGTGCTCATGGAGGACGGAGGTATATGACTATATTTAAATAATATGACTAAATATTACCAACATTAATAATATGATAAAAATAAAAATATTTCTTTCATTTCACAATTTTTGAACAAGTAATTTCGGCAAGAATTTCCATATAAGCTATTTAGATGCTTTTGTTTGGAAATTCCGCTCCTCCAGTATAGTCTTTCCTAGTTTTGGTTTTACAAAGGCAAGGTTTAACATACCATTCTTTATCATTGTCTGTTTTAGTCCAACAGTTGCATGTGTTAAAATATCCTTATTAAAATGTATCTGCCTTATAACTGATGGCGCAATCCATTTATAGTTCAATACCATTGCAAGATAATATGTCAATACTTCAGAATTATGCCGATCGTATCCAGCATATATGTTGCCCTTTATCACATGGCTTAAGTTATACCTCTTTGGTTTAAAGTATAGTTTTTGTTGCCCCTGTAATACAATATAATTTAATTGTTAATAATGACATATGGTAGGTGTATAGGGCCCAAGCTAGCCTAATCTGCTACACAGAACCTGGCTGATAAACTAATGGAACTCTGTTGCCGGCGCTCAAAAAAATTGGAGCATCAGACAAAGATTAGGAGAATAGGAGCAAATTCAAATCAAGACGAAGATTAGGAGAGCAGATCCTGGCTTCCTAAGTGCATGCTTTAGATACAATTGTTTGCAGGCATAGTTTTTTAAAAGGTAACTATAAAAAAAATTGACAAACCTCTAAAACAAGAAGCAACTTTAATTGAGTTCCTTTTGGAGCATTGTCAACTAGCACTATCTGGGCAGTGCGTAGGGCATGGAGTATTTGACCAGAGGAACCATTTTTATATGGGAACAAAGATTCCTCATCAGCCCACTGAAATTGTTAGAAATTTAAAACAATTATGCAAAGAACAATAAAACTAAGTAGGTTTACAACCTGGATAAATGTTACATGTCAGACTTAGAAAAAAAAAATTAAAAATCTTTAATCATTAGACCCTGGTATGTTAAGTACTTACATTTTCAATATTGTGCCAAACATTTTTTAAATGAGCTCCAGAAGAATGAAATAAACTGATTAAATTTTTTTGAACACTAACAAATTTTGAATTTTTAATATAGTACTGACTAGGTAAACGATTTAAATGTTCATTTATTTCTTTGATTATTGGTGGTGTGGGGTCAGATTTCATTAAAGGAACATTGTAAGTTTTAGCTCTACGCTCAGTACTTAGGGTGTAAAAAAAGTATATATTGAGAGCCACTAGCACCAATAAAAATAATGAGAACGCAAATATACAGTTCATCGACATGTTTTAACTGTATTGAATACACTTCGTATGAATGTACTGATTTTTTATTAGCCACTAACATGTTCCTTCATGGTTAGTGACGATAATAATTATGATAGAAAATAATGTAGTCATGTGTTATTATTTGGAACATACATACGTGTATCGGTACATCAGATCAGAGTCTAATATTATGTCATTGTTCACTAGATTACTATAAGATGAGAAGTATCATTTACTTCACAACACAGTCAGTTCTTTAGCTAGCATTGGAATTTCATTAGGAAATAATAAATATGATGTCAATTAATTTTACATTGTGCTTTTCTTCAATTTTACATGTATTCTATTTAATGATTAACGATATTGTATCTTAATCTCTGACCAATACGTATAATAAAATAAAAAAATAAGTTGCTTCTGCTTCTGTTTACATAACGAATGACAAGATTTGGAGTTGGGCAAGACAGACATTTCATCACATTTCTGACATTTGATTTTTGTGAAGTCTATGACCTGGTAACTAAGACTTTTAGGTCAAGTCCAAATCAAGATCAAGTATAATACTTAATAAAGTTTTTTATATACCACTTGGTGGCAGCCAAGCACGCAGCCCACCTGATGGAATGTGGTTACCGCGGCCTATGGACGTATACAACACCGTGAAGTCACACTCGTGCTGCCGACTATCTACCTAAGAGTAGAAAGTTCCTGTACCGTCGGGAAGACAAAGCAGGACAAGCCTTTGTTTTGGTATTTAAACTATCATGGTCACATGGTCACAACATGGAAAATATTTCGTTTATTGTGATACTGAAGCCATTGTTTTATTTTTTAATTCTTATGTAGTACGTATACACTGGAGTTTGGCGCAAACAAGAAGAAGGACGCATGCAACATTTCATTGAACGGCATGATCATTAGGTATCATCATCAACTCATCATCATCATTAACAATCATGCTACAGGACTGCAACTTGAAACACTTGACTTTGGCAAAACGCGGCGATTCACAGCAGAACCCATCAGAAAGAAAAAAGAAAAGAAGAAATCAATGATAGAATATCATTGATTTCTTCATTTTACCTAGGTAGATATATAGGTATGGGTATTGCCCGCTAGGCAGAGTAATGATCTAGTGGTTAGATTAGTGTAAACCTACCCACTGACTAACGGAGATATTTTTTGCCGTTGTTTGTTTAGATCCACCTAACTTATTTACCTGCTTTAAGAAATGTGTAAGCAATTCATGCCCAAGTATTTTTTGCACTTCTTCTTCTTAACGTTAATCCCAGTCGAATCCGAGGCTTTAACCTCGGAGTCTGGGGTCCGCTTTACCAGTATAACTACGGATTTGGCTGAAATTGGTGTTATCGAAGCAATGCAGTTACACCAGTTGTTGGACTTTATAGGGCTTCAACTACCCATAACGTCTATCATAGGTGTTCGTGTGACAACGGACCGAGGGCTTAACATGCTTTCCGAGACATGACCCATATTCATGCATACAAATATTTGCACTGAGCGGGAATCGAACCCCCCTCTCCTGCTTAGCAGCCGCATTCATTACCGCCACGCCACAGAGGCTGTCAACTATTAATGTAGTGTTTCTCTATATAACACCAGATAACTCTAAATAATTGGAAAAACCCTCAACTAATCTGAATGTATGGAAATACCTACCTACATAAAGATTTTTTTTGTTTCCTCAATCACACGTGGTCCTATTTTTTTTTACTGTGGAAAAGTACAAGTGAATTCTCAATATGTGTATTTTTTAAGACCTTTTTCGATTCTATTGGAGCAAAGATTTCAGTTCTATTAACTACAGATTAAGTAAGGTAGGTACCTATTTATATAAAATTATTACAGCATAAAATCAGTCTAACGATACTGCGATAAAATACCCATGTAGAGTTGAGTTGAGTAGGTAGACCTCATTAAAATTAATATAGCAGTATATTCGGGTTCGATTCCCGCTCTGTGCAAATATTTGTATGTATGAATATGTATATTTGCTTTGGTCTAGGTGTTTCTATAAATAACATGTATATATTTAAAGAAAAGTATCTAAGTATGTTTACCTGCATTCTAAATTCCATAACACAAGCTAGTTAAGCTATACATACCATGGGTCACCCGAGGAGGGCCAGATCGAGAGAGATGGCCCTGGGTCGGCCGGGGTGCGAGAGATATGCCTGTTAACCTCACCTTCGACTACCAACAACGACACTCAGGCGCAGTGCGTTTTAGTCGGTTCGAGTCCGACATAACCTCGCCCACCGGCTCCGGTGGGAGGTATCCGTGGGGATTTATTGCGCGTAAAAAAATAACCATGGGACTATCTAGATAGCGTTGTGTAGAATGTTGTAGAATTTTTATTATTTATTTATTTATTTACCTATTTCTTATTCTAGAAATCTTTTGAATCGGTTCCATCTCTACTTATTCCTTTCGCTTGTAACAAGAGTGATACCTCTTATATTCCAAACATTCATAGGTTTCGGTAACCGCTTATTATGAGCAACAAAAGTAAGAAATCGAAATATGGTCGTTATTTTGCTAAATAGAAATAATATAATATGAAATATGGTCGTTATTTTACTAAATAGAAATTTAATAATTAATATAATTAACTTAAATTTGTATTGAATTGTTGTTCAATTCTATAAGATACCTAAGTAAATGATAGTGAAAGGCTAGTTTGTAATTAAAAATATTTTTTTATTAATTAAGGTATTGGTGAATCAAGAAATCCACATTTTTTTCTTGTATCAGTCTAAAAAGGATATCCTAGTTCTTCTCGCCTACTTGGGGAAGCCAGTAGTCCGTTGGTGGGGAATGTGAAGATAGATCCAATGTAATCCGCTGGCAGGCGGGACTCTACGGCACCCAGTGCAATGACCTGGAAATCAAATCAGATAACGTCTGTAAAATTAAACTTCATACTTACTACCTACTTGTTTACTTACTGCTATTAATAGAAACCCGCTTATATACCTTGAAGGAATGCATAGTGCCAGAACGATTTTTATAAGTTCTCTTTATATAAGTACCTAATACAAGGTAGGTAGGTACCTAAGTAATATAAGAAGGAGCACCTTAGCTTTGCACTACGGAACCTTAGCTTCTAGAAATAGGGGGATGTGCCATATATGCGACAATGACATCATTGATACAGCAGAGCTTCCTAAGTCGAGCTCACATTGTTATCTCTTTTTTTTTTATTGGTGGAAGAGGTTATGTCGGACTCGAACCGACTAAAACGCACGCCGCCTGTGGGTAGCTTTTGGTTGCCGAAGGTGAGGTTGACAGGCATACCCCTCGCACCCTGGCCGACCCAGGGCCATCTCTTACGATCTGGCCCTCTTCTAGTGTGTGCGGACTACAGAGTCCCCAACTCGTCTCCGGAAATGGGGAGGTGCGCGAGGTGCTTCTGCCAGGGTGACAGGCGGCTCCAACTATCACCCCCAGGCCTGCGCTCATGGGGAGCGGAGGTCGTTCATCGACCTCTGACGCCCGAGTTGCCTTCGTACGCGGGCAGCTTGGCTTGCGATCCTTCGTCGCTCCCGCTGCCGCTCCCGCCCCGTCTCCTCCTTCACGAGCATTACTTGCTCGCAGAAGGAGGCGCTGACATTGTTATCTCTTACTCACTTATCATATATGGTATTGAGGGGTACTATCTAACTAGGAGAAAGCCACTTGTATACGTATACGGTAATATTAATTTATAGTTAACCGCATATATGTACTTAGGTAGGTATCTTATTAATAATCTCTGTTGTGGTTTCCCCAAGCACCTACGATATGGAGTTTTTCAAGAGGTTATCAAAAGATTTCTTCATGGTCGACAGCGCGAGTGTAACGCCTCTGGTGTTGCATTCGTCCATAGGCCACGGTAACCACTTCCAATTAGGTGGGCCGTGTGCTTGTCTGCCATCTAAGTGGTATATAAAACCTAAGTGATATAAAAAAAACTAATTGTTTAGTGTGTTGCATGCGTTACTTGAAGGTTGAAATTAAAATAAATTTAAAAGACACAAATACATTTTAAAAGTTATTCACCGCTAGATAAGTGCTTGAAGGACGCCTTGAAGGTGGTAAATCCTCGCCTTCTTCAACTTTTTCAGGAGTATCAACAATTTCATATGTCCTTGCTAATATTTCCGTTCCATCAGGCGTCGTTACAGTCACGTTCTTGGGGAAATACCAGCCTGTATGCACTCCTTCTTGTCTGTCAATAGAATTTATTTGTATTGTTAAATATTTACTTGTCAGTCTGCCTATAGGCAGTCATGTCTTTTTCGCGATTGACCAATAGTGGGACACAAAGAAAACTATATACAATACATTTATAGCCTACACAGGCGCGTAAAACATTACCATCGTTAGCACAGTCGGGTAAAAAGTGACGTAAGAGGTTGTTTAATGACGCCGAACTACCGATAATCGCGTTATCTATATCTCAATATCGATATATTTATCGATAGTAGGATTGTAGATGTTGTTGATATTATTGATCGTGCGATACAGCAAATATTATCGATATTAATTGTTTATTGACTGTTAAAGTACTACTGCTTGTTGTTACTTATCGGTAGTAATAATGTAATTATCGCTCATATACCTACAGAACAACAGTGATATGAGCTCGGGCTGTGACTGACATCAGTATTTGATGCAAGTATCAAACTATCGGTTTATGTCCAAATCAAATGAAACGAAAAGGAACGAAAATCAATGTTGGCGAAACACGGGTATTGAAGCATCTCTGCCTATCTTTAAAGAATTTACAGACGTGAATATAATGCATCTTTGTTTTCACCTTATAGTTAATTAATGCAATTTATGTGGGAAATGTGTCTTACCGATTAAATAATGCGTAATAGAAAATTACAGAAGATAATTTTAATAATACCTCGTAATTTTGACGTTTAACTCATAGGTTAATAATTGTTTTTTTTTTAAATATGAAAACTCCCCACGGAATACTTCCCACCGGAGCCGGTGGGAGAGGTTATGTCGGACTCGAACCGACTTATACGCACGGCGCCTGTGAGGTTATAAAAATTGGTTAGTTACCTACAAGCTAATCTCTTTCGCCTAATTTTTAATATTCAACAACACTTACTCGTCTAGATTGTCCATTTGGTCTATGTCGATCGTCCATAAAGTGCCCCAAACTTCTTTCCCGACGTCATCGACGATCGTCGCCACTGCGCCATTCCATGCCATTGAGAACAAGTTGAAGTCTAACCTGTGATTCTGCAAGAACATCAACCGAAAGTGCTTTATTAAATTGATTTAATAATTGTAACATTGTCCCAAAAGGTGTTTAGATACTGTATGCATTATGTAAACATACAGTTGGGAAGAAAAATGGGAATACGGCTATTTAAGATAGATATCATTATTGTTTGGTAGAACGAGCGTTCGTTTACTGTATATAGGTAGAACTGACAGCTTCAGGTCTTAAAACTAACTTACAGTTTACTTTTAAACTGCAAGGGCGTAGTGCTATGCTCTTAGCAAAAAAAAAATGATCTGAGTGGGTACTAAGTACCATCTTCTTCTTTGAGCTAACTCTTTTTCTATTTTATTTGGGGCCAGGTCTCCTAGTACTACAGCGCTACACCACGCATCATGCGGTTGCGGGTTCTCTTCTTTTGTATTTGTACACGTCATACAAATACAAATACTACGTACCTACTACACTAAGTAGGTACCACCCTAGTTTTTCCATCAATTTTACTTTCTCCTGTTCTTTTTCTTTCTTTAAGTACATCTGGTACTCACGAATTAAACCGTTCTCACTCAACAGTTAATATTTTTGTGATGACACATGATTGTCAATCAGAGTTGGGCGTAATCAACTACTTTTGTAATCAGATTAATAATCTGATTGAAAGTAATCACGATTAATTTTAATCAGATTAAAGTAGTTGGGATTACTTTCAATCAAGATTGATAGGTATTGTAATCTTTAATCTTGATTACAGTAGGTAGTCTGTAATCTAAATTATATGATTATACTTACCTAATTTTATTAAGTATACCAATAGTTATGATTTAGGAATGAATGAATAGGTAATTTACATGGATTTAGAAATTAAGTGGTCGGCTTTGTGAAACTTACTATTAATAAAATCTCCTACGTAAGATGCCGGCGGTACGGGTGCGCGGTGAAGGAGAGGTGAGGGAGGGTATCGCATGATCGCCGGCAAGGGCGGCAAGCCAGGCCAGTCGTGTGCGCATTTTCAAGACGGACACACGTGCCTTTTTTGTTTACATATTAAATATCAGTCCAAGCAGATCGAGCGCTAACAGACTTATATTATCGTACGTTATCGTGTACCTATTTTTTTAAGTTTGATAATATCCACGTGTGAAATGCAGTCAAGTTTTTTTTCATCTTTATCAAGTAGCTCGGCTTCGGAAGATGTGCAGAATGAGCGGGTAGGAGAAAAATTACCATGCATCCTTGACGGCAAGTTTTTCATATATTGTAAAACGGAGTCCACTAGTACTAAAAAAGTTGCATTGTGTGTATATTGTCAACCAAAAGAAGTTAAAATTTGCGGTTTTAACAATTCGACATCCAATTTTGTTACTCACCTCAAACGAAAACACGGAGAAGACATATACAAAGAGTACCAAACTCACTTGAAGTGTGTAAAAAAAAACAAACCATCTTCGAGAGCTTCGAATTCTCCTCAGTCTCATATGAACAATAGAAATAAATCTTTTGAGCAAAGGGTTTCACAAGAGCAATTTAATGAAAGTATTTTAAAGTTTTTTATAAATTCGATGATACCATTGCAAGCAATAGATGATCCGTTTTTTAAGAAAATCTTTGAAAGTTTGAATATTACCTCAAACGGACTGAATGTTATCAGTAGGAGAAGTTTGGGGCGCTTAATAAATGACTATCATATAAAAGAAATTACGAACATTAAGAGTGAATTGCACTGTGTAAAAGAAATCTGCACAACTGCTGATATTTGGTCAGGAAAAACACGAAGTTTTTTGGGTGTAACGGCACACTGGCTTGACTCAAACCTAGAAAGGAAATCTAAAACGCTCGCATGCCGAAGATTTTCAGGTACGCACAGCTATGACCGAATAGCTTTTTTACTTGAAGCAGTACATTCTGAATTTGGTCTCGATTTTCGAAAAGTTCTAGCAACGGTCACTGATAGTGGAAGTAATTTCGTCAAAGCGTTCAAAGAGTTTGGCGTAGACTTGAATAATTTAGAAAATTTTACTGACGGCGTTGACAGTAACTTAGAACCCGAAGAGGGTCCTACTGTTAGTGAGGATTTGAACTCTGAGGGCAGTTCTATGTCCCATTTCAACCTTCTAAATGATGGTGATCCTTTAGCGTTTGTTGAAAATGTTATTCCACAGACAACCATATTAGAATTGCCGGTACATTTAAGATGTTCTGCCCACAAGCTCAATCTATGTGCTACTACAGACGCTAATAAATTGTTAAAAAATAATGAAACTACGATTGCCGATATTCATAACCAAGTTCTCAAAAAATTTAACATTTTATGGAATTCAGCCGGTCGTCCTAAATCAGCTGAAATAATACAAGGTATTATTGGGCATACTCTTTCCAGACCAGGAATCACTAGATGGAACAGTCTTTATGACAGCCTAAAACAAATTGCATCTATACAAGAAAAGAGTGTTCAGTTGTATGTGGCATTAGGAGTAGCAAACGTTTTACGTACCAATGATTTCCAATACATAAATGAATACTTGCATTGTTCAAAGCCCATAGCAGAAGCCCTGGATATATTACAAGGCGAGCAAAATATGTATTACGGTATTTTGGTACCATGTCTAGTATCTCTGCGAAAAAAATTGCAAAAACTCAACAGAGAGTCACTTATTTTTTGCAAAAAATTGGCAGAGAAGTATTTAGAAAGTGTGGAAACGCGATTTTCTGACTATTTTGATATTTCCTCAAGGGTTGCTCAAAATGCAGTAGTAGCGGCAATATCTTATCCCAGGTTCAAGGATAAATGGATGGCTTGTGTAAATGTAGAAAATCATTCTAGAATTAAATCAGTTTTCAAGGGAGCTGTTGTCAAGGAAATTCATGAAGCACCTGAAACCTTTCAAGATACTCCAAATAATAGACATAAAGATAGTTATTTTGAGTTTGACACTGATTTTTCAGAGACTGATTCAACAGGAGGAGATATTCACCAAATCCAACGATCTAAGGCAGATATAATTATTTCTCATTATTTAGCGGATCAAGATAGAGAAATATCCATGCTAAATAGATATCCAGAAATCAAAAATGTTTTTAAGAAGTATAATACACCTCTACCCTCTTCCGGTCCAGTTGAAAGGCTTTTCCCTTATGCAACAATGACCAATTCACCAAAATCACACAGACTTTCAGACGAAATGTTTGAAAAGAGGGTGCTATTGAAATCGAATTTAGATCGCAAACTATAAATAATATCCTGATGGTGCCAATTCAGTATAATTATGCGTAAAATGATTATCTAAAAGCACAATGTATGAGGCTAATAAAAAAAATGATTTATTACTACAATATATTATTTTCTTTTATTTTTTTAACATCCCGACTGTTAGTTTTAATCAATCATGAAAGTAATCAAGATTACGATTACAGATTGATAATCATTAATCACAGTGCGATTACATTTTTGATTAATTTCTGTAATCTGTAATCGTGATTGAAGATTACACACTGTAATCATAATCCATAATCAATAATCTGATTACTTTTTGCCCAACCCTCACAAGAGTGGTCCGAGAACCGACCCTTGGGGAACACCGCGTGCCCAGGTGACTGTACCGTAGTATATTACACATGACATGTAATAAAGGAATTACTAATATTAATCCATTTTCAACCACAGCCTCCGTGGCATAGCGGTAGTGAACGCGGCCGTTACGCGCAGGAGGCACGGGTTCGATCTCCGATCAATGCAAAAAATTATATGCATGACGCATTAATCTGGTCGTGTTTCGGAGATCACGTTAAGCCATCGGTCGCGGTTGCCATAACAATATCCATGACAGTCGTTACGGGTAGTTAGAGCCCTAAAAAGTCCAAAAACTGGTCTAACTGTAATGCTTCGATATCTTTGGGTTGTGGAGTCAGACGGCAGTTGCTTCATAGAAAATATCGAAGTTCAACCAAATCCGTAGTTAGACTGGTAAGACAGATTTCGTGGTTCGAGCTTCGGATGCGACTGGAATTAACGTTAAAATGAAGAAGATCCGAATTCAATCTATTGTTATGTTTACTAACCTCTAGTTTAGCAGTATCCAAGTAAACGGCAGTTGGATTTTTGATGTGTATCCTTGTCGTCAATAAATTGCTTCCGTACGCGAAATAATAAAACGTTGCCCTGTTATCCCAGAGAGCACCACTACCAATGTGCACGCACAAGGATGTAACAGTAAGGAAAAACAACAGCCGGTACATCTTGAAGGACGATGTTACGCAGCCGAATACAAAATTAGTATTAAATTGAAACTTGTCTTCATCAACTTATTATACTTACAGTTCAAAAGTATTTTATCTGATGGCTATCATAATAGGTACTTAGTTAGACCAATGATTTGCGCTTTGTGCAAGACTTTATTGGTAAAAATATTACCTAAAATCTAATCACAGTCATCAGTCGATCATAATCTTGATTAATTAATGAAAAATTCTTAATGGTTGTCGCGTTAAAGATTTGCTATTTCCCAATTATTATACCATATTCTTTAATTTCAACTGATTTGAAAGATGGTTCTAATTTCTCGGTGTCAAAACCCTCCACCGCAATCTGCAGATCAAATGCTTGGATCTGTTGGACCACCTAGAACTCAGAAGATAATCAGGCACCAAATCTTACCGAACACCCAAAAACAAAAGAAACATACAAGTTAGGTATACCTAAGGCCCTTGGCGGCAATAGCCGGTATTAGTCTCTACCTGACACCGGCTCCAGATAAATATATGTAGGTTTGTCAGTATTAGACTTGCATTTGCGGATGTTGGCGTGGGATCTCCGTCATACCTGCTTAGTAAAATCAAAAGTAAAATTCTGAAATTGATCCCTATCAGTTCTGTTTCACAAAAGTGATCTGCCTAGTGCGAGTTTGGTGATTTGTACATACATATAATCATGCCTGTATCCCTGGAGGGTTAGGCAGAGGTGAATTAACACCTACATTTAACCAATAATTGTATTCGGTCCCACGTAAGAGTGGGTGAGCCTATTGGCGTATTCCGGATACTATTCTTGATTCGAGCCATGCATCTGAGGCTTTGTCTGGGCCCTATATATCTGTCTGATGTTAAACAGTCCTATCCCTTAGTCGCCTTGTACGACACCGAACAGGAAGAGAAGGGGTGGCCCTAATTCTACTCTGCCGGAAACCACGCGGCAATTTGGAGGCAATTTTCGCGTATGGCATTGAACTAGTGCCCACCTGGTGGTAAAGTTAAAATGTGTTAAAAAGTGGTGAAAAATCACTGTTTATTGGTCATCGGTGAATGTGAGAAAAAGCTCGCACTAGACAGTCTGATTTCAGCACAATGTTTAACAGATTTTGCAGACACGATGAGGTGTACCGTTAATGGTCACCATCTAAGTGATGAAAACCTTGAATTTATCAAGGCTTATTAATTATCAAGTACATGACTAATAGCTTTTTGTCTAATCAATTTAAGATCAAAAGGTGTGCAAAAAGTCTGCTTTTTGATGGAGTGAGTTAATTTATAATGTTTTTCGCGCGTTTTACATAAATACGCGCGAAAACCATTACCCTCACGGTGCGGTCGGGTAAAAAGAAATGACGACATTAGCGTTCCTAACAGAAGTAATAGGTACATAACAGGAATGTTATAAAACCAACAAAAACAGCTAAATTAGTTGTTACAACCGAAATAATTAGTACCTACTTATTTTGTTTTTTTTTTACACTGAATGCTATTAAAGGTGACACTGATGTACACTACAGATAGGTACTTAATATCATCCTGTAAGAAATCAGCAGAAGTCGGATCGGTACACCCGCGGTCCAGACGGTCCCTAAATGTCAAGTGCACACGACAAAACAAAAACGGCTGCAAAACGTGTGCACTTTATCTTTTTATTTGATTACATATTATTAAGTAAGTATTTATTGAAAAATCAACATTGTTGTATTAGGCTCTTATCGATGTTATTATCGCTATAGCCTGTTGAAACTTGAAGGAATAGCTATTTTTTCTTCAATATGATATTATTCACTTCCTAAGTTTCTGTGCCGCAACTATCTAATTGCATCCATTTTGTGTCGTCAAAGTTCCAGTCAAAGATGGTTGATGTATTCTAGAGATAAAAACTATAAATAAAGGAAATAAAAATACGTAAATAGGGCAGAGTTCCCGAGTTTACATTATCTTCTAGATGTTCTAGATGTCTATTTACCATTATATAATTGTAAATTGGAAATGTTTGTTCACGATGGACGCAAAAACTACTGAACTAATTTTGATGCGGATTTTGTTTCTTAGAATGGTTTTGACTTTAAGCTGGCTTGATTGAATTCGGTTGAGTAGTGATAGCATCGGAGATAGAAGATCCACGTGGGTGAAAGTTGAATTACAATATCTTAAGTGGAATATTTGTTGAGTAGGTAGATATAAGTATTTAGATATGGAATCGAGAAAAATACATGTAAAGTTCGCTACACTACTTTACATTTTTTAGTTATAAATTGTTCACAGGACGAGATAGATATAGAAGTGAGAGAGAAGAGGTTTCCACTCCTAAATCTTTTTCTGTCGCCACAAGAGGTTCTTTTTTTTCTTTTTTTTATCTAGGACACACCAACTTGACTTCACCTCGCCTGATGGTAAGCTAAAGGCAAAGTCTCAGGAAAGAGGGTCACCATTACAGACACTAAGTAATGTTACAATGGTGGCACTCAGCTTGGCGGCCTCATCAAATGCTTTTTCACGCCCCACTTAAAGGACCTGGAATTGTAGGAAGAAGGAAACACATGTGCTGGTAATGAATTCCAGGTCTTGGTGATGCGGCAAAGAAAAGAGTCACCGAACCGCTTGGTTCTTGCTCGTATATTCTGCGCAATATGAGGGTGACATCTAAGCCCTGCACGTGTTATCCTATGTAGGCAAGGAGAGGGTGGGATTAGTTGGCAGAGCTCATCAGAACACCCTTAGTCACCATGGTAGAGACGGTAAAATACAGCCAAGGAAGCCACATCTCTACGCATCTGCAAAGGCTCGAGGGTGTTCGTGACCTCAGGACTCCCAATAATGCGGACCGCGCGTCACTGCAACCTGTCGAGAGCATCTAGTGGGTATTTCGCGGAGCCATCCCAAAGATGCAAGCAGTATTCCACGCAGGAGCGAATTTCTATCTTATAGAGAAGACACCGCTGCTCCGGCGTGAAAAAACGTCTCACTTTGTTCAGGAGTTTGAGTTTCCCCGAGGCTGTTTTGATGATGCTCTCGATGTAGTTTTTGTTATTCAGTTTTCAGCGAACACCCATGCCTAGGATATTGAGATTGTCCTGCAGTGGCAGTGGCGTACTCCGAAGAGTGGGAAGGGGAAGGAAAGAAGATACCTTTGCTGTGAAAGCACAAGCCTGTGTCTTCTTGGCATTGAACTCGACCAGGTTCTCAAAGCCCCATTCAGAAATATGATTCAGGATCCGGTCCAGTTCAGTGACAAGATGCTGTCTTTTTTCCGTGATATCAGACTGTTTGGCCGCAGGATGTCCGTGATAACTCCCATGTAAGGTTCTATCGTCTGCATAGCAATGTATGCTTAATTGTACTTATACCGCTAGGATAATCCTATGTAGCTTGTATAGGTATAACTTGTATAGGAGGGCGGGCAGGGGGAGGGGGGGGGCACTTTGATACACAAAAATTCAATCTCTTTTCTGAGGACCATAAAGCATTATATTTAAATATTTGTTTTGATGTGTGCATTGGCTGATATGTCAGCTTATATTTTGGCTACGCAAAAACCGCAAAAACTGGCGACGTATAGAGATAAACTGATTTTAAGAAAAAAACATTTTTGTATCATTCTGCCCCACCAGTGGGGCACTTTGATACATGGGGTGGGGCAGTTTGATACGTATTTTAGATCCATATTAAATGCAAATTTAAACTGACTTAAAACCCAATATAAACTGTATTATTACTTAAAATTAAGAAATAAAACAATTTTATTGATTGATATCGCAAAATACTTTTTATTAAGAGTGTACATTAGAGTCTCTTAAGTTACTTAAGGAATATAATCACAAAAAAACAATATTGTCATCATAGAACAAGACTAATTCTCTGTTATTTTCTTAATTATATAATCAGTTATATACTTACTAAGTAATCAGACTTTAACATTGAATATTGTTAATGAAAATATAATATTAGAACCTCCTATCAAAATGAACAATGTTTTTCTTAAAAAATTAAACAAACATCAAAAACTTAACAAAAATAATCATAAAACTCATATAAATTACAAAACAATCTACTGTAGGTATATTATATCGAGTTAAACCTACGGAAAATGAATAAAGCGACGATGTTCGAGATGTGCCTTTGGAGAAAGTTGGTTTTGGTAATTGCAAAACTACATCTCTAACATCCACACTTGCTTTGTCTTCCACAATTGGAAATATAAACTTAGAAGACCCTGCTTTTTTTCTGACATATAATACTTCATATTCTGTCACATTATACTTAAATACCACTTTGGCAACGTAGTAAATCACAGTTTTCTTCTTCTCAAACTTAATTAGCAGGAAATCTCCAATATTTATGTGTTCAGGATTAACTGGTTCTTCATTAATTACCTTTTCTTCTGATTCCGACGGCATTTCAATGTCTTCACTATCACTCGTCATCACGACTTCATCTTGACTAGAATCGGAATCTATTTCTGCAGGAAAAGAAGCCACTCTCTTTTTCTTTCTTGGCTCAGTTAATCCCAACAGATTTTTCGCTGTTTTCAAAACAAAAGGCATATTATAGCATAACAGACTTCCTGGCAGATAGTATTCACTAACTAGCATTAAATAGTAAATACTGCTATTATATAAATTATAGTAAAATACTTATTAGGTAGGCCTAATATTCTGACATTGTTGACTGTATTTTGACAACTAACTTAATATATACTTGCCATTGTTTGTTGCATTGTAGTACATTTTCTATTGTATTTTAATCTATTTGACATGATTATTGATAAGATATTGACATTTTTACTGTATTTCTCATTTGACATTACATTACATAATGATTTGAACTGTTAGTGAAAATTGAAAGCAATTAATGCGCATCTTATGACTAAGCGTCTCCTCACGCATATATTTGTACGCCGCTATATGGGGCAAAACATGACTGGACTATATATTATATACTATTACTGACCTATTGCATGCTTTTGTATGTACACACATGTTTTGAACAAATAAAACGATTCTATTCTATTCTATTCTATTCAATTCTTTTGCATGCTGTTTTGCTTTTTGTAATTCTCTTTTCCTGTCCTTTTCATTACGTAAGCTTTCTAATCTATTTTTTTCTGGTGTTTCAGTGTATATTCTTGATCGTCCCTTTTCTCTTCCTTTTCTTCTTAAAACACTGTCAGTAATCGCCTTTTTTGGATAAGGTCTAACTACTTCAGGAGTAAGAATAGCCTCTGATGAAGAAACATGTAGAGGATCGTCAGCATCAGACACTGAAACTGGGTCGGCATCCAAAGTAGTAGATTTATTTTGTTCTCTATCAACAATCTCATTATTTTGGCTTGTTTCTGAGTCTACAAAATGTATATCTTGTGTGTTGTGAGTGTTCTCATCTGTCAAATCGTGATAACCTGTGCTGAAAATGTCTATCGGTGCAAAGTCGTCGTCGCCAAATACCAGTTTATTAATTGGCCATATTCCAGGTTTGGAAAAACCACCTATGATATTCTTTGGTATAAATGATTCCAAATATGTATATATACACTAGAGGGGCAGATTGATACGTATCATTGTACCCCGCACATTACCGTATCAAAGTGCCCCAAAGGACTTTTTCCACAAACAATTAATTTCATCAAATATATAATAATCTTGCAATCAAAAACATTTTAAAATACAATAATAACTACATTTACTTACCTTTAGTAACAAATAATACCAAAAACAACTAAGAGTATCCTCCTGAGACACAATTACATTTCACGTATTTTTTTTGTAGGCAGCGGCGCACGCCACTTCCAACACGTTAGTGACCGTTGAGGCCCAACGGCAAACTGGCGGCGAACGGTGTCACAACTGTCGTTCTTGTGAATGTCCTTGAGCATTCTAGTGATGTGCCGGACTGTGTAGCGTTTATCGGTTTTGAGATATAGATACTGTACCAATGTGCAGAGGCGGCGTTAAGCGTGGGCGACGTGGGCCACCGCCTACGGCCTCACGGTACAAGAGGCCTCGCGACTCAAAAATGTTTAAAGCGAGAATAAAACAAAAAAAATATAAATCAATTTTGTTGTGAAACATGTTTTCTTAGTCTGGCAACATTTGCCGCCGACCAGAGTGCGGGGAATCCCCGGTTTATTTGTTTACTTTCTTTACTAGGAAGTCAACCAATCAAATCAAAGTACGCAACGCAGTCGCTAGGCGCATAACAATAGAAACGTATAATTGTGTTATTCAATATTGTTTATTTTTATGACTGTACGGTACCTATTTTGATAAGAATAGTGTGTTCAATGTTTTAATAATATTTAGTGAATAAATAGATAGTGTTTAGGTATATTGATTGCTCCTGTAAACTGACCCAAAATTTTAAAACAGTGACTTTTTTAATTGTTTTTTTGTTTTCTTTGTGATTTGTAACACACCGGTACCTGTACTCGTCTATTTTACATAAGGTAAGAAATATTTAATTGGTAATAAGTATATAACGCAGTAATTACTTGTATATAAAATACGCTTTATAATATCTCTTGAAGGAAACCAAAAAAGTTTTAAGGTAAAAAACGTATCGACTTTTTAAGTTTTTAAAACTAGCAGGTAGTAAAAGCTATCTTAAAGATTTTTATTTGAAAACTAATTTAAATTTAGGTTTTACAATATTATGTAGATAAAACTGCAAAAAAATGTTAACTATTGCTTTCGTTTACAGTGTATAGATACGACGTTATCGACATGTCCGGCCGAGATAGAGATATTGGAAGAAAATGGGAGTCTGGATCAGCAAAAAGAAAAAGAAAAGCTGAAAGAACTGCAACCAACCAAGTTTTGAGTTTAAATTTGATGAAGTTCCTCAACCAAACTGCATCTGGTAGTACAGAACCTTCTGAATCGATAGCTTCGACTTCTACACAACAAACGTCCGAGATACCGTTGGAAAATGCTCTAGATGCACTGAATACCGAGAGCGAACGTCAGTTAGACGTAGAGCTTGGATCATCTTCTAGCCAATCAAAAATTGACGCTGAAACTCTTGTGCTGTCATCAAACAATCAAGAAGAACAGATTGACATAGATTCTCCAATTCGCAGCGACGACGCCAGCGCCATAGTTCAGCAAGTACTTGTTAATTCGGATCCGGGATTGTGGACGTTTCCCATAACGGATACACAGCGTCGTGACATAGTTCGAAGCGGCCCCACACAGCAATTAAATAGCGGTGATGAATATTATCCCAAAGGTGATGATAACAGACACTTTTCCAATTTCTATTTCTCGAGAAAACTAAATAATGGTGAAACTCAACATCGTCGCTGGTTAGTGTATTCCAATTCCCAAAATAAAGTTTACTGTTTTCCATGCAGACTATTTAGCAATTCACAAACTCAGGTGGTGCAAGGAGGGTGTTGTGACTGGAAACATTTAAGTAGCATTTTACATAGACATGAGAATACCAAAGAACATATGGCACATATGTTCCAATGGTTAAATTTAGAGAAAGGAATAAATCAAGGCAAAACAATAGACCAAGAAAACGAAAGGCTAATACGTGAATCACAAAAACATTGGCACAACTTGTTAGAGAGAATAATTGACATAATAAACTTTTTGGCCTCTCATAATCTTGCATTTAGAGGTCACAGAGAATCTCTCAAGACAGGTGACGGTATTAAGAATTCCGGTAATTTCATAGATTTATTTAAACTGATATCAAAATTTGATCCTACTTTACGTGAACACATGAAACGCATTAGTGACAAACAACTTTCACACCATTATTTAAGTCACGATATTCAAAATGAATTGATCATATTGATGTCAAAAACAGTTGTCAATGAAATTATTCGTAAGGTTAAAGAAGCAAAGTATTATTCTTTTTTGCTCGATTACACTAGAGATTGTAATAGAGTTGAACAAATGTCGGTTATCTTAAGATTTTGTGATACGTCAACTGGTACAATAGTCGAACATTTTATGGGATTTCTAGCTGTTACTCAGACAACTGGAGAATATTTAACCAATGCTATACTGGAACACCTAGAAAAATATGACTTAAATATTCAAGACTGCCGTGGCCAGGGATACGACAATGGTGCATATATGGTAGGTGTAAATAGTGGAGTTAAAACTCGAATATTGAATATTAACCCTAGGGCATTTTTCACACCTTGTGGCTGTCATAGTTGGAATCTACTATTGGTAGATGCAGCGAACTCATCTATGGTAGCAAAAACTTTTTTTAGTTTCATACAAAAAAATTATTTGCTATTTTCAAGATCAAGCAAGCGCTGGGATTTTATAAAAGGAAAATTAAAACTTACTATAAAACCTTTATCAGACACAAGATGGGAAAGTAGAGTCGAAGCAGTAAAGGCCGTATTATTGCAATTTGATGAATTGATTGAATGCATAAAAAACTTAAAAAATCAAACGGAGGAATCAGACACTCTCAGTGATTGCGATTCAATACTAAATGAAATGTTAAGTTTAGAATTTATCGTATCTTTACATGTGTGGTATGAGATATTATTGCGTGTTAATATAATAAGTAAATTATGGCAATCAGTACAAATTCATTTAAGCATTGCTCTTGAACATTTACACACATTTTGTGAATGGATAAAAGAGTATCGGGAAACTGGATTTGAGAAATCCCTGTCTGATGTTCGGAAATTTACTGAGAAAAGCTGTTATGACCTGCCAAAAGAGTTTAAGAATAAAAGAGTAGCCAAAAAGAAAAGGATGTTCGATTATGAAAGCAGCGATGAGTCTGATGAGATGCAGTCTCCCAAAATCCGGTATCAAACAGATTTTTTTACGCCATGATTGATTCTATAATAACCAATATGGAATTAAGATTTACGTCTTTAAATCAACATTTTGAAGACTTTGGTTTTCTCTATGATTTAAGCGCGCTAATAAATATGCCACAGGAGCAAATATTAAAACACTGTAACGATTTACATAACGTCCTGCGTGTGGGTGAGAGCAGTGACTTCCAACCATTTGAATTATATGAAGAATTAAATACAATGATCCCGAATTTACCCAACTTCATTAAAGACGTGAAACAGCTGCTGTCATACATAACAGAAAATAGCTTGAAAGAAATTTACCCAAATATTTACATTGTCATCCGAATTTTATTAACAATTCCGGTAAGTACAGCCTCTGCTGAAAGAAGTTTTTCAAAATTAAAATTAATAAAAAATTATTTGAGAAACACAATGAGCCAAGAAAGACTTTCAGCTTTGGCTGTTTTATCAATTGAATCAGATTTGGCATCTAGGCTGAATTACGATACCATAATTAAGGAATTTAGTAACGTTAAAAGCAGGAAATTTCTGTTCCTTTAATAAAGAAATCTAATGTTTTTTAAGATACACTTTAAGAAATGTATGTCTCCACCTTTATATTAACGATTTGTAATTTTTCATTTAATACTTATTAATCTAATTTGTATTTTTATGAATAAAAACTTGGCAGTGTTAATTGTTTTGTTTGTTTTTATTATTTTATAAAATCCGTCTTCAGGTCGCCATAGAACAGGGCCTCGCGAAATCTGTCTTGCCCACATCAAATTTAGTTGTTGCCCCGCCACTGCCAATGTGCCCCGTGAATCAATGTGCCCCCCTTCCCCCAATAGCTTGAAATGAAATGTAATGAAATGAAATATGTTTATTTGCAGAAATATGGTAGGTACAGGGTTTTAAACCTAAATATGAGAATCGCATATTTCGTCAGTCAATTTTCTGACATGCAAAATATAATGTAGCTAAAATAATGCTTATTTGAAAAATTTGGATTAAATCGCCATGTCAAATGCCATGCCAAATCATTGTCAAATTAAATTAATTAATTAATTCGGAATTAATAACATTGAACTCAGAAAAAATTAAACAATAATCAATTCAACACAGAATAAAACATGGTATTATGTCGTAAATTAGTCACAGTCAAATAAATAAATAAAATTTAAAAATTCATAGCTACCAATATTGAATTCAAAATAAATATTAATCAATTGAACATATAATGAGAATAAAATCAACAATTACGCTATAAATAATCATTCAACGAATAGAACATTTGATCTAATAACCATAATTTCAACCTATTTTTAAATTTAGTTGTCGGCAATTCTCTCACAGATGATGGCACCTTATTAAAAATTTTGATGCACATGGCGTAACAATTTTTATGGAACAGCTTATAGCAGTGTCCTGTAAACCGCATCAAAATTTAATGAAATTTTAAAGCAATTAACACGCATATTATGGGAACTGTTCAAATTGATTTAGATAGAAAAGAGAAGATAGAGAAATCTAAACGATGCTTAAGATGTTGTAGCTCAGAGTTTTCCCGCTTTAAGGGACCGGTCGCGGGTTCATGTCCCGTCTGGAACTATTACTTTTTTAGATTTAATCTATTTCGCATAAAAATTGGTTCAGTAATTTAAAAGATTTAAGCGTACAGAGAGCGAGGAGCGAGGAGCAACCATGTAAAGATATGATGTGGTAATGTCGATAATATCATATGTTATATGTATATCATTCACATGGCCGGCAATGACGCGGCATCGGTCATATGGAATGATTGATATATTATTCTCTAGAGATTTACAAATCGCAATGTGCTGGGTAGAAAAACCTCCACATGATGTAACTTGCCCAACGAAAATGGTTACACCTTTGTTCCTTAGTTTGGAGGAGGGGTTCTACAGGTTCTACTTCCAACTAATGCTCTGCTATGGTGGCGGTGGCCCATGTTTATATGGGCTTACGCTATTCTATTTCAATGCCTGTCTATAGAATTATAGTGCACGGTTCTATGAACGACAGACCTACAGCACATAGCGTACCTAACTAATAAAATAATAAAGCGAATCGAGCGATACCGTGTAACAAGCCAAATTGAAAGACGGCGAGGACACTTGACGTCACCTAGTCCATACCTCGGTATGCTTCAATACCGTTTTCTCTATTCGTTTATTTGACAGTCGGCAACTAATCTATCGAGCCTATGATTGTTAAGCAAGTTACTTAATAGGTTAATTTTGCTCAGTGTCAAAGAGTCAAGCAGTAGTTTTTTGTTAACATGTCTTTGGCTGGCCCAAATACATATCTGACCTTAGGTGAATTTAATTCATCTAAGTATCTGACTTAAGGTATCCAAGTATATGGCTCGAGTTTTTGGTCAAAAATGAGACACGTTTGTCGTATCTTATAGAGGAATACAGACAAAGATCTAATTGATCAGTCTAACCTTGTCTTCCTGCACAATATCTTAAAGTTAAGGGAATATTTTTTTAATTACTTTCAGATATCTTGTGATACCGTAACTTAGAAAGTTCATACAAAATACAAAAATACCACATACAACTACGAGATAAAATGAGAACAATATGTGCTATATGTTTTTGTATTTTCTGTACTTCAAATAAGTAAGTATACTACTTGTATTTTCAACTGTGTCACATCTCTGACCGTTTTGGTAGGTACGTTACGTAAGTAATCGTTATCATTATAATTATATCATTTAAATATTGTCGTTACGTAGCTAAGTAGCAGGTAATCAATATTTAACAGTTAACGGCACATAAACAATGATTTACCACACACGAGTAAATTAAATCAAGTCATAGGCATGACTTACTAACCTGTAATTTTCCGGTGCTATGGTAGACAGCAGTCGGATTTTGGATGTGTAATCTCTTCGTCAGCAAATTGCTGCCATATGCAAAGTAATAAAATGTTGCATTACTGTTGACAGAGGCACAACTTCCAATAAGCAGGCCGAATGATATAACAGTGAGGAAACACAACAGTCGGTACATGGTTAAGGACGCAGTTGCTCAGACAAACTCACGATTTGTATTGACTTAAGAGTCAGTAACTCGTCAACCTGTTATATTATGAATACTATGATTTAAATGACGTTTTTCGGACCAAGACCACGTGTAGGTATTATATATTTATTTATATCAGGCGCTCTGTTAGTTCAATCATTTTCTCTTTATTCACAAGGTTAACGGAAATATCACTTACAAATTTAATTAGTTTTTTAATAACCTCGGTATATGTTGTACCTTAATATGTAGTCTTTATGATTTTTGCGTTTACTATTTGCGGTTCACTTTTAATGATAAATAATTCTCATTTATGCTTAACTTTCTTTTTTATATAAGTACATATCCAAAAAATATTTCTATGCATACCTATGATGTATTTTACATATGCGTCAGCGTAAATTTAGACTACTTATTCATTATTTTTGAAATAAGAATAATGCACTTATTGGTGATGGTGAATGGGCAACCCCATATAGGTCAAACCAATCGTATGCCTATGTCACCGTACGATAATCAGATCGAGGACATATTAAATAAGGAAAGGCCAGATAATGGTCAAGAGCACTCGCAGCCGGTGTAGGAACATGTATGAGAACAATATATATTATGAACTTAGAGACGTGATAGACGTACCTACCTATGTCAGGATCGTTTTAAATGGATAAATTCTAAATCTGTGTACCCGTGTGTAGTAGTGCAAATACTGTTAATGTTCTTAATTCTAATTACATTGTTATAAAGGTTTTGTATTTTGTTTAACGAGCCATTTTTACCCTATATGGAGTGAAAATAATATTTATTTAATAACTTGTATTCCCTCCCCGAGTTCTTATTACTGCTTCCATACGGTTTTTCATCGATCGGATGTTGCGGCTATCTAGAGAGTCTGTCCTTAGTTTTTACTATCGAACACGATTAAATTAAAACCTTTCAAAAACGATTGAGCTCATTTCTTCCTATCATCATGGCCACCATCTTAGAGCTGTTTTTGTTACATCCGAGGCTCTCGCCATGAGTCCGCTAAAATAGCTAAGTTTTGTACGTATATGGGATAGTGTTTAAAGACAGTGATGACGTTTGTTCTTTGGCCATCATATCTTTACCTTTTCGTTATTTAACTGTGAATTTATCAGCTTTTCTAATGCTTTTAAATCTTATTTCTAAATGTGGGCATTTCAAATTCTTTTAACTATTTTATGTCCATTGGGACCAATGATACACACATTTTACGTTTCATTCCTACCAGTTCATTCCTGCGTAAAATAAGGGCTTTCCCTATTCCCATTGGTTAGATTAATTAGTGGTCAGACAAATCGGAATAAAGAAGTGGTTTGTTGAGATCTACGTAAGTACCTAAATAACAAATGAGTAAGCAATTTACGCAGAAGTATGTCTTTATTATATTATACATACATGCATACATACATACATACCTACATATAATCACGCCGTTATCCCCAAAGGGTTAGGCAGAGGTGAATTAACATCTACATTTCACCAATCATGAAATTCGGTCCCACGTTTTGGTGAGCCTATTGCCGTCTTCCAGGCACTATTGTTGACTCAAGCCATGCATCTGAGGCCGAATCTGGGCTGTATAATACTTAAAGTTGCGGCACGCTATGATGGCGGTTTAGACATGACTGGTTTTATTCGTTTTTTTTCTTTTTTGGTTCGTTAATATTGGGCAACGATTTATATAAACTTCACAAACGTAAAAGAGAAAACGAGCAAAACCAGTTGTGCCAACACGGCCATCATAGCGTGCCGCAACTATAGTATATATTATTTTATTAAATTTCTCTTCATATAAAACACTGATTGAACACTAGATGAATGCGAATTATTGAAAAACAATTGTTTTTATTGTATAATTCAGTGGGCGGGAGTTAGTACCATACTCTCCTGTTTTCCTTTTTCCTTTCTGTCTATTCCCTCCTATTTCCACCCTGGAGGAAGGGTTGGGGATACCTCTTGTATTCTAAATATTCATAGGCCTTGGTAACAGCACACCATGAGGAGTCTGTATGCCTATTTGCCACGTTAGTAGTATAATAACAATTTCTATTACATAACATAAACATATCATAAACTCACGCCTATATCCCCGAAAGGGGAGGCAGAGGTGCTAGCACCCACATGTCGCCAGTTTATGTTTAGGTCCCAATGTAATAGGTGGCGAGTCTATTGCCATTAACCGGGCACTTATAAACCTGCGATAAATACACACAACTTCGAAAAGCATCGAAAAGTCATTGGTGTGTGCCATGGTAAAACCTGGGATCGAATCCGAGACCTCGTCTCAGCAGTCCATTACCACTAGGCTACCGCTAATTTCTATTACAAACGCAAGAAGTCCTAATACGACTGTTGTTTGGTAATTCGTTTCTGTATCATAAGTCATCATTATCCTTGTCTTAATCCTGGACGCATCCGAAGCCTTCACTTCGGAGTACGGGGCCGCTCGCTTTTTCTGGAGAAAAATGGGCACACCGTAGTCCCACACCTGATGAGGCGTTCTATAGCCCTGGGTTAGTCGGGGTTACGCTATCTCATCCCCAGCAAATGATGGCCCAAGACGGCCGTGTGGTTCAGCTCGAATCCGACATATCTACCGCCGTTTGTTCCGGCGAGAGTACCCGAGTGGACTTCCGCACGTTAAAAAAAAACGGCGTCCGCTTTAATAAATTGTACTTCTATACCTAAAATTGGAAATTAAAAAAAACCCCGGCACAAAAACCAACCTCCAAAAAGTCGAAAATGAGTTGTGTTAGTTATCCCTATAACTTTGATATACCTAGTAATACATATTTTGATTCAAGTCTTGTCATGTCGGTGGACCCTAACTGGTAGAGCACTACGTCATATTATCTAAACGATCCAAGGTCTAACTAACACAACTTATTTTCGACTTTTTGGGGATTGTTTTTTGTGATGGGGATTTTTTTAATATTTAATTTAATTTTTATTTTACACTTTTGGTCTACTCGTCAAGCTCTTTGATTGGATACCCATATGGAGTTGTGAAATAAAATGTACTCCGTTATTTTGTAGCGGCGGCCATCTTGGACCTATTTTTTCAAACATGAGCTATGTTTGAAAAACATGAGTTATTTTGTAGCGGCGGCCATCTTGGACCTATTTTTTCAAACATGAGCTATGTTTGAAAAACATGAGTTATTTTGTAGCGGCGGCCATCTTGGACCTATTTTTTCAAACATGAGCTATGTTTGAAAAACATGAGTTTTTTTGTAGCGGCGGCCATCTTGGACCTATTTTTTCAAACATGAGCTATGTTTGAAAAACATGAGTTATTTTGTAGCGGCGGCCATCTTGGACCTATTTTTTCAAACATGAGCTATGTTTGAAAAACATGAGTTATTTTGTAGCGGCGGCCATCTTGGACCTATTTTTTCAAACATGAGCTATGTTTGAAAAACATGAGTTATTTTGTAGCGGCGGCCATCTTGGACCTATTTTTTCAAACATGAGCTATGTTTGAAAAACATGAGTTATTTTGTAGCGGCGGCCATCTTGGACCTATTTTTTCAAACATGAGCTATGTTTGAAAAACATGAGTTATTTTGTAGCGGCGGCCATCTTGGACCTATTTTTTCAAACATGAGCTATGTTTGAAAAACATGAGTTATTTTGTAGCGGCGGCTATCTTGGACCTATTTTTTCAAACATAGCTCTAGAACACTCCCGACTAATATACCTTTCAAACAAAAAAAATCCAAATCGGTTCATCCGTTCAGGAGCTACGATGCCACAGACAGAGAGACACACACGGACACGTCAAACTTATAACACCCCGTCGTTTTTGCGTCGGGGGTTAAAAATAACTAATTCGTACAATGCAATAAAAATAATAGATACATTTTTACTTTATTTATAGAAAACTTTCATATGGGTACACATTTTGAGCTCTTAACCTTTATTTTTAAAACGGATATCCTAGTTCTGACCTTCTACTTGCAGAAGCTAATTGACCGTTTGTAGGAAATGAGAAAATAAATCCAATGTAATCTGCTGGTAGACGTGATTCTATAGCACCGAGAGCTATTACCTGAAAAAGAAAAACAAAATGTCTATTATCGATACTAAATACTATAGATACCTACTTATAAGATTATTGATCAAGAATTGTATTAAATTAGTTCCAAGTAATATTTTTTTACGTGCGCAAAATCCCCACCGATACCTCCCCACCGGAGCCGGTGGAGGAGGTTATGTCGGACTCTAACCGACTAAAACGCACGCCGCCTGTGGGTCGTTTTGGTTGCCGAAGGTGAGGTTGACAGGCATATCCCTCGCACCCCGGCCGACTCAGGGCCATCTCTCACGATCTGGCCCTCTTCTCGGGAGTTCCAAGTATTATTAATTATTGAATGAATTTTTTATAACTATTCAAATCGAGTAAGATTCATTTTTTTCTATATCTGAACCAATTTGAATATTAATTATTTCCCATTTTACTTCTGATTACTTCTCATGACTTTGGATACCAGTGTTTAATTGATTATTGATATATCTAAAGCCTATTGGGAGATGTCTTTGCCCAGCAGTGGACTGAGATAGGCTTTTTTTATACTACTTAGGTGACAGACAAGCCCACGGCCCACCTGATGGAAAGTGGTTACCGTGGCCTATGGACGTTTGTAACACCAGAGGAGTCACAGTCGCGCTGCCAACCCTGTAAGTACAGAGTTTCTGTGACGTCAGTGTAGAAGACAAATCAGGACAAGCCTTTAAGTCTTCCCACTGACAGCACAAATTCTCCAGTGAGCTCTGGCTACCCTACTCACTGCTGGGAGCACAACACGAAGTTATTATAGGTATTCTGTAAGCTGTTGATTGATTGATATGGCGAAGCTGGTATAGTGGTAGCTGGTCAGCTAATGGTAGTAGCTGACCACCTACCACTATATCAGTTTCGTCAGTGACATATGTTGTGACCTGATATCACTACTTTGAGCCCGTAATTTTTTAGTTTTCAATTAATGTATGGAAATCTGCTGGAATTGATGACATTTATCATCACTGCTCAGCTCCCTTAAATAATAGTGTGATAATATATAGTTTAAAACCTTCGTTGATAAACGGGCTATTCAACATACTGTAGAATAGCCCGAACATAAACTGTAGCACAGTTTGTTAGCAGAAATGAATGTCATGAATGAACTTTACGTGAAAATATGACTCCTCTCCTCTGCCTTCGGGCGTGAGTTTGAGTTTGTATCATTTATATCATTCGCATTTAAGTAAAATCATTTGTATTTTATAGTCATTATTATTGCGTATGCACGGACACACACAGGCAGATACATAAGCACGCACACACACTCGCACACACGCCTGAACGTTCGCATGCACGCACGGACGCACGCCCACACACAGACTGACAGGTTTAACTATAAAAATTGTAGGTATTTACCGCTAGATAAGTACTCGAAGGACGCCTTTCAAGTGGTATATCCTCGCCTTTCTTCAGTTTCTTGGGATTATCAGTTTGTTGGTAGGTCCGTACCAATATTTGTTTCCCTTCAGGCGTCGTCACCGTCACGTATTTCGGAAAGTAATTGCCTTGATCTACCCCTTCTTGCCTGTAGAAAAAAAACAATAGTATCTACCTATTAGATTAGTTTATCAAGGCCGTGCGAAATGGAGAAGTATATAGGTTCCTAAGTGCCAAATACGGATCTCAGGGTCCGAGGTGAATGTCTCGAATGTTCCCGGGACCTAAAGCCGAGATGCCGTGACGACCTCGACAGCTGGTTTTACGGTGAAAGATCTCTCTCGGCATTGTAAGAAAAAGGAAACCCGTAGAACCTTCTAGTTCTTTATATCAAGTATCAAGGTCTCTTTATCTTTTATAGAAAGTATCAAGTTATGTTGTTCATATACGATAATTCAAAATTTACGCTCACTTGTCTAAATTTTGCATCTGATCAACGTCAAGTGTCCACACATTGCCCCATACTTCTGCGGTATCATCCTCGACTATGGTCGCTGGTGAGCCATTCCATGGCATTGAGAATGAACTGAAGTCTAGTCTGTGATTCTGCAAGAAATCAAATTAAGGATAATTTTGCTCCAGATACCTTGAGTAACATTATAAATTAAAATATCAGACTAGTTAAGAGTATCATATTTTTTTCAAGCCTCATCTATTTATCTATAGGTGTCTTATCAATTTATCTATTGGTTTATTTAAATGTGAAGATCGCTTGTAAAGATAGTGTTCAGCAACTTCTGGGAACGTCTGTACTTAGGTTTTGTGTATCGATAGTTAAAGGTTTCTTTTTATATTACTTAGCCACCTGATGGATAGTGGTCACCGACCCTGTAAGCACAAAGAGTTTTTATGCCGTCAGTATAAAAGACAAAGCAGGACAAGCTTTTGGTCTTCCCACTGACAGGTTATTCTTAGGTCAATTTTGTGAACTAATGAATTATATAATTTATTCGCACGAAATACCTAAGATACGTTACATATACATAGTAGTAAACATTTAAAATAGTTATCTTCTTAGCGTATTTCACCACAATTGGTTTGCAAAAGTTTTAAAGTTGCATCAAATATATAAACAATGTCAACCAACCTCTAATTTCGCGGGGCTGTAGTAAACTGCTGATGGATTTTGGATGTGTAGTCTCTTCGTCAACAAATTGCTGCCATAAGCGAAGTAAAAAAACGTGCCATTGCTTTCACAGTTTACAATGTGGGGATATATAGATAGAACCGTGAGGAAACGCAACAGACGGTACATGTTGTCGGATGGAGTTTCTCAGCCGAACTCAAGATTTGGATTGAATTTTACAAGTGTTGAGACTGATATAGTTTGAATATCTTTTATCTGATAGCTTTATATCTATCATACTAGGTATCCTGTTGATCCAAACATTGATATTTTATGTACAGGTCTAAACTATTAATATGTTATTCATAATTCATAATTTTTTTATTAACCATTGTTTGATCGATCTTCGCGGATTTCACTTGTATGACAAGTGTTTGACAATAATTATGTCATAGAATATAATAGGTATTTATCTCTATTTTTTTTAATTCATTATGTCATAGAATATAATAGGTATTTATCTCTATTTTTCTTAATTCATGATAAACGGCCGTCTACAAAATTGTCTTTGTTAATTTATTTCATAAGGTTAAATTGATAGGCTCGGGTTGCGAGGTTTTGGTTCAACTGCCAAGTCAGACGTCGTATGTTCGATTCCCGTTCAGTACAATATTGGCCTGGGCGTTTTATGTATAGTAAAGTATTATCTCTATGTTAACAAAACTATGTGTCTGAGTATGTTTGTTCACATTCTACACATATGCTTACTCTTGGATAAACTAACACAGAACACTTCTAGAATGTCCTAGAATGTCCTTCGTCCTAAAATGTTGTAACATTTACTATTTCCTAGAATATTATAAGTAGATATATTTAATGTACTGACTAATTATCTCGACTAATACCAACGAAAATCAACATTATTCTATGCAGAAAAAAATAAACTATCTTAAACAAGATGTCAGTTTAACATCAAAACAATTTCCAAATTGTGTTAGTACAAAACACAATAGTGAACTACTGGTGTGTTGTCGAGACGGAGTGGGTGCAGGCAGGCTGTTTGCCGCCGATACTAACACGATTACGCCCAATCAGCAGCGTCGCCGCCCTAATTGGGCGCACCCGATGCGAGGGCGGGCGCACCAAGCGCTTTTTTAACAGCTTGCGCAAACAAGCTCCCCAGCTCAGCTTCCGACGGTTCCGCACCGCTGCCTGGTGAGATCCCTGCTGTTTATCTGTGTTCGAATTTACTTAATTCAAATTTAGAACACAGTTATGTGCAGCTACTCGTTTCACGTATGTACAGTTTCGTTCACAAACCTAGGGTAACCTTACCTAAGTATAAAAATTACAAACTCAGAACAAAATTTTCTTTCAAGGTACTTTCCTTATTGGAAACAATATATCGATCTTATTTTGGTACTGTAGTGTTTTGTTGACTAATTTAATTTAACACATAATAATATTTTCTCTTTAGTACAGTCGCATAAATTTGATCTTATGTATAAACAAGGGTCGCGAAGAAAATGCTTTTGATTTTTTTAAAGGCAGCTTATTTGGTTTGCCTCCTTTTACGTCTATAGATATATATCTTTTGGTTTGGGAAGTACCTGTACCAACCTTTACCTAATTTGGGGATTTACAGATTACACCACGATTAGATGATCAATAAACGGTATCGAATTGTTCTGTAGCTGCCATAGACAACAAAGTACAAAGCAAATATAGTTTAGGTAGCACAAACATCATTCACACAGCCTGTACTGTCATCAATCAACCACAAATGAAGAAACAATATCGCCCGCCGTTAGGGATGCGACCCCGCTCACCCCTGATTTATGAACGTTGTCAAATCACAATCTCATCTGTATCATTGCATGGCGGTAGCAGCTTAGTGATATTTAGAATTTAAATGTTCATTTGATATAATGAATAAGTTAATAATGATTTATGTGTGGGATGGTGATGATGTAGCATTTGAAGCGAAGTAACACAGAAGCAGATAGAAATATTACTATCAACTGTGTATGTTATTTAACTTCTTGTCTTATCAATATCAGATAAATAGATATCAGCTTATCTGATATTCTCATATCAAAGGTTCAAAAGAGCACTTTTATAACTCTTCCTATTATTATTGTCTGTCAGAACGAATGACAGCTGTCATTGGAGCAAAAACCCTTAGAAAAAACCGATAATGTTCAAATTTCGATTCTTAAGAGATTAACGATATTGATTTATTGATAGTAATTTTTTATCTAAATTATCGATTTATCTGAACTAATTAATACAGTACCTACTCGAGTTTTGATTAAGTATCGTCACGTCATCGGGAGAAGTGTGTCACTTTTCTTTTCAAAAAGTGTACACCTCTATAAGCAGGAGCAAAATAGCTCTTTTCTGTAAGAACTTTTTAACAGGCGGAATAGTGATTTGAATTTAGAACATAATATCATTCACAGAAATCGAACGCTAATTTATGAATTACTGGCTGGTACGTGTTGACCCACATTGTGCCGTTTTTTTTCCTTTCCTTGGTGCAGTTGGGTAGTACCAGTTGACCGGACCACAGTTAAACAAAATTAACAGTCGTACACTTAGCCGGACTATGCTTTGTTTTCTATTAACCGTGGTACAGTTAACTGGACCACGGAAAACAGTATTAACTATTTATTTGTTATTAGCATTGTGCAAGGACCGTGCTAACTAAAAAAAGCGTGCGTATTACTTATATGATACCTATGTCTCTGGTCCTCCGCCCCCCATGTGCGCCGGCCTGGGGGTGACAGGTGGAGCCGCCT
Source organism: Eilema griseolum (assembly GCA_963662185.1). Taxonomy (NCBI): domain Eukaryota; kingdom Metazoa; phylum Arthropoda; class Insecta; order Lepidoptera; family Erebidae; genus Eilema; species Eilema griseolum. Next base: position 11,999,663 of record OY759230.1, read on the forward strand.
GTCACCCTGGCAGAAGCAGGCCGCGGCGGCGGTGCGCCTGGCGCGCCTCCCCGTTTCCGGGGATGAGTTGGGGACTCTGTAGTCCCCACACCCGAGTAGAGGACCAGATCGTGAGAGATGGCCGTGGGTCGGCCGGGGTGCGAGGGATATGCCTGTCAACCTCACCTTCGGCAACCAAAACGACCCACAGGCGGCGTGCGTTTTAGTTGGTTCGAGTCCGACATAACCTCTCTCACCGGCTCCGGTAGAGAGGTATCCGTGGGGATTTTGCGCACGTAAAAAAATAAAAACCTATGTCTCTGTTGTTTATACCTACTGGAGATTGATGGCGCTTTGTGGAACTTGTTCCAAATGTTGAATTTGGCATTTGTATCTTTCTTGTTCTTTTAAGTAATTCGTTTTAATGTTTTCTCGTAGAAAGGGGATGAAAATTAGAGTATATGAGTCGAGAGCAAATTATTTTTCCCTCGGGCGAAGTACTTTGATTCACAAGCGAAGCGAAGAATCCTTAAATAGAATCCCGAGCGCAGCAAGGGATTCTAATGTAGAATGCTTCGCTTCGCGTGTGATTCAAAGTAAAAGTAGTGCCCTCGCCGCAAAAATACGATTTTGCTCCTTTATCATACTATCTACTATTTCTATAGACTATCCACTTTGATTGGTGACACAAAATATGTAAGTGGAGAATACCTATAAACTTTAAAAAAAATGTGTAACTAACATATATTTCAAAATCGATTATGAGAGTTATTATTTTCTATCTTAATCAATTTTGAATAGTTTGTATACTAAATGCTTAAAATTATCAATAACATATTTCTAATAAACATGAAACACTAGATTGCTGTAATTAGGGTAAGGAAACTGTCACGTGTTGTTCATCTAAAAGTATTTATTAAGTTTACACAACTATGAACAGAGCGTTGTTAGGAAACGAACACTTACCTTATCTATTTATTCATATTTACATTAATTTGTGATCGTATAGTACTTAATTTACGAAGAGATCATACCAGTTGTAATACATTTGCGTCTCAATAATGAATTGGGCACTGTTCCGACGTGTGTAGCTTTATTTGGGTAATTAGTATTTTGCTCTTCCTCCTCTGAACGAAGGATATAGGGCTTTACATCGCTGCAGCTGGTAGTGCTGATAACGAGAAGAGTGTCTCTACTTATTATTAAAGATTTGAAGAGACTTCACACACTTTTTTTGATAGAGTTTTACCTACAAAACATTGGAATCGTCTCGTTACAAACTAAACACCTCAACAAAGTCTAGGGAACAAGATGACCCCAATTGTTTTTTTTCGTGTAAATCTTGTTTTGCAAATAACTGGCAGCAAATAAATAAAAATAGAATAAAGTAGATTACAAAGTTGTTCGAAATTTAAAAATAAATTTAAATAAGTAATGATTTTCGAATATGGAGGGAAAACTTTTAAAAGTGTTTGATTGTGCAGTTTCTCTGAGGCAAAATAAAAAATATTTTTTTTGATTGTAAATAACGTTTATTATCAATAATACGTCTTTTGCGTATGGTTTGTGCATTTTTGTGACTGTAGTCATCATGTCACGTCGTCATTTAAGTCGCGAAGAGATGTTAAGGGCTGTTGGTATGCTGCAAGCTGGACGAACTCAACGCGACGTAGCGGATGCCGTCAACACCCAACCAAGCGTAATTTACAGATTATGGGCACGCTACAGGTCTACAGGGGATGTTGCTGAACGTCACAGGGGACGAAATAGGGTTACTACCCCGCGACAAGATCGTTTCTTGCAAAATTCCGCAAGGCGGCAACCCACGATTACTGCTCGTCAGTTGGTCGCAGGCCTCCAGTCTCAGCATCAAGTGGTTATTAGCGATCAAACTGTCAGAAGAAGACTACACGAAGTCAATCTTTATGCTCGCAGACCGCTTAGGGTTCCAGCTCTTCGACGTGGAAATCGAGGTCGTCGCTTATTGTGGGCTAACGCACATTTACAGTGGACCGACCATCAATGGGCACGGGTTCTGTTTTCAGACGAATCTTGCTTCGGTTTTCATCCTGATTCGAGAAGAGTGCGTATATGGCGAGTTCCTGGACGTCGAAGTCTTCTCCAGAATCCGCAAGAAGTTCATCCTTACCAAGGTGGAACAATCATGGTATGGGCTGGAATTCGCCTTGGTGGAAGGACCGACCTCGTTTGGATACGGGGCAATTTGAATGCAAACCAATACATTCAGGAGGTTATACACCCCATGGTAATCCCTCATCGACAGCAGTTCGGTCAAGATTTTATGTTCATGCAAGATAATGCACGGTCACACACCGCGAGGGTAGTGGTCAATGCGTTAAGCGAGCACAATATGACGACGTTGGAATGGCCTGCTCAGTCTGCCGACCTCAATCCCATAGAGCATGCCTGGGATTTGCTTGGGAGAAGAGCTTTCAGTGATTCTTTGGAAAATCTGAACACTGAAGAACAACTTTTTTTACACCTTCGCAGTGTATGGAGCCATATTCCACAGACGATGATTGACAATCTCATACTAAGTATGCCACGCCGTTGTCGAGCTGTTGCTAATGCTTTAGGAGGTCCTACAGATTATTAAAAACGTTTAAAGTACGGTTAATTACTGTATTTCTTACTACCTCGTTATTTTTGTGCCTAATCATAGAAGGTTGTAATACTCAATATTGGCACTATTCAATTCTTTCTTAAAAAAAAAAAAATTTGGTATGAAAATGTTTTTATTAAAATTAAAATTAAAAACGGTATAAAAATACCCTTCTATTGATATAAAACACTCACTATTACAAGAAAGGGTTTATAAATAAACACTAGAAATGTCCTTGTTCCCTAGACTTTGTTGATGTGTGTAGTTACTAGAGTTTAGCAGGTAGATACCTTTTTTTAACGTGCGGAAATATACTAGGATACTCCCCCGCCGCACGGCCGTCTTGGGCCGTCATGGGGATGAGGTAGCCTCTGGCATACCTATCCCTCGCGCACCCTGACTGACACAAGGTTCAGGAAGTAGGTACCTCATCACTCTGTGTGAAATTCGTGTTTTATAGTAACAGTCGCAGGTTTAGACATATAACCAGTACGTCGTGCCTTCATCGTGACGATTTACACTCGAAAAAAGGCGTAAGTTTATGTCATAAGAAGCGGAACATTTTGAATGTGAATAAAGTTTATAGTAGAGATCTGTGCTTTAGACGCAAATGTATTCAACCATGTCTACATTAATTTATTTTATACAATAGCAACATTACATAGTAATAAATGTAAATAAAGCTTAAAAGATCATTGTCTTTCCGTTCCAACACTCGTGCACTTATCACAGCTTATTTTAATTTACAAATATTTCACAGTCCAATTTACTCGTTTGGTCAATTATTTTCTAAAATACTGTTCTGTACAGGCCTGATACAAGCAGAGATGATATTTTACAAACATGTAGATATTTTCTGACCACAAGAATAAAGAAATAATAAACTCTAAGGGCGGTTATACACTGCGACTTTTTAGAAGATTCACGAACGTTTGTCAAGGTCGCTGTGCTGCATTGCTGCTAAATCGCTACTGCTACTGAAGGACAGCAAAAGTGACTGTATTTTCTTAGGTTATTTCCATTTCAAATTTGGATCGATTTCTTGTATGAGATCTAACTACTTTCATAACGATCAGTTGAAAATTATGATGTTCTAATTAGTTCCGTTACCGGCGCGGCGTTACCATAATAATTTAACAATGCTGCAATTGTTGTTTGTTTATTTTATAAAAAATAGTCAACTATTATTTTCATTCTTTTGGTCAGAATATATATATAGGTAGGTATGTAAACTATCTTAAATATATAACTATAGGTAACACCCACATAACATAATTTTAATCATTTAAGTTTAGATGTTAGGAACATGGAGTTTCCGAGTACATCAGTAGTATTCACTTATTTAAGACTTTATTAGTATTTCTCAGTGGGTAGGTACTTCCTTGAAAAACTTATAGGCCTATTATAACTATATTTGATGATTACTTTTTCTAACAGTAGGTAACTATATTTTATTTAGAAGATACATAAGTAGTCTGATTGTTATGGACAAGATGGCTACCTCACAATCAAACAAAATAATAAATTATCAAGTATAGATTTAGACCTAAAGATTGACCCAATGGACATTTTTTCGGTAATTTCCAAACTTGCATATTAATTATTATTAATTTTATTTACAAACGCATTAAATCAAGCTCATGGTAACAGACGATTTAAAAAAGGAAGATTAATTCTTAACCATTTCGAACAAATAAAAGTCTGTTCACACATCGACAAAAATATGAATAACAATATGAGGAAAAATGAACAGTCGCACAGATTTGAAATTATGAATTTAGAACGCACTAAACATAACATAGGTGTTTTGGTGGCTATGTGTCCGCAGGCGTAGAGGCGGGGGCGGGCGCGGGAGCGGACACGTGCGCGTGTGGCGGAGGAGAGACTCGCGCCGCGGCCAGCGCCGCAGCGTGCCGCCGAGCCTTCAGCCGCAGGTCCGCTATGGACGATGACCGACATCGCGCTGCAAGGGCTGCGAGGCCCGCGTATGGTGGACATAAAGCCGCGGCCGCTGCCGCTGCAGCTGCACTGGCATACTGCAGCATAATTAATTATTGATTCAACAGCGATTCGAATTAAAATTATTATTGGATAAACATAAACTTAATGAAACCGAGTTGACGAACAATTTAAATAGATTCCCCAGTGGATTGAAGCAAGCTTGGATGCTCTGTAGACAGACTCCATTTAATTAAGCTTCTTTTATTACCGACAAACCTAGGGAAAAACGAAGAAATTTGAAAGAAAAATGTAGTAATATTATATATGCTGATTTACAAAGGTTTACAATAAATTGGTTAAGAGTATCAGGAATTGTGTAAGTGGAAAGCACGAAAGTATTGTGTCTGGTTGTATCTAGGTCTAGTCCCCTACTTCACAGGTTTGTAGGCCCTTGACGTCAAAGAAGCACTGAGGGCTTTCATATAAGGTATATTATATTACACTGCAGGAAGATTTAGTATGATGAGAGTCCATACTTCTGTTGCAGCTTACCCAAGTCATAACTTATGCTTTATTTCTGCCTTCCAATCCAAGAATCATGCTCTCCATGATATACGATTAGATTAGGAGACTAGGATTGAGGTGTATTATTCTTAAATTAAAAATATGCATTGCAAAAAAGAACTAACCTGATGAGCTGCCGCTGAGAGAAGAGCTGAGTCGAAAGGTGCAAAGGCAGTGGAAGGCGGAGGATGCGGTAGAGGCGGCAGCTGTGGAGCTGAAACAGGTGGATGTGGCACTGCTGACAGTCGAGGCACGGACACATATGGTGCGACGCGACACGGCTCTAGGGGCGTACCACCTCCACTTACCAATAGACCTGTTGAACAAAGTAGTATATAGTTTAGGTTGGATGCTATGCCACAATACTGTACTTCAAATCTTGTATTTATTTTGGAAGATCAACGAGGCGTTAATTAAGAAACGGTGAAAAGAAGTACCCTATCTCAATTAGTCCTTTCATATGATATGCCGGTAATTAACGCCTTTTCTGTTACAATTACACATACTTAGAGGAGGTAGGACACCACGGTGTTTCTGTCAAATTGAACAGTCCGACTGGGGAAGTACCTCCACACTACAGAATACCGCGGCCATAATAACCTCGTGTTGTGTTCCCGGCGGTGAGTATGGTAGCCAGAGCTCACTGGAGAGTATTTGTGCTGTAAGTGGGAAGACCAAAAGCATGGCCTAGTTTGTTGAAATTGAAGTCTAACATAATTAGTAATAATAGTCTGAGTAATAATAGTTAAGTAGTAATATATCTACATAATAAAGGATACATCTACACGTTGAGCACCAAGTAGATTACCTAGTCGGATTGCGGTTCCTATTTTATACCCATTGTTCACATGAAAAGAATAAAAAACTTGTTATAAACACAAACTTATTTTTATTTCCTCAGTGTTGATATCGTAGAAAAATATTCAACAAAATAGTTTTAACTGATCTATTTTTAATTTTATGTACCACTTTGAATCTAGAAGCAATGCATAATGAAACAAGTTAATCTGCTCGCCGCCGACAGCTCCCATCGATCCGCACGATTGGCAGAGACAAACGAGCGATCCTATGCGCCGCGCCGCGCCACCGCTCACTCTCTCTACACAAATCCTCCGAGATCTGTTCCCGAACTCCACTTAATTAAATTGATATTTAAGTAAAGCATAATTTGCTCGTAAATTAAGTGAGATCCGTTGTTTATAGCCCGCCCGTCGAGCGAAGTGGCCAATTAATAAATTAACGCGGATCTACCCGACTTAAGGTGCTCCGTGGGTCTCGTCTCAAAGATTCATTAATTTAATTACTGTTATAGAAGACCTCGCCTTTCGATTATATCAAAAGAGATTTTGTTTTAACCAATTTTAACATTTCAATTTCACAATGACAAAGGGTTTCGTTTAGTGTTATCAATTACATCCAAATCTCAACGATAGCTGAACATTTAGGTAAATTTTAGAATAATATTTTATATTATTATCGATTATATAATCCCACTATTAATTACCAAATATTATTTCTTGATTATTTGTCTATTCTTCGTGTGATGATTAGAATTATTCATTTTCGAAAACCACGTAGATTCGGTCAATATTTGGTATTGAGCGGATTTACGTGGATTCCTAAAAAAACATCCCAAGTCAAAGTATTTGTATTATACTTAAAAATTCGGGATACTTTTAGTAGGCCCCATGCTGCCTTGAGCAACGTCTCTTTTTTTCTTTGAAAAGTATTGATTCTTTAATGTTTTGCCTTGGTAGAATATTTTACCCTCTAATTAGCCGAATGAACAACGGAGAAAGTGAAAGGAGATAATCAGTTATTTTGGAAACGTGGTCACACAAACAGCCCAACAAACTTGTAACGCTTACCACCATTGGACAAAACATTGTTTCCTTAAAGCTACGAGAAATAAATACTCTAAAAGAATCACCTCTGTGTAGACAGCTGTGCCTTATTGCAAATCGTACAAAGTTCGCGAATTCAGTTTGAAAAATATCTCGTTTCTGGAGGTTTCCACACGAAAAAAGTTTAGTTTTCTACGTTACGTAAGTGTTCCGTAGAGCTACGTGTCTACGATAAGAGATCTCGTAGACGAATAAACTCGACTTCATATCAGCACACCGTTATTTTTATAACATTAACTCAAGTACATATTCCATAAAAGTTTTGAAATCGTTCAACAATTGACATACCATAAGATTTTATTCTTACATACTATAGTTTCGTAGACTTCTACATTATTTCCGCAGAAGCCTACGAAAACAATCTTCTTAACTTTTACACATTACTTCTTCATACGGTTTTTTTACGTGCGAAAAATTCCCACGGATACCACTCCGCCGCCGCCGGAGAGGGAGAGGTTATGTCGGACACGAACCGACAAAGACGCACAGCGCCTGTGGGTCTTTGTTGGTTGTCGAAGGCGAGGTTGACAGGCATATTCCTCGCACCTTGGCCGACCCAGGGATATCTCTTTTGATTTGGCCTTCCTCGGGTGTGAGGACCACAGAGTCCCCAACCCCGAATCTGCCTGTCCCTCAGGGTGTCCGCCCACACGGGGCACCCGTACAGAGCCGCACGATACCCACGTAGTCTCTTGCAGGATTCCTCCGGGCTCCTCAAGTTGGTCAGCAGCCGTGCCAGAACATTAGCTGTGCCAGAACGTTAGCTGTGCTCAACAATTTGGGACCCAGACTTCGGAAATGACTGCCTCTGTGGCGTAGTGGTGGCACGTCTGAATACTACGCAGGAGGTGCAGGTTCAATTCCCGCTCAGTGCAAATATTTGTATGCACGAATATGAATATTTGCATTTGTACGAGCACTTGTAGATATGCTTGTATCCTTTGATGCACGAGGTTAAATGATACGCTGACGTACTTGAGAACGTTTAATTGTACCATAAAATCTACGTGTTTACACTAGTGCGGCAATTTGAGAACTAACTATAAATTATATATTTCACGGCTAAATACAGTGTTTGAAATGCTGACGCGGATGTTATATGAAACGAATGTACGAGAAGTGGCTCGTACAGCATTGCTGTGGGTGTTTGTATGTATAATTTTTATGCATTTATAAAAAAAGTATCTAAGTATATTTAACCGCATTCTATTTCCCATAACACAAGCTAGTCAAGCTATGCGTAGTATGAGTCCAGATAGCGATGTGTAGAATGTTGTACAATATTTATTTATTTAATGCTTCTGGAAATATCACCGACCGTCGAGCACGAGCCCCAGATATTTCATCTGCGACTTGATGCCGATGAGCGTGCCTCCCCTGTGTGGCTAGAACCTGGTGGTGGCCTGCGTCGAGGTCCGTGAAAGAACATGTCCTCGGATTTATACAGAGCCACCTCAAGGCCCAGCTGCCGGATCCGTTCCAAGACTTGAGCAACCGCGGTCGTGGCCCTCAGGGTCGCTTCGCGGTATGTAGCCCCGCTCACCGTCACTAACGTGTCGTACGCATAGCACGTGGCGACGGTGCCGTCCGCGAGCTCACCGCGAAGCACCCAGTAGTATTCGATGTTCCACAGGAGCGGCCCTAGAACCGATCCCTGCGGAACAGCGCATCACCGCACATTTCACGCGGACTAACGCCAAGCAAGTCGTATTTTATAAGATATAATTACATTAAGCAAATACTCCATAAAAAGTGTTCGATATAAAATAGCAGCGTTTCAACATTTACTAGTTTTGGACTTGCAGGAAATGTACGAGAAGTTAAGATTAAATCATACACCAGAGGTAGATATTTAAGATTAGCATTTGTATGTTTTGAATATAATTTATAGTTTATATTAGAGTAAAATAAATGTTTGCTTAAAGTCATTCAAGCAAGAATATACTATGTTACACGTGGGGCGACGACGCGCGCGACGGCGGCGACGGTTGGAGCTACACACGGGGCGGGAGGCGCGCGAGGTGCGAGGGCGGCACTCGAGCTCGCTGTAAATCAGAACCGCTCCGGTAGCCGTCGGCATTATCAAAATGGATGTTCTCGGCGCGTATGAGTTATTTCCATATTTGACACCGAATTACTTTCGAGAAGTGCCGACATAAATACAGAGGAGCGCCCGCGTCCGGCACGACGCAGCTCCCGGCGCCCTCCGCCGGCGACCACCGTGCACTTATTTGATTAACTGTGAGTTGTTTAATTTAATCGAATTAGAAGGTAAGCAGGCGCTCGGTGGGGTGCTCTCTCGCTCTCGCTTATTTTAAACAGCTTCGAACATCTTTACAGCGGTTTGTGCGCAATAAAATATCGCCACCCTCGCGACGCGCGAATAACTTTACAATTTTATGAACAGGGGAACAATTAAGCTTCGGTGTATTCTTTTATTCTTGAATTTCACGGCTGCTCTGATTGTTTTTATAGCGAGCGCTGCGAGCGGAGAAGATTCATGTCTTCATTAAATATGAATTCTTAATTTTTATGAAGATTCAGTGCCTACTGTTTTATGATTTAATGGGAAGTGATGTAGAAAATATTACTTTTTGAGCAAAATTATGTAACCAGTGCCTCAATCATATTTTTATTAAAGGATTAACAAGTACCTTGTATTTGGCGCAGAATTAGGTAGAATTAAAGTAACATTAGGGAAAGTAAAATAGAACCTACAGGGTTCTAAAGTCAGACAATATATGGACGCCTATTTATAATCACGTAACTAATAAATAGGTACTCAAAATTGCATAATGGAAATCTTCCAGGTATCTTGAGTAGGGGGTGGGGGGTGGTAACCGGTGGTTCAAAATACTTGGTTTATACCAAAGACCAAAAACATAACACACTATTAATCGCATCATAATCGAGTCATCAGGTTTAAAACTTAAAACTACAGGAAACTTCTTATTGCTTAGTAAGCAAGCAGCAGTGACCTTAATAAAATAGGGAAACCATTTTTTTTTCAATTTTGAATCATGTTATTTCTTCAAAATTTCAACAATAATTATGGTTGAATTTCATTCAACAAATGAAAACTCCATCCTATCATTTATAGGACCAAAAGATTGTGTTCCCAGCGGTGAGTAGGGTAGCCAGAGCTCACTGGAGAGTTGGTGCTGTCAGTGGGAATACTAAAGGCATGTCCTGCTTTGTCTTCTACACTGACGGCAAAGAAACTGTGCTTACAGGGTCGGCAGCGCGAGTGTGACTCCTGTGGTGTTACACACGTCGATAGGCCACGGTAATCACTTTCCACCAGGTGGGCCGTGTGCTTGTCTGCCACCTAAGTGGTATAAAACCCCTAAAATTAAATAAAGATAACCCACTTTCATATCAATGTACCTACTCTGAGGCATGTGCCTGGTATTTATACTACTTATATACAGAACTAAGTATTTAAAAATACAAACGGTGACAAATAAAATAAATGACTACAATGAATGTTTAAATCAGTGATATGAGCCCACAAACGATTGCGTAAATCAATAACGACATTAGGAATCTCGACGCTCCGTTAAAGGGGCATAACATAACAAATAACCGTTTCATTTCACTTTACATGATTATTCTCGCGTCTGCCGGGGTGGCGGCGGGGGTGAGGCGCGGTGAGCGGGAACGGCACATAAGTTAATAAGACATTTAGCAGGGGACGGCGGGATTGCGTCCGAATGGCTCCCGTGGGGAATCATTTTATTCGATTCCGTCGAGCGGCTTTTTTCCGCTTTACGCTCCGTTTAGCGGTTCCTCAATGCTCTCACAATCATACTATCTGCTCAAGATTTTTGCTAAGACTAGTGCAGTCATGTCTTGTTTGTCCGGGTGATGTTATGAGCGGAGACAGCGCCCGCCACAGAACATGTGAACCTACATTATGAGATAAAGCGATATTTTCGTTCATCCATCGGGATTTTCTTTATACAAGCAGGATACTAGGGATGTGGGACAACGTCAAATTAAGACCAATTAATTGTTGACTTTGACAATTTATCTTGTTTTGATGTGTTTGTTTTTGTCATATTGGATAGGTAAAGTAATCAATTACAAGTTGTGAATTCCAGTGAAAATCTTGTTTTGCGGTCAGAAGGCTTCATTTTACTTATTTAAAGTTTAGTTAGTTAAGATTATAACACCCGTGGAGTAATGAGTATGCAGAGTCCAGAAGTTGTTAGTGCAAACGCGATGATATCTTAGATAAAAACAATTGGAATTCTTTAATTTTGACTTTTGTATAGGTAATCGTATAAGTAATAGATATTATATTCTAATTTAAAGTACGAATGTCTTTGTTTTTAGTAGCAGAAGCAGGCACAAGAAAAGATAGGTGGATTGCGTGAAAGATGATATGGCAAGGAAGGGTGTGACTGACATCACAGAACACTAATATCCTGACATCTGACAGGAATGTATGGAAGAGAATGATATGTTGCGCGGCAACCCCAAGCAATTGGGACAGGGGCAAGCAGAAGACGAAGGATATTCTAATTCTAGACGCACTACACAACGCTATCTAGACTCAAACTATATCGAGCTTGTACTGCTTGTAGTACGGATCTTTGAATAAGTAGGTATGTTAATCCATTAAGATCCGTACATCTTTGAATGTGGATTAACATACCTACATAGATGTTTTTTTTTGTAAATAGGTAGATACATACATACATACATACATATACAGATCAATGCTAATAGGCACGTAACAGTTGAACGCTCTACCGCGGACCGCCTACTAACTCTGCATGCCTAACTGCATATTGTTTGGCATTATTACGAAATACGACCGCCGAGCGGATTAAAAGTTACCAAAATAAATTCATGAAGAAAAATAAAGTTTAAAATAACTAGTAACTATAATCTGCAATCTTCAAGCTAGCTTGTAGATATTTTCGAAATTGTTGAGTTAAAATCCAAAACAAGTCGAAAGTGTAACGAGTCCTATGTTATATATTTATCTCCTCCTTGACCAGTGAGGGAGGTCAGTCAGTCGATCGCTAAGTGCGTTGTGCAATTCCCTGAATTTATCGCCTCGCGTGTACAGTTTCCCGGGCTTTTTTACCGCGTTCGCGCGGATTCCCGCTTCGGCCCGCCATTTTAATTATTCATCTGTGTGAGTTATGGTCGAATTAAAAAACTGTTAGAGTCGGACCGGCGCCGGCGGGAGCTGTAATCGAGTTAGACGGAGTCATGGAGAATACATAATGTGTTAGTTTTGTCCTGACAGTGAGTTGGTTGTGCATTCCACTGGCGGCGGTCGCTAACTATACTGATATGGTGCATCCCATGCACGGGTGAACTCATTACGATTATTTAGCGGTGCCAACAGGCCGACAACTAGTTTGCCAGAATCATTTGCAATTTGTAGTTTTCGACTACATTAAACAGGGAAACTGTTTTGAATATAAATTTATGAATGCTGCATTTGGTTACCATTTTGAATTTATTAACATAAGATGTTTGTTACATAAAGTGATATTTAGTTAGAATAATATTTTAGATTTATAATTCGAAATAAAGGTTGTAGAATACTTAAATGAAACTTACCTTTGTGCATTTGACTCTCGTGTTTGCGGCATTTTGCTCTTCGGTTTTGAAACCAAACCTGTGTAACATTAACATCATCATGTTAAAAGAATTAGGTAAAAATACGTAATATATTCATTCAATGAGATTACACATGTTTAGGCCCTATTTTGTATAGAATACAGTGGCGAGGAGTCCCAATGACCCGATTCCTGCCGACTTCTTAATGGGTCGTATGGGGCATGAAAAATTAGATCGAGGAAAATATATTTTTCAATCGGTTTCTCTTTTGAAAATTTTCACCTGGATATCTACAGCTACTCACTCTAAGACGCAGGATCGAATATAGGGATTGGCGAGATGTAGTTTATTCATACCTGATTTATCTTTCTCGGATAACTCAGGCATAACTAATTATCACTATCATAACATACATAACATAAACTCACGCCTATATCCCCGAAGGGGTAGGCAGAGATGCTAGCACCCACATTCCGGGGGTGACAGGTGGAGCCGCCTGTCACCCTGGCAGAAGCAGGCCGCGGCGGTGGCGCGACTGGCGCGCCTCCCCGTTTCCGGGGACGAGTTGGGGACTCTGTAGTCCCCACACCCGAGAAGAGGGCCAGATCGTTAGAGATGGCCCTGGGTCGGCCGGGGTGCGAGGGATATGCCTGTCAACCTCACCTTCGGCAACCAAAACGACCCACAGGCGGCGTGCGTTTTAGTCGGTTCGAGTCCGACATAACCTCCTCCACCGGCTCCGGTGGGGAGGTATCCGTGGGGATTTTGCGCACGTAAAAAAACGGTACGGGCACGTAGATACGGTAGTTCTGGAGATTACTCCATGCCAGCAAATATTTTTGAATTACATCACTTTTAGAACACGTAGGTGCAAATCACAAATAAACAAAGCATTTGCATTTAATCCTGTTTTAATAATTGATGAAGCAAATAGTTGGGGTTCGGGTCGTACAAACATAATTGCATTAACACAACAATCATTATTTATTGCAAGATGCGAATGCGAAAGAATGTGCGAATTTTACTTCTAATATGAGCATAACCACTTCATTATTATAAAATTAAATTATAGTAAACCCAACTATTCTGCTCAAGTAGGAATTCCCTTCAATAATGTCAAGTCGTGCAAAATTGCAGTTAAACAGTATTGTATTTGACATTTGACAGTGACAATCGTAATTCCAATTTTCACCATTTTACGGTATCGTTGGTATAACATATACACATATTTGAAAGTACACACAAAGACACTCAGACTAATGCATTGCATTGCATCGAGCAGTAATCGAACCTGTAGCCCAGGATTCGTAGACTTATATACCGCGTAGCGGTCACTACCGCTACGCCTTTTATTATCCTAAACTTTATTAAAGATGTTAGGTTACGTACAGTCAGTGGTCTATGCCACTGATGTGGCTTTTAAATTTTTAATTATTCATTTTTAATTACGAGCAAGTTTATTTAATGAAATTTATAAAAATTAACATAGAAATTAGTTTAAATATATACATTTTTTTAGTATTACGTATTTAAAAACGTGTTATTTAGTACCTGATATTTAAAAAGAGTTATTAGGCACAAGTAAATATTGGCACATGCAACAAATTGTGAACGTAAAATATTTTATGACGGACTGATTTTCCATTTCAAAAATTTCTGCCTACATGAAAACTGCACGGTATATTTATAGATTTTTTCTACAAGAGTAGGACATCATCTAGCACCATGACGTAGGTATGATAGCATAGTGAATTCGTGATCCTTAACTGTGTAGTTTGCTTACAAGCACCTAACCCACAATCTAATGTTTCTGCTTCTGTTAATTTTTTAAATGTTTCTGCTAAACTTCGATACGGATAAACGACATCATTGAGTAGCCGCAATGAATTAAAACAGTGAACAATATTATCATATTCAAGTCTATATCACGGTACGATGTATCTGCTGCTGCGGTCTGCAGCTATTGTATTCTCGTCAAAAAAAATCGTGCTACCATTGCGATCGAAGCGGACTCCGCACGCACTCCAATTTCATACTATCGATCAAAGTGGAACCCGTACGGTTCGATACTGTATGGAGCATTCTCCGTTTGCACACTATTTCCTCCTCCTTCCCATGGCCTCATCAACCAGAGCTCTCTGCTGGTGTCTGCTCTCTTTCGGGCGCGCATTTCTTGAAACCCTATAAATTATTTTAGGTGTCCTACTATTTTCGCTCTCTCCCCTTTCTGGGGCCGCACGGGTAGCCGTTAGAGACCTCACGAGCTTTGCGTCTGCCGTGCCAAACACGCACAAAGCTCCGCAGCCGTCCGAAGTTTTGGGGTGTGCCTGCAAGGTCCGGGTAACACATAGGGCCAGCCTCCGATCTTACCACCCTTCTCATCAAGTTGTCGCGAATGTCGTCATACAGGGGACAGACCCACAATAGATGGTGAAACACACTTTGACTACCAAGGCCCAGCTCATACAAACTGGAAATCCGGATCAAAGTCGTATGTATGTAATAAGTCAAAACCCATTACGTAGTCAGCGTCTATAGGTAGTGTTGGTTACATTACAGGGCGGTATGCCCGGGCATGCACGCTAGTGAAACGGGTAAACATCGGTAACCGCATTAGCGAGGACGGCACGAACACTGTTGATTGCATGTTGCAGACTGTTTACCTACTAGCAACAATACTACATACGATTATATATTGACAAAAGTTCTGAATCTGGTTACGACTCAATTAAATTGTTGTAACTACCTTTAATTAATTAACGAATATTTTGTTACATTTCGTTAGATATTAGTTTGCCATTATTGATTGGGACTGGTCTCAATTGACTGGAGAGTTTTTGTGCTGTCAGTGGGATGACCAAAGGCTTGTCCTGCTTTGTCCTCTACAGTGAGGCACAAAATCTGTGTTCTTACAGGGTCGGCAGCACGGATGTGACTCCACTGGTGCTACACACGTTCATAGGTCATGGTAACCACTTTCCATCAGGTGGGCCGTGTGCTTGTCTGCCACCTAAGTTGTATAAAAAAAAAGATAAGAACCCCTTTATTTGGTTAATTTTAGATTTCACGGGAACGACTGCCTCATCCGTCAATCAGCAAGTCCTTGAACTTGAGATGAGAAAACCTTTTTTCTTGGGTCCTTTGGATACTATCTGCTATGTCGGAATGTGTGTAAGCCCCCCCCCCACCCCCACAAATTCACATAGCTGTTGACATAGGCCGCTTTGAAAGTGTGCAATGGGTAATGTGCGATGGAAAGGACAATTTTTTTTTTTTTATACCAATTAGGTGGCAGACAAGCGCACGGCCCACCTGATAGAAAGTGGTTACCGTGGCCTATGGACGTGTGTAACACTAGAGAAGGCACACTCGTGCTGCTGACCCTGTAAGCACAGAGTTTCTCGATATTTGATGTTTCTCCATTGTAATGTAGGTAAACCCAAGAAATACGTATCATTCGGTTTCTTTTAGTGACATAAAGTGACGGTTAAAATTTAAACGTTATTGGGTTAAGAAAGGCTCTTTGAAATAAGTGGTAATAACTACTTTGTCCTAAAGTAGTGCAATTCAAACAATGCGAGTAACGCTTTTGGATAGTACCTACATACTTAGTCTGGCCATACATACTGTTACAATTAAAATAAGAAAGATATTACATTTGAATTTGAAATCTGTCATTTTTATACGATTGTTCATTGTGTTTTCTAATTTTGGCGCCAATACATTGTACAATATTTTGCTATATTAAAATGGAGTGGGGTGATAAAGAAAACCGAATCGCTGTGATTGCATTACACAAAGTTGGTATGGAGCCGAATGTAATTTTTAAAACTCTCCATACTCTTGGTATTAGTCAAATGTTTGTGTACCGGGCTATTAATAGGTACAATGAGCCCTGATACCTCCTCTGTTTGTGACAGAAAAAGATCTGGCCGTCCACGTAGTGTTCGTACGAAAAAGGTGGTCAAAGCAGTAAGGGAAAGAATTCGAAGAAATCCTGTCCGAAAGCAAAAGATTTTATCTCGGGAGATGAAGATAGCACCCAGAACCATGTCGCGCATTTTAAAAGATAACTTAGGACTTGCAGCCTATAAGAGACGCACTGGTCATATTTTAACTGATAATTTAAAAAAGAATAGGGTGGTGAAATCGAAGCAACTACTGAAGCGGTACGCAAAGGGAGGTCACAGAAAAATTTTGTTTACGAATGAGAAAATCTTTACAATTGAGCAACATTTTAACAAACAAAATGACCGTATTTATGCTCAAAGCTCTAAGGAAGCTTCCCAATTAGTCGACAGAGTGCTACGTAGGCATTATCCGACTTCAGTGATGATGATTTGGCTATGAAGGAGTGACTGAGCCATATTTTTGTGAAAAAGGTATCAAAACATCGGCACAAGTGTATCAAGATACCATTCTTGAGAAGGTAGTTAAACCCCTTAACAACACCATGTTCAATAACCAAGTATGGTCCTTCCAACAAGACTCAGCGCCGGGTCATAAAGCTCGGTCCACGCAGTCTTGGTTGGAAGTGAACGTTTTGGACTTCATCAGAGCTGGATTATGATTTATGGTCAGTTTTAGAGAGTATGGCTTGCTCTAAACGCCATGATAATTTGGAGTCCCTAAAACAATCCATACGATTGGCAGTGAAGAATTTTCCCATGGAAAGAGTGCGTGCTTCTATTGATAACTGGCCTCAACGTTTAAAGGACTGTGTTGCAGCCAATGGAGACCACTTCGAATAAGCTTTTTATATTTTAAATTGTTTTATATTTATGTATTAAACTAACACACTGTAAAAGTAATAAATATTATTTGCAATAAAAAAAAATGTTTTTTCTTCGTAACAATATTTATGGCTAGACTAGGTATAGCCGGCGAAGCGACATCCTAAAACTAATGTAGGTATAACTTACTTTAACATCAAGTTCTGTGATTTTTACAGATCTCAGTCTCAACGATACTGACGCTTTATTTTCATCACTCGGATTTGTTCGGTATTTTGTTCAGGGTAGCTTTTACAGTACCCGCCATATGATTTGGCACGTAAGGAAACGAATGACAGACGGCTTGCTTCATTATCATAAGAAATAAGAATGCTCTCTTTTATGAATACTTTTATCTACTTTTTGGAACCATCTCTTTCCGTACACTTACATTTAAATGGTAAATTTGTCCATGAGTGCATATTGTTTCAAGCGAGTGCCGACTTAGTCATTAACTACGAGCGAATTCATTAGCTCTGATTACATAAGACAATTCGACTAAACAACAAGCAAACAGCCTTCGCGTTCCGTTCTTCGAAACACTCGTTTAAGTGAGTATAGATAAGGATAAGCGCCAAAAATAAATAAGAATTCACTAGGATTTCTTCGTTTTAAGAATTAAGATTGACCATTCCGGCTATGCACGGGAAAATTTCACAAAAAAATCCTATAGGCTGATTACAACCCCACCTAACGGGACCAATAATTTGTACTTTGCTCTTTGTTGGTAGGTACAAATGCAATCGGATGACTGGTAGGTAACATCAATACTGGTAAAAAGATAACATTGACTTTATAATAAGCTGTGTGTTTATTTAGTACAGAAATCACCATTATTATTATTTAAAAAACAGTTGCTAGATTTAAGCCAAAAATTTTTGTTTTCAAAATTGGAAGTTAAAAGATAAAGCGTGTAAACAGTTAGCCTCTGTAACCCTTTCTTAAGAAGAAAAGGATCTTCTCCAATGAAATCTATAGGCCCATAATTTTAGAAATGCACATGTAGGTACATACACTGTTCATAGTAGAATAGTAGAATAGAGATCACGGTAAAATTTTAACATGTTACAAAAAGTTAAAGCCTATTCATTTGATTTGAATAACTTTTCAATGGTAATTAACTACCTACCTATTAGTTAAGTATAAGTTCATTTCGTCACATTTTTGTCAATAATTGTCAATTAAAGTACTAAACACGTGACATTCCTATCGAATCTTAAATGAATACATACTAATTTCACCCTATAATAAACAAAATATAATTATTAATGAACTAATACGTAAGAAATGTAATACAACACGAAACAACTACATCCATTAAACTCTTACAATAAACATGTCAAAAACAAAACAATCTGGTACAACAAAAAAAAATCACAACATCTAAATATCAATAAGATCAAATGGACAGGTCGTTTGACACTAGTGAAGATGCACAGCGCAGGCAGGGGTCAAGACTTTTATCTGATTTTACTCTATTTAGCTTTTCCCCTGCCATTCGACTCGGACATTCGCGACACTTAACGCCAATCGGACGCTAATAGTAATATATTACCGATAAAGTAGCACTTGTTGGGTGCTCGCAGCTAATTACTTGTATTAGTAATGAGGGGTCGACCATCGGTGTCGAGCTTCTCCATTGAGTGAGTTACAAGAGTATGGGAAAGCACCGATTATATATATTTATATATATATATATATATACATATATATACATATATCGCTTCCTGAAGTATTCATTGTAGAATAATAGAATTGTGTTCATATTAGATGATTCTATACCTACTTTTTAAACTACTCAGGTGGGAGACAAGCACTCAGGATATACGAATTTCGCAGGTAATTCTTAGGGTTCCGTACCTCAAGAGAAATATAACGGAACCCTTGTAGAATTACTTCATTATCCGTTTTTCCGTCTATCTGTCTGCCTGTCTGTCTGTTATTACCTTTTTCTCAAGAATGTGTGGGGGTATTAAGTTGAAATTCATACCGCATAGTCAGGTCTAGGTATAACGTCTTGAAACTGTGTAAAAATCAATCTTCTAAGTCAACGCATTCAAAATATATTAGGGTTTATGTAGCGCTTAAGTTACGAAACCTTCGGTGCGCTAGTACTTGCATTTGACTGACTTTTTTAATTATTAATAATATTTCTTATAACTGAAATTAAAAACTAGTATACCTGCTAACCCTAAGGTTAAGCTAAATTGCTCGTATTATGAGTATATTACGTCTGTAGTTATGGCCAGGATTCGAAACTGGGACCTCCTGAGCTACCGACTATATTGAACGATTGATGGGTCGTTTCAGTACTAAATCGGCCTATAGAAACGAATCATTCGAAACTGAACAAAGATGGTCGTAGCACGGAGTTTTCTCCTTCATTCGATCATCAATTCCTCCGGTTGCATTCAAAGCTTGCTCTTTGAAACTCAAGGTCCGCTTTTTATCTCTGACTTTCTATCATTTGATCGATTTTAAGTTTTACAGGAGTGTCTGTCAATGGTGGTCTGATCAATCAGCCTTAGCTAGAGTCTCATTCGTCAAGGTACCAGCTTGCAATATTATTTCTTTAAATTTTTTTTTACAAGTATATCAGAACCGAAATTACTAATATTACCTCTAACCTAACCCCTCTAGCTAAGCTCAATTGCTTATGTTAGGAGTGGGTTCACGTTGGTAGTGTAATGGTCAGGATTCGAACCCGGGAGCTTTCGATCGTAGGACCGACTCCTTAACCACTAAACTACCGATCCGAACATGAGCCCGAAAATATAGATGGCCCCATACACCTATTGTTACTCCACAGTTTTACTAAAAATATTACTATAATTGCGGCAAGCTATGATGGCCGTTTTGACACGACTGGTTTTACTCGTTTTTTCTTTTTTAGTGTGTGAAGATTATTTCCTTCTGCGCCAGTCTCCCCATATTTTTCTTTAGTTATCCGTCTAACAGTTCGTTGTCCAATATTAAAAAACGCCCCAAAAAGAGAAAACGAGCAAAACCAGTCGTGTCAAAACGGCCATCATAGCGTGCCGCAACTATTAAAAAAAAATCTATTCCAAAACTATGGTACATACCTGTACTCTAGCCTCGCTGAGTCCAAGCCTCTGACTGAGCTCTTCCCTCATGAAGGCGTCAGGGTAATGTGTCTCGTCGAATAACCGCTCAAGCTCGCCCAGCTGTTCAAGAGTGAAATTCGTCCGCGACCGCCGCTGCTTACCGCCCCCGTTACTTCCACCACCGTTCGGCGATTTGTCGGTGAGATCTACAAAACGCAACGTAACTTTTAATACCTGTTTTATTGTATAGAAGCTGGTACTTCGCCCGCATAGAATATTGATGACGTTCCCGCAACTGCTTAGAATCTGTTCCTGGGATAAAAAGTTACCTATTATTCCAGACTGTGATTTATCCCTGTACCAAGTTTCAGCCTGATTCGTTCAGCCGATTGAATAACAAACATCCAAACATCTTAACAAACTTTCACATATATAATATAATACTTATTAGGAGCCTAGTTGGATAGGATACACCACAATGGATCTCATATAGTGCAGTGTCTGGCTCTAAAGGGCCTGTCCCTTTAGAGCCAGACACTTTTTTTTTTTACGTGCACATAATCCCCACGGATACCTCCCCACCGGAGCCGGTGGAGGAGGTTATGTCGGACTCGAACCGACTAAAACGCACGCCGCCTGTGGGTCGCTTTGGTTGCCGAAGGTGAGGTTGACAGGCATATCCCTCGCACCCCGGCCGACCCAGGGCCATCTCTCACGATCTGGCCCTCTTCTCGGGTGTGGGGACTACAGAGTCCCCAACTCGAGCCAGTCACTGATGAATTGGTGACACTGATGTTTCCATGAGGAAACGAAATAAACTTTGGGTACCTACATACATAACAATGTTTTCTGAGTGTGTTAAGTGTTAACTACACTGAATGATTCTGATGCAGTGCAACGTCTGACATTGAACGGATAGGTGAGAAATGGTAGGTTGATAAACAAGGCTCGAAAGTGACTCAAGGGAAATACCATAGTTTTAATTTTAAGACTGGTCAAATTTTCAAATTAATAAAATAAAACAAAGTTATTTTATGAAATGCCGAACGCTTACCTTTCAAATTAAAATTAACATTATGATGTAGAACTAGGTCCGTCGTGGAATATTTATAATATTTTATATTTTAGAACATTGAGTTCCTCGTGTTGTTACTTGAATATGTGTAAAATAACTCAACAAATAAACAAAATGAAGATCGAACAGAAATTTAGCTTCCCGCCCTTTTGTTTCTTTTTTAGTCACAGATATCATTTGAAAAAAAATAATGACCATACATTTTTTTTTTTAAATGATATCTGTGACTGTGACAGTGGTTAATTATACAGCCTGAATATTATGTTAATGTAGTATATTGCTTGTCTCTATGGGAAATACATTATTGAAGGGTCAGCTATTTTTTATAGTGCTGTGTGTATTATGCAGGACGATTCCATATGGGCCTGTACTTAACGCCAGTGGCAGTCTACGAAGAAACAGGGGAACAAAAAATTCGATAGTCTCAATGTAATTTTTTTTTAAACTTATAATTTTATTATAACTTATAATGTAAAAAATAAATTGCGTAGGTATTTATGAAATGGCATGGTGCAGGTAGTAAACTAATAAATTTATATCAATAAAATTCAATTCATAACCGTGGGATGTAACTGAACAAATCAAAATAAAAGCGCAGTTTAAATCAACATTTCATATGAGTCGGCAGGCCCCCTAGCTCCCTGGGGAAACATCACTCTCAGGCGAATGTAGGATAGCTACGAAACTCAAAGATACGACGAAATTTTTTTTTAGAATTAAGGTTAGGAGTGTTGTTTTATCTGTTAGGCTTGGCTTAGAGCTCCCAAGGTATATAGTTGTGTTTTGCGTCTTCGTATCCAATGAGATAAGTATTACTGGATATAACCTATTGTTACTTTCGAAAAATTTCAGTTGGTACTAGATCGCAAACGGCAGTATACTTAATTGCCCCCTATTACGTAGGTCCAATGAAATGTAATAGCGAAATGTGTTAAATTTTTATTCCCTATTTTAACAAATTTATGGCCAAATTAAAACATTTCCTAATTTTTATGTTGTCAGTGTATTCGTCAAATTAATACAATATGTCAAAATTGTACAACAAGCAATGCTTAGTCCATGCATTAATCAATTCTTATTGACTATGATTACTATTAAAATTAATTTTGACGAATAATAAATATAAAATTAATCTACGCAATTACAATAATTAAGTCTAAACAAAATATGTATTTTCTTTGCATATCCCTAACTTTAAGCTTTATTTTCTTCCCTTATGGTTAATTAAGGAAATTTACTTTAAACCTAATTAAATTCTAGATTTTATGAACTTTTCGGGAGTATTTTTTAATCGAGTGTAGCTATAGTAGTTTCTTAGTAGTAATTGTTTTTGTAGAGAGGGACTCGCGCGATTGTAATAACGAAAGGGACGTTTATCGCGCGGACAGGTGAGGCGAGTGTCGTTCGCGCGGGGTGGACGCTACAGTGGTTAAGAATTTCAAATTCATTTATTTGCTAGAACATGGTGTATAGAGGTATTATAATAATATAGTGTAGTTCGCTCATATTCTGCCATGTGATGGCGTGATTTTTTTTTTTGAAATTTAGTACATTTGTCAATTTCTTACATCTACATGAAATTTATAATCATTACCATTATGTATTTATTATTATTATTAATTAACATCATTATTTATTTGGACTTTCTAGTTCTGTCCAAACCGAATCTGTAAGTGCCCTGTGATTCCGTGCTACGTTTTAAAGCCAAATACATATAATATAAGACATAGGTACGTACTCCAGGACTCCATTATAATTATATGTATATACGAGTACATATAGAATACAAGATAATTAGATTTACTAAGTGCTAACACTAGTATCAGCGTACGTTACAGGGCACACGATTACACGCGAAGATTGTCGTTTGAAGCAATTTAGCAAATTGAGAAGCGTTCCTTTTTATACGGCAATTATGTAAATGGACGGATTATCCGACTGTGGGCGGCGCTGCGGGCCACTCCCGCGCTCCCCTTTCTTCTCCGGAGCACCCGAACTCCTCAGACACCTAACGACCTGAGAACTTTGATTAATTGTACAACGACGCCCGGCAATACCCCTTGTCTCCGCCGAGTGCCTCTGATTTATTTGATTGAGAACTCTTTTACGGATGTTAAGAGCTTTCTCCTTTCGCCAGTTTTTCGGTGCTAATCCTCGCTTTAATATAATTAATGATCGTTTAGCAGAAATCTTTCCGTTCAATTATATGTGCGAGATCCGAATTAATTACTTTCTTTAGCTTTTGTTGCATTATTTGAGTTGGAATATCTTTAGAATGTAGGGAATATATCTGGAGGATTACTTAATTATATATAGTGTGATGGAAACGGTAATGTCAACTGATAAGAACGATTGGTACCCAATTACGGTATTTTTTCAATTGACCTAACCTCGCTCGATGGTAGGCTAAAGACAATGTCTCAGGAAAGAGGGTCACCATTACAGACACGTAGCATGTTACAATAGTGGCCCTCAGCTTGGCGGCCTGCAATAATATTCTGGGACAAATTACCCAGCGCTATCTGGATTGGTTTAACCCCGTTATACTTTTGATTTTGATAATTACAAATAAAAACCTACGTACATTCACCCTACACATTAGATAGAAACACTCAGACTGTATATTAGACACAGTTACGTTTCAAAATACCGAATTTCCAAATCCCGATGAATACCGAAGTACAAAATACCAAAGTTCAGAACCCCGAAAGTTCAAAATCAAATTTCGATCGGTACGTTTGTTTTTTTAACTATGGCAAATAAATATTGTCACAAGTAACACGAAGAGTATGGCGGAGGCCGTTGTCATTTGTATCCTAAATGTATCCACCCTACGCAATCCGACTCAGATAGATTAGGTTAGAGACAAAGGCGGGAGCGGAGCTAAAGTGGTTATTTTATTAATAACCACAAACAAAACTATTCAAAATAAATTTTCAGGATTTAAATAATCGGGATTTTGAACTTCGGTCTTTCGTACTTTGGTATTATGAAATTCGGTATTATGAACTTTGGGATTTTGATATGTAACCATTAGACACACAACTTTTTTTTTATACCACTTAGGTGGCAGACCAACGCACGGCCCCACCTGATGGAAAGTGGTTACCGTGGCTTATGGACGTGTGTAACACCAGGGCAGCCACACTCGCGCTGCCGACCATATAAGCACAGTGTTCCTGTGCCGTCAGTGTAGAGGACAAAGCAGGACAAGCCTTTAGTCATCCCACTGACAGCACAAATTCTCCAGTGAGCTCTGGCTACCCTACTCACCGCCGGGAACACAACACGAAGTTATTATAACCGCGGTATTCTGTAGGGCGGAGGTACTGCCCCAGTTGGACTGCTCAATTGGGTGGAAATACCGCCGTGTTCTACCTCCTATTACCTACTTAATTTGAGTAGTAAGTATTACTGGTATCGGACCCGCGATCTCTGTCGTAGCAGTCAAACCGTAGCGCTAGGGCATGTCTACGACATTCGTGAAATCCGCCCTCCGTCAATACTATCTTCTATTGCGTGCCCTAGGGGTTGAAAAAAGATAATATAATTTTGACAGTTTGATACATTATAGAGTAGTTGAAACCGTGTGTGATTATAAAATATTGAAACCACTATCCATCTGGATCGTATGCGCTTGCCGAAGGCTGTCAACACTTACAACAGCAGTTTCAAGGAACTCTAGTCAATCTTACCAGTAGAAATATATATACTAAACTAAACAAGTAAGTACTTTGCTGTGACTTTTCTTAGATAAAGGTAATTCCTCATACAGGCAGTATATTTAGGTGACCTTACATAGGCTGCTACTTATGTATGCGGAATCTGGGATTCCAATAATTTTAAACGCAATGTCTGACCTCCATGCACATATTCGTTCTTTTTTTAAATACTGGCCGCTAATATTTTTTTTCTTATAAAGGTTAATGTTTTGTTTTTGTTGGGTTTAAAATGTCATATCGCTGAAAAAATGGAACTCACTCGTGAAAATATTCGTGCTATGATTTTTTACGATTTTCGACGTGGTTTAACGCAACAACAGTGCGTAGATCAATTAACTTCGACTTTTGGTGGTGAAGCTCCATCAAAAACGACTGTGTATCACTGGTTTAGTGAGTTTAATCGCGGGCGGAGTAAGCTCACGGACGAAGTTAAAGAAGGTCGCCCGAAAGTGTTTGTTGGTGGTTGTGCCACAAAATTTTGAAGCTGTGCGAAAACTAATAATGCAAGACCGCCATGTTACGTATCGCGAGATAGACGCCATTCTGGGCATATGTATGACGAGCATTCATAGAATATTACATGAACATTTGTCTGTAAAAAAAATTTGTTCGCGTTGGATCCCGCACAACTTAACTGAGGATCAAAAAGATTCTCGCATCGAATGGTGCAAGAAAACCTTGAAAAAATTCAATGGAGGCGACTCAAAATCTGTTTATAATATCGGAGACGGAAGGAGACGAATCCTGGATCTACTGCGATCCCGAAACTAAACAACAATCAACAGTTTGGGTGTTTCAAAATGAGCCAAACCCTACGAAAGTGGCTCGTGCAAAAAGCACTGTAAAGCAAATGGTGGCCTGCTTTTTTGGTATTAATGGCCATGTGGCTACAATACCACTGGAGAATCGCAGAACGGTTAATTCGGACTGGTACACGACCATTTGTTTGCCAGAAGTATTTGAAGAAATACGCAAAAACAACCAGGGACGCAGAATCATACTTCACCATGACAATGCCAGCTGTCATACATCTCAAGAAACAACTATATTTTTGGATAGTCAAAAAATAGAATTAATGGGTCATCCACCGTACAGCCCTGATTTGGCTCCCAATGATTTCTATTTACTCCCAAATGTAAAGAATAAATTACGTGGTCAACGATTTTCGACCCGTGAAGATGCCGTAGACGCGTTCAAACAGCACGTTTTGGAGATACCTCAATCAGAGTGGAAAAAGTGTTTTAAAAATTGGTTTTATCGAATGCAAAAGTGCATCGATCATAGTGGAGAATACTTTGAAAAACAATAAAAGCATATTGAGCCATATACATTTGTTTATTTTTTCTATTCCGCATACATAACAGCCCTCGTACAACCTGCCATTTGAGACCTGAGACGGTGCGACGACTTACCTGCAGGTTTAGTCGGTTCTAGATCGACGTAACCGGCCCACGTATTGTGAGATTATCGTACAAAAAATAAGGAAGAGGTTCTACTGTAGTCTTCGTTTCGGTAAGCTAGCTGATATTGCTTTTGTCTTTTGTTTATCAGTTACGCTATAGGGGACGCAGTTTTTAACTGATTTTCATCAAACTTGTTATACATATTTATAAAAGACAAATTTTGTTGAGAGCTTTTTTGATAAGAGGAAAAATAGGCGAGAAAAAGAGGGAAGTTTGTTGTCGCGTTATTTGAGATCGGATCTTGATGATTTTTGGTTGAAGGTTGTGGCGAAAATAATCATACCTCGTAAAAGTTTATTTAAGACAGATAAATGGGGAGAAATTTGCTTAGCGTTTTTTTAAGAACGAATAGTAACAATTTTTTTGGTGGAACATCCATGACAGTTTAAAATAAGAAAATATCGTTATCGTATCGTTTTTTTAAGGATACCAGATTTGACTAAGGGTACCAGAAAATACGATACGTACGATACAGTACCACGAAAGGTCTTGTGGTGGGCCCTGAAAGAGAAAGGTGTTCCAGTGAAGTATGTAGAGTTAATCCGTGCTAAGTACCGGCAATCTCATACGCATGTCGGGTAACACCGATGAGTTTAGTGTGGCTGTTGGCTTACACCAAGGGTCGGCTTTAAGCCCGTACCTCTTCCTATTAGTAACGGATGTTCTGACATCGGATATACAGGATGAGGCACCCTGGTGTAAGCTTTTTGCGGACGACATTGTCCTTGTTGGTGAGGATGGAACCGATGTCTAGAGTTGATTGGTAAAGTGGCAACAAAGGCTAGAGAATGTTGGCCTGAAAATTAGCAGCAAAAAAAAAGGAATACATGTTCTGCGATTTCGGCGGTCCTAGTCCCACAGTTTTAGCGCTTGATGGCGCTCCTATATCAACCTGATCTGATTTTAGGTACCTAAGATCATGATCTGGTCTTCCGTCCTGTATGGATCGGAGAGCTAGTCCGTAAAGGTAACAGATATAAGACGGTTGCATATAGCCGAGATGCGAATGTTGAGATGGATGTGTGGTGTGACAAAAATTGAATCATTTCATGAAAATATGGAAAGATCTGGCATGGATATCACGGGAAAGCTACGAGGAAATCGTTTGTCCTGGTTCGGACATGTAATGCGTAGGGATGAAAGTAATGTCGTAAGGAAGGCACTAACTATGGAAGTGAATGGCTTCAAGGCGAGAGGAAGACCTAAAATGAGGTGGATGGACTGTGTGAATGATGATTTGGTTAAGAAGGGAGTGAATGTTGAGGTGTTACACCGACCACAAATAAACTTGGGATAAGGGCAGGAGGATGATGATGGTGGGCAACGTTTCTTGATAAACTTAAACAAATCTACCTATGTAGATTATTTCTCTTTTGTTATGTTTGTAGGTATATTGTGTATAAGGCTTATAATGATGGAAAAATTTAGCAGAAATTCAAGTACAATATTGAAACCTGAGTGGTGGCGTTGCCGTTGGGCACTCATAATATAACTCTAGTGTTTCTCTCTTCTTTTTCATCTATATTATGATGCGAAGCTGCTTGTTAGCCAAATAGTTCTAATTAGTACGGTAGTTGTAATAAAAAAACAATAGCTTTCCTATTAACAACAACATAGTATAAATTCTACCAAAATTCCTGTAATTAAAATGTATTATTTAACTGAGTCCATTAAATTAAGAATGACAAAAGAGCGGTAAAAGTTGCGTCGGTTTTTGTTATTAATTATATTTATTGTTAACCATCCACGCAACCTATAATAGTAAATGATTTGACTATTAAATATTATGACGTCACAATACCTTATTTCATACAAGATTCCTTGTAACTTACTGTTCTGAAGTTTAAAAAGTCACTAATTTTACTGTCATGAGTGCCCTAAACTGGCAAGCATGTATGTAAACAATTATGAAAGTAGAAGAAGCGAAAAATGTATACCAGAATCGCAGCAAGTGGAAAACTGTAGTCTGTCTACCCCACTGAAAAAAAAGGCGTGACTATATGTAATTTGACTGGTCAGTCAAATACCCAATTGTGCATAATGGCATGTCATCGAAGTGTCCGAGACCAAGTCCAAGTGTGCTCACTGTTCGGTATACTTCCGGGGACGAGTTGGGGACCCTGTGGTCCCCGTATCCGAGGAGGGCTAGATCGAGAGAGATGGCCCTGGGTCAGCCGGCGTGCGAGGGATATGTCTGTCAACCTCACCTTCGGTAACCAACAATGACCCACAGGCGCCGTGCGAGACCGACATAACCTCTCCCACCAGTACCGGCGGGGAGGTATCCATGGGGACTTTTCGCACGGAAATAAATACTGTTCGGTAAACGATCAGTGGGTTAAGTTACCTAGACGCTTGTCATTTATTAGAGTGACTTCTTAGTGATATTTCATATGAGCACTTCCTTACTTCGGAGGGTACGGTAAAAGTCGGCCCCGGTTGTTAATAGTCGTTAGGTCAAGACGAATACCTATATGGGCGACTTAATTTAACTTTCGTGGTTGGCCACTAACTACAACTCTGGCTGGGGGATCATACGTTAGTCGTGACCAATAAAGACGAAATAACAAGGTTAAGTAATCGAAACAATAAAATGGTATTGTCCTTAATACCTAATCTTAATGTTTGATAAGGTACACTGGATAAATAGATACATAATAGGCCTATTGAGTACCTACGTTTAATATACCTACTTGGTTTGCGCGGATGGCAAAGTAATCTATGGTCACCTCGCCAAATATAGCCGATTCCAGTGACGTTAGTTCAATTTCAGTATTTCATATCAGTTATCACAGAATAATATCTAATCCGAAATGGAATTTATTTCAATCCATTAATTTGTGTACCTTTCATAATCACCTAGACTGGAAAATCTGTCAACTATAATATGGATTTATATAAAAACTAGCTTTTGCCCGCGGCTCCGCCCGCGTGGATGTCGGTTCCCGCAGTTATTCGAATTTTTCTCACCTTTTAAACCTTTCCTAGACCTCCACGAACATTTCAAGACCAAGATAAGAAAAATCCCTTCAGCCGTTCTCGAGTTTTAGCGAGACTAACGAACAGCAATTGATTTATATATATATATATATATATATATATATATATATATATATATATATAGATTAATATGTACTTATAGCAATGTGTGGTAACAACTAGGTACTTATAAGTTAGCACATTAAAGGTAACGCGACAGTCTGGAATAATCGGGTTTCACTCAAACTGATATATAATTAACGCTAATCAGGCTCATCCAGGGTAACGAATTAACTAACCGCATAAGAAGACATTGTATTTGCAATCAATTCACCTTGTCTGTGGTCATCATCGTCGTCATGGCTGCTCTCTCTCTTACAGTTTTGCAGAGGCACGGGTGACAGGAGCCAGTTGCGTGGCGTCTTAGGCTGCGGCGCCTTCTCCTCGAGCTCAGTGATGTCCACCTCCACGTCATCAGCGTCGTCCGCCTCACCCGGCTCGGGCGGTGGCGCCGGCGCCTCGCCACCCTCCAGCGACTTGCTGACGAAGTCCGCCAGCCGCTCCATCACCATTACTGCCGCGACCACGCCACACCGCGCGCCACGCTCTACCAGATACACACTGCAGCGCTGTCACCTCGTACGCCCACACCGCCACATT
The DNA here is from genome assembly GCA_963662185.1 of Eilema griseolum. Taxonomy (NCBI): domain Eukaryota; kingdom Metazoa; phylum Arthropoda; class Insecta; order Lepidoptera; family Erebidae; genus Eilema; species Eilema griseolum. The sequence goes on from OY759230.1 coordinate 12,029,993, forward strand.
TACCTTCTGCTAACAACATTCTCTACCCTATTCCGGTGATATAGAATCTACTTTTGAGGGTAGATTACGTTAGGGCGGCGTTGCAAACCCCGCCCTAAGTTCGCGCACGCGCCCGCCCAGCGTCACATCGCCGACGGTGCACAGACGTTCCCGACGGCGGATAATACACGCCTACATTATCGTTACATTGAAAATGAATATTTAATACTATTTTCTAGTGTTTGTGTGCATTATTAAGATGTGAGGACAGCGTGTTTAAATGTTACGTGCTCCTTTTAAAATGATGTAAACGGTTGGTATCCAGCTTCAGCATTGTAAGGTAGGTTCACTTACATTTTATCATTAGGATTTTATTATATGTTATTAATAAAAACAGCTATTTCACATGAAATTAAATATATTTATAATTACATACATATTACGTTACGAAACCCTTAATGAAGTTTATTAAAAAGCGTAGGTATAATTATATCTAAATGAAGGTAAATATTGATCATCAAAATTAGCACTTGGTTTCGAATAATACCTATTTACTAAAATGCATTTAAATATTACAATAATCTAATATTTTTTTACATACTATATTTGTTTGTGTTTATGCATAGACTGTTTCAAAGTTAAACACCGTCAAAGCATATGCCACGAAATTGTTGAATAAAAGCACTTTCAAAAAATTTCACCACAATCACTAAAACACGGTGCAGTAAATTTAAAAACTAAAACTCAATTCTTTGCCTCCTAATTGGATTTCGTCTATAGAACAGAAGCGGTGATACCAAACCCGAGTCGGAACTTGTCGTTAGGGTGGTTTAGGAGCGCTGAGATGGCACAGGCCAGGTTACTGTTCTTCCCCCCAAGGGCTCGCTGCATCGTGGCTCCGACTAGGCCGTCGGAATCTACCGAGCCTCGCACCGTCCAGTCGTCTGTATGCCACTCGTATGCTAGAGTTGCTACCGCTCGTCGAATCGCGAACCCAACCTTGAATAAGATTATGATTTAACTTGTAAATTAATCTGGTTATATAATTCACTCTAAACACAGATATTTCGAAATACTTTGATATATGCATAGAAACACATGGCAATGCATCTTCAAAGACATTTTCATGCACTGTACCTACAAATATTTGCACTGAGCGGCGATCGAATCCGCGATACACTACCGTGACGTTACCCAACTTATTAGTATTTTTGTATTGCCTGATAACAGGCAGTTAAAGTGTGGTGACGGAGAAATAATACAAGTATCACCATCCCATCTTATCCGAAGGCTGTCGTAAGAGGCGACTAATGGAGGGAAGGAAAACTTGAAATAATACCCTTTACCAACCCATCTGGCCAGCGTGGATATAGTAGGCCAAAGTCTGCCAACAATGGGAGAGGCCTATGTCCAGCTGTGAACTGCGATAGGCTTGATTGATTGAAAGGTGAATCCGACGCAACATAGTCCTGGGCGTTACATTAATTTAGTCTAGAGAGCTTATGTCGGACTTGAACCGACCAAAACGCACGCCGCCTGTGCGTCGTTTTTGGTTGCCGAAGGTGAGGTTAACAGGCATATTCCTCGCACCCCGGCCGACCAAGGGCTATCTCTCTCGATCTGGCCCTCTCCTCGGGTGTAGGGACCACAAAGTCCCCGACTCGTCCCCAGAAATGGAGAGGCGCGCCGCCGCCGCGACCTGCTTCTGCCAGGGTGACAGGCGGCTCCACCCGTCACCCCCGTTTCCACACTTACTTACCTCTAGCATAGCCGCCACTGTCAGATAAGGCCTGATGACTCTCGCGTAGCACAAGTCGAGGCCTCTGTTACCTAGCGTGGCACTCAGCGAGTGTTCATTGTTGACCCATCGGGCCGCGCCCGATGCCGAGCTAAGTTCAGCTGCGTGCCCCCGGGCTACTACTTCTGCTCCCAATGACAATTGCTCTGTTAATGCCTGCAAGGATAAAAATACGTTTAACCTGGCCTTTTTAAGTCTGTAGCCCTTCTAAATGGACGCATTTCTAGATGAAAGATGCAATCACCGTTTACAAATACTGTACGCCTATCATGAAATATCTGCAGTTTCAAATTGAAAGTTTCAAGCAATCGGCTCCATGGAACACATTTATCTCGAAATCAGATCCGAAGACGGTACGTAACACATTGGTTTGGCTTAAACTCTATTGCAAGAAATCTGAAGCGATTTTATAGTACGATATGACTAAAACCTATCGTAGGAAAATCGAAGCAACTTTATACAGTAGAACAGGGATAAAACCTGCAGCGGCGCGTCTCGCGCGCCTTACCGTTTCCGGGAACGAGTTGGGGACTATGTAGTCCCCACACCCGAGGGGAGGGCCAGATCGTGAAAGATGGCCCTGGGTCGGCCGGGGTGCGAGGGATATGCCTGTCAACCTCACCTTCGGCAACCAAAAACGACCCACAGGCGAGGTGCGTTTTGGTCAGTTCGAGTCCGACATAACCTCTTCCACCGGCTCCGGTGGGGGGTATCCGTGGGGATTTTTCGCACGTAAAAAAAAGGGATAAAACCTACTAAGTACGTTTTTCGTTTGTATTTTGTGTGGGCCTGAAGTTTCATTTACTTCATGGTAATTGGAGACTAGTATGCAAGGTAACTTACCTGATCTAGATTCATCTATTAAATAGAGTTTTAATCTTCATTAGGAATTTTACAATGGCAGGGTTGATAAATTTATTGTGATGCCAACCATTAAAGGTATAATGTATAAAGTTTATTAAAAAGGAAAACCACACCAATATTCAGGGAGTCAGTGTCTGTATTCTAAGTAATAAATATTATTATAATTAGCATAAATACTAAGTTATTTTAGACCAACATCACAGACAACCGCAATCTATGGTCGAGAAGACCAAGATAGTATTTTTTTAGAATTAAAACGCTATTAAAATATTTACCTAAGCTATTAAGTAGGTAGGTATCTACCTATAAACATTTTGTTAAGACTTGTTAACAACAACTTACAAGGTATCTTGTCATACGAACACTATGGCAGCCGTTGCGGATAGTTGGAGCCCACCAAAAATCTAACTGCAGAATTTCGAGATCCCCAATTGGTTGTGGAGGTCAGTCAGATGGTAATCGGTTCACGGAAAATATCGAAGAAGTTCAGCCGCATCACAGTAAGACTGGAAAACCGACCCCACTGAGTTAGAAATAGGTTTAGAGAATGACAATAATGATAATTTCAAGCATGACTTTTGGAATATAGAGACATTGATATTGATAATTGAGAGGCATTTCAGCGACCAAACCTGCAAATAATGCGCTGCAATAAATTCTCGGTTCACAGCTATAATCGACGCAGTAAATGTGTTAAAATAAACATCCAAAATGCTTTCAAAACTGTAAAAATCTGTATCAGCAATTTGTGCCACCACTGTCGCGCGGGTTCCCTGAGAGGGGCCCACACGCATTTCGCAGCTCATCTGGCCTCCAGGCGCAGCTTCCATCACAAAGTATGGCATCGCTGTGTGCTTACTTCTGTCTGTATACGATAACAATAGCTTGTATCCGCCTGGTGATACTGAACTGAAGGACAGTGAATGACCAAATATCCAATTGTTTTTAGCACTTTGTTTCACAGAAACACAACCTCCTTCAAAACATTGGGGTAGTCTGTATCGAGCTGCGTTATGTATGTACCGAAGGAGACCAGGATTATTCGCTCCCGCTGGAAGGTCGTCTGTTTTCTTTTCACATACTCGTCCACCACGTGAACCTGTTACTCCAGCTCCCGTCTTTCCTCGATCACCGACAGTGCATTTGGCTTTTGCCGCTTCACAATCACAGTCGTTCTGAGGAGGAGGAGGTGAACACGGGTCTGGCGCACAAGGAACACTTCGAGGTGAACAAACTTCATTGGTAGCAAAAATAGCATTAAAAAGACTTAATTTAAATAGATTGGACAACGATAAAGAAGACTTCTTAGCACCTTCTGATCGATCCATTTTAGATATTGATTATTTATTTTATAATAAAAAACTTCAATAAAGAAAAATTCAAGAGACATATGTCATTAAAACATGTCAAATGTAGGACTTTAAATTTGGAATATAAAATTATATCTCTGGGTTGTCGCTCCTGAGCCCATAACGCAATAAATATCGTGCTTCCCATAATTAGGGACATGCAAAACCTTGAAAATCCTGGACTCGTATGATAAGAGCGGCATATAAGCAAGAAGCTTACAAAATGTCACATAAAGCTTCTTGGATATGAAACGTATCGCAGGGCTTAAATTCTTCAGGTAGACGTATGTAATAAATAAAATATATATTTAAAATGGGCATCACGTGTGTGCCTCCCTTGGTGTTGCATACGTCCATAAGCCACGGTATCTACTTTCCAACAGGTGGGCCATGTGCTTTTCTGCCACCTAAGTAGTATAAAATATCATTTTTTTAAACTGATGTGGAAACAATTTATTCATTAATAAAAATGCGCCCCACCTAGCAATAACTAGATCTACTTACCTACTTATAGTGTAGTTGCAGGAAAATAGGTAGATAATCTATAAAATGATCAAAAAAGAATAAATCCGAGAGTTTGATAGCAGGCGGTATGAGTAGTAAAGGATCATCTGTGTACGATGTAACAGCAGAACACTGACTCCTAAGTCACAGGGTTCCCCTAGTTTAGGAGGCAGGGTTAATATTATTTATATCACCTTTCATTATAATATAAATATTTCTGTAAATACACCTAAGGACCCATTGTAGAAAAGGTTTCTGTGTCAATAAATGTTTTTTTTTATTTAATTTACTAATCATAAACAGAAAAAAAATTATTTGTAGTAGAATTGCCGACAATGGATACCGCCTGCTAGCAAACTTGTTTCGTTCTTTTAGACACTAGACGGTTTTTTTTAAGTTCTTAATGCATTTTTATATTATAAAACAAATTACAGACATACAACCATACAATACGCGAGTAACACATTCGCTTCACTGGGAGCTCAATCTACGAGTATGTACTAACGCAATTTTCCTTACTGTCGAATATAAACACGTAAGTATGTCAAAGAGAATAAGCCATTAGAGATTTTTTAATTTTCAAAAAATGACCTCTTTATAATAAGATAATGAACTGCTAAAGTGAAATATTGTTAAGGTAGATAGTTTTAGTGGATATTTGATTTTGAAAATTCAATTTCTTGCGTTGCCGTCGTCCGAAAACGCCAAAATTCGTACTTGCAAGTGACGTCACACGCCAGTCGCGCGTAGTACAAATATATGGATTGCAAGATAATATAGCATTTGTCTCAGTCTACGTTGCTTTTACATTATATAATTACCACTAAAATTAATTTGAAATTTTAAAATTTTTGAAATTTTTAATGAGAGCGAAATTGATTGTTTATATTGACTTACTTAGGGAATTAAAAATTAAAAAATAGTTATAGTTTCAGTTTAGTTAGGCAATTATCTTACTTTGCGAGGCATATTTTTTCAGAACAAACTAACATATTAAGCAGTATTAGGAAGAATAAAACGACCTTGTCAAATAGCCTATTGGTTTGTGTGTAGGCACACAATGTCGAACAGAAAACTACGTAATTATCTGCAGATTAAATGGCTAGTCTAGTGAGGTCAACCTTATATCCTCTTTGAGGTCAACCAAGGATTCATGACAACTTGAGTATCATGGTTTATTAACGAATACTTAAATTACCAATAGATTCATGATAATTTATGATGTGTATAGTTATCTCCGAAGCAGTTTATTTGTTAAGGTGCTTCAGGAAACTTAGGTACTGTGTGACAGGAAATACACATCTGCCTCCGTGACTTGCCTGCAGAGGGCGGGGGGCTTTTAGTCAGTCCCTGTATGGATGTAGTGGCCCGTAGTGCACGGCCTACTAAGTAAACTGAAAAACCGTTTTCGTAATATGAACCTTTGAGTTACCACTCGCGATGAGTGTCTGTTTGTTATATGTTTGGACATGTTATATCTCATTTGATTATATTAATTATTTTACTCAACTTATCCCAAACTTGGAATAACAAATACCTTACAACCGAGAGTTGACAGGAATAGCTGTAACCGGCTCATTCTTACAAATCGGTGAGCCTGATTTTAAGTTACTTTTTCGACTTCCCCTTTTCTGACACGCAGTCCGGTAGTATTGCATACATCCATAGGCCACGGTAACCACTTCCCATCAGATGGGCCGTGTGCTTGTCTGCCACCTAAGTGGTATAAAAAAAAGTTAAGGCAACTCCACTAGCTAGATATTGTAAAGAGCGCGAAACGTAACATTTCCACTAATTTCGTTAAATTATGGTTAAATTACTCATCATTATTCTTCTTCTCTATACTTCACATTGATAAATTGTTGATAAATAAAATAGCAAACACCCAACCCAAGTGACGTCACGTCAAATCTTCGTTTCGTAATATCGAATTATTATATCAAATCAATGCAAAAGGGGAAAAACTATTTTGGTTCGCTTACCCAAACCAATATCAATAGCATTTCACGTTATTTGTTAACCTTTTCTTTTGCATGTGACCGAAAGAGACAAAGTATGAATATAAACTTGTCACTTTTCAATGAAGTTCTTCTTGCTTGAGAAGTTGACAGTTCTTTTTGATTCTTATTGTCACGTAGGTACCTACCTACCTAAGTTGTTTTTGTTTGACATACTTACTTTGACTGAAATAAACACTTAAGCAAAGTTTTTTCTAAGAATTTTATATAGATTTGCAAATATTTAAGGATTAAGATCGAGGTAAGCACGAGTTTACTAAAATTGTATAATAATTATTGAGTTCTTGCATGCATAATGGAAAGGAATACCTAACGATATGGAAAACATCTTTGTTTCAGTTTATTGACTCACCACGTAAATATTTTTCAAAATGACTTCCAGTATGTCTAAACTTTTGGAAATGTTCAAAAACCTTAAATCAGATGCAATGCCGAGACCTCCTCGACCTCCGGGCCCAACAGTTGTTTGTGAGGAAGACTCAGATGAGCCTCAAGTTCATGTAGAGATTGAAGATGTTGATGATGAGGAAATAGTTATAGAGCCAGAAGATGACATTAAGAAGAAACCTAAGAAAAAGTTTTTTAAGACTAAAAAGACCTATCATGACGACGAAGAGGTTTTAAAGCCTAATAAAGAGAAACGAGACAGTGCCAGTTCTGTTAACGTTCAAGGTAAAGACATTTTAAATTTATGAAGTACAAATACAATAAAGAAAAGATCAAAAAATAAGTTTTTGATCAAGGAATTTGAACACACCATTAACTCCAAATGAGCACTTTTTTACTCAAAAAGTTTTACCAGAGTTTTCATATATTCAATGAGTAATATATTGAATGAGTAATTAATTTTATTTATTAGGATGACAAACAGTTTTTATATTTTTGACATTAGTGCCTTAAATTATACTTATATGAAAACTATTTATTATTTTTCACATTCTTATCAATAATTGTACAAGTAGAATAATCTGTTATACTTATTCCAAATATCTTCAGTCCTTGACCAATAATAATTGATCAAACAAACTTCAAAGATATAAATGACATCAGTCTTGAATCAAAAATATAAGTACTTCTTAGTTTCAAATTCAAAATCATATTTATTACAGAAACATGGTTAAATGCATAGGTATTACAATTAATGTTTATCCCGCATATTTCCCTGTTTTAGCAGCATACATATATACAATCATGCCTTTATCCCCGGAGGGTTAGGCGGAGGTGAATTAACACCCACATTTCACGAATCCTTGAATTCGGTCCCATGTAATTGGGGGTGAGCTTATTGCCGTCTTCCTGGCACTATTGTTGACTCGAGCCATGCATCCGAGGATGAGTCTGGGCTGTATATATCTGTCTGATGTTTTCATGATTTTTAGCAGCATGCAATATTTTTGTTAATAGTTACATAATATTTCCATATTTTTATTTATGTTAGGATAACAAACTATTCCATGTTGTTGTAATTATATCTGTGATTAGTTCATGACTCGGTCAAATTTTGATTACAGCTACTGGGGATGTATATAATATAGTCAATTCCAAAGATGTAAGGTTTGGTAATGACTATTATTTCACAACACCAAGTAAAGCTGACAGTTTTAACAAGCATGAAGAACATATTGAAAAAGACAACCTCATCATGTTACTCATGGAAGCCACCATAAAGGTATGTTTGATATCATTCTACAGTACAATCGTGTAGTAAACCGATGACTATATTACTCTACCTAGGTCTACAGAGCCGAAACAACTGTCATCTGCAAGCTGGTGCTCCTTTTTTTATACAACTTAGGTGGCAGACAAGCACACAATCCACCTGATGGAAAGTGGTTATTGTGACCTATGAACATGTGTAACACCAGGGGGTCACACTTGTGCTGCCAACCACAAAATCAGGACAAGCCTTTGTTCTTCCCACTGATAGCACAAAAACTCTCCTTTTAGCTCTGGCTACCCTACTCACCGCCGGAAGCACAACACGAAGTTATTATGGCCGTGGTATTCTGTAGGATTGAGGTATTTCCCAAGGGACTGCTCAATTACCGAGACATAGTTTTGGTGAGATGGTAGTCGCTTTCATTTTAGATTTACCCTTGACTAAATTAGTCTGATATTACTATAAGAATACTCCGGGCACCAATTTTAAACCTCAGATGCAACCAGAAGCAACACTTAAATGATGAAATTTATGAAAAGTGAAAAGCGAACCTGAAGTGCAAGCTTTGGAAGCAATTATGATTAGTAGTGGGATGAAGATATGATGAATGGATATTGGACAAGTTTATGGTGACACCTGTCTCACTTTCAGGGAACACCTGTTCATGATTTTTAATACAAGCATTATCAGGTTCGCACACCATTGGGAGGATTACAGGCTAACACTGGTCAGACAGACGGTAAACTGTCATCAATTCATCAACATCTTTGCGTGAGTCTTGATTGCATGCAAATGTTTCTCCTTGGAATCTGGAGACCTCATTACCACATTTAACCCGAATGAATTTGTGTATTGTGTATGATATAACAATACAGTTTAGTTGAACAGATTCTCACTGGTGAAATCCAGCTTTAGTTTTAATAATACAAATTTTATTATTCCAGCCCGACCATGACTTCATGGACTACATATCAAAAAACCTTGGCAAGAACTGGCGCACTGTCTTCAGAGCACTGGGCTTCTCGGACGGCCGGATTGATACAGTTGAAATCGATACTCGCGATTATGGGGTATCAGAGGTAAGCGCCTCTACACATGCATGCTATTAGAGGCACAATTTACACAAATTGATTATTAAATTGTTGTGTTCTGTCAGTACAGTTACCATCGGGAGTTATCAACTTAACACATTCCAAACTACTGACTATTACTTATTCTGTGCTACTAACCACTAAAGTTCTAAAATTTTACATAAAATAATAAATAAACCTTTAATAATATTAGTTAATTATTGTATGACTGAACAATATGTCATCTCTTATCATATTTAATAATTCTTTATTGCTTGCTCATGGAAAAAAGGAAACAATTCAGTCAGTTTGAATCATCGCACTGAAGGTAAAATTAAATTGATTTACAAAAGTTTATTATTTAGTAGAATTACTAAATCCATAAAGGTTTCATTAGTGTTCATTAATTTGTTATTTCAAATACATTTTTAATAAGAATTTTATTTACAACCTTAAGCACTTCTCCGGAATATCCGTTTCGGGTGTATTGTAAATATAACCATTTTGGTCACAACATCATATTTAAATCGAATAATATAAGAAAAAAATTATTTATAATTAATCTATTTAAACATATTTATCTATTAACACTTAATGTATTTTAAAGCTATGCTAATATTGACGATAACAAAGAAAAAAAAATACAACAACAGTTAAAATGCGTCCGCATCGCATGCATCTTGTCGTATATTTTATATTAAGTGTCAGTACAAATCCGAAAAAAAACGGAATATAAATAACACAAAAATCTTATTCTCTCTTATTAAAATTGCAAATGCAAAAAATATATAATTGTATGTATTTTGTGTAGGCTCGCTACAAACTGCTACTCGAGTGGGTGAACAACGATGACGACGGCACTCTTGGTGGTTTAGCCAAAAAGCTGTGGGAAGAGGGCGAAAGGAGTACTGTCAAGACCCTATCCGCCATGTACAAGAAAAGTAAAAAGTAATACTGCCAACTGTGATCCTCAACAGAACCTATTGTGTTCAGAAACATTTCAATTACCAAACGAATGTGGCACAAGTAATTCAATTTTATACTTAGTTAAGAATAAAATAAGATATACGTAATTTAGAATACTAATATGAAAGTAGATAAATATTTTAATGAATAGTATTTAATCTATCATACAATCATAGATTGCATACTTTGAAACCAATGGAAATGTGTACAATTCCTTTAATAGTCTTATAATATACTTGTCCCAGGAAGTAAATACATTTCCTATGAATTATTTGAGTAATTATTTTACACAAATTCTCACTAAATATACTAGGAAATGTATACGTTTCTTATATCATATACTAAAGTGTGACTGCAAGCGCTGTACCCGCTGCGCTCCCATGATACGCGCGGCTTAGGGGGGGTAAAGAAAGATCATGAGACAAGACTACGAGAGGGAGCGGACAACATCTACAGCGTCCCCATGAAGCTGTAGATAAACGAGCTTCATGAGCGTCCCTAGTCACGCCGTGTGAGTATCATGGCAGCGGTACAGCGCTTGCGGTCTCACTACATAATTTTTCATATCATGGAAATAAAGTGTTATTTACACCCTGTAAATAACACTTTATTCTGTACATGGTGACCCAACATAGTACCTATATATGATAGAGGGTGTAATCACTCAAATTTGAACACGAAAGTTTAGATTTTTTAAATATGAATTTCAACTATCGTAAGTACTATTAAAACAATATTTCTGTAGAATTTTTTTCACTCAAGAGTTCAATATCCCTCTCACTAAAACCCTTTTGGTCAACTACTTACGGAACACTCTGTACAGGAAAAAGAAGTGCAACGTGTACACTATACGCACAATAGTATATTACTAAAATCCCTTACAAGATGTAAAGCATACACAAGAGCCTATTAACTTAAAAATTGCAGTTCAAAAAAATTCAAAATTCATTTATTTGCAGAAATGTGGTCATACATGGTGTTAAGTAAGATTAGATACAGTTCAGCACATCTACCATTCAATGGCATGCAAATATTCGCTTAGGCTCTATTTAATTCTTCTTTCATTAAATTACATTTGCATGCTTGGGTATTCAAAACAGAATTGGTGCTCAATTTCTTAACAGCTTTTGAAGAACACATTATTATTTTAGGAGGGTTAATACATATAGGAGGGAGACCACATTTTTGGCCAACTGTCCATGAATTTTAATTAATTATTAAAATTGAAAAATTATACATGTTCTCGCTACAGTTTAAGGGTAGGTATTGTGTTCTTTTAATGACAATTGTAATTTAACTACAGTGTTAGAATAATATTTAAGGGTTGATATTATATAATGTATTTGATACAATGGCTAAAATATAGGTATTAATATAGGATATACATATATATAAAGATTTATGATTATATTCTAGTTAAAAACTGATGGTGCTGTTTAATTAGGTTTAATAGGAGATATAAAAGTGAAAATGATATATCTATAGAGCTTTTGTATGATTAGAAAAAAAAACACTTCTAGCTTTTTGCACACTTTGTATTTTACCGATTTAGCCACTTATGCTCATTAGCCACTTGTCCTCTTTAGCCACAAGGCTTCTGTAAACATTCCTAAACTTTTTTAAACATATCTTTGGATATAAATCAGTCTGAGTGTCGCCTATTGATTAACCCACAGCATAAAAGCTGATATCAATATATTTAGACTATATCTCCACATAAGGTTTTAAAGTTGCAAGTTTAGTTAAAAATCAGAGTTTTAACCATTAACTAAATATAAAATGTATCATGATAAAAACAATATCAGGTGGGCTTCTCATCAGGTGGGCCGTGTACTTGTCTTCCAACCAAGTGGTATAAAAAAAAGGTATTTACTACATTTTTAGATGGTAATTTTTTTTCTAGGCGTAAGGTGAACATATTCATATTCTGGTGACCAAAATCGTTAACCTTTATGCATTTTTTTATTAGTTTAAACTACCTACATCACAATAAGATATTCCACGATTACAAAAATGCCGCGCAAACGGCGCAATTAATGAATTCAGTGCCAAAAATTAGTTGGCGATTGTTTAGATTCAAAATCCAATGTTTACTATATCGGTACACATATCTTGAACCTAGCCGCGAGACTATCTATGCTATCCTCAACAGACACCCAAATAATGTGTACTGCGCATAGCGAATTTTTTTTTTTCAGTAACATTTTGAGCACATTTAAAGGCCAACATATGTCACTAGGTATACTTATAGATTTATTTGGCTAATTTAGTAATTATTTTAATATATAAATATACAATAAGTACTAAGTACGTAACATTAACAATTTTCGGTCTTTACAAAAACATAAATGTGATGAAAAATAAAATTTATCTATATACATAATGCTCTAGTCAAAATTGGTAAAATGAAATTATACAATTTATATTTTAAATATATTACGTAAGTACATTAAGTTTGTTTATTACCTTGGAATTAAATATGTATTTTATGTCAAGTACATTGTGTTTTATTAAATTATTTTTCATTCCTTCTCGACAGTGATCTCAATTTTCAAATCCTTTTGAGAATTTCGTGAAATAACACGTGACGCGGTGTTGGAGTCACTGATGTGTGAAATTCGTTCCACGTAATTTATGGATGCCAACAATATGGGGTTCTTCAAGAGGGGCATTAGGTTTCTTCAGGGTCGGCAGCGCGAGTGTAACATCCCTGATGTTGCACACGACCATAGGCCTCGGTAACCACTTCCCTTCAGGTGGGCCGTGTGCTTGTCTGCCACCTCAGTGGTAAAAAAAAATTAACCGTTTCAATAAATATTTTATTTTAAAACGAAGTATTTTTTAACAAACTACGTTCCTATGCTGTCAGTATGGAGAGAAGAGAGCATAAAACAGATGATTTGATAACAAAAGTGGAAAACGCCACAATGCCGCCGTAATTGAGGTCATTTATAATCACTACAGACAGACAGTGTAAGATCATCGGTGACGACGATTGTACCTACATATATTTCGAAATGTCGGCCAACCGTAGCGGTCTCGAAATTGTGCAGATTGACGTTAAAGACGTCAGATTCCCTACATCACTTGGATCTCACGGATCTGATGCACTGGTAAGTCAGGAACTCTTTATATTTTTTATTTAGATGAATTATTTATGGTTGCCTGTACGAAATTGCCGCAGAGCGATAAGGGCGTCGTCTGTACGTACAACAAAACTTGTATCTTATATTGTAATGACATATGTTATTGGTGTAAAATAAAGACGTTTATTATTATTTTGAGGTTGCCTCATTATAGTGTACCTATCTTCAATAATATTAGACTGTTATAAATGACGAAAACCATTAAAAACTATTGTTTTATTTTAAGTTATACGGTATGTACCTAACGTAGGTAACTAACGTAGCAACAAGCAAGCACACGGTCTGTCTTATACCTAGTAGGTAAGCGATCACCGATGCATAATGTGATAAAAACACCGTAACAAACTCATTCCGGCCTACTTTATAACCGTAATCAATCGAGGAAAAAAATCGTTATACCTACACCTCAGAATACAGAACAAATGTTCTGTATTGTGAGACCTACACATAGCTAAGTCATGACATGAATGAGAGCCCGGAATACGGCAATAGGCTCACCCCCTATTACGTGGGACCGAATACAATTATTGATGAAATGTGGATGTTAATTCACCTCTGCCTAACCCTTCGGGGATAAAGGCGTGATTATATGTATGTATGTATGTTTTTATAAAAAGTCGCTACAAGATTATTTACCTTTAGTTAAGTAGGTAGGTACCAAACCGAATATAGTAGGTGTAGGCTACATAAACCTGTAGGTAGGTACCATACAATAACTTTATTGAAAAGTTAGGTAAGTAAGTACCTACCTTCATTAGGGTACATTCATGAAATAATTGGTTAGTACCTACTTCCTAAGTAAGCAAGGCATATGGCATGTAGGTATCTAACAGAATTTTTACGTAACATTATTACAATACCTACCTACTAAAGCGTTTATAACTGGTGTCTGTTATCTGCATAGGTACGTAAGCACATTATATCACCATTATCTGAAAATATTTACAATAAAGTGTGTGAGTGGGGGCAAGAGCAAAAATGGGGTAAGTATCTAGGTTCTTTAATTGTCTTTATAATCAAACGTATCTACACAGCATAGCAACCAGTTTACTTCAAAAAATAATGTTAGCAAGTCGATTTATTCAATAGGTACCTAATCTTTTTTATTGTTCGTTGTATCTACTTCTTTATGACTTAGGTAACCTTTGAACCAATTTCGATAGAATATAGCAGGAGAATAAATTCATATTTTACACAACCAAAAGACAAATGCATTGTTCCATTATTTCTGCCCCCTGCCCCCTCAGAAATTGCTTTAACTTTCTGGCCCCTCATAAAAAAAATTTGCCCCCCACTGATCTAGGTCATTAGTGCTGTTTATCTACAGATTCAGACCACGTGTATGTACGCTTAATGAATGGCGCTCTAAACTTCGCGGTATTCGGCTTTCAGGAATGAGTGGAAGTTAGACTCAAGTCTATCACATCTTGGAACTGAAACTTGATATCAACGCATTCAAAATATATTACGGTTTATGTAGATTAAGTTAAGGAACCCTCGGTGCGCGATTCCGACCCAAACTTCCGGTCAAGTATGAGTCGGAATCGCGCATCTTTTTTTTAATAATATTATTATTACTAATATTCCCCACAACTCCACCTAAGCTAAACTTGTTGATAGGGTAAAGGCCAAGTTTCGAACGTAGCACTCTCTTTAACCACTAAGCTATTGACACCTGTTGTGCAATTCTCTAAACACACAACGTGAGCAGTCCAACTGGGGAAGTACCTCCGCCCTACAGAATACCGCGGTTATAATAACTTCGTGTTGTGTTCCCAGCGGTGAGTAGGGTAGCCAGAGCTTACTGGAGAATTTGTGCTGTCAGTGGGATGACTAAAGGTTTGTCCTGCTTTGTCCTCTATACTGACAGCACAGAAACTCTGTGCTTACAGGGTCGGCAGCACGAGTGTGGCTTTTCTGGTGTTACACACGTCCATAGGCCACGGTAATCACTTTCCATCAGGTGGGCCGTGCGCTTGTCTGCCACCTAAGTGGTATAAAAAAAACGTTGAGCACAGCGCGGCAGCGCTGCGATAGCTTTGGTAGGCAATCTCATTCGTCGGATTGGGTGACGTTACTGGAGATTGACCAATTACTGTTTCTATCAAGACTGTCGCAGCGCTGTGCTGGACGCTATGTGCTAGAATTGCATAGCTAAATTATATCTCAGATTATTTTTCATGCTATACTTGTTATTATTCCAGCATGTAGATCCTGACTACTCTTGCGCTTACGTCACAACTACCACCCAAAATGGCACCGAAGGCTTCGGCCTCACTTTCACTTGCGGCCGAGGCACGGAGATAGTAGTTCTCACAATCAGGTCAATGAAGAGATTCATAATTGGGAAGAATGCCCGAGATATATTTAAAGATTTCGCAGGCTTTTGCAGAACTCTCACTAATGATTCTCAAATGAGATGGGTATGTATGTTTTGGAATAGGAGATGACGCTTTGCGAGAATTCACGCAATGCAATAGCAATATTGCACAATCACAATACCGATATGTACACACGTCGTCCTGCGGTTAGCTGATTACTATGTCAGACATAGTGGTGGCGCGTTCGATTCCCGCTCAGTGCAAATATATTTTTTATGTTTAAATATAATGTGTCTACGTTAGCATTGGTCTGGCTGTTTCTATGTGTGTTCATAATCATCATTGTTCACAAATATTTTAAGAGGTAAACCATAAATTCTCGATGATAAACGATTACTATAGTAACGGCACGCTATGATGGCCGTTTTGACAGCACTGGTTTTGGTCGTTTTCTCTTTTTGGTGCGCTTAATATTGGACGCCCACGGTAGCCTAGTGGTATGGGTAATCGACTGCTGAGACGAGGTCTCGGGTTCGATCCCAGGTTTTACCATGGTACACACCAATGACTTTTCGATGCTTTTCGAAGTTATGTGTGTATTTATAGCAGGTTTATAATATAAGTGCCCGTTTAATCCCAATAGGCTCGCCACCGCTTACATTGGGACCTAAATATAAACTGGCGAAATGTGGGTGCTAGCACCTCTGCCTACCCCTTCGGGAATATAGGCGTGAGTTTATGTAATATTGGAGAACGAACTGTTAGACGAATAATTAAACTTCACATACCAAAACAGAGAAAACAAGCAAAACCATTCGTGTCACCACGGCCATCATAGCGTGCCGCAACTATAATAAGGTATGTATGTACTACAGGTAGGTACTGTTGCAATGTACATATGTAGGTATGTACTTTTATAACATGAATACATGAAACTTCATTGAAGTTTAAACAGGTATTTTTAAAAATCACTTTTTAATAAAATTGATATTCTTTTTCAGATTGGACCAGAAAAAGGCGTAGCGCATTTGGCTGCCGCTGCCATTCTGAACTCACTGTGGGATTTGTGGGCTCGTCTTGAGAATAAACCGCTATGGAAACTTCTTGTAGACATGAAACCAGAGGCAGGTAGCTGTTTATGTAGTTAATCCCTTCTGGACTGGGACTCTCATTCTGCATTTAAAATAATTAGGTATGTTTCATATTAGTCGCGTGGTTTCCGACAGAGTAGAATTTGGACTACCCGATTTCCGCCCATGCGGTGTCGTACAAAGCGACTAAGGGATGGGACTGTTGAACATCACACAGATATATACAGTTTAGACTCTGCTTCCGAGGCATGCCTCGAGTCGATAATAGTGCCTTTTTTGGCCATTGTGCGTGCGTAACATATAGATAGGTACAATATATTTGACTTGCCCAGGGGCACCGCTTGGAGACCCAGCCTAAGCACTCCAGTATGGATTAAATACCTCACACATTTTTATCGTGCTAATTATTTCAGGAATTAGTATCAACCATCGATTTTCGGTACATAACCGACGTCGTTACAAAAGAAGAAGCGATCAAAATGCTGAAGGAGAAGCAAGCTGGCAAAGCAGATAGAATTGAATATTTACAACAAAACGGATACCCCGCTTACACTACCCAAGTCGGTAAGGCCCACACACATTGTAGAATATATGACTAGATAGGTAACTACATTCAGGATATACCTCTGAGGCCTACTAAGGTGTACCAGGGACAGCTCTCAGCCGAGGCGTGAAGGATATGTCAGGGGCAATCTCACCCTCGGCAATTGATGACCCAAGATGGCATGTAATTTTAGTCGGGTCGAGTCCAACATCGTCGAATATATAACAAACGAAGAACCAGATATAAGAGGGGATTTCTGCACTATAAAAAAGGGACAGTCCCGTACTAGGTCGCCGTGTCTGCAGCTTAATGGTTAAGGAGTCGAAAGAAAAGTCCCGGGTTCGAATTCTGACCATTACACTACCGACGTGAACCAAGTCCTAACAAATTACTTGAATTTAGTTTAGCTGGAGGGGCTAGATGGAATATTAGTAATTTCATTTCTAATATTCTTATTTAAAAAAAACCTGAAATAAGTACTGTCAATCTACTTAAACTTTCAATAGATTTCTTTTAGTATTCAGTAGGTAGCTTTTTTATACCAATTAGGTGGCAGACAAGTTGGACACGGCTCACCTAATAGCAAGTGGGTACCGTGGCCTATATTCGTGCAGACGACCCTAAACCCTATCCTACGTATAGGTAGAATAGGGCTTAGGAATACGAATATTGGACCTAAATCGTGAGACCATCGATGCCCTGGGGCGCGAGCATTGATTTGTACTAATCTATGCTTGGTGAATTCGAGCTTGTCATAGCACCAGTGCTACCTTCGAAAGACACCCGAGAAACATGTGAGCACATTTTAGGTACAAGATATGTGTTCAGATGAATTGTTTGACATGGTGCCCGCAGCTATATTCTATTATTGCACCGGTCGCCATAGGCAGGGAATTCATCCTCACACATTGCGACATGCATGAGACGGTGCGCACTGTGCGGTATGAAAGAAACTTCATCCCACGCACACTCAAGCTGTGGAATGACCTCCCTGCTGCTGTTTTCCCAAGCACCCACAATATGGGATTCTTCAAGAGAGGCATTAGAAGGTATCTTCATAGTATGCAGCGCGAGTGTAACACCCCTGGTGTTACATACGTCCATAGACCACGGTAACCACTTCCCATCAAGTGGGCCGTGTGCTTGTCTGCCACCTAAGTAGTATGAAAAAAATATGTCCCGAGCAATACCTTTATTTTAAGTCGTTTCATCGAGTACCTACTCTCTAGAGTACCTAGCTTTATATAGACTGACTGTATTTGTATTGTGTGTGTCTACTCCATCATGTAAATTATGTACACAGGTTGGATGGGATACAGCGACGAGCTGGTGCAGTCATTGTGTGAAAAATATTTGAAACTTGGATTCACGTGCTTTAAAGTCAAAGTTGGGGTAAATTTCGAAGACGACTACAGAAGATGTGGCGTAGTCCGCAAATGCATTGGCCCTGACAATGTATTAGTGAGTAACCATAAAAAAATATCCCACTATAGGTAATACTTATGGTAAGACCTAGAAACCTTTTTATGTCATAGTAGTTAGGGTAAAAAATAGGTAGGTTGGGTAGTAAGTAAACAATTGTAGACTTTTTATAAAGTATTTTTTCCCTAGAATGTATTGTTTTGTTAGACTAAGTGGCATGCGACCACGGCTATCCTTGATATTTTCTTGTTTACTTAATACTTTTTAAAGCGTGATTTTTCAGTAGTCGGGTTTTAGTTTTAAACCTAATTTTTTATTTACATTATTTTGGGGCCAGCAACGGCTATAATTTATACATATTTGTAATGTGCTACTTAAGCCCTTTCAGATGATACCAAACACGGTATATTTTTCTCAAGTTTATTTTTTTACACAGTACCTTATGACCGCTAGAGGGCGCTATATTAGATCCAGTGATACCTCATATAGCCTATAACCAGCGGACGACCAAGACGCGTCTAATGATACCTCATTTGTCCAGTTCTAATAAGTAGTTCAGGAGCTACGAGGGAACATTTGAACCTACATACATACATATATACTTACATAGCCTGTCAAAATCATAACCCCCTTTTGACTTCGCCGTAGTTGGGGAAAAAGACACATAAAGATTACGTTTAATTAAGTACCTAACCGAAAGGAGTATAGGAACCTACATACCGCACAGGTGTACGGGGTCCCATCAAGCCTTCAGAGTCAAGTCAATCTCGCCCGCAATCTAATACATACACCTGGTGAATGACGGACGAGACGCTGGTGCATTACCTTTCGGGGTTGGACGAACAGACGGTAGCCGCTCACATAAAAGCCGGATTCTTCTGATGAGCGGACTCCGGACTCCGAGGTAAAAATCCTCGTACACAACTGGGACAAACGCTAAAATTATGATGATGAGTAGGTAGGTACATTAATTAAGGTTCATGATCATGATGATACACATATAGGTACATAAACTCACGCCTATATCCCCGAAGGGGGTAGGCAGAGGTGCTAGCACCCACATTTCGCCAGTTTATGTTTAGGTCCGAATGTAATAGGTGGCGATAAATACACACATAACTTCAAATAGCATCGAAAAGTCATTTGTGTTGCAATGGTAAAAGATGACATTGAACCCGAGACCTCGTCTCAGCAGTCCATTACCCATACCACTAGGCTACCGCGGTTACACAACTTTCACATATAGAATGCATATAAAGTATCTATAAAGCAGGATAGGAAACGGGATAGTAATAAGTCTTTAATCTACTTATTAAAAAACCTATTCGAATAGTGCTTACTTTACAGATGGTGGATGCAAACCAGGCCTGGAGTGTGAACGAAGCTATCGAGTGGATGAAGAAGCTGGCACCTCTGAAGCCGTTGTGGATCGAGGAGCCGACTTCACCGGACGATATCCTGGGCCACGCAGCGATATCGAAAGCTCTGGCGTGAGTGGCTTTCGATGTTACTATTACTCTACTAATATAAGTCAGGGCACGTATCTTGGACCTGAATACACATACTTGTGTCTTAGTGGGGTTGAATTGGACTAGGTTTAGTCGTCCCCAATCGGATACTCCAGAGAGAGTAGTCTCGATTTTAGACACAAGTTGTTCAAGTCAGGGCACGTATCTTGGACCTAGTCGCGAGACAAATGAAGCCCTGGCGCGCGTGGATTGTTTAGTAATAATTCTATGCTTGGTGATTTCGAGCTCGTCCACCGCCGTAGCACCTGCTATCCTTAAAAGGCACTCAAGAAACATGTACTGCGTGTATTTTGAGCAATTTTAAATTCAATATAGGTACAGAGTGTATTTTTGAAACATGGCAGTAAGGGCACCTGCCTTAACCGTTAGGTATAGTTACAGCAAAACGTTCTTAGGAGACCATCTCTAACTTTTTAAGATATTCTGAACTGTATTCACAGATTTTGAAAATATCGTACCTACAGTCAGCAAGAAAAATGCTAAAAGTTAAAAAAAAAAAAAATCTGTTCCTATCGATTTTACTTCACGTGGGGATCAAAAGACTCAGAGACCATTTGAGGTTTGAGTACGAGAAATGACACAAATAGCTAACATTTTATAGGGGTAACATTACTTAGTGTCTATAATGGTGACCCTCTTTCCTGAGACTTTGCCTTTAGCTTACCATCAGGCGAGGTGAAGTCAAGTTGGCGTATGCTAGATAAAAAAAAACTTACAACAAATTAAATGAACAAGCCCACTGCTGGACTAGGCTGCTCCCAAAGCTGGGAGACTTTGGCCTACTGTTTCTACGTTGACCACACGGGTTGGTACAGGGTTTCATTTAAAATTTTCCTTCTCTCGCAGTGATATCGTTTGCGTATTTTTCCGTTAGTGGCCTCTTACGACAGGCTTTGGATGAGATAGGGCGGTGATACTTACTTTTGTATTTTTTCTCCGTCACCACACGTATTCTTCTGTCACCACACGGATTACAGACAAATTTCCTCTGTCGCACCATTAAGGCCTGGAATTCATTACCAGCTCACGTGTTTCCTTCTTCCTACAGTCCCGGGTCCTTTAAGCGGGCGTGAAAAAGCATATGATGAGGCCGTCAAGCTGAGTGTCACCATTGTCACACGGTATGTGTAAGTAATGGTGACCCTCTTTTTTGGGACTTTGCCTTCAGCTTACCATCAGGCAAGGTGAAGTCTAATTGACGTGTCCTATATAAAAA
The DNA here is from genome assembly GCA_963662185.1 of Eilema griseolum. Taxonomy (NCBI): domain Eukaryota; kingdom Metazoa; phylum Arthropoda; class Insecta; order Lepidoptera; family Erebidae; genus Eilema; species Eilema griseolum. The sequence continues at coordinate 12,051,470 of OY759230.1, forward strand.
TAAAAATTGCACTGAGCAGGAATCGCACCCCCTGCGTAGGTCTTCTACTTTTCGCTTTTTCACAACATTCATTGCACAACATAATAATAGTAAATAACAAAATACAGGCCATATAACATCGGCGTAGCAACAGGCGAGATGTGCGCCAACCGAGTCATGTTCAAGCAGTTCCTACAAAGCGGCGCCATGCAGTACTGTCAGATAGACTCCGCGCGCATAGGTGGCATCAACGAAATACTCGCCGTTTTTCTCATGGCCGAGAAGCTTAAAGGTAGGTATATATAAAACAAAGGCCTTATGCCTTGATCAAACGCACCGAGTGGAGTGGCGTGATAGTGTATTTGGCCGAGTGCAATGTACTTACGTACTGAGCTTTACTCCACTCGGTGCAGTGGAGCCGCCTGTCACCCTGGCATAAGCAGGTCGCGGCGGTGACGCGCCTGGCGCGCCTCCCCATTTCCGGGGACGAGTTGGGGACTCTGTGGTCCCCACACCCGAGGAGAGGGCCAGATCGAGAAAAATGGCGCTGGCTCGGCCGGGGTGCGAGGCATATGCCCGTTAAACACGTCGTTAATCACGTCGGGGTCACCACTGTTCCTTATTTGGCGTTGAGTATTGTGGAATAAAAGAGATGTTAAGAGGCGACCATTTATTATGAACATCACGACAATACTAGTTACATTTTCCATACACTTACATTATATAGGTACAGAGTACATAGGTCGGTACAGTGTCACCCCCACACTGTGCAGAATATACGAGCAGGAACCAAGCGGTTCGGAGACTCTTTTCTTTGCCGCACCACCAAGAACTGGAATTCATTACCAGCTCATGATTCCTTCTTCCTACAGTCCCGGCTCGTTTAAGCGGGGCGTGAAAGAGCATCTGATGAGGCCGCCAAGCCCAGTGCCACCATTGTAACATTACATAGTACCTGTAATGGTGACCCTCTTTCCTGAGACTTTGCTTTTAGCTTACCAGCGATTACCAGGCGAGGTGAAGTAAAAGTACAATACTGAGTATGCTGAGACCTACTGCGATGACGTCAGGGTAGACCTGCGATTACAAGCCTACTTAGGCCGCCTCCCATCTGTATTTTCCCGGTGACTCAAACATTACCTTGAGCTGTACTGCTTCCAGTAAAAGTATGTCCACACGCGGGTGGCGTGGGCCTGTGCGAGATGGTACAGCACCTGCAGTACTGGGACTACGTGAGCGTCAGCGGCACCATGCAGGGCCGCCTCGTCGAGTACGTAGACCAGCAGCACGAGCACTTCGTTGACCCTTGCGTCGTCGTCAATGCGAGATACATGCCACAGGTACCTACATTTGTTTTTATTGAAGAGGTTGCACATCATTGTCCATTTTTTTATTGATATGAAGGCTTTTCCGGAAGCGACTTCCGTCAAAACTAACAACTTCCACAGGAAAGCCTACGCAAGATCAGAGCCTCGTGCTTTCTTTAGCAGGTGAGATAGTGTGATGGTGGCTTGGACCTCAATGGTGTTGGTTGGACCCTGTACACCTATCTATATAGTAAAAGTTAAATTGACGGCCTCTGACGTAGCAGTCGAACGATCGACTGATCCGCGGGGGGTGCGAGTTCGATTCCCACTCAGTACAAATGTTTGTATACGTGAATATGTTTATGTGCATTGGTCTGGGTGTTTCTAAGTATAATATGTAGGGGAAGTCCGGGAGAGTTGAACCACTTTTAATATAAAATATCATAATAACTTGTTTATTGGGTTTATAAAATCGATTATACACTTATGCGATGCCTTACTTTAGTAGGTACATTTGTGCTTAATTGTATTGCTAATAAATGCTCACCGTAAAATTTTATTGACGTTTTACTAAAAAATGAGATATGAGTCAAGTCTCCCCACCAGCAGGGACACTTGAACCGGGGTATGGGGAGAGTTGATCATATTATTTTTGTGGAAAATAAAAATATTTTTTAGCTTCAATCAGTTTTATTATTTTATCTAATACAATAATTTATTGGTTTTTAATACTGCCTTCAAAGAAAATGTAATTTACAAACACATTTTTGTAAAATAGTTCCAAAATAAACAAAATTGATTAAAATAAACAAAATCACAATACTTAGTAACTTTTTACATAAACAATTAAACATAATTAAACTTTAGCAGTGTTTGTAATATTAGCTTCTTTTTACCAGTCTTTATATAGTATTAAATTTACTTGTCAACAAATAATTGACGAGAAGCTTTTCCTCGGCTGTTGTAAATACCGGTGATACTTTGTATTGATTATTTTTTTCTTCAAATTTATGAATTTTATTTTCATTTAATTTATACCGTCTCAAAGCACTTCTATCTATGCCATATTTATTTGAAGTTTGTCTCATAGAAGCGCCTCCCTTAATTTCATCTATGGCATTTTGCTACTCCACTGTGTGTTTTTGTCGTTTGCGTGCATTTTCAGGAGGCTTGTATTGAAACGACATAGTACAAGTTGCCACTGCAAATACAATAAATTATATTAAGACAGAATAAAAAAACGATTAAACAAAATTTTGTATAATTTCCCAACACAGGGAGACATAAACCACTGAGCAAGTCTCCCGCAACCACACTGGTGCAACTCTCCCGCTCACACTAATTTCTCATTTACGTTATGACAAAGAAAAGCCTCCGATCGGAGAGAAAAATCAAATAGCACACGTCAAACTACATTTGTCTGGCAATATAATAATAGCAATACACAGTACGTACCTCAATAAATACGACAGCAATCACAAAAGTACTTAAAACAAAAAAATATATGCCGCAACAATAAAAACATGTTTTACATTGTCATTTCCGAACAACACTGCTATGGTGCATAATCGCTGCATACTTGTGATTGGCCTCTTGCGTGTGATCAATGAATGCTTTGACGTTTCGTTCGCGCTAAATTTAGATACAATTTTGAAAGGTGGTTCAAATCTCCCACCTGGGCAAGTCTCCCGGTTTTCCCCTATGTATATATTAAAAAAAAAATATCTATGTATGTTTATCCGCATTCTAGATTCCATAACACAAGCTAGTTAAGCTATGCTTACCATGGGTCTACATAGTGTTGTGTAGAATACAACATTCTAAATTCAAATATTGAAAAAAAATTAAAAGGCAATTAATTACAACACATGAAATCTATTGACTGGAGCCCCATCTAAATCTTCGAGACACATTCCATCCTACCTGCAAGCCTTATTAATGGCGCAGGTTTTTTTCTCGGCGTTATGTGGTCAGGAGGCAGTCGCTTCTATAAACCAATCAAACTAGATTATTGCAAGAAGAGCGGATCCCCCTCGCTCCAATGTCCAATCTATGAATATGGCCGCAAACATTGTGAACTTCCCTTTTTAATTTCATCGTTATTAGTGGGAGAAAATAAAGAGTTGGCACAGGCTCATTTATAACAAAAAAAATGTGGTAAACAAACTATTGTGATAAAATATAAACAAAATATGTAAATATCATAACATGTTTACACCGAATTTGTTATTATATTGATTACTACTGATCTTTGTTCATAAATTAATAATAATCGTATGTCAAGCGTGACAACAAACGTTATCTTGCTTCAAATATAAGTGTACTTATCACTGAAACATGTGAACTGTGACCGTCTTATAATATGCGCTGATTATGAGCTCATGTTTACTGAAATAAAAGTATTTACTGTTGTCGATAACATGGAGGTAATGAGTGTGAACTTGTGTATCGAAAGTCAAAACTATATATTAATAACATTTTTATCTTTATTGTGATAGCGACATAAATAAAAAATTTCATCAGTAAACAGCTTTTATTATAGTTTTGAAATTTATATATTTATTTATTTTCCAGAAAAAATCGCGATAGCCTAGTGCTATGGGTAATGGACTGCTGAGACGAGGTCTCGGGTTCGATCCCAGGTTTTATCATGGCACACACCAATGACTATTCGATGCTTTTCGAAGTTATGTGTGTATTTATCGCAGGTTTATATGTACCCGGTTAATGGCAATAGCCTCGCCACCTATTGGGACCTAAACATAAACTGGCGAAATGTGGGTGCTAGCACCTCTGCTTTCCCCTTCGGGGATATAGGCGTGAGTTTATGGAGGACAACAGTAAAAATAAAACAGGGCTAAGGTACACCCAGACAATTTTGTATCCTGCCTATTGGTATATATCAGTGTTGGGTAAATTATAATAAAACTAGCAATTAGCCAGACTGCTGTCTACAAGATCGAAATAAAATTGTCAGCAGGTGGTGCCCATTAATTTTTCTTTCGGTTTATGATTAGCAATAGGGTAAAGGCCGTCAAACATGTTTCGAACTTGTAGACAGCAGTCGGCTTTACTTATTTTTCATTCCTCAATTTTTTTTAGGCAATTAAAATTTGCCCAGCACTGGTATATACCTATAAATAATTGCATTAATGAGTGCAACCGGCACTCACTCATGCAACTGTTACTAGTATAATGACCGGCCAAGAACTACCAATGTACTCAAGCTGAGCAGAATACGTTTTCAGGTCTCTGGTGGTTGTTGGCAGCAGTGATTAATTATATTTAAACAATCACGGGCTCAAAAGGCTCGCGTCATTAGATGATCTGTCGATATTTTGAACATACACAAACTTTCACCCACTTTTGTACAAAACGTTTGCCAGTATCTATACCTGATAGTTTTAAAGGAGGTAGGACACGGCGGTATTACCGCCCAATTGAGCAGTCCGACTGGGGAAGTACCTCCGCCCTACAGAATACCGCGCCTATAATAACTTCGTGTTCCCAGCGGTGAGTAGGGTAGCCAGAGCTTACTGGAGAATTTGTGCTGTGAGTGGGCTTGTCCTGCTTTGTCTTCTACACTGATGGCACAGAAACTCTGTACTTACAGGGTTGACAGCGCGACTGTGACTCCTCTGTTGTTACAAACGTCCATAGGCCACGGTAACCACTTTCCATCAGGTGTGCCGTGTGCTTGTCTGCCACTTAAGTGGTATAAAAAAAAGTTACATACGCCATACTCTAATTGTTTATTTTTGTTTATTTCAGGAAAATATTGGATACAGTACGCAGTTCCTTCCAGGAATACTGGACAAATTTTCATATCCCCGCGGTACGGAATGGCAAAAGATGATCGAAGAAGGTCTGTTCCCGCCACCCAACGAAGTTGAATTATTGAATGTTTGATTAAAAATCAATTTCTTTTTAATAAGTTTATTTATTTTAAAAGTGTATACTTACCTACCTACATTTTCTTTAATTAAATTACGTTTATATACATTTGACTTATTTCTAAAACGAGTAATTGAAGTTGAGTTTCAGTAATGGCTACTTTCGGCTACTACACACATTTTCGTATTACACAATGTGTGTGAATAGCCGATAATGAGACTCAAAATTAATTTCTCCATTTAGAAACTGTCCAGAACATGCTAAAACTAGAAACTCAGGAAATAATCCACGGTTATGTTTTCTTAGAAAACGCAAAAGCACTTAATTTTGATTGTTTAGGGGCACTGCTGACAGGGGAGTCTGTTCCATTAGTCTCATCACTTAGTTTCCTCTTGTGTACATTGTCTGAGTTGGCAGTAGGCTTGCTCTGCGCGTTCTTGAATAGTTTGATGCCGTGACGCGTCAACTCTGACGGACTAAAGGCGGGATTCTGTTGTTCTAATACTGTTTTGTTCCTTGTAAACCAGTCTACGAAAGTTTCACCTTCCAAAGGTTTCAGGGGCTGGAAGTTAATATACAATTTTGGGTTAGGGTATAGGTGCAAACGCTTTTTGAACTGTTGTGATTAATTTAAGATCATGTGGAACTATGCCCGAAAACTTTTTGGGGTTACTTAAATATCAACCTCATTCCACTTGTACAAATCTGAAAATAGTATGGAACTGCATTAACGGATGCGATTGCGAATGAAGCTGAAAGGTTTCCATCCAGTATTATGTTGGTAGTTTATAAGGTGATTGTGTACTTACATCCTCGTTCTCCGTGGAGTCAGGCGCTTTGTGTACATCTACTAATACTCGTTCGGTTAAACTGAGAGGACTGAGCACGCTCTTAGTGTTTGTAGTTTGTTTCTTGAATATATTCCTGGCACCACCCGGTGATGATTTTATAGGCTGAAAAGTATTAAAAAAAAATGCGAATTTCTGTATTTATAATCATAATAAGTTAAGATTGCGTGTATGTTATATTAAGGAAAGCGAAAGTTATAATTTCCGTGTCGCTAACAGAGCTGAAACAGGCCAAAAGGCTCATCAACGACAATGCGCAAGTTGGGACTAGGCTTCAAAGCCTAGTACATCAACGCACCTTTCGGTATGTTACAAGAAGCACTTCGGGTAGTACGCGCTGGCTGCATAAGCTAATCCTTCTATCATCGAGCGACCAGACGCATCTATAGGAATACGAATGAAACATTTTAGCAATACGCTCATTATGGTTTATGGTATTTGGAGTGGAATCCCGACCTAAGTTCGAGTTTCCAGAAAGCTATAAAGTCTTTAATTCCAGAGTGAAACGGTTGTTTCTAGGCTAGTGTGCTCTATCACAGACCACATCATCATTTACCGCCAGATGAGATAGTGATCAAAAGTGGCCCTCTTAATTATAAAATGGTGATCAAACGCAGGCCTAATAATTATAAAATGGTGATCAAACGCGAGCCTATCGATTATAAGAAATAGTGATCAAACGCGGGTCCATTGATTATAAAACGATGGTGATCAATCACGGGTCTAATAAATAAAACAAATGATCAAGCGCGGGTCCATTAATTATAAAACAATGGTGATCAATCGCGGGTCTATTCATTATAAAATAATGGTGATCAAACGCGGGTCCATCGATTATAAAACAATGGTGATCAAACGCGGGTCCATTGATTATAAAACAATGGTGATCAATCGCAGGTCTATTGTTTATGAAACAATGGTGATCAAACGCAGGTCCATTGATTATAAAACAATGGTGATCAATCGCAGGTCTATTGTTTATGAAACAATGGTGATCAAACGCAGGTCCATTGATTATAAAACAATGGTGATCAATCGCGGGTCTAATGATTATAAAACAATGGCGATGAAACGCGGGTCCATTGATTATAAAACAATGTTGTTTATACGCGGGTTTATTGATTATAAAACAATGGTGACCACACGCTGGCCAATTGGTTATTTAAAAAATAATATTATAGATTAAGATACCAACCACAGGCCTGATACTAGTATCCAGATCCACTTTCTTCTCTCTAACTTTTGGTGCTAAAATCAAACTCGCATTCAAGTCCTGGTCAGTGTTAGTGACGTCATAAGTTTCTTGAGTATCCAGCTCATTGAAATGCAAGTTCTGTGCAATATTCAGTTTATCAGATTCCTTCTCCCAAGTGTCAGCTAGGTTGGTCAGTTTGTCCGCCAAGTGTACTCGACCGAGCCTCGAGGCGTACTTCGCCGCTAATGGCAGTAACCGGTCGTCTTTGAGGAGTTCCATTAGTTCCAACGCTCTCTGCTCTATCTCGCTGCGGCAGGCCAGCTGAAAGAAAATAATATACTATGTAAATATGCGACTACTGAAAGTGTAAATAGTTTTTGCACTGTGACTCTCGGACTTATCATCACAATGAGCGTGGCCAGTCGGCATACAATCGGTATGACCTTAGTGTACAGTCGGCGTGGCGTTAGTGTACAGTCAACGTGGCCTTAGTGTAGTCGCCATGACTTTAATGTACAGACGGTGTGGTCATAGTGTACAGTCGGTGTGGCCTTACTGTACAGTTGGCGTGACCTTAGTTTACAATCGATGTGACCATAGTGTACATTCTGCGTGGCCTTAGTATATAGCCGGATTGGGTCGGCCGGGGTGCGAGGGATATGCCTGTCAACCTCACCTTCGGCAACCGAAACGACCCACAGGCGGCGTGCGTTTTAGTCGGTTCGAGTCCGACATAACCTCCTCCACCGGCTCCGGTGGGGAGGTATCCGTGGGGATTTTGCGCACGTAAAAAAAAAAAAAAAAAAAAAAGTATATAGCCGGCGTGGCCTTAGTGTACAGTCAGTCGGCAGTGTGATATCAAATTGTAGATCAAATACACTTAGTGTTGCTACACCATAAATAGTAATTTAATTAAATTTGTTGGGACCTTGACAATGCCCTCCAAACCATCCTTATAGTACTGGGCCTCTTGTTATTTTAGAGAAGGGAGCGATTCAGCCCATAGGATCACAATATACATGGAGTTTGTTAAATTATACTTTAAAAATACTATAAAAACTAAATTCGTACCGCAAACAACTTCAGTGCAGTCTCTCGGGCCGCCTTCACGTCGACATCGGATGTGGTATGTGCCCAACGGACCAGTTGTTCTTCATACTGACTCTTTTCAGTGTCCATTTCACAGAGGGGTATCTAAAAAGAAAAAGAAAACATTATGTTTTTAAAGTATATGAATATCCCCTAAACTTTACTGGTGGTAGAGATTTGACGGCACAAATTTGTCACAAATTTCGACCGGGTTGGTACCACCGTGCAATATTGCGAAAAACCCTTCATAGTAATTCAATTTCGGTTGGATTGCGTTCAGGGATCAGCAAATGCATAGCCGGGTAGAGGTGATGGTGGTCGCAGCACTAGTGGGACCAGTGGGTCTTGGCGTAGTCTAGTGAGGATGGTGCGGGGCGACGCGCCGGTCAGGGAGACCCGTAGAAACGGTGGTGCCGCTGGCCGCCCGCAGTATAGTACAGAGGCCCAACTGGGACTAACCACCCTGGAAGGCTGCCTCACCAGACCGCGCATAATCCCGGTATGGCTCGTCGTGCCGGTTGGTGACCGGAAGTGGGGGCCCCGGCGACCATATTCGGGGGGGTACAGGGGCCCTTCCGTACGGCGTGTCGGCTCACGCCATGCCTCATAATCATAGACAAAACCAATATCCCGCACTTTGTCACGCGGTGCTGCGACGACAATCACCTCTTTTTTCACGCCCTTTTCTCCTTTTCATCATGGCAGCGCATTTAAGAGTATTGGGCAACACAGCGGCTCTTCAGACTCCCACAAGCTCGCTATTTGAGGTGGAGTCCACTAACATCTGTGGACTCCATGCGAACCTCAACGCCGTCCACCAACACCTTGAGACGGCGAAACCAGATATGCTCTTTCTCACGGAGACACAAATAGGCCGCCCTGATGACACGACCTACTTGCTTTACCCCGGCTATGTTATCGAGGAAAATTTCCGTGCAAAAGCCGGGATGTGCGTGTTTGTTAGGGCGGATGTTTGTTGTCGCCGTTTGCGCTGCCTTGAGGACCCATCCTTTTCAACCCTATGGGTACACGTAGACCATGGCTCTACGAGTCAGATCTATGTGTGCCTCTACCGTTCCCATACAGGAGATGCTGAGACAACTCGACTCTTTGAATATCTGAGTCAGGCGGCAGATGATGCGCAGGAACGGTTTCCGAACGCCGAAGTGGTATTTTTGGGGGACTTTAACGCCCACCACGAAACCTGGTTGGGCTCCGCCAAAACAGACCATGCGGGAAGAGCCGCCCATGCATTTGCTCTGGCGCATGGCCTGACCCAATTGGTACACGAGGTCACTAGAATACCAAAAAGGTCGGGCCTAGCACCCTCTCTGCTAGACCTTCTGCTGACGAGTCACCCAGACCTGTACAGTGTTTCGGTACAAGCCGCTTTAGGCAATTCCGACCACTGTCTGGTCTGCTCCAAGGTGCCAATTATAGCGCCCTCACGACCCGTGCAGGGGAAGCGGCGTCTCTGGCACTACTCGTCAGCAGATTGGGATGGGCTGCGCAACTATTTTGCGTCCATCCCGTGGGTTGAACGCTGCTTTGAAGGTAAGAAACCCTCAGATTGTGCTACTGCTGTTGCCGGTGAGATCGGTCTGGGTATGGAATACTATATCCCGTACACTGATGTCACCGGTGCCCGAGGAGTCCGCCCTTGGTTCGGGCGCGAGTGTGCGAGGGCTGTTGACCAAAAGCAGTCCGCGTATCGCGCTTGGGTAAGGGCGCGTGCCACGTACGATCCCAATGTGGGCCACTTCAAGGCGGCGTACAACAGAGCCACAAAGGACTGCAAGAGGGCTTACGTAAGAGCGGATGCCCTGCGCATTGCACGGCTTGGTCAAGAGCTAGTGGCACATCCCACGGGCAGCCGTGGATACTGGCGACTGGCCAAAGCCGTGCAGGCCAACTTCTGTCAGCCTTCGCTTCCACCGCTGCGCTACCCTGATGGATCCCTGGCCCATGGACCGCAAGAGAAAGCCAATATGCTAGTAAATCTCTTTGCGGCCAATTCCCGAGTCGATGATTGCGGTATACAGCCGCCGACACTACCCAATGGTGACCACGTAATGCCTGAAATACGTATCAGGCAATGCGATGTCCGTGCGGTGCTTCAATCACTCGATGTCCGGAAAGCCAGTGGCCCGGATGGTATTCCAGCGGTGGTCTTACAAAAATGTGCAGCGGAGTTGTCTCCGATGCTTACGCGGCTGTACCGACTGTCCTACAGCTCGGGTACAGTGCCTTCGGCTTGGAAAGAGGCGAATGTACAGCCGATCCCCAAGAAGGGGGATCGCTCAGAGCCAGCCAACTATCGACCCATAGCCGTCACCTCAGTGCTGTGCAAGGTCTTCGAGCACATCATTAACAAACAGCTCATGCGTCACGGGTGATCTTCTAGCATACGTTACCCATCTTTGGGGTGAGGCTATGGACAAGCACGGCGAATCACTGGCAATTAGTCTTGATATCGCCAAAGCTTTCGATAGAGTCTGGCACAAATCGCTTCTCTCCAAGCTACCAGCCTTTGGTCTGCCTCCTAGACTGTGCAACTGGATTGCTAGTTTCCTGCGGGAGCGCCGTATCCGCGTCCTCTGTGATGGACGGGCTTCGGAGTTCTTGCAAATAAATGCTGGCGTACCGCAGGGGTCTGTATTATCTCCCGCTCTCTTTCTTCTGCATATCAACGACATGCTGTCCACCGCCAGCATACATTGCTATGCAGACGATAGCACCTTACACGGGAGTTATCACGGACAACCTGCGGCCAAACAGTCTGATATCGTGGAAAAAAGACAGCTTCTTGTCACTGAACTGGACCGGATCTTGAATCACATTTCTCAATGGGGCTCTGAGAACATGGTCGAGTTCAATGCCAAGAAGACGCAGGCTTGTGCGTTCACAGCAAAGGTATCTTCTTTCCTTCCCCTTCCCACTCTTCAGAGCACGCCACTTCCACTGCAGGACAATCTCAATATCCTAGGCATGGATATTCGCTGCAAACTGAATAACAGAAATTACATCGAGAGCATCATCAAAACAGCCTCGCGGTAACTCGGACTCCTAAACAAAGTGAGACGTTTTTTCACGCCGGAGCAGCGGTGTCTTCTCTATAAGACACAAATTCGCTCCTGCGTGGAATACTGCTCGCATCTCTGGGATGGCTCCGTGAAATACCTACTAGATGCTCTCGACAGGTTGCAGCGACGCGCGGTCCGAATTATTGGGAACCCTGAGGTCACGAACACCCTCGAGCCTTTGCAGATGCGTAGAGATATTGCTTCCTTGGCTGTATTTTACCGTCTCTACCACGGTGAGTGTTCTGACGAGCTCTTCCAACTAATCCCACCATCTCCTTTCCTACATAGGACAACACGTGCAGGCCTTAGATGTCACCCTCACACTGTGCAGAATATACGAGCAAGAACCAAGCGGTTCGGAGACTCTTTTCTTTGCCGCACCACCAAGACCTGGAATTCATTACCAGCACACGTGTTTCCTTCTTCCTACAGTCCCGGGGCCTTTAAGCGGGGCGTGAAAAAGCATCTGATGAGGCCGCCAAGCTGAGTGCCACCATTGTAGCACTTAGTGTCTGTAATGGTGACCCTCTTTCCTGAGACTTTGCCTTTAGCTTACCATCAGGCGAGGTGAGCTCAAGTTGGCGTGTCCTATATAAAAAAAAAAAAAAAAAACTAACCCAAAATTATATTCACTTCTCAACATCAGGGAATCATTGTGATTCACATAATGGATACTTACAGAAATAATATAAAATACTGGTACATGATCCGATATTAGGGCAATTTTAGACTGTTGTTAAATAGCATTATTATTACATTGGCATTAAATCTTACTTGTATTGGCAACTCGGCAACAATAGGCTTTGGAGCAGTTGCTGGGAATGACGTGCCTCTGCATAAGATAGCGCGTACCTTCTGTGTTGCTTCACACACCTGCGGGCATATCACCATATGTTAAAGGTCACACAATACATATTCTTCACCTCTATAAGAAGACAATGCAGAATATTATATGTAAATATTGTGTGTAAATATTATAAGTAAGCTGTTAGGTATCTCCCGAAAACGAAAACAGTCGATGCGTCAGTTGAAAAAAAAAAATTGGTCAATATTTTTCGACCTCGATACATTTTTTTTATATTTTTTTGAACACATTTTTTTAAATCATTATATTTAGAATTATTATTATTTTATAAGCATTATTTCGTAAATATTGCTGAGAAAAGGTTCTAAAAATTAAGCAATACATTATTGCGTGAATAAAAACTTATGAGTTTAAAAAACTTCATCCCACGCACACTCAAGCTGTGGAATGACCTCCCTGCTGCGGTTTTCCCAAGCACCTACAATATGGGATTCTTCAAGAGGGGCAGCAGGTTTCCACATGGTCAGCAGCAACCTCTGGTGTTGCATACGTCCATAGGCCACGGTAACCACTTCCCATTAGGTGGGCCGTGTGATTGCCTGCCACCTAAGTGGTGTAAAAAAATAAAAAAGGGTGATAAAAAAAAAAAATTGCCAATTTTTTTCATCGTCAGTAGTATTGTCTGTTTTATTTATCGGAAGCGTTTCCCTCACACCTGTATATACTCACAGAAACGACAAACCAGGAGTCCGAGGCACCTCTAGAGTGAGTGGTAGTGTCACAAATCGGCATCCACAGGCCGCTGGCCACGTCGTACAGCCGCAGTATGCCTGAGGCGTCGTACACGCACGGCGAGCCCGCATCCGAAGTGCCCAGCCAAGATGCTTTGGAACTTGGAGTTAGGGGGACAGCCACTGTCTTGCTGCGAACTTGACGACCTGAAAGGGTACGTATTTTGTCGTATATTCTTTTATCATTCAAAACGTATAAGTGTCTCATATTATATCTAATATTTATAACATAGTGTTATAAATATGAGCATGTGACGAAATATTCGACATTTTATCTTATTACTATTATTACATATAAATGATATATTATTATGTGAATGTGGGAGTGGATGGGTTTTTGAATGAAATTTTATAGCATTTAGTATGCTAACCATTCAAATCGATTAAGATAGGAAAATTTTGAATCGGTTTAGGCGGGATTCGAACCCGCGATCTATACCTTACAGGGGGAATGCTCAGACCTCTGTGGCTCAGTGGTCAGAGCATTCCGCCTGTTAGGGAAAGATCTCCGGTACGAATCCCACCTGCAAAGATTTTAAAAAAATCCTATCTTAATCGGGATGGGTTTATGCTACTCATTCTCACAAAAGCAGCTGAATGGATGTATGTATATGAAATTTGTCTTGAAACTGGAGATAGATTTTAGTTTGAAATATCATAAAGGCTACTCTTTATCCATCATACATAGATTTTTTTTATACCACTTGGTTGGTAGACAAGCGCACGGCACACCTGATGGAAAGTGGCTACCGTGGCCTAAGGACGTGTGCAACACCAAGATAGCCACAATCGCGCTGCCAACCCTGTAAGCACAAGAGTTTTTGTGCCGTCAGTATAAAAGACAAAGCAGGACAAGCTTTTAGTCTTCCCACTGACAGTACAAATAATCTCCAGTGAGCTCTGGCTACCCTACTCACCGCGGGGAACACAACACGAGCTTATACTATGAGTCGCGAAAACGGAATCAATATTTCACGAAGGCGGAACCACGAGGAATACCTAGTTTTAACACAGTTTGAATTTCAGCGCATATTCGTTACGTAAACGCTAATCTCGAGAAGTTCAGGCAGAATTTAAAATAAGTAAAAAAAAGGACTTACCATTCATTGCAATAATATCCATAGCAAGATGTTGATCTGACACTCCTGGGTCCGTGCTGTGGTACATAGCGAACACGGTGGTGTTGAATCCTGCTAAGGCAACCACAGGACCTGCTAGCGAAATCACCTGCAAATCAAAGTTCATGATATTAAGGTACAACCTAATCATTAAAATTCATGTGTAAAGAATGCAAATATGATCTAATTTTGAACCTTATTGCCATGAAATCCATACTAATATTATAAATACGAAAGTAACTGTCTGTGTCTTTTACGCCTAAACTGCTGAACCAATTTATATAAAACTTGACTCAAAAATTAAACCTTGGGAAAGGACATAGACAATGTTTGGTCGCGATAACCGACATCAAAACGGACGGAACCGCGGGCAACAGCTAGTATAATGAAAAGATTAAATACCCTGCAGCTATTGCTTCTACGCCACAATACTGTGAAGTACCGCGATTGGCTTCCTATTGACATTTAATTTTAGTTTCATATCGAAAATTATGACCAATCCCGTCACTTCACACTTATTACACTAGCTGTTGCCCGCGGCTCCGCCTGGTTGGTATCAAATAAAATCAAATCAAATCATTTAATGCTGACCAAGTGTACATAGCTCTTACAATTTATATTTCAGTACTTAAAAACTTAGCGCCTTTTCCAGGCATTGCATACGGATGCCGTTCCAACTTCTTTTTTGTGCGGGACATTCTTGGATATCAGCCAGCCGGTTATGTCGGACTCGGACCGATGAAAACCGCATGCTATCTCGGGCCTATTAAGATGCCCGGGTGTATTCTCTGTATTCCGCGTTCCTCGGTTGACCCTGGGTCTCATTCGTATATCCATCTTATTAGTATAGAAACTTTTCAATACTGTTCATTCTAAGGTTGCCTGGTAGAAGTCAATTGGGTATTTGATTGACTAGTCAAATAAGTTACTTTTTAGTGAACGTCAAAACGGTTTTAAGGAAACTTGTATGAAATAAATTATTATGACGTCTTAATATTTTAATAGGCAAATCATTTCCTATTATAGGTTCAGTGGACGATTAAAAAAATAAAAACGATAAAATAATAAAAACAGACGAAAACTTCTACCACTTTTTTACCATAGTTGATTGAAAAAGCTCAGTTAAATAATTTATTTAACATACCCAATTATAGTGACAAGGCCGACCTTTACGCATTTAACTGTAACTGTTTCTAAATACAATAATCTGCAACATACTAGTGTACATTGAAATATCATCTATATTATCTATTTACTATTTATACTGTTGATTGATGGCACTTGGTGGAGCTTGCTGTTACACATATTGAGAAAATCACTTATACTTTTCCATATTATTTGTATATTTATGGTATAAATAATGTGAAAAATATAAGTGAGTTGTTTAAACAAGCCATGGGGTCATGGGGTCCGAGCGCTCGCAACCTCTTCCGTGAGATTACGAAGCGTATGGTCGACGTTTCTCGTGACCTCTTTTTAGGTCAGAGAATAAGCATTGCCATACAACGTGGCAATGCTGCCAGTCTTCTGGGAACGCTGCCACAAGGGGCATGCGATGCGGAGGAATTCCACGACGCATTTTAATTGTTCTTAGCTATAAGTTGTATAATAGTTATTTTAGTTTTATTGTATTTAATATTTATATATTATTTCTTGACATGATTGTAAAATTAATAAGATTAATAAGTTCAATAATATATATCATAGAAAAGTACAAATTTAATGTGTTATCAATATGTGTAATCTATACTAATAAAAACAAATATTCTAAATTATAATATTGTCGATTTTTTAATTGATACAATCTAATTAAATACTGACATCTTAATATTAAAATTGTACCTATTGCATGTGTTGATATTTAATGATAAATAATGAAATTAATCGATGTAAAATTTGTACGCCAGAACCGGCAGAATATGAGATCTGAACATTATGTACCTAAACACCATTTTGTACCATATTCAACGAATAAAGACTGACTTAGACTTTATATATCTATTTATTTGGCTTCACGGCCAGACCATAATGATAGATAGCACCGACCTGCCTCTGCGTGCCCAGCGGCGTGAACAGCCGCAGCAGGCGCGCGCTGGTGGCCACGCCCACCGCGGCGCTGGCGGCCGCCACGCCCTGCACCTCCTCCGTGTCCGGCATCGACGCACTCCACTCCTTGCTGCTGCCCACCAGCGATATGCACACCAGCTTGCTGAGCACCAATCATATCTTTACTTGTGTTCCACTATCATAGGCTTCTTACAATATGGAAACTTATTACTTAATATGTATGTGTAACCATGCCTAGGTTTCCCCAAGAAGTAGCATCACCGAGCGTATACAGAGTTCTATAACCCCACGTTTAGACCATGAAACAAGTTGTAAAAGAATCTGTAAACTTGTAGAAGACTAATCAAAACAACACTTGTTATATTCATGTATCTCAGATATTTTTTCGTTTACATAGGATGTATAGCCAACAAGTTATAAACAAGTATAAAACTGACATATTACAACTTGTCAAATACATGTTTTATACTTAGGTGTAAACGAGGGGTTATTATATTTTCCGATGAATTACCACATGATACTTTTCGGGAATGTGGTGAAGACATGTTAGATCCTGCTCGTATCTCACTTCTTTCGTTTTCAATGTACTGTTCAATACCAAAATGTAACAGGGACATACTTGGCTATAAGTATCGCTAACTAGCAATGAGTAAATTATATTTAGAGACACTGAGGCTAAGAAAACTGTGCACAGTACGTCGACTGGGCAGTAACAAAAGCGGATCGTGAGAGATGGCCCTGGGTCGGCCGGGGTGCGAGCGATATGCCTGTCAAGCTCACCTTCGGCAACCAAAACGACCCACAGGCGGCGTGCGTTTTAGTCGGTTCGAGTCCGATATAACCTCCTCCACCGGCTCCGGTGGGGAGGTATCCGTGGGGATTTTGCGCACGTAAAAAAAAAAAGTAACAAAAGCGAGTTTTTTTTATACCACTTAGGTGGCAGAAAAGCACACGGCCCACCTGATGGGAAAAGGTTATCGTGTCCTATGAACGTATTGAACCCCAGGGGTGTTACACTCGCGCTTCCGACCATGAAGAAACCTTCTGATGCCCCTTTTGAAGAACCACATATTGTAGGCGCTTGGGTAAACCGCAGCAGGGAGTTCATTCCACAGCTAGAGTGAGCGTGGGATGAAGATTCTTTCATACCATACAGTGCGCACCGTCTCAGGTCGCAATGTGTGAGGATGAATTCCCTGCCTAAGGCGAGAGGTGCGATAATAAAATGTAGCTGCCCATCATGTTCAACAACGTAGTTGCCTAAGTCTCCTCCTTTCTGTGTTTGCTCTAATAATAACATAAATATAAACTCAGAAGAATATTAACCCCACAATGCCATTGATAATCATTACACTTTGATCTTAACCAAAGGTAGAGAAGCGATTGGTAATACCTATTGTAACACTCCCAATTCACTTGTGATCTAATAATTTAACAGAAAATGTTGACCAAATATTGATTAAATAAGTACATTCTTCACCTGGGCGTCTCACATGCCAAAGCCACTACAGTTGAAGACAAACTGGCCATTGTATGGTTCAAGTAATTGTTCAAATGAATGCCATGGTGCAAGTTCGTATCGTGGAATTCAACGTCTATAGTCGACTCCCCATTCTCCGCAGTGTGGCAGCGGATTATACCGATGTCATTCCAACACATATATCTGAAAATATCATATAGGTACAGGTTAAAATCATATACCTCGTGTTGTGTTCCCGGCGGTAAGTAGGGTAGAGAGTTTTTGTACTGTCAGTAGGAAGACCAAAAGCTTGTCCTGCTTTGTCTTCTGCACGGAAACTCTGTTCTTACAGGATTGGTAGCACGAGTGTGACTCCCCTGGTGTTGCATACGTCCATAGGCCACGGTAACCACTCGTCCCGTCAACAGAGTGTATGACTAGCAGAAGTAGTTTTTGGGTTGTGGAAGTCAGTGGCAGTCGCTTCACGGTTAATATTAAAGTTCAGCCAAATAGCCAGATATCAAAGAATCAATTTCATTTATCCAGTTTAGGCACACAAAGAGCACATATGAACGTCAAAATTTTACAATTATGTCAAGAAATAATATAAAAATATTAAATAATGTAAAAATAAACCATTGGAAAATGATTCTTTCGCTGGTTCGGTAGGTTAGTTCTACTGAGAAGATACCAGCATGAAACTCAGAGAACTATATTAGAACTAGAATATCTTTCTTTATTAAATTTGCTTTAGTTTACAATTTATTTTGTGCGAGCAAGTTAGAGACTAATGTTGACCACGCATTTACATCATCAAGATACTCATCTACTTTATAGTAACCTTTATTTATTAAATTTTTTTTTCACTGGATAGGCTGGTAAAGCGGACCCCAAGCCCCAAGGTGAAAGCTTCGGATGCAACTGGGATTACCGCTAAGATGAAGAGGCAAAAAGAGCTCTAATTTACCTATGTTCAAGATGCATAGGAGTAGCAGACGGTTGGAAGGGTGCTTGGGGCGGGACAGACGAGGGAGCCAGTGTAGTGTGGCGTGACACAGGCCGCGACTCGTCCTGCTCTGGGACCAGCCCTAGAGTCTCATTCTTGATCTTCTCCAGAGAAATTGCGTTGTCGTCATCGCTTTCGTAATGTTCTATTAAATTATCCAAATCATCATTGTCTGAAACAATAAAAAGATCATTCATTTACATATTCGTAAATTCGGGTAATATAAATTTCAGTAGAAAGTCATATTTCTCCATGCGCTAACTCAGTGAGACCTCTTTGTGTCTAAGAGAGCATGTTGAGTCGTCTGATGGCAGTCATTTTATGTAAAGTAACGAGGTTAAGAAAGTATTGTCGTTAAGACTGAAAGCCTTATCTTAAATTGGAAAAGGCTCAGAGGATGATATATGAATTAACAATTAAGTATCTATAGTATATTTATCTGAATTCTAAAACCCATAATACAAGCCAGTTAAGCATAATTATTTACTACAGATCTAGATAGTGTTTTGTCTTTCAATAATGATTATACTATTATTGAATCTAACTTACAAATCTAAGTAAAATTTATTACATACATAAATATAATCACGTCTTAATCCCCGGAAGGTTAGGCAGAAGTAAATTAAGACCCACATTTCACCAATCATTGAATTCTGAAACCTGAATTTGACCTGTATATATATGTCTGATGTAAAACAGCCCTATCACTTAGTCGCCTTGTACGACACCGCATGGGAAGAGATGGGGTTGCCCAAATTCTACTCTGCCGGAAACCACGCGGCTTATAATGGTACTAGCTGACCCACCTCAACTTCGCCCGGGGTATATTTTGAAGCTTCTTGTCCCTTTGAGCCCGTATGTTTTAGTCTTCAAAATATGTATGAAAAATTACCGGATTTGTTAACATTTATTATCAATGCTCCGCTCCCGTAAGTAGTAGCGTGATGATATATAGCCTAAAACCTTCCTCGATAAATGAACTACCCAACACTGAAAGAATCATTCAAATCGGACGAGTAGTTCCAGAGATTAGCGCGTTCAAACAAACAAACAAACAAACAAACTCTGCAGCTTTATAATATTAGTATAGATTTATTATCCATACTAATTTTATAAATACGAAAGTAACTGTCTGTCTGTCTGTATATTACACATTCACGCTTAAACCGCTAAACAGATTTTGAAAACAATTGATTGATAGGGGTAGATTAGAAAGGACATAAGCTATGTTATGTCCTTGAGAAAGGACATAAGCTATGTTTTGTTGCGATAACCGATATCCACGCGGGCGGAGCCGGCGGCAACAGCTAGTAGTTATTAAACTTACCCTCTGCCCTTTCCACCATTTCAATGTCATCAGTGTTAGCATCATCACCGATCTTGTTACTATCCTTGCCATAACAGTTTACTAAAGTGCCCAGCTGGCCAGCTACATCACAGTATGCTAGGACGCCATTACCTGAAATAGTTGGAGTTTTTATTACCTGTAGTTCTGTTTTATAGACGTTAATATTGGCTAGGAATAATATAACATTAATATACACATCACGAGTATATACAACTCTAGGTCATGATCAACATCACTGTAAGACCGTCCACTATCTCTTACGTGTGCACGCCTTGCAGGCGCCTGTCTCGCCGCCTGCCTTTTTTTTTAAAGTAACCGATATATTCGGAGCGGGAACGGCAGCGGGAGCGGAAAAGGATCGCAAACCAAGCTGGCCGCGTACTGAGGCAACTTTTTAACTCTTTAGCGCAGGGCTGGGAGTGACGGGTGGAGCCGCCTGTCACCCTGGCAGAAGCAGACCGCGGCAGCTGTTCCGGGGACGAGTTGGGGACTCTGTGGTTCCCACACCCCAGGAGGGCCAGATCGAGAGAGATGAGATGTAAAAAAAGTAACCAAAATATTTTTTATTCCTTAAAAATAAATATGGTTTGCTGGAAGCAATACGCTGAGTGGGCGCCTACTTGCGCGTACACGTATAAGACAGCGGTTTTTTGTCTTTAATGGGTGCATGTGCCGACTGACGAACGCCTACGGCAGAAGAAGTCTCTAGATCTTCCTAAAGTTAGTAAATAAATAATGAAATTGATAATATATAGCATTTCACATTATTACCTTTAGGATTCCAAGCCATAGCAGTTACATTGTGTGAGGTGGGATGTTCAATTATATCGATACAAGCACCAGAGCCAATTTCCCACACGGCGATTTGTCCGGCGACTGTGCTGCCAGCTAAGTATTCTCCACAAGGAGAGAATAAGCATTGGGATATTGCACACTTGATCTGAAATTTTAAAACATTCAATAGGATAAGGAGGTAGGACACGACGGTATTCCCGTCCGAATTGAGCGGTCCGACTGGGGAAGTACCTCCACCCTACAGAATACCACGGCTATAATAACTTCGCGTTGTGTTCCCGGTGGTGAGTAGGGTAGCCAGAGCTCACTGGAGTTTTTGTGCTGTCAGTGGGAAGACCAAAGGCTTGTCCTGATTTTGTGTTCTGCACTGAGGGCACATAAGATCTCTGTTCTTACAGGGTCGGCAGCACGGATGTGACTCCACTGGTGTTACACACGTTCATAGGTCATGGTAGCCACTTTCCATGAGGTGGGCCGTGTGCTCGTCTGCCACCTAAGTTGTATAAAAAAAAACAGGTTGTATCGCTATACTAGTTGCATTGAGTCAATTAGTTTAATAATTATATTTCATGAACATGCAGCCTATAGTTGTTGCTTATAGTTTGGAAATCCCCACATATGGGAGAGTTCACTGGAGAGTTTTTGTGCTGTCAGTGAGAAGACCAAAGGCTTGTCGTGATTATGCCTTCTGTACCTACTGAAGGCACAGAAACTCTCTGTTCCTATAGGGTCGGCAGCACTGGTTACACTCTCCTAGTGTTGCACACGTTCATAGGTTGCAGTAACCACTTTCCATCAGGTAGGCCGTTTGCTTGTCTGCCATCTAAGTTGTATAAAGAAAGAAAAAATATGGGTATAGCCTCCCCGCCCTCCACTAGTGCCAGCGAGGGTAGCCATGCTTATCTCCGACTTAAACCGCATAAACTAAAACCGCACGCCACGGTCTAGGGTCAATAGTTGCCAGGGGTGAAATTGTTTCTGGTATTCTCCTTTTTTTATCGTGCGTAAAACCCACCCACGAATAAACCCGCCGGAGCCACTGAGGCATATCCGTCAAGCCCCCGTTGACCTAGGGATATCGACTGTGGTGTCTCCATCTTGCCCCTTATAGGGTGAGGCGCACGCACCCGCACATCGCGCCGCCGACTCGGCCTGCTTCCGCTAGGGTGACAGTTGGTTACTAAACAATTTTCAATAATTAAACCTAATTCATTTACTCCATGTGTACATTAAATTTAATCTAGTGAAGTACTCACCAAATTGTGTGTAAATGTCATTCTTTGCCCCCAACTCTCGCAATCCAATAAAATGATCTCACGGTTGTTTGGATAGGCTAAGTATTTACCTTCCGTTGGCTCGAAATCCATACGACCTGAAAAAGTAAAACAAAAAACTTTTATATTCTATGACATACAACAATGATTATGGTAAAGGTGTGTACAGACACCAATAAAAGTTGCCATACAAATGCAAAATTTTCAGCAAACAATACATGGACACCAAAGTTAACATCATAACTTAACATCAACTCACGCCTGTATCCCCGAAGGGGTAGGCAGAGGTGCTAGCACCTACATTTCACCAGTTTATGTTTAGTTCCCAATGTAATAGGTGGCAAGCCTAATGCTGAGCACTTCCTTCTACTTTCCTAGAGATTTGAGAGTTATTAGATTTGATATATTAACCTACTATTGTACTGTACATACCTAAGAACAGTATGAACTACCTGATGTTGGATGTTGAAACTGCAATGTGCAATATTAGAGAGCTATTTTTATATTACTTCTTAATTACGATTCTTTATATTATAATGAATCACTGTGATATTAAGTTGGCATCTATGGCAGTTCTTTTATAGGATAAATGGATGAAATGGCCTACACAGATGGGATGATCTCACCTCAATACAATGGCAATAGTACTCGTAGATATTAAGTTAAATGTGTTTGCATAATATTTTTATAAAATCTTCAATTTATTACTACTTACATAAAACTTTGGCAGCATAAAATGTATTTATCTTTGGTACACATTCAATTTCTTTAATCATTTTCTGAGTATCAATATCCCATATTCTCAATTTCGTATCTCCACTGGCTGTGCTAGCAAATTTCATGTGGGGGCATACAGCAATACTTAATACGGGTCCTTTATGATCTGCCATGATAAATAATGGCGCACCACCTTCTAGGTTACATATCTTTGCTTCCATATTCTCTGATGTACACCCCAAAGCCTGGTAACAGATGACAATGTTACACAATGATATTAATGGGAGTTAACATGATCATGGTGGAGGTACATACATCAATCAAACGTCAGGCAAATCAAAGGTATGTTTGTACCTTTACCAATATCGCGTTAAGTCCATTTAACATTATTGTATATCATGGAAGAGATAGTTTAAAACAAGTCGATGTTACAATTTTTAAGTAAGAAAAGTTTGCATTTGAGTTTTGTGCGTATGAGGCCCTACAAACATATTTGAGACACAAGCCAATCTTGTTCATAAGTCAATGCACCTGCCAAATAAGGACAAATACTCTTACACAGGCTTCCCTCTTAGATTGAAAGATCAGACACCTGCTCTGAAAGACTCAACTTATCAATCAAAAATAATAAGCAGATCTCGGGCTCCAAAGTACAAACTTTAGAGGTTGATGAGAATGATGGAGACATCCTGAATGGTATGGCAGATAGTGTTAAACATTAAACTAATGATGTAAGGATAAGTAATAATATGAAGGTTACAATAGTAAAAAATAATGTTAGGTACCTCAATTTTATTGGTGGACTTAATTTGAGTAACGGGTGCAGTAAACCTCGTAACAATACCATCTTTATCGAATGCTGGGAAAGTATAAGCTTGAACAGCATGATTATCTGTAGCCACATACAATCTCTTCTCTTTATAGCAAACAGCAAGAGCACTTTCACCAACACAGTGCGAATTAGGATCATCATCTTCTATGTTCACCCATATTCTCACGTCACCATCATTACCGCATGTTATAATATGCCTAGATTGAAAAATATTTTAAGTTATTTTAGTATTTTTCTAAGGTGCAAAATAAAGTACCGGTTGGGAGAAAACTTACTGCCCATCTTCAGTGTAACATACGTCTGTGTGACCTTCGGCGTGAGCATATCTAAGAGGTTTGCTATCAATTTTCATTATAAAAACTGTTAAAATGTGGTACTAGAAGATCCAAGATCTATTTTTAAATCAAAAATAATAATTTACAAAAGTAATAAAAACTTTATTTGACATTTGACATGTTTTGTTTTGATTTGCAAATTGGCGGGAAGCTTATTCTGCGAAGCAGTTTTATTAAATAATGATTATCGTTATTCTGCAACCATTATTCCAAGCAAATCTGTCTCAGCGGCTTATTTTAGACTCCATTCCAACAGTGTTAAAATAACAAAATATATTCTCTTTTGTCGAATTCCGTTTCCTTTAATTGTATTTTATTTCCAATTCCGAGCAGGAAACCATTTTTCCCATTGTAATCGTCTTTGACTTGATAAATCTCTCTTCCTTTCAGAACAGTTATATAAGTATTATAGTTATAAATTATAAAATGCTACTTTTTAAAATTGCGAACATACGAGCTTGAAGAGTCACTCTACCTATCGTAGTGTATTATTTACTCTGTGTACCCTGCGATCACCCGTTATCATTTTGTAACTGCGCCCCATGCGCACAGGCATCAATAAACCGACCAAGCGCAAGTCGCAATCGCGAACGGTTTTTCAACTAAATATTTCGTAAATATTGCAAGCGTGGACCTGTGGACCTCTCGCTGTCGGTCATAGTTTCAGCTGTGGCTGGCAGCGAACAATGTTGGGCCGCCGTCACCTCGTTCGCTAGCGAGGTGATGGCGGCCACGAGAGAGGCCCTACGGGAGCAGGTGCGAGCTGGGCTCTCTTTTCCACCCTGCAGGTCCCCGGTGAGGGGAAGACGGCGAGGGCAATTCGCCTGCGTCCCCGAATGAGAGTGGCCACGGGCAGTGGGTCGAGGACCCCCTGCCCCCATGCTGATGTGGCAGAATGCGCCCCTGTGTGTTCCTGGGGTGCATTCTTGAGGTGAAAAGCCCCCACTATCTAAGCCTGTTTGCCGGTACGGTAAGGCCTTGAGTAGTAGGATCAATGGTGCCTCTAGCCGAGTCGCGGTGAGCAGACTATCCCGTGGCTCGGATTAGGCGAAGGAGGAACAACGTGGTGGCTTAGTGGGTAGTCTGGCCTTTGTCCGAGGCCAGGAGTCCCACACAAAGCGAGCCCTCTCGGGGGGTGAGCGAGGGTAGTAAATACATTCCACCACGTAAAAAAAAACCCTGGCCCATGACTGCCAAGAGAGAAGCCCTGAGGGAGCGGGAACGAGCTGGGCTCATTCTTCCACCCGCCACCCCGCAGGCCCCCATCGAGGGGACGCCGGCGAGCACAATTCGCCCGTGTTCCCGAATGAGAGTGGCCACGGGTAGTGGGTCGGCAGACCTGCTGCCCTCATGCTGATGTGGCGGAATGCGTCTCTGCGTGTTCCTGGGGCGCATCCGCGGCTCGGATTAGGCGAAGGAGGAACACACTGGAGGTGATTTAGTCGGTAGTCTGGCCTTTGCCCGAGGCCAGGAGTCCCACACGAAGCGAGGTGCGTAAACACATTCCACCAAAAAAAAAATCTGGCCCATGAGCTGCAAGAAAAAGCAAATCTGTTTTTTTTTTATATATAGAACACGTCAATTAGAATTCGCCTTGCCTGATGGTAAGCTGAAGGCAAAGTCTCAGAAAAGAGGGTCACCATTACCTACACATACCGTGTGACAATGGCGACACTCAGCTTGACGGTCTCGTGACACGTGAGCTGGTAATGAATTCCAGGCCCTAATGGTGCGACACAGGAAAGAGTCACCGAACCGCTTGGTTCTTGATCGGATGTTCTGCACCGTGTGCGGGTGACATCTAACCGACACCTGCACGTGTTGTCCTGTGTAGGAAAGGAGAGGGTGGGACTAATTGGAAGAGCTCATCAGAACACTCACCATGGTACAGACGGTAAAATACAGCCATGGACGCAACATCTCTACGCATCTGTAAAGGTTCTAGGGTATTCGTGATCTCGGGATTCGGACCGCACGTCGCTGCAACCTGTCGAGAGCATCTAGTAAGTACTTTGCTGAACCATCCCAGAGATGCGACCAGTATTCCACACAGGACCGAATTTGTGTCTTGAATATAAGACACCGCTGCTCCGGCGTGAAAAATCGTCTCACTCTGTTCAGGATTCCGAGTTTTCTTGAAGCTGTTTTGATGATACTTTCGATGTAATTTTTGTTATTCAGGTTGCAGCGAACATCCATACCTAGGATATTGAGATTGTCCTGCAGTGGCAGTGGCGTGCTCTGAAGAGTGGGGAGGGGAAGGAAAGAAGATACTTTTGCTGTAAACGCACATGCCTGCGTCTTCTTGGCATTGAACTCAACCAGGTTCTCAGAGCCCCATTGAGAAATGTGATTCAGGATCCCGTCAATCTCAATGACAAGAAGCTGCCTTTTCTCTGCGATATCTGACTGCTTGGCCGCAGGATGTCCATGATAATTCCCATGTAAGGTGCTATCGTCTGCATAACAATGAACATTGCCGGTGGACAGATGTCGTTGATATGCAGAAGAAAGAGAGTGGGTGATAAGACGGACCCCTGGGGCACGCCAGCATTTACCTGCAGAAACTCCGAAGCTCGTCCGTCACAAAGGCCGCGAATACGGCGCTCCTGCAGGAAGCTAGCAACCCAGTTGCACAGCCTAGAAGGCAGACCAAAGGCAGGTAGCTTGGAAAGAAGCGATTTGTGCCAGACTCTATCGAAAGCTTTGGCGATGTCAAGACTAATTGCCAGTGACTCGCCGTGCTTGTCCATAGCCCCACCCCAAATATGGGTAACGTATGCTAGAAGATCACCCGTTGACCGTTTCGGCCTGAAGCTATTTTGCCGGTCATTAATTAAGGAGTGATCCTCTAGGTGCCACATGAGCTGTTTGATAATTATGTGCTCGAACACTTTGCACAGCACTGAGGTGACGGCTATGGGTCGATAGTTGGCTGGCTCTGAGCGATCCCCCTTCTTGGGAATCGGCTGAACCTTCGCCTCTTTCCAAGCCAAAGGCACTGTACCCGAACTGTAGGACAGCCGGTATAGGCGCGTAAGCATTGAAGACAACTCTGCTGCACATTTTTGCAAGACCACCGCTGGAATACCATACGGACTACTGGCTTTCCGGACATCGAGTGATTGCAGCACTGCACGTACATCGCGTTGCCTGATATGGATATCAGGCATTGCGTGGTCACTGTCGGGTAGTGCCAGTGGCTGCGTACCACAATCATCGATTCGGGAGTTGGCCGCAAAGAGATTAACCAGCAGATTTGCCTTCTCTTGCGGCTCATGGGCTAGGGATCCATCAGGGTTACGCGAGGCAGCGAAGGCCGGCAGAAGTTGGCTTGTACGGCTTTAGCCAGTCGCTAGTAGCCGCGGCTGCCCGTGGGATGCATCACAAGCTCTTGACCAAGCCGCGCTATGCGCAGGGCATCCGCTCGGACGTAGGCTCTTTTACAGACCTTTGTGGCTCTGTTGTACGCCGCCTTGAAGTTGCCCATATTGGGATGGCGTGTGGTGCGCGCCCCTACCCAAAAGCGGTACGCAGACTGTTTTTGTTCAACAGCTTCCGCGCACTCGCGCCCGAACCAAGGGTTACTGGTTACACTGGCAATTAGTCTTGACATCGCCAAAGATTTCGATAGAATCTGGCACAAATCGCTTCTGTGGCTCTGAGAAACTGGTCGAGTTCAATGCCAAGAAGACATGCACGTTTACAGGAAAAGTATCTTCTTTCCTTCCCCTTCCCACTCTTCAGAACACGCCACTGCCACTGCAGAACTATCTCAATATCCTAGGTATGGATGTTCGCTGAATAACAAAAACTACATCGAGAGTAGGTAGGTATTTGATCATCAAAACAGCCTCGCGTAAACTCGGAGTCCTGAACAGAGTGAAACGTTTTTTTACGGCGGGTCAGCGGTATCTTCTGTACAAGACACAAATTCGCTCCTGCTTGAAATACTGCTCGCATCTCTGGGATGGCTCAGTAAAGTACTTACTAGATGCTCTCGACAGGTTGCAGCGACGTGCGGTCCGCATCCTCCCCTTTCCTACACATGACAACACGTGCAGGTCTTAGATGTCACCCGCATACGGTGCAGAATATCCGATCAAGAACCAAGCGGTTCGGTGAATCTTTCCTCTGTCGCACCATTAAGGCCTTAGTCTTTATAACGATTTTTTAAAAGTAGGTTCATCATCTGTGTGTTTGTGAGTCGTTAAAAAATGCTCCCCTTTGTACCCGCGCCTCAATGTTTTTCTTTAGTTTCATCGTACACGATGAAATATGTTTTGGAGTATCGTGCAGTATTTTATACACAAAATACTGCACAATACTCCAAAACATAGCTCGTTGATTGTTTGATTTATTCAGTTCCGTACAAACGTCTTGTGTGACTACACGTATAACCTATCCGTTATATCAGCACAACACAAGATACTTAGATCCGCATACTTATTTGACTTTCGAAGTTGCAGACTTATTGTCATTTTGGTAAGCAGCTGTTGATTTTATTATTATTCAGTTTAAATAGCTTTTGACGCGTAGCACCTAGATACCTACTTATTTATTATCAATCTATCTCGAAATTACTCTACTTTCTTCTGGAGTAGGTACATAATATGCACGTATCACTCAAATCACTCAAGTCTCAAGTGTTTATTCCAAGATAATCAGATTTAGATAAATTTAAAAAGATTTATTAAATGTGTCTTATTCACGCCTGTTACTCCCAGTAGGGAAAGGCAGGTAGTAACACCCCCTATTCGCCTACTATGATCTTCGGTCCCACGTAATAGGGTGAGTCAATATTGCCATCAAGCGGGTACTTTGTTATGGGTTGTCGAATGGAGGAATAGTCCTATCCCTTAGTCGCCTTTTGCGACACCCACGGGAAAAGATAGGGTGGCCCTCTTCTACTCCACCAGGAGCCAATAAGACAAATATAGTGTTGGTTAAATGCCTTATATTATAGACAGATACCTATAGACTTGATACCTCAGTTGTTAAGGTGACATTTAGCGTCACCTTAACAACTAGGTAGGTTAATTTTATTTACATGCTTATAGGTGAATTTAATGTGACACCCGTTTGTTCAATAAACTTGTATAAAACTTTTGTAAAAATACTTTATGTACTTTAATGAAAACACTAACTACCTACCTATAAACTATAACTACATGTATATATAATTGAAACTCGTTTTTTTTTTAAATGTAAGAGTAACTTCAAAACCTTAAGTTTAAACCTAAAAGCGAAGTCTAATTGACGTGTCCTAAACATAACAAAGTTGATATTCGGATATCAACTTTGTTATGTTTAGGACACGTCAATTAGACTTCGCTTCGCCTGATGGTAAGCTAAAAGAAAAGTTTCAGAAAAGAGGGTAACCATTACTTACATATACCAAGTTACAATTGTGACATTCAGCATGACGACCTCATCATATGCTTTTTCACGCCCCACTTGAAGAACCCGGGACTGTAGGAAGAAGGAAAGACGTGAGCTGGTAATGAATTCCAGGCCTTAATGGTGCGACAAAGGAAAGAGTCTCCGAACAGCTTGGTTCTTGATCGGATATTCTGCATCGTATGCGGGTGACACATTGCCCTGTGCACTTCGTTGCAGCGTCGTGCGGTCCGCATTATTGGGAATCCTGAGGTCACGAATACCCTAAAGCCTTTGCAGATGCGTAGAGATGTTGCATCCTTAGCATCATTTTACTGCCTGTACCATGGTGAATGTTCTGATGAGCTCTATTCCAATTAGTCCCACCCTCCCCGTTCCTAAACAGGACATGTGCAGGGCTCTCTCCTAACTCCTAAAAATAAGTTGGTATTTTCGTAGATCAGTGTACATAGGCAACAATATTAAAGGTCAATATACGAGCAAACGTAATTTGTACTTTAACATGCGTATATTATTCATTATCTTTATCTGAAATAGACTTATCTCTTGTTCTATACAATGTTTTTAAACATCGTTTTAACCTTTATGCTACAGGCCACCTACAAAATGTAGATAACCCCCTTCCTTTATTCTTTTTCCGCGACTACCTGAGACGAACTGTCACTTTAAGTTTCAAACATTTAATTAGTTATAGTGACACGTCGACGAGTTGGGTATTCTGTAGTCCCCACACACCCGAGGAGAGGGCCAGATCATGAGATATGGCCCTGAGTCGGCCGGAGTGCGAGGGATATGCCTGTCAACCTCACCTTCGGCAACCAAAACGACCCACAGGCGGCGTGCGTTTTAGTCGGTTCGAGTCCGACATCACCGGCTCCGGTGGGGAGATATCCGTGGGGATTTTGCGCACGTAAAAAAAAAAAAGTTATAGTGACACGTATTATTATGAAGGGTTACCATATTTTATCATCATCATCATCATCATGTACCTGCCCATCATTCTCCTCCATATATTCCTGTCAGATGACAGTTCCTCAGTTCCTCCTCCTTACTTCTTTGCCATAGCCTCTTTCATGCAACCCATCCATGCCTTAGTTGCGTCTCTATATATGGGAAAACTACTCATACCTCTACCCACAGGGCATTTTTCATCAGTACTTAATGCACACATTTTATACAGTAGCATCTGTGGCGTGGCGGTAGTGAATGCGGCCGTTACGCAGAAGGTTTGGGTTCGATCCCCGCTCAGTGCAAATATTTGTATGCATGAATATAGGTATTGGCATTGGTCTTTCGTGCCTAGGAGAGTACGTTAAGCCGTCGGTGTCGGGTCCCATACGAACATGTCTCTTCACAAAAACCAACCAAGTTGAGAAAAGGCTCAGAGAATAATGACTTAATTCACGGCGTGTGTGTTCCCTCCCCTCCCCTCCCAGGTACATTGATTCCATCCTTATTACGTTAGGCTAGCAGTTAATACATTGTATGTACCTCGTACCTCATACGTAAGCATTTGAATCTCGTATCGTACCAATCATTACCAATTTGCTAAAGTGTATCTAGCACTATTGAGTAATTGATTCACAAAAGAAATATGCTAGACTTGCGTACCTACTGGAACATTTTTGAAAGGAATACATAGAACAGCTGAAGTTTGTTTTGTACGTTCGGACATTAGGATTATGTATGTAGGACTATATTGTACCTGTAGGAGGCGGAGAAAGGACCTCGATGCAAAAGGAGTCGAGCTCAAGGCCCGTCCACCTGCGGTCATACAGTACAATTACGTCGGAGTGGTGCTGACATGTAGCGTATGTGGCCGTATACGCGAATCAAAGATAGGCTATGTCAGTCACCTGAGAGCACACCAACGAGGCTCTCATTAATCAAAAGCCAGTCGCTGTGGCCGAACTCGGTCGGGAGATGTATATATCTTTATATATATATTGTACCTACATCTAGGTATAGGGACAGTGGAAGAATCTACGTAAAAGAGGCTATGGAAAGTGTAGGTAAGGGTCGTACGGGCCGCACGACCCGTAGGTTACGGGAGAGGGCTCGTGGTAAAATTAGCACAGTCTGAGAAATAGAGTATATCGTCAAGGAGTAGTGGAGGTCAGACGGTAATCGCTTGAAAGAAAATTTCGAAGATCAGCCAAACTTGCAGTTAGACTGGAAAAAGCGAACGCTAGACTCAGAGGTGAATGCTTCGGATGCGAATGGGATTAACGGTTGGATGAAGGTCTACATACATATAATCACGCCTTTATCCCTGGAGGGTTAGGCAGAGGTGAATTAAGACCCACATTTCACCAATAATTGTATTCCATCCCACGTAATATGGGGTGAGAATAGTGGCGTATTTTGAGTACTATTGTTAATTGACGATCTGAGAAATAGGTATATACACCGCATACACGCACCAAAATATCTCTATCTCAGTTAATTAATAGGTACCTATGTTATATTTTTAAACCTTTGAAACTGATACCTCAAGTATTTACCAAACGTTGCGATCTAATAGCATATTAGGTCAATGCTTCTTTAAAGTACAACTACCCCTAATCTTCGTAATTTAGTAAGTTTAGTTGCGTATTCTTTTAACTTTTTAAGTGGGTAAATTAAAATAATCATTGTGTGTTATTATAGTATAAGGCTCCACCAGGAAGGGAGGCCCTACTGCAAGCCTTCCTCTTTAGATAGGAGGGTCAGAGGCTCAGTCAGACGGCAGTCGTAATGTCAATATAAACCAAAGCTCCGAAGAATAGGCTTTGATGCAACCGGGATCGATGCTCGGATAAAGTCATTTATTAATTTTCGTTATGTATCGGTTTGTACTATTTTTCAGTTCTCAGATGGCGAATCAGGGGTTCTTGGAACAAAAACCTGGCTTTGCCACTACTACTATTCACTCTCGGCATGAATCAGATGAGTTTTGCAGTGGTGTGGTGCAGCCTATTGTAACAGCAGCTACATTCAAACTATCTGAACCCGTTGTAAAGGGTGTAAGTATTTTAGCAGACTTATTGGAGATCATACATTTTGATAACATCAAATTGCGGCTTCGGCCGTATTATATTAATAAAATATCATTTCATTAACTATTTGACAGCCTCTGTGGCGTAGCGGTAGTGAACGCGACCGCTACGCAGGAGGCGCGGGTTCGATCCCCGCTCAGTGCAAATATTTGTATGCATGAATATGGATATTGGCATTGGTCTGGGTGTGTTTCTATGTATACATAGGTTACACTAAAAGTTTCCGGAATTGGCCACTTACATAAACAATATTTAAAAATTTATTACAACATTTGAAAGAACTCTTTGGCTGTAGAATACAGTTTGTTTCATCTGACTGTCTTTTGATTTTACCTTGTGGCGCCATTTAAAAAATTGTGTCTGCATCAACATGGATTTAACTCGGGAAAATTTTCGTAGTATGATTTTCTACGATTTTAAGTGTAATTTGACGGCTCAACAGAGCATCGCTCGGCTTGAAACAGCTTTTGGCGATGAAGCTCCATGCAAGACGACTGTTTATAGCTGGTTTGCAGAATTCAAGCGTGGTCGTATCAATCTCAGTGACGAATCTCGCGATGGTCGGCCGTCCACCGCTGTGACCAACAAAAACATCGATGCTGTGCGCCGTATGATTGAAACAGACAGGCATGTGACCTACCATGAAATTCGCGCATCCTTAGAAAAAGGCATGAGTCAAATACAATCAATCCTACACAAACATTTGGGTGTGAGAAAGCTGTGCTCGCGGTGGATCCCACATAACTTGACCGAGGATCAAAAAACGGACCGCGTCACTTGGTGCAGTGCCATGCTTACCAGATTCAACGAAGGTGCGTCAAATTTGGTGTGGGACATAGTAACAGGTGACGAAACATGGATTTATTGCTACGATCCCAAAACAAAGCAGCAATCGAGCGTATGGGTCTTTCAAGATGAGCCGAAACCAACCAAAGTGGCGCGCGTGAAAAGTGCATCTAAGCGGATGATTGCTTCTTTTTTTAATAAAACTGGACACGTGGCTACTGTTGCTTTAGAAAATCGTCGTACTGTGAATAGTGACTGGTACACGACCATTTGTTTGCCGGAAGTTATTGACGAACTCCGTAAAAATAACCGTAAACGCCGTATCATCCTGCACCACGACAATGCTAGTTCTCACACGGCCAGACAGACAAACGACTTTTTGAAGGCGAAAAATGTAGAACTCATGAGTCATCCTGCATACAGTCCCGACCTGGCACCTTGTGACTTTTATCTGTTCCCAAAAATTAAGAACCAATTACGCGGCCAACGATTTTCATCACCAGAAGAGGCTGTCGAGGATTATGATAAACACGTTTCAGAGGTCGCCACAGAGGAGTGGCACAAAAGTTTTCAAAACTGGTTTGATCGAATGAAAAAGTGCATAGACGCCAAGGGAGATTATTTTGAAAAACAATAAATTAATTTTGTACCTTTAATAGTATTTTTTCATATTCATTCCGGAAACTTATAGTGCGCCCCACGTAATATGAATGTATTTAAAGTATTTAAGAATGTTTATCCACATTCTAGATTACGTAACACTAGTTAGTTAAGCTATGCTTACCATGTTGCTAGATAGCGTAGTGTAGAATGTTGTAGAATATTTATTATTACCTATTATTATTGATTGAGGCTGCGTTTCCATTGAAGAGAAGCGGTACAGATACAGCGGAGCGAAATGGAAACGTCCGCGCGGAAACTAAGGTTTACTGGAGGAAAAATCAACATCAGTGAAGCTCGGCTTGGTGCTTTACTTTCCCTTCATTTTGTTTTTTTTTTATACCACTAACTTGGCAGTCAAGCACACGGCCCACCTGATGGGAAGCGGCTACCATGGCCTATGGACGTATGCAACACCAGAGGCGTCACACTCGCGCTGCCGACCATGAAGAAACCTTCTGATGCCCCTCTTGAAGAACCCCATATTGTAGGCGCTTGGGAAAACAGCAGTATGATAAAACACATGTTTTATCATACTTTTTTTTTATTTTTTACGTGCGCAAAATCCCCACGGATACCTCCCCACCGGAGCCGGTGGAGGAGGTTATGTCGGACTCGAACCGACTAAAACGCACGCCGCCTGTGGGTCGTTTTGGTTGCCGAAGGTGAGGTTGACAGGCATATCCCTCGCACCCCGGCCGACCCAGGGCCATCTCTCACGATCTGGCCCTCTTCTCGGGTGTGGGGACTACAGAGTCCCCAACTCGTCCCCAGAAACGGGGAGGCGCGCCACGCGCGCGCTCCCGCCGCGGCCTGCTTCTGCCAGGGTGACAGGCGGCTCCACCTGTCACCCCCAGGCCGGCGCTCATGAGGGGCGGAGGTCGTTCATCGACCTCCGACGCCCGAGTTGCCTTCGTACGCGGGCAGCTTGTCTTGCGATCCTTCGTCGCTCCCGCTGCCGCTCCCGCCCCGCCTCCTCCTTAACGAGCATTACTTGCTCGCAGAAGGAGGCGCCGGCCGCCCACGCATCCGCGCAGCGAACCATCGCCGCGAGCAAGGTGGAGAGCGTGAGAACCCTCACTCCCAGGGCCGCCACAAGCTCCCGCCTCGGCGTTTTATCATACTAATATATTTGTGAAAATATTTAGATGTCTGAATATTTGTTAGTAAATCACGCTCGAACGGGTTGGCAGATTTGCCTGAAATTACGAACAGGGATAGATTATAAGGCTGGCTTAAACTATTTTAACTTGCCTACTTTCCTCTAAACTCCAGCTTTTATTTTATGAAATTGATTCAGTTTTATTGGGCTGAAAATTATTTAGTCCGTAAATATACCTGTATTTCTTTCAGAAAATATATTACGGTAGATGCGGAAATCCAACAAGGTATACTTTGGAACATTGTATAGCAGAACTAGAAGGAGGAAAACATGGTTTCGCTTTTGCTTCCGGCCATGGAGCAATGATGACAATTTTTACACTCCTGGGCCAGGGAGACCACATACTTTGCAGTAATGATATCTACTCCGGAACTACTTGCATTTTCACGTAAGGAAATAGGAGCTACTTGATTTTTTTAAACACTGGGTACTTTATTTTGGACCTAACGCATTCTAAAAGATACTTAATCCGTTTTTATTTTCAGGGAAATCATATCAAGAATGGGAATTGAAGTTACATATGAAGACTTCACAAATATAGACAAAATTGAAAAGGGAATTAAAAAAAATACTAAGGTAGGTACATATATGCCTTTCAGTAGATTTGAGTTTTAGGTTTGAATTAGGTAAAGTACAGCCCGATGGCATGTGGAGTCATTTGTAACGGACCATAGACGTTTCTTAATAGGTTCAAGCCAATTGTAATATTTTTACTTCGCCGTTCGTGTACTCTCGACGTGTATGTAAAAATTATATCACAAGTACTGCTTAACTGTCTTCTTTCAGATGGTTTGGGTGGAGACACCAACAAATCCAACGATGAAAATTATCGATATCGCTGCCGTAACTAAATTGGTTAAAAGTCATGGCAATATTCTAGTTGGGGTCGATAACACGTTCCTAACACCGTATTTCCAAAAGCCTCTTGATTTTGGTGCCGACATCGTTATGCATTCTGTCACCAAATTTATGAACGGTCATTCTGATGTGGTAATGGGTGCAGCTGTGGTAAAGGATGATAAAGTAGCAGAAAGACTAAAGATCTTACAAATGTGTAAGTGTCCTTAAGTGCCAACTAAATACTTCTCAACATCCAAGATATATAATTTGCTTATAACATGTACCCGACTAATTTGCCATCAAGCTTTGACAGATAATTGCTTTACGGTTTCAGATGTGGGAGCAGTCCCATCTCCAATGGATTGTTATTTGGTGACCAGAAGTTTGAAAACGTTGGCTTTGCGTATGGAGCGACATAAAGAATCATCTTTAGTTATAGCAAAATGGTTGCTAAAACAAGATCAAGTGCTAGAAGTTCTACACCCAGGTACTTAATAAAGCTAGTTAATAATTTTATTTCCTGATTCCCATGCACTTTTGTCACTAAGTATATTTTTTTTTTCAGGACTACCAGAACATCCACAGCACGAACTTGCTAAAAAACAATCGTCTGGTTATTCGGGTGTCTTCAGTTTTAGGCATTCAGGTGGCATGAAGGAATCTAAAACATTTTTGTGTTCCTTGAAATTGTTCATGCTGGCAGTGAGTTTAGGTGGATTTGAAAGTTTGGCAGAATTACCGTAAGTACCGATTTACGTTCACTTTTCAATACATACATTATTTGAGAATTTGAAAAGGCTGGTCGATTCGCGACGTCGCAATTAGAGGCGACTGGATGCAGAGGGTTATTTTCACAGAATCGTCGACACTCATTTTATATAGCCCCAACTTACAGACCTCCGCCCCCATTGAGCGCAGGCCTGGGGGTGACTGGTGGAGCCGCCTGTCACCCTGGCAGAAGCAGGCCGCGGCGGCGGCGCGCCTCCACGTTTTCCGGGGACGAGTTGGGGACTCTGTAGTCCCCACACACCCGGGGAGAGGGCCAGATCGCGAGAGATGGCCCTAGGTCGGAAGGGGTGCGAGGGATATGCCTGTCAACCTCACTTTCGGCAACCAAAACGACCCACAGGCAGCGTGCGTTTTAGTCGGTTCGAGTCCGACATAACCTCTTCCACCGGCTCCGGTGGGGAGGTATCCGTGGGGATTTTGAGCACGTAAAAAAAAAACTATAAGTATTACAACTGTTATGGTAGTTCAGCTAGATTTATTTACTGTTACAAAGTGCTTTTAAATATTTATGGACTTTTATTGTAATTTACAGATCTACCATGACTCACGTAGCGCTTTCTGAAGAACAGCGAGTTGAATTTGGTATCACTGATTCGTTAATAAGACTTTCAATTGGACTCGAAGACACTGATGACCTTATCAAAGATTTGGATCAAGCTTTTAAAGCTACTTTTTACTAAATAAAAATGGAGTACCGTTGTCCAAAACTACACCTAATCAAATACAAACACTTTGTTCCCAGAATCCTGATGTTTTAACTTTAACTTATAGGGCTTTGCGCAGAAAATCGTAGCAGTATTTTACTATTTGGCCAGAACATAGACGTTTAAGATTGTACCTACTGTTAAAAAAAATAGTCTAGAAAGTGGTAGACCAGCAGGAATTGAAATGCCGGAAGAGAATTTAAGAAATAATTTGTGTTTACACTTTTATTGTTAATACCTATCATTAATGTGTGTTTATTGAATGATAATAATCCAATGATGTTATACCTACTTCCGAATACATATATTTTAATCTGTTTACGTAATAAAATTATTGTCATACTTATACAAAAATATTAGCAACCGAATATTAGAAGCGAAAAAGAACCTGAATATGTTCATGTTAATTTTCCAAAATACCCGTCATGGAAGAATGGTTGGAAAGGGTTGGAAAGGAGCTGACTCAGGTGCTCACCAATTTTTTTATATACCACTTAGGTGGCAGACAAGCACACGGCCCACCTGATGGAAAGTGGTTACCGTGGCCTATGGACGTTTGTAACACCAGAGGAGTCACAGCCGCGCTGCCAACCCTGTAAATACAGAGTTTCTGTGCCGTCAGTGCAGAAGAGAAAGCAGGACAAGCCTTTAGTCTTCCCACTGACAGCACAAATTCTCCAGTGAGCTCTGGCTACCCTACTCACCGCTGGGAACACAACACGAAGTTATTATAGCCGCGGTATTCTGTAGGGCGGAGGTACTACCCCAGTCGGACTACTGCAGATATGACTGACTCCGTAGATACGGACAACAATCTTTGTCCTCCATGAACCCAGGCCTGGGTCTAAGGAAATTAGTCGCCTAGATTGGTGACCAAGGAGGGATTTCTAATCCTTTCTAGGGGTGGTATAATGAAATAAAGTGCGATTTTAGTCGGTTCGAATCTGACACGATAACCTCATCGTTAGTTCCAGTGCTGTAAAACCCGAACGGTTTACGAACGAAAAAAAAAGCACTTAATTAGACAAGTCTGAACATATTTATCTTCAAATATAAATATATTCAGGTAATCGATATATTCTCATTTATTTTAGTAAGGTCACTTGATGACAGAATCCCAAACCCAACTGAGATGGGAACAATTGTAGTAGAGGCGCCATCAAGATCCTCACAGTCAAGTCAACCTCACTTGTACACTGGAATTACTGGTATTCCTGCTGATTGAGAGACAAGGTTCTGGTGTATACTATCCTTGTGGGGTTGGATTGTCAGGCTGGAGGTTCTCCTATAAAGGAGCATAAGCGAAATCTAAAAGAGAAGAAGTAACTAACTGTGGACTCCTAAGTGCAAACTTTGCGAACAACACTAAGGTGATCATGATAATTAATAAACAACACATATTTGTACCTTTTAAAATACTGAATATCTGTGTTGTAAAGAAGCAGGATTAGAAACAACTAATCATTCTAATATTAGAAATGAAAATGAAAGCTTCTGTAGACGAATGTTTGTTAGTAACCCTTACAAGCAAAAACTAATGAACAGATCTGGATGAAATTTGGCAGAGAAATAAATTAAAAGACTTAAGACTTTTCATAATGGGAATATATACAGTGGTTCAAGGGAATGGGATTAAATTTTCATCTATGCATTGAACTAGTAGTTCTGTGAACAGTTAACCTTGCGAGCACCCTTTGCCAAATTTTTCTGGTATCCTCATATGACATCAAAAAAATGCGATAGGGACATATATCTACTTATTTTAAACAGCCCTTCCTCCTTTTATTCCCATTTTTCCCCCTATCAAAAAAAGCTCTAGACAAAAGTTATGTTAGTAAATCAAAGAACATGTGAACACAGTAATAAATAGCATACCATATATGGAAGCTAGTGCAAACAGCTATCTAGTACATGTATTAAGGTAAGTTTATTTATCATTATAGAAACATTCTATCAGTACTATAGCACATGTGGAAAAGTCGTTCTAGAAGTGCATAAAAAACAGATTAGGTTCATGTATCACGCTACTAATGTATACTGATCAAAAACACAGGTACCTAAACATTCGGTCGTCATTTCGGCGTGATGGAGAATCATGCGCACATTAAAAAAAAAAGAAAAAAAAATTGGTACCTAAACATTACGTAACAGTGATTATTTCTGTTATATTCCTACAAGTCTTTGTTGTTATGTTTGTTGGTGCAATAAGTAGCTAACAAAATGGACAACAAATTAACACCTAGGTTCTCTTGGATTGTGTGACCAATAAAGGTTATCATTTAGATGTCAATTATGTCCATTGATTTAAAGATTTGGTACATACTAGGATAAACACATTGATAAATTAATTAACCAGTAACAAGCGTGTATTCACAATATTTTAAAAGTTCTAATTTAAAAGAAAACAAAAAGATTAAAGTCGTATACTACCAATATAACCTGTTAATTATACCTCAACAAAACCAACACACAAAAATGAATACATAAATATTATCTTCTACGTTACAATTTAATTAACCTTTGGACGTTAATTAAAGAAAGAATTTAGAACTAGAATAGAATCAGAAATTAGTGGTAAATTATGATGACAATTTGACATATTATGACATTGTTATCATGTCATTTGGCAATTTGACAATAGACGATAATTATACGTTTCATTTTCGTTAATTTGACAAAGTAAATAATTTAGAAATTATATTATAAGTATCGTTTAGATTTGTCAATTTTAAATATATATTTTTTAACTATAATAATTATCAAAATGAAGGTATTATTGCTTTCATGAAAGTACATCTTAACATGTGGTCATAACTTGCATGGAATTACTAAAAGAACATCAACATTACATGCACCATTTCATTACTTGCGCTTACTTTCCTCAGGAAGATAAATAAATGGGTTACATGACCTACTAGATACCTTTTAATTTTATATAATCATATTTCACATTATTTAGTCTGTATTTCGTGAAAATACTTCACTTTCTTATTCTATAATTTTATTCTAACCTAACCCGGCTTCGTTCCGCGCCGCGCATTCGTCGCTACCGCACGGACCGTGCCGCGTATTTTTTTATACGTCAATGTGATCCGATACCAAGGGGAACGTTGACGTGCGGTTGACGCCGGTAATAAAAAGACATTTGACGTCTACTTTTGCTCATTTAATACCGAAACCTAAAGCCTGTTAGTTGTGTGCTAATAGGTCAGTTAAGAAATTTCACAACCAATAATAGTGTTATCGGAAATAATGTAAGTACCTAGAAATGTATTTACAATTTATTATAAGTTCGTGTGCTTCGTAAATTTCATTACGAATCTTAGCATGATGAAATTTTTGCACAATTTTCCATCACTTGGGTTAACCTTGAATTTTGGCGTGCCAATTAATGGGATACCATTTTTTTACAAGTGGTCAACTACTCTTTCTAAATAGGTAGTGATTGTTATTAGGTACTATACTTTTTTATGTTACTTTATTAATAAAATAATATTATCCCATCCCAATTATCTTCATTTATTGTTGAAAATGTTATCAATTAATTAAATCATCAATTAAAATATATTTTACATAAAACCTAGGTACCTAAGTACTTACTTATAGCATTTTACTAAAAATAATCCTCGGTGTTCAGTGGTTCCGCGGTCGATTCCCGGATTTTGGGGTAATTTTTCTGCTAGGTACCTATTTTTGTGAAAATAATAATGTAGTTGTAAATGTATAAAAAATTCTACCTTGTCTTCTGGTTCGACCTGACGTAGGTTCCGATTGTTCTGAATATAGGTACAGCATGTTTTAAAAATAAATTTTGTACAAATTATTCATTCATTGAACGTGTGAATTTTTGTAATTGATTTTGTATAAACTATCTTCTTCTTAAATTGGAAGCAGAACGTGCCATACTGCTGGATTATTCAAACATTAAAAATCGTTTAAACGCATGCACACCTGTTTTATTATATTTTTGATAAATAAATATATATCATTAATAATAGGTACCTATAAAAGATGTAGGTAATCGAAATAAATGATCGATTAAATAATAATGCTAAAAATTATATTAATGTTTTGTAATGACTACCTATCTATAATTATTTTATTAGATTTTGATGACTGAAAGTGCTCTGTATTTTTATGCAACAGGCGTTGCTCATCAAGCCGCTCGCATTTATATTTATTGAATTTATCACGCACGACGCTAGTTGCAGGCGGCGCGCGTACGGATTAGGATAATATTGATCCCGCTCCCGCAACTTATGGTAACCTATTCTCGGTATGAAAAAAAAATCCATGACTAATTTCAGACTAATCTTTCCCTATACCAAATTTCAGACAGACCCGTTCAATCGATAGAGCGTGATTGAATAACAAACATCTTCACTAACTTTCCCATTGAAAATATGAGTAGGAAGTAGGATACATCATACTTCTCGGATAACCAACGTACTCAGGTGCTAGGGCTAGTGTTACTTATTATTACATCGTGAAGTAAATGTCGTAAATTCATAATGTCATCTATTGTCACACACGCATACAGTTACGAGTTTGAAGACGAGTCTCATCTACAAGACTGCCTGCACCCTGATTTTTTGAAACTTATTTTTTTATGTCTATTAATGTTAATCTTAGATGGCAGATCAAGGATTCCTGGAGCAAAAGCCCGGTTTTGCCACTACAGCTATTCATGCTGGACAAGATCCAGAAAATTGGAAATCTGCATGTGTTGTACCACCTATTGTGACTTCAACCACGTTTAAGCAGCCGGGGCCCGCTGAACCTATTGTGAGTATTGAATTTACAGAGTACTTTATGTCTAATATGAATGCAATAGATTATGTTTTATACAACTACTTTAGATGCAAAACGTGAAATTCCTCACAACAGCATATTTTTTCCTAGGAATTTGAGTATGGCAGATCTGGGAATCCTACTAGAAATGTATTTGAAGAATGCCTGGCGGCCCTAGACGGTGGAAAATACGGTTTAGCTTTCGCTTCAGGACTAGCAGCTGCTACAACAATTTATTCGTTATTCAACACTGGTGATCACATAATTTGCTGTGATGATGTCTACGGTGGTATCAACAGACTTTTCAGGTAAAGAGTGACAAGACATCGTCTATTTTTGTTATTAAAAATAGCAACTATACCTACAACTCGTGCGAATTAACATGGCACCTGGCTCAAAAACAACCCTCCTCTTGCATCCCCGCATGAGGCCCCGCTCTTCTCCATCAAGACCCTTTGTTCCCGTTGTGTCACACCATTTTGTGTTACTCAATGCCACATTTTTTTGTCCTTTGAGTGACAGTGTTACTCAACAGAACGCTGTGTTCCCGTTTAGTTCCACCTTTTTGCAAAATTATTATTATTATTATTGTGACTTAATACGCGGTGGAACCACAACAATCTAGACTCAATAATTTTAGCCTGTTGTCTGCAACCTATTACGTAAATAATAGGGGTTATTTATCGAAAACAAAATGCGCCAAGGAGTTTATTGTTCAATAATGAGTCAATAAAACCATAGAAATCAAAAATATATTTTTTGATAAGTACAACCATTTAGAGTCCAAGAGGGGCATCAGAAGGTTTCTCCATGGTCGGCAGCGCGAGTGTGACACCCTTGTGTTGCATACGTCCATAGGCCACGGTAACCGCTTCCCATCAGGTGGGCCGTGTGCTTGTCTGCCAACTAAGTGGTATAAAGAAAAAAAAAGAGTATTTTTAATGTCAAATAATAATATTTATACACATAAGTCATTGCAGATATCATAATCAAATTTATACCTGTAGGTACCTATACTATTTTCGTTTTCGTATCTTAAATCATAATTGAAGAATGCTACATACGTCCTCCTAAAATTAACAATATGAAAATATGTCTGTATACCTTATTTAAAAATATCACAGTAAATTATAATCTTAATTGAAATGTCAGTTCCAAAAGGATTCTTACGTAGTATTGTATTCTCTTTGGGATTCTGTGTGCTATCGTGTAATCACCATAATCAAACTTGAATCGTAGATTAATACTCTTTCAATGCCGCAAAATCTTTAGAACGTGGCCAACTGTCACAGAACCTTCTATTAATTCGAGCTGTGCTTTCATTGAGTACAGTGTTCCGAGACCGTTTTCTTTTTGGTGTCACATTATTCTTTTTTTGAATATTACGCACAGTGTAAAGCGAGGCATCTTCTTTAAGCACGTGCAATAGTTGCATCAAATTTGGTGATTTTTTTGCAACG
Source organism: Eilema griseolum (assembly GCA_963662185.1). Classification (NCBI taxonomy): domain Eukaryota; kingdom Metazoa; phylum Arthropoda; class Insecta; order Lepidoptera; family Erebidae; genus Eilema; species Eilema griseolum. The sequence goes on from OY759230.1 coordinate 12,095,042, forward strand.
GCTTTATTAAGTTTGTTATGCCACACTTCCAGAAAGTTGGTGGTACGATGAGTATCTCCATATACACACCACACTTTTATAAAATCATCGCGTAACCACTGTTTCTCCATTTATTTGATGATTTTTTTTATATGTATATCTTCGCCAACACCATATCTCTGGTAAATGTAAGCACATCCCTCCAGAATTTTTTCTTCGGGTAACAATGGTAAAACAGCACAGAGTCCTACCAGCCGCATTTGTTTTGGATTCAGTCGGTCCATCTCTTTACCTTTTTTAATAATTGCTTTATTATAGTGGAAATAACAACCTTTTATAATAGCCGAAGGAAAAACGATACCAATAGCCTTCATCATTGTTTTTTCGTAGTCCACTTTAAATGTAGTATGGAGCCAATTAGGTATTTGGGATAGTATAAGTCTAAATAAGATGACGTAAGTAGATGTAGTCCGGTCACTTAACAAAGCATATACCAAAGGTATAATGTTTGTGTGGTCGACATTGCTACCTATATCTCCATGTATCGTGTACAGCTCGGCAAATGGAGTGGGACAACTTCTAAAAGTGTCATCACCAAAAAATTCTGTTAATTCACTCATGGTTTGCCTCGATACTAGTGCAGCAAATACCAAAATTCGTTTGTTATCGTCTAAATAATCAGCTAATATAAAATCTTTATATCCAAATGGCACCTCGACTTCTTGTGCGTTTTTACTTCGCAACTTTGACACTTGTGCTACACTATTCCGATGTCGGTATAAAGAGTTCTTAATGCTATTAAAATTCGGAATTTTTGTTATAATATCTAGGCCTGAGTCTTTTAAATTTCCAACCATACTATTGTAACATGTTGGAACGTTGGGGCATTCCGGTTGGGTGAGTTGCTGTTTCAATTTATCGAGCGATTCATCAATTTCGTTCTTGGCAAAATTTGGCTCACATAATGAGGAATGAGCACATTCTTCTAATATTCGTTGATCCTAAAACAAAAAAATCTAAATTATAATGCACATTATAATTAGAAGGCCCAACAGAAGTGTAGTTATACGCTCAAACTAAAAGACAATTGTAGCCCGCCTATCGGGGCCAATTGTAAAACTTGACCTAATCATATTAGTTTCCGAGTAACCTGGCATAGGTACACACACGGCCACATATCGAACAGATACGAACCCGCGCGACCCTTGGTTATGAAGCAGCGTCTAATACTACTAAATCAAACAGGTCGTCATACTTAATTATTTTATTTCTAAACAAAGCAATTTCTCGTTTAAATTACTTGATAAGTAGGTAGGTACTTACTTTTATTCTCATAAGCCCTTTGCATATCTTTCGTTTTACGCACGTCCAAACTGTCAATCCACTATTATGTTTTCTTCTGACATAGTATTGACGTCCACCACGCAAAAGAATAGTGCCTCCTTTTCTTTTAATATACACAAACTCATGAACTACTACTAGCAATTCCCGACATGGCAGATGACCGGACACGCATTAACTAAATCAGAATCTGTTTTCGAATTAGTATGTCAGAAAGAGGGTAGTTAAAAATATTTTGGCATTATCAACAAAATAAACATACCCGCTGAATTAAATATTTTGTACCTATATTTACTGCAACATCGAAGCGGTGCAATTAAAACCACATAATAATATTCGTCTGTGAGGAATGCATTCGATTTCCGGATGGTCTAGTGCAGACTATCAATATTGAGCCTGGATTGTTTTAGTTCCGCCGTTGTTTCTCATTAATATTTTTAGTTACTTACCTTGGGATCATAGCAAATGAATTATACTAAGTGCATAGGTATACCATATTTTACGATCAAACGTTTAGTTAATTTAAGATGTAGTAGGCACTCGTTATTGTGGGATAATTTTGTTGTATTAAGTCAAAATGTATATAAATAATGATTTTACACTAGAATGTGTTACTTAACGGGAACACAAGTGTTTTGTTGAGTAACACTGTTACTCAAAGTGAAAAAAAAATGTGGCATTGAGTAACAGTGTTACTAATCGGTAATTTTTTACCAATGGGTAACAGTGTTACACAAAATGGTGTGACACAACGGGAACAAAGGATCAAGCCTTAGCAGCATCCGCAACACTATGACCGTTGCACGTTTGCCTTACCTTTTGTTATCGGATTTGATGAGATTTGTTATGGTTATATTTATATTTAGGAATATATATTTGGGAAGCCAGGTGCCATGTTAATGCTCACGAATTATAAGTACCTACTAGATTATAACAACTATCTTTACAAATTTTGCATCATATAGGTGTTACACGTACATGTATTGGTAATTCCGAAAATTTTAATGACGAGTCAATTTGTAAACCTGTTCAACATGAATGTTTTTATTTTATTTTGGAATGTCCGCCTATTGGTCCTCCCAAGAGTTATGTCGGCGTTGAACAACTACGTAATCACAACGTAATTTTATGTCCTTATTGTACACACAGCAGGTAAAGACATGCTTTTCATAACATGAATAAGCCATCTCAACTGGGAAAGTACCAGTCTCTTTTTTTTTCCCATTCTTCTCCTTACTCCTTTTTTTGTTGTAAACGTTCATAGGCCACGGTAATTACTTACTATCGGATGAACCGTGTGCTTTTTTTGTTATCTTAGTAGCATCATAGTTTTATAATGCCCTCAAACCGCCAAGGATTGTAATGTACCCGCTGGGAGATCCGATTGAGAGAAAATCCTTCTCTTCATTTTACCCTTAGAACTGGTAGTGACAGGCAGCCGTGCTCGCCACTACCTGCTCATTAAACAGTTATAGGTCAATCTATAACTGACAGCATGTACGTCATGTCGTATGCTATTCTATATCAGACCGAAAATATTGTGTCGTCTTTACACTTCGAGAATTCGGGATAAACACCCACAAAGATTCCCAAAGTTTTCGTTGTCCTGAATATCGATTTTTTTAAACGCCGCTTTGCTAAGAGTATACTGGGCGGAGACTAATACTTTAGAGAGAGCAAACATTATCTGCCCCTCACCGTTTGTCCACTCTTTAATCAGAGTAAACGAGGAACGCCTGCTATCAGATAATGTGAAGATTCACCTAGAAAAAGAAGGTATTGCTGTATCCCATGCTCAGTGTGTAGTGAGGTTTTCTAGCATTGCATCCCAACATCAGCACCTTATACCTATTTGATATTATTATACCCAATAACTATTTGATATTTTCAATGTTTAAACAAACTGATTTCCCTGTTCTTCAGCAAAAAGTTCTTGAACAAAACAGCATTAAATTTAAAAAAAAAAACGCATCACACGTGATTATTTTTCACGTTTTTCTTATCTATTCACCTACTTATCCTATAACTCAAATTAAGCTATAGATACATTTAATACAAAATTTATTTCAGACAAGTGGTAGCAAGAATGGGTTTTGAAATTACGTTTACAGACTTCACAAATATTGAAAACGTAGAAAAAGCAATTCAAGAAAATACTAAGGTTGGTATTTAACATATTGTTATTATTGTAATGATTGATTTAGGTTTATTGAGATTTATCTGTAGATATACTTTAACTGTTATACACTAGGTAGGACACGGCGGTATTTCCGCCCGATTGAGCAGTCCGACTGGGGTAGTACCTCCGCCCTACAGAATACCGCGGCTATAATAACTTCGTGTTGTGTTCCCAGCGGTGAGTAGGGTAGCCAGAGCTCACTGGAGAATTTGTGCTGCCAGTGGGAAGACTAAAGGCTTGTCCTGCTTTGTCTTCTACTGACGGCACAGAAACTCTGTACTTACAGGGTTGGCAGCGCGATTGTGACTCCTCTGGTGTTACAGACGTCCATAGGTCACGGTAACCACTTTCCATCAGGTGGGCCGTGTGCTTGTCTGCCAACTAAGTGGTATAAAAAAAAAACAATTTAACTGTTTATACCTACCTAATTGCTTTTAGCCACTTCTAACGAATAATTGTAAGTTTCGGTTTTCAACGGATTCAATCGGGATTTATTTGGTGTTTTTGACAATTTACAGAGACAGACTGAATGATATTCGCATAAAATTCCGACATCAACCTTATTGTTATTCAGTTAGATGAGACAGACTTAAACACAAAAAACTAGACAATACTTACGCTTTTTCAAAAAAAATAAAAAATACTTGAAAAACTCTGAACACGAGCTAAGCCAAAGAAAACAATGAAATTGACTAGCACCTACCGTCATCATTCTTTTCAAAAAAATATTACAACAGTAATTTAAAATCTGTTATCATAAAAAACAACATAACTTAATCATCCTATATCTACGAAATATCTGACATTTCAATTGTACATAAATTTCGAACATTTTCTAAATATTAATTTCCCTCACGAATATTTTAATTTACATTTGAGCAATAAATAGCTACCAGATTTAAACTTTGAAGTTAGTCTATGTTCTAAGCAAGTTATTAGTCACTTAGCTAAGTATTGTTTTAAATATTTTAAGTGTTTAACATTGACATAGGTTTATACTTCACTAAGGAAAATTATGTAAATACTATATCACAATAAATAAGCAAGTATATGTAAGACTTGCATAAGACACGTGCACGGACCATCATCACAGTAATATTCTGTCTCTTTAGAAAATTTCTTTTATGAATCACTATCCTCTTTTACCTTGCCGCAGCATTGTGGCAGTAGAGTTATGATTTTTTCATACTAGTTCAAGGATGAGATATTATACTTACCTAGACGTTCCATATTTTTTGCTCACGTATTTATTCTTAGTTATACATGTTCTTAGTTATACATGTTCTTACTATACTTTGCTTTATCGTTTTTGTGCTACTTATTATGCGCACGAATCATAATATTTTTAATAATAATGTACAATGACGAAAATTCATAACATTATTACATTCATAATACATTAGTGTGCTATAAAGTATTAACATTAACCACAATAATCTTATCGCTGTTACTTAATGTAAAGTCTAGAATTAATACGTCAATATGAAGCAATAAATTTTATTATTAGTACTTTTGATAAAAGTTATTGCAATTTCGTAAAATGCATGTTGTTTTTATTTTAGGTCATTTGGATAGAGACGCCAACAAATCCTATGTTGAAAGTTATAGATCTTGCAGCAGTAGCCAAGGTGGCTAAAAGCCGTGGTGGAATCGTAACTGTTGTGGACAACACATTTCTCACGCCCTACTTACAAAAACCTCTGGATTTCGGTATCGATATTGTTGTGTATTCCTTAACTAAATATATGAATGGACATTCCGACACGATTATGGGTGCAGCGGTTCTTAACGATGACGATTTAGCTACAAGACTTCGATTTCTTCAAAATGGTGAGTACAGAAAGCACATAGCATAAATTTTAAAGGTCAAACTGAAATTAACATATGACGCTGATAATTTGACGATCGATTTTACAGTTTTACATTACATTATAAGTTGCCAGCAGAATGCATAATGGGCAAGTTCTACAGGGATATCTATACAACAGTTTATAGGTGCCGGAGAATTACCCCCTAGCGTGTGACATTTGTGAATTACACGGGAAATACTACTTCCTCCTTGCAAGGCTTCATGGTGCAGCCACAAATGTAAACTATCTGAGTTTTTATTTACAATCTATGCCTATATTATTTTTAACATGGATTGTGAATTTGATTGAAAGTACACTTAACTGATTTGCAATTGAATGAAATAGGTAAATTAACTATAGATCGAATGTTGAAATCGTCACTAGACCAAATCCGTCACACTATGCGTCACTTCACACACTTGACTTAAAACAAGTAAGTCATGCTGTGCAAGTGCTAACACTGCTAACCCATAATAAAACTATAGATATTAATCGTAAACAGTCATACCATAATGTAGAAATTCCCGCGTCATTGTTGTATGCGATATTTTTTGTTTGTTTCCTTAACAGTGAATCGCCACTATTGTAGGTTCACCTATTAATATTGTTATGATGTCATTTTGAATGAGTTATTTTGTACTTTGGTAGGCTAATAAATTATACACAAATAGGTATGCACTTAATTCAATAGACAATCGATACAACATTTTAAATACCTACATAAGTACCTACAAAACACACTTGTGAATGTTTACATAAATTTTAATTAAATACATGTTGAATTTTCTTATTTGTGTTCAAGTTAACTGTAACATAATGTATTAATGTTCGATATTTAATATATTTTTGTAATTAAAAGGTCAGGATTGTGAATATGTACCTATTTAGAGTACGTAGACAGTTTAAGTAATATGTAATTAGGTCTGGAAATTTATAGCTGCATAGAAAAAGTAATTCAAAATTCGAACGAAATTAATTTGTAAAATAGTATAGGATCCGACGTAACATTGACCTTCACCTATCTGTTTATCGAATGAAAAATATATTTTAGGGTATAAAATGTGTTGCTGAACACACACCAATAGAGCTACCTAAAAATATAGTCAACAAATTAATTATCCAAACAACGCTTAAAATTTATATAAGTGTTTTTGTTTTTTCAAATTTCATTGACTTGTCTGCCAGTAAAATGATTCTTCAGTAAAATGTATACATGTAAAAGCTAGGTAGTCTACCTTTTTCTGCTCCCTAGTACCTGTCGTGTGCAAACCAAAAAGGTAACTAGATTTCATTACAAATTCCGTAATATATGGTTGCATGTGAAAATCTGGTCATTATGTTCAATGTTCTTTTATTAATGACTTCTGCAGCGAATCGCTACAACTTTGCCAATGTCAAGTAAATTGTAAATGTTTATAAAATTATTAATGGCGAGACGCCAATGTCAAGTTTTTCAAGAAACTCTACCAGAACCACGTTACCCACGCCAGTAAATTTGTTTGTTGTATCTACCCCCACGAGATTACTGGTAGTCGATCAGGACATGTGGTTGGATTTTAGAGAACCTCTGGTCATGAATAATGATTTTCAAAGACGGGTTGTCGAATGTTGTTGAATTTAGGTAACCCTATTGGTATGTGTTCAGCAACACATTTAATTCGCTTATATAATATGATTTCATCTGGTAAACAGATGGGTGAAGGTCAGATCTTAGATCATAAGAATTTAAATACGATAACAGCTATTCGATTAAAAAAAATACTAAAATAGCTTTTAAAAAATCGACTGTAGCTAAATGATGAAATTTTTACCTACAGTTGGTCTAGTGGAAGGCAACATAATGTTACCTATAAGATTTAGCTTCAGACCGCCCTTCTCTAGTACCTCATTCCACACTTTCAAACGTCACACCAATCTGCTTCCATCCACGTCCATCAGTGCAATATCATCAGCGTACATGGGCAACCATAGAGGCTGCTCATTGCATTAATAATGTACCTGAGGGAATATAATTTTCGAAACAATAAAGAATATTTATATTATATTCAATGTCACTCGTATCGCGAGCGATGTTACGTAGTAACTGTTATCGTAAACCGTACCCAAGCAAGGTGACGCGCAACTGACCGTTTTTCATATTATTTTCATTTCAACTCCTTTGAGAAAAAAGCGTACCTACTTACACCCAATTTTTTGTTAATTTTTAAGTAATAAACTGATGATTTCTCAAATTATTGACTATAATGGTTAAACTGATTTATTTCAAATAAAATAATAATAATTACTCCCGCTCGAGAATAACTTAATAATAAGTACAAATACATAAATCAGTCATATTTTTTTCCTTGTTAAAATTTTAGAAATATTATTATTTTTAACTGCTTTTTGCCTCAAAGTTTTAATTTTTAGGGTTACCGACTTTAGACTTAAAATTTGTTTTTTTATTGACAGCAAAAACAAATTTTTAGTCTAAAGATCACTGCAAACTTTATTTTCAATCCATCTGGCACGGACTATAGAACCTTATTATTTAAATCCCTAATTCGATATTCTGTAGGTAGGTAGGGTGCGTAATTTTGGCTACTATCATAATTATATAAGTCTAAACCAATTAATTAATTATCATGTGCCTAATTGCAGCATTGGGAGCCGTACCGTCGCCAATAGATTGTTATCTAGTCAACAGAAGTTTGAAAACATTGGCATTGCGCATGGAGCAACATAAAAAATCTGCCTTAATTATAGCTAAATGGTTAACGAAGCATCCACAAATTACGGATGTAATGCATCCAGGTAAGCTGTAAGGAATTACCTACATACTTCGAAAAGTTACCCAAGTATATTTCTTATTGATTTTAAGTATTATTGTAGGTGTATCACTTTAAATATAAAATAATTATTTGCAAAAATAACCCAATTAATATGTTTTTTAGAATCAAATTTTCAATGTCTTCAAATAATCACTAAATTTTGACGCTAACAAACTTACATACTCTATTTTATTAACTTACGAACCCTTTTAGGTCTGCCGAATCATCCACAACATGAAATTGCTAGAAAACAAATGACTGGTCATTCCGGTGTCTTCAGCTTTGTACATCGTGGTGGACTAGCAGAATCTAGAAAATTTTTGACGTGTCTGAAAATATTCATTTTAGCTGAAAGTTTAGGAGGTTATGAAAGTTTAGCAGAATTACCGTAAGTGATTTTTCTTTTAAATTATGAATATTACCTAAGTTACAACCTTTTTTCTGGGACTCTGCCTTCGACTTACCACCAGGCGAGCCAAAGTCAAAGTCAAAATCATTTATTCTACATAGACCATTAATCGGAACTTACAAAACGTCAATTTATAAAGTCTAATTGTTATTTAGAGATCGGTGACTTGTCGATGCTTTCCGTGTCCTTGACCTAGCTCAAATAATTTATATTACCTTGCAACACTGTTATCATGACAGCCTTCTGGGCACACCACACTCCCAATAAACTCCAATCTATTATGTTAGCTTTTCTGTTCATGCATAAATAAAAATTCAATTACTTAATGAAATAGATGTCATTCAATTTAATCAATTAATACCTTCACGACCTATTCTAATAGTTGCTACATAGTTATATTAAAATAAACATTGAAATCTGTCGGGCCGTTCCGTTATTAGATTATATTCTTCTATTTTAATATTTACAATTTCAAGAAATTTTAAATTAGAGTTCGTAAGAAAATGTAGTAGACAAGTACTTAATATAAAATATGTAGAGTCACAATTAATAAATTATATTAATCAGCTAGCTGAGTTGTTTGGCTCAGAGTTTTTCCCCTAGAAAGGCGATTAATTGCGAAATTCCGCCCCGAATATTAACTTTCTCCGATCTAAATTAACAAAAAGCCCATCAAGATGTAACACACAACTTTAATAATAACACACACATGTATTTTTAGGTCTCTGATGACGCACGCGTCAGTGCCCGCAGAACAGCGAAAAGAACTCGGGATCACAGACGCCTTAATAAGACTTTCTGTCGGACTGGAAGATACTGAAGATCTCATAAAAGATCTGGAACAAGCTCTGAACGTAACTTTTGCGTCGTAGAATAGTGTATTAAGAAAGTTTTAGTTTTTTTTTTACCAGACATACATACATTTTTTAATTTTAAGTGTTAAATCTCTACCTATTTAAACTCGGTTTGGTTAGATATTTAACTAAAGTTAAACAATCTAATGTATCATTTAATATTTGTTATTTATAAACTCAGTTTATTTATTCCTCAGTTTAAAAATAAATCGCGGTTATAAATCAAAATCGCACCACTACTTGTTTCGGCAGTACCTAGTTTAGGTATTTGTTTAATATGTCGGTGTGTAAAAAGTCAATTCAAGATTGTTATATGTAGTTATTTACCTAACCAAATGGAGCATACATATACATATACAAAACCTATACAATGTTCCTATTTGTGTGGTTAAAGAATATTGCACAGTGCACATAGAGTCTATTTTGTCTATTTTAGTTTTAAAATCTAATTTATGTAATATCTATATAAATTCTCATACTATAATAAATAAATCTAATTTATACAATATATAAGTTGTACAATAAGTATAAAAACATATGTATTTAATACACTTCGCAGTATAAGTACTTAAATGTATATTTATCGCATTTTCTTTTATCGACATTTTTATTGTTACCCAAACACTAATCCCAGTCATATTATGACCACATGGCATTTTGTAAAAATACCTTGCGCCACATGGTGTGTTTCGGGCTCTAAATTCAAGGCAACTCAGTGCTGTGGACCTCCCATGATATGCTTATAAGCTATTTTGTCTTGAGCCGCAGTTCACAAGGACAAGAGAGAGGTGAAGCTATATACCTTGTATAGCTCCACCTCCCTCGCTCAGAACCGCAGGTCAAGATGCGATAATTTTCATGCGCGTTGTGGTAAGCCGGATATTCATTGTAAGATATTGGAGCCAACACTGATACGACAGCGCTGCGCTGCTATAGACTCCAAATGTATATACCTGCCCTCTATAATAACTGTCTCTAAGGATTAAAACTCTATAGGTAAACAGAAAATATACGATATCAGTATACTGACTTGCCCTTGCCCATGACCCTGAGTAAATCAGTCTTTCAACTTAATAATACCTAAATAAAGTTTACCTTAAGAGCAATCATCTCTGTTTTCTGAATTTAAATACCTACTTGTTGACCTGTGACGATATTACAATCTGTTATATATTTTATTATATACACTGACATACATAAATGTGTTATATATTCGTAAAGATTTATCTATTTAGTGATATATTTGGCATCATATACGCTGGTGATAATGATGTATCTCATATTATATATAGATAATAATAACAATTGTGTAATATTATTATTATTAACAACGAACATAACAATTATTTATCAATTCAAGTAATCTAAACATTTAAATGTATAATAATATACGCTATGGGCTATGGGTAATAAACTAGTTGACTTACAACGTTTACATATCAATGGAGAGGTCGTTTGTGCGTTCGTTAACACTATTATTATGTTGATTTAGACCTATTGTCGCTTCAGTATTGTTACTTTTCACATGTAAGGTACCCTCTACCTCACCAAGAATAGTGTTAAATGTATAATGTGCTATATTTTTATTCAACGTAGTAAAATAAATCTACGTTGAATTTGTTAAGTACATCATATTCCATCTTTGATTCCAGTTAATTGAAATAGGTAAGATTTTGTATATTTTTGTTATAACAAGACATTTTTTTATTGTAATTTATTGAAAATAGTCAATATCTGATCTGTATAATACAATTTTAATTATTTATATAAGAGTGTATTTTATAAAATAAAACATCACGATTCCTGCCTGTGGTCTTTATTTTTAACTTATAATTAAAGTAGGCACAGTACCTACCTACCTGTGTGGGCAATAAAACTTACAATTAATCCGACTGCTGTCTAAAGTGTGACAGCAGGCAGTAACCATTAATTTTTCTCTCGGTTTATGATTGGTAATAGGGTACAGCCTGTTGTCAAACTTGTTTCCATAGTGCAGACAGCATGGTCAGCAGCGCGAGTGTGACATCCCTGGTGTTGCATACGTCCATAGGCCACGGTAACCGCTTCCCATCAGGTGGGCCGTGTGCTTGTCTGCTAACTAAGCGGTATAAAAAAATCGGATTTTCTTTTATCGATTTATATTCGCTCAGGTAATGCGTGCCAATGATCTCACTACCGTGGGTGCTTAAGATCAAGCGAAGTAGAGGAGGAAGAGCCGAGAAGTGGACCTGGCCTTGGCCTCGGATGCAATCAGGTCCTCGATTTTATAAAACAAAACCATTGTCATACCACTGACACTGCAAGAAATGGCAATAAATTTTAGACTTTATTTTTATACTGTTAAATTCCAAAATTAAATGAAAATAGTTTCATTACACTTATTCATTCACTGTGCAAAAAAGCCTTTTAATTTTGAACTTTGAATGCACTGCGTTAAAGTCAAAAAAAAATTTTTTTCTGTATTTTACCGCCTGTACCTTGGTGAGTGTTCTGATGAGCTCTTCCAATTAGTCCCACCCTCTCCTTTCCTACACAGGACAACACGTACAGGTCTTAGATGTCACTCGCACACGGTGCAGAACATCCGATCAAGAACCAAGCGGTTCGGTGACTCTTTCCTCTGTCGCACCATTAAGGCCTGGAATTCATTACAAGCTCACGTGTTTCCTTCTTCCTACAGTCCCGGGTCCTTTAAATGGGGCGTGAAAAAGCATATGATGAGGCCGTCCAGCTGAGTGTCACCATTGTCACATGGTATGTGTAAGTAATGGTGACCCTCTTTTCTGAGACTTTGCCTTCAGATTACCATCAGGCAAGGCGAAGTCTAATTGACGTGTACTATATAAAAAAAATAGCACTGTCCGTGGTACAAACTATTTATTAATCTGTGGTAAGACAGTTGTTTTGCTTTAGCAGAATCGAGGTCTATAGGTCTCTATGAGGATGATGATGATGTGTGCTAGAGTCTACTCGTAAGCCTGAATTTAATTATTATATTTAAGATAATTTATCATCACAAATATAGCGAGATCGTGTTTATAGTGCATTTACATAGATAACGCAATCTAACATGCCTACATTGATAAACATAATGATAATACTATCGGTACATAGATAACACTTAATGTATTATGGCATCATCAAATAAAACTACTGATAGTCGTAATGACGTAATATTGACCTAGAATAGAATAGAAGTACCTATCGTGTGAGGTAATGGCTTATTGAGTTATTCTCTGAACCTTCTCCCAAATCGGTTGGGGTCGGCTTTCAGTGTAACTGTGATGATAAGGCGGAACTTCCATATTTTTGTGAAGCAACTGCCATCCATCTGATCTCTACAGTTCTGTAGTTAAACTAGTCGGACTTTTGAGAGCTCCTACTACCCGTAACGACTCTCATAGATGTTCGTATGGCAAGTTCTTCGAGGTACGAAAACACCTAGACCAATGTAGATTCACGCATATATTTGCACTGAGCGGGCATCGAACCCTCGCCCGATCAATGCAAATAGGAGTTTCGTTGGCCACCGCACTGCCACGCCTCAGTAGGTAGCAATTCAGTTAACATAATATGCGTTATTGGGTAGGGTACTCCCCGGTAATTGAGAAGCGCGATGGCGCGGCGTGGAGTTTAGTAGGTTCGAAGTTCTAATTAGGATGTGGTTTTTTTGCACTAAAATATAAATATTACAAACAAAATACCTGATAGCAGGCGGGGTTCCCAATTGCCAGTCATAAACTGAAAGAAAATGAATGGGTAAGTATGACACTCGGGGGACGAGTAGGTATCTTTCATTTGAGACCCCATTTATAAAAATCCGTCCAGGCGTTAGGCCTGTAGAGAGAATAAAGAAAACTACATTGTAACGGAAATAAACAAATGGCAACATTGACTGGTGACGTGTTGGTGCGGAGAGGTGGGAGCGGTGGAGGGGCGAGCCGAGGAGAGGAGAGGTGTAGTGTGGAGTTTATAAAAGGGGTGTGATTTGGTGTCTCGGGGTATTATCATTGGAAAAATCAACTGTTTATGTTTAATAAAAGTAAAAAGTATTATTGTGTTAACGGGTATTTATTTCACTTCCAACAACGTCGTAACAACATACATATATACGCGCGTAAAACATTACTCAAGCTGACGCAGTCGGGTAAAAAGGGAACATTTATCGACCATTAATTACACTACCGATATTGACGTGAACCTATGAACATATAGCCGCGGTAGTCAAGTGGTGTGGTTAATGGACTGCTGAGATGAGGTCTCAGGTTCGATTCCAGGTTTTACCATGGCACACACCAATGACTTTTCGATGCTTTTCGAAATTATGTGTGTATTTATCTCAGATTTATAAGTGCCCGGTTAATGGCAATAGGCTCGCCACCTATTACATTGGGACCTAAACATAAACTGGCGAAATGTGGGTGCTAGCACCTCTGCCTACTCTTTCGGGGATATAGGCGTGAGATTATTCTTATTCATACTTGTGAACACACTCCTAACAATTTAGCTTAGTTGGAGAGGCAAGCGGGAATCGTAATTTCGGCTACTAAAAAAATTTAGGGAGACTACGAAGCAGATACTTGCAGTATCGGCCATATTCAGTAAGTATCTGCGTCAGCTGTAAGAGAGGCTGCCATGTTTTGTCTCTAGTCAATATTTCACGGTAGGTCTCACCGCCATCCACTAAATTCGGCTCCCTACAATACAATGAACTACTTTAATTTGTTAATCTATGGCATTTATTGAAAGTAGGTTGCTTCAATTCGATCAATGTAGTTAATTGACGAGACAATTAACTACATTGATCGAACTACTAATACTTAAAAGACGAGTTGAGTGATCGTTAAGTCTCGTGATCTCGTCGGCACATACTATTTTTAGGACATATGCATGTAATGGAATAAAATATTACCTAACTATGTAGGTACCTACCACGGAAGAAAGAATCATTTCTTTCTCCACGGTACCTAGCTACCTACCTACATTGGTAGGTATTTTAAGATCAGTGATTCCAATCGTTCCAATCCGATTCTAATGCCGGACTTTCTTTTAGCTTTTGAGCAATCAAACAGTTGCAAAATTTCTTAATTCCATACATAGATACGTACTTGGTTATGTCATTTATCAGCTCCTTCGGCTATCGGGGGACACCTGTCACCTTAAAGTCCTCGCTGACGGCGCGATGGCACCCTTTCCGGGGTTAGAATATTTTTATACCACGTAGGTGGCAGATAAGCACACGGCCCACGGGTACCAAGGGAGTCAGACTTGTGCTGCCAACCCTGTAAGCAGAGAGTTTCTTTGCCATCAGTGTAAAAGACAAAGCAGGACAAACTTTTGGTCTTCCCACTGACAGTACTAGAACTTTCCAGTGAGCTCTGGCTACCCTACTCACCGCTGGGAACACAACACGTGGTCATTATGGCCGCGGTATTCTATAGGGCTGAGGTACTTCCACAGTCGGACTTCCACACTGCTCATTTGGACGGCATTACCGTCGTGTCCTACCTCCTAAAAAACAACGGACAATGTGCTTCCCACACCCCAAGGGGTCATCTTAAAACCGTAGATGGCCCAACGCCAGGGTGGTGCGAAGGAATAGAAATGCCTTATTGGGTATAACCTTACCTTAAACCTTATAACCTCGGTCTGAGCGAATTCTATTACATTATCTGTGGTCTGAGTCAATTCAAATGTTTTAGTGAATTCTAGTCCGTGGACATTTCCGCACGAAAAAAGGTAGGTATCAAATCAACAGCTGTAGGTACAGTGCGCTGCAGAAGTCCTTAACGGCATCTTTATTTCATTCTGCTACCTAAATTAGATTTAGAATTATTAATTTAAGTTGTTCACGAGTTTCTGCATTCTACTGTAACTTTACCTACCACTTACGTACTAGAAGCGTCAGTGGCTTAGTGGTTAAGGAGTCAGCCTTACGATCGAGATGTCCCTGGTTCGAATCTTGGCTATTACACTACCGACGTGCACCCACTCCTAGCACAAGCAATTGAGCTTAATTTAGTTATTACTTTTGTTAATATTCTTTTCTTAGTCGTGTGGTTCCCGGCAGAGTAGAATTTGAACCACCCCATCTCTTCCCATGCGGTGTCGATCGACAAGGCGACTAAGGGATTGGGCTTAACATCAGACATATATACAGCCCAGACTCAGCGTCAGATGTATGACTTGAGTCAATAATAGTGCCCGAAAGACGGCAATAGGCTCACCCCCTATTACGTGGGACGGAATTCAATGATTGGTGAAATGTGGGTGGTAGTTCACCTCTGCCTAACACTCCGGAGATAAAGGCGTAATTATATGTATGTATGTATTATTTCCTTTAAAAATAAGAAAGAAAGAAACTACAACATTTAGAAAATCATCACGATTCATGTTAAGAATACCCGCGCACTTAGAGTAGGTACTTAGGTGGAATGTAATGTAGAGTTCTATCTGTAGTTCTATAATTACTTCATAGAACCGCAGACAGAACCTCTACTGTAATTAATGTCTGTTGAAATATCAAGTCCAATTTAGCGACAGTCATATGTCACTGACATGATTGGTCCATTCAAATAATAATTAGTCAATCGGTAGATTCATCAAGTGCCATTAGCGATAAATTGAATGAATGACTCGTCTTATATCATCAGTAAAATATGTCGTAGGTATTAAGTTACCTACAGTCGCCCCAGAAATTGCCGAATACTATCTTTACATTGACATGTAAAATAAAATTAATGTAGTTTATTTATATAACTTAGGTGGTAGACAAGCACACGGCCCACCTGATGGAAAGTGGTTACCGTGGCCTATGAACGTGTGTAACAACAGTGAAGTCACATCCGTGCTGCCGACCCTGTAAGAACAGAGATTTTAAATGCCTTCAGTGCAGAACACAAAATCAGGACAAGCCTTCGGTCTTCCCACTGATAGCACAAAAACTCTCCAGTGAACTCTGGCTATCCTACTCACCGCCGGGAACACTACACGAGGTTATCATAGCCGTAGTATTCTGTAGGGTGGAATATTAATAAATTGTAATTGTAATTGAAAACATTTTTTTTAAGATAGTTTTACAGCTAAGCAGTAAGCCCTGTGGCATACTTCAACCCCCCCCCCCCCCCTTAACCCACATTATGTAAACCCGAAATTTATGAATTTACAATTAATGTATGGAAATCTATTTGATTTTTTGACATTTAAGAAAGAAAGAAAAGGCATTTATTTAACAAAATGAACAATGTAGTATCCTGATGATTTATAATTTTATAACCTTTCTCGATAAATGGACTAGATAATTCAACACAAAAATATTTTTTTCAATTCAAAACAGTAGGTAAGTACTTACTTTCTGAGATAAATACGCTCAATGATATTATATAGGTACTATTTTTATATGTAGGTAATATCATTGAGTATACTCAACAAAACAAACAAATAACCACATATCAGCTTCATAATATTAAGTATAGATAAAATATAATGGACCACGAACAAAGCATAACTTTCTGTTTATGTTATATGTATAGGTAGATAGGTATTATAGATAACTGCGACCTTCCAAATTCAAAAATATCACGCGTCACCCGGGATCCGTTATACAATTTTTGTTCTAAACAGCTTGTCTAAACTCTAAAGGGGCCCGTTAACGATCAAATTTGTCTGACAAATTTGTTAGTCAAATTTTACGTTTTCATCAAACAATAGCTTAAACGATCAAACCACAGATCAAACAAATTTGACGTACATTCGTAGATTCGGCTGTCTTACATAACGTTGTTCTTTTTCCGTGAGTACCTAGTCTAGCCATAAATATTGTTACGAAGAAAAAACAATTTTTTTTATTGCAAATAATATTTATTACTTTTACAGTGTGTTAGTTTAATACATAAATATAAAACAATTTAAAATATAAAAAGCTTATTCGAAGTGGTCTCCATTGGCTGCAACACAGTCCTTTAAACGTTGAGGCCAGTTATCAATAGAAGCACGCACTCTTTCCATGGGAAAATTCTTCACTGCCAATCGTATGGATTGTTTTAGGGACTCCAAATTATCATGGCGTTTAGAGCAAGCCATACTCTCTAAAACTGACCATAAATCATAATCCAGCGGATTAAGATCGGGACTAGACGACGGCCAGTCTTCAGCTCTGATGAAGTCCGAAACGTTCACTTCCAACCGAGACTGCGTGGACCGAGCTTTATGACCCGGCGCTGAGTCTTGTTGGAAGGACCATACTTGGTTATTGAACATGGTGTTGTTAAGGGGTTTAACTACCTTCTCAAGAATGGTATCTTGATACACTTGTGCCGATGTTTTGATACCTTTTTCACAAAAATATGGCTCAGTCACTCCTTCATAGCTAACACCCCACCAAACCATCACTGAAGTCTGATAATGCCCACGTTGCACTCTGTCGACTAATTGGGAAGCTTCCTTAGAGCTTTGAGCATAAATACGGTCATTTTGTTTGTTAAAATGTTGCTCAATTGTAAAGATTTTCTCATCCGTAGGTAAACAAAATTTTTCTGTGACCTCCCTTTGCGTACCGCTTCAGTAGTTGCTTCGATTTTACCACCCTATTCTTTTTAAATTATTAGTTAAAAAATGACCAGTGCATCTCTTATAGGCTGCAAGTCCTAAGTCATCTTTTAAAATGCGCGACATGGTTCTGGGTGCTATCTTCAGCTCCCGAGATAAAATCTTTTGCTTTCGGACAGGATTTCTTCGAATTCTTTCCCTTACTGCTTTGACCACCTTTTTCGTACGAACACTACGTGGACGGCCAGATCTTTTTCTGTCACAAACAGAGGAGGTCTCATTGTACCTATTAATAGTCCGGTACACAAACATTTCACTAATACCAAGCGTATGGAGAGTTTAAAAAATTACATTCGGCTCCATACCAACTTTGTGTAATGCAATCACAGCGATTCGGTTTTCTTTATCACCCCACTCCATTTTAATATAGCAAAATATTGTACAATGTATTGGCGCCAAAATTAGAAAACACAATGAACAATCGTATAAAAATGACAGATTCCAAATTCAAATGTAATATCTTTCTTATTAGGCCAGACTAAGTATACTCCTCACTGTCATCATTGGCCGTGACGTCCTCCATGATGTCAATACAAAAACCACAGAACAAATGAAATTTTGTTTGACAAATACCGCCGTACACGTTCAAACTTGTTTGTCAAACGGGTATTCAATCAAAATTTTTGTCAAACATGTCAAACACGTAGATTGTTTGACAAATACTTCAAACATAGCTGCACACTATCAAATAATTTGACAAACACGTAAAATTTGTCAAACATTTTGATCGTTAACGGGGCGCTTAATACATACACGTAGCCGAATCTACGAATGTACGTCAAATTTATTTGATCTGTGGTTTGATCGTTTAAGCTATTGTTTGATGAAAACGTAAAATTTTATAAACAAATTTGTCAAACTAATTTGATCGTTAACGGGCCCCTTAAGTTATTGGGTGGTCCATGTAAGTACCTACTTATGTACAGATTCTATTCCGCCGGTAATTAGATAGGTACCTACCTACCTAAACAAATGCACACGCTTCGTAAGTAAAATGAACTATATGACGATGACCCGCCTATCAAGAACACGCTAAGGATAATAGAGAGAGATAGTATTATCTTGAGCACTTGAAACTTTTCGTGCAACAAAGAGATCATTTATAAAGTTCAAAGACATGTATCATGGCCATATACCTATAGATTTCAACTTAAAGAGAAGCTGTAAACAGCATTTTTATGCTAATTAATTTAAATTAATATACTTACCACTGATATACAGTAGTAAGTACCTATATTAATTCAATTGAGCAGTCCAACTGGGGAAGGGCCTCTGCCCTACAGAATACCGCGGCCATAATAAATTAATAACTTCGTGTGGTGTTCCCGGCGCGCGGCGGTGAGTAGGGTAGCCAGAGCTCACTGAAGAGTTTTTGTGCTGTCAGTGGGAAGACCAAAAGCTTGTCCTGCTTTGTGACGGCACAGAAACTCTCTCTGCTTACAAGGTGGGCAGCGCGAGTGTGATTCTCTTGGTTTTGCACACGTCCATAGGCCAAAGTCCATAACCAAAGGATCATTATTATTATGCAAAAGATTAAGACCCGTAACTCAAACTCAGTCCTCATACACAGCAGCCGTTCTCGCTACCACAGTGTAGGTATCACAGCACACACTTTTAGACGATTGTACCTACTATGTAATTCGTGCGATTAACATAGCTATAGCACCTGGCTTCCCAAAAGTAACAATAACAAATCTCAAATAAAATCCGAAAACAAATACTTAACTATGAAACTCAAACTAATGCGAACGTGGAACGGTTACAGTGTTGCGGATGCTGCTGGTCTCGACAGACGAGAGCGAGGCTCTGGCGAGGATTCCCGGGTCCACTCCACTTAAGTGGCAGACAAGTACACGGCCTACCTGATGGAAAGCAGTTACCGTGGCCTTTGGACGTGTGCAACCGCTTTGAGGGAAACAAGGCCTTAATCACTATAATCACACTCACCTTATAATCTCACTTGATTAAAGTAAATTTATCGCTGCCAATTGCGAGCACGGGCTATCGTCAAAACAGCTTGAGACTCCAGCGCGACTACAACACGACCACGTAAGTCTCAGTTATAATTATTATAAAAAAATGTAATATGTTTAATTTCAATAAATGTCTGTCTGTACCTCTATGAACTATGAAAAAATAATAGCTAGCCGTTTGGTAGGTAGTTTTACCTAACAATTTTCTGTCTAACTCTAAATTTAATTATACTAAAACTAAACAAGGCTCCTTTATGAGGGTTCTATTAGCTCTATATTATATACCAATTACCACAGATAATATAATGTAATTCTTACTATTACCTAAGTAAGTATTTTAGACAGGTATTAATTTCTTGAGCTACCTACTTATCTAACTCCATCTTCAAACTGTAGAGGCCGCGACGTAATTTATTAATTTCTATCTAATTCAATCAATCAATCAATCAATCAGCCCACTGCAGTCCACTGCTGGACATAGGCCTCTCCCAATGTGCGCCATTTTCTCCGATCCTCAGCCTTCCGCATCCAGTCTGTCCCAGCCACCTTTTCAGGTCGTCCGTCCATCTGGCTAGGGGGCGTCCTACCTTTCGTTTACCTTCTCGCGGTCTCCACTCTAGGACTCGTTTGCTCCAACGGCCGTCGGTCCTTCGGCAAACGTGGCCAGCCCACTGCCACTTCAACTTGCTTATTCTGTGGCCTATGTCGGTAACTTTAGTTCTCTGTCGGATAACCTCGTTCCGAATTCTATGCTTCAGAGAAACTCCAAGCATAGCTCGCTCCATAGCCCGCTGCGCGACTTTTAAGCTATGGACCAGCCCCACTGTAAGTGTCCACGTTTCGGCACCATAAGTCAGAAGGGTAGGACGCAATGTTCTAAGACCTTTGTTCTATTTAATTACTGCCCTATAAATTTATTTTTATTATCATCTGAATTAACTACCCTATTATAAATATACATATAAAATGTATGCAATTTGTTATAAAATATTTACAAAATTATGCTAATTAATTTATTAATTTTAGAGTAGAGTAGAATTTTTACATCAACTAAACCTACATTTTCTCACATTTTCTTGACATTTAGGTACCTATTTAATTTCACATCTGGGTAGGATAGGTACTTATCTAAGTATTAACCTGCCTAATGACATTAATCTTATTATTATCGTTCATTCGTGTAATTCATTAATCGGTAACTATGTACCTACCTCGATACCTTTGTTTGTTTTTCAAATGTAAGTAGATAATACAAATAAATTCAGGCTAGTCAGGTATTCTAATTATTGTTTTAATCATTAAGCAAGGTCTATGTACCTACCTACTGAATTTGGGCCTAGATGGCACCGTGTAATCTGTCTTACAGTATTAATTTATTGAAATATAGGCTTTGCTCTCCTCCAATACTATGACAAGGTAGCTATGATTTACGCGAGTTACCTAGCATGTCGTCACTGTAAGGTTACGTTACGTTACGCTGCTCCACGTGCAAGCTAAGTCTAGGTACAGGATGTTGTCCCTAGGTCGAATATCCGAGACATCGTTTTAGTCGGTTCGACTGTCATTATTACAATAATCACTTCCACGTGGCTCGGTCATACGAAACTCAACGAAACAATGGACTAACATAATCATCATCGCTCTGTGTACACAATGTGTGACTTTGAATGTATTAGATAGACGCAAGGAGAGTACCCCGGAGCCGCCTGTCACCCTGGCAGAAGCAGGCCGCGGTGGCGACGCGTCTGGCGCGCCTACCTGTTTTCGAGGACGAGTTGGGGACTCTGTGGCCCGAGGAGAGGGCCAGATCGTGAGAGATGGCTCTGGGTCGGCCGGGATGCGAGGGATATGCCTGTCAACCTCACCTTCGGCAACCAAAACCGACCCACAGGCGGCGTGCGTTTTGGTCGGTTTGAGTCCGACATAACCTCTTCCACCGGCTTAGGTGGGGGGGTATTCGTGGGGATTTTGCGCACGTAAAAAAAAGAAGAGAACTCTTCGATCTTGCACCTCGTAACTTTTTGGTATTTCATTGGTTGAAGACTTGATAAGTAAGTCTTCCCCATCTTGCTGAAGCTCGCGACGTATGATATATACCTATACCTACCTATAAGAGCTAGGTAAATGTCTGAATCTGAAAATCATACTTCTTCATTGTTGTAGGTCAATAATTTCATGCAAATGACATTTAAAATTTGTACACACCGATATAATCCAGCGAAATTGAACTAAAATTACCTATCAAAGCAAATATTGAATCAATGGATGTTTTTATTCTTTATCATTTGTAATTTTGTCATAGAAAGGGCTGTTAGATTCGATAGATAAGTACATGCTTATTTTAAAATTATATTATAGAATATTGATATGAAGAATCAACTTACGTTATCTTGGAAAGAAAGGAAAGCGCAGCTGACCGAAAATAAATTCTATTTTAGACTTTCATTATTTCTACCTACCTATCACAACAAATGTGTTCACAATTCAAGTGTCGCCAAGAGTGGACGTCACTGTAAGATAAAATATTTTTAGTATTTCATTGTACCTAGATTACCTTAGTAAGTATATTTTTTACCTACATCTAGACAAAAAGTGTGATCGAACAACTAGGTCATGTGCCATGTGTCATGTCATAATAACCTCGTGTAGTGTTCCCGGCGGTGAGTAGGGTAGCCAGAGCTCACTGGAGGGTTTTTGTGCTGGCAGTGGAAAGACCAAAAGCTTGTCCTGCTTTATCTTTTACACTGACGGCACCGAAACTCTCTTGGTTATGCACGCGTCCATAGGCCACGGTAACCACTTTCCAAGATGTGGGCCGTGTGCATGTCAGCCACCTAAGTGGTATAAAAGAAAATGTTGCACATTTTTTATACATGTACATTCATTAATGCTTATACTAACAACATTTTGGTTAACGGGAGCGAACCTACCATCATAATATAATTCAACTTGAGAAAAGAGCTCATCATAATTTGTTTATGATGAGCTCTTTCCTCAAGTTAACCGAATGTCATTACATCCGAGGGTTAGTCGTTCCTTATTAGCGCCACTCAGAGCCTGATTAACCCTTAGGCTTATTAGGCTGCAGCCTAGGGCGCGAGGATCAGAGGTAGAATAAGAGCTTGCGCCACCCCGGGACCTGGCGGCATTCTAAGCCTAGCATGGGTCCTAGCTTTAAGGAAAGACGCTCTCGAGACCCGCCTGAGAGACTTTCTCAGTGCATGTCTGGAGCGAGGCCCATTTCCGAAACTGTGGAAGACGGGGTAACTGTTCTTCATCCTAAAAGAGGGGTAGACCGGCGGACTTACCATCCATCTACTGACTGAAATGGCTTGCGTTAGAGGGGCTCCACCGTGGATGCCACCAATCGTGGGAGTGTCCCTGGACATAGAAAACGCGGGCGCGTCCTCGTGATGACCCGAGGAGTGGGTGTTTTCGCGGTCAGCACCTTACTCAAGGTCAGCTAACAACAATGATTTGGTGGCACCAAAAACTCTTTGCTATTAAGACCTGGAATTCCTTGCCAGCTCCCGTAATTCTTTCTTGCTACAGATCCGGGTTCTTTTTTTTTAATCCAATGATGCAGTTTTAATTTTCATCAAAATCGAGCTCTAGACTCTTTGAAGCATTCTTCATAGTATCGAATTTGGACGTCCGCCTCCAGTAGAAAAAAACAACCTGTATATGACGCATCTGCAATCACACAATAGGTACACTAGCGTTTTTCCCTATTTCATATATTGAAAGTAGGTATTCGATTTTCCTCATCTTAGTTTTATATTGAAATAACGAGTATCTAACAAGACTACTTACCTACTTTCTACTTTGGGAACTAGCTCCACAATTTTAAAAATATATTATGTAGGTACTTGTTATACCAACTGGTTTATGATTAAAGAGTACATATTATTATCTCTCGTTTTGTAGTCGGAGAGGTAGATTGATTGAGATTGGTATTGTATGGTTGGAGACCGTAGCCTACATACTATAATAAACACTAGCACAATAAGTATTGGTAAAATAAAAGACACATTTTCCTCATAGACCAACTGTGCACAACTACTTACGTAAGTAATTGTGCCATGAGGAATATTTTTTTACAATTACAGACGAGAACGTTCGACAGCTACGCAGTGAGCGCGAGTTCGATTCCTATTCAGTGCAAATATTTGTTTTTATTGCAATGTTCTGAGTGTTTCTATGTTACCTATGCCTATATATTTATATAAAAAACGATCTAAGTATGTTTTATCAGAATTCTAAATCCCATAATTACACAACCTGTATACCATTTAAAGTAAAAAAAAATGATTTACAGCTCTATAATTAAAATCTCACGTGGATTATCTAATAGAGATATGAGGATCAGCTACTGTATTCAATCTAAGGTCACACTACAAAGACTTGAAAATAAAGTATTTAAAATACAATACCATAATCACTATCAACGACCATACCTAGGTACAACCAATAGACAACTATTGTCTCATATTTTAATCCTGAATGATTGAGGTATCAACTCCACCTGCATAGATGTTGGTTATCGGGACCAAACACAGTCTATGGCAAGGTCTAATCTACCCCTATACCAAATTTCATCAAAATCGGTTCAGCTGTTTAGGCGTGAAAGCGTAACATACAGACCGACATAGTTACTTTCGCATTTATAATATTATTATGGATTATGCGTAGTTGTGTCATTATTGTCATTAGGAACTCATTCTGGGATTGTGGAATGTTGGTGGAAGAGGAAAGCCCCACAAAAGAATCAATGATTAGGCACAACAATAGTTGAACTCGTTCAAGTAGGATAATATTGGTAGGTATAACAAATTGGATACATAGAACACAATACCAGTTATACTTAATACGTATTTGTTTTCCCTTGCACTCAAGAGCGTTATTTTATTTGAAAATTAAAAAAAAAAAGACCGGTTAAAAGTTTCTCAGAGGGGATAGACAATTAAACAGTTCTATGTAGGTTTAAGTACTACATCTTTATTATTCTAGATGGCGGATCAAGGATTCCTTAAGCCAAAGAGAGGGTTTGCCACCTCCGCTATTCGCAGCGGTCAAAATCCGGAGAAGTGGTCAGGAGCCGTAGTGCCGCCTATTGTAACATCTTCTATATACAAAAGAACAGTACATGATCATACTGTATGTATTTATTTACTTGTCCACTAATATTCCGATTGATACCCAGTAGTATTTACCTAAGTACCCTCCAATTTCTAATCTGTCGGTGTTGGGGTGTGATAGAGTTTTGTCTACGATGTCTTGCTCCCGCGCAGCGTTCGCTGTGTGGTCAGTATGGTCACATCATCTATGGCCACATCAAAAATGGTCATTCATGATGGTCCTTATCGTAAATCGCTGGTTTATTCACTGGTTAATCCACGATATTATTATCATGGCCCTAATATCAACGGGAATTGGCCATTTCAGTCAGAAAATGATCATTTTTATGATAAGGCCCAAGAGCCACGACACCTATGCACCCACGCAATATGTACCCACATTAGTACCTACCTACATCAGAAAAAAAAATTACCTGTTCTAAGCATTATTTTTTTTGTAGGGTTTTGTTTACGGTCGGTCAGGAAACCCGACTAGAATAGCTTTGGAAGAATGCCTTGCAAAATTAGATGGTGGAAAACAGGCAATGGCGTTCGCTTCGGGCCTTGGAGCTACAACCACGATTGCTTCTTTAGTTAGCCAAGGAGACCATATAATTTCCAGTGACGATCTTTACGGTGGTACAAGCCGACTTTTCAGGTAAGGACAGCTCTGAAGCTAGTGTTTTTTGATGCCAAGTCTTAATAACTAGGCCATCAGAAATGATAATTAGAAAACCTGGCATAAATCTGTAAGAGGTCATTAAATGTAGGTATTTTTTTTTGGAATTTCAGAGACATTATAGGAAGATTGGGGGTTGAAGTTTCATTTGTAGACTGCACAAATTCTGAGACATTAGCCAAGGCTATCCAAAAGAATACAAAGGTTAGTATTTAAATTGAAAACAAAACAAATCTTCCATAAGTTGTTCACCCTATATTATTCAGCTAAAGGCAGCTGGGTCAAAATCAATAGTATCTATTAGAATATCTATCATTGTTTTTTATTGAATCACCGACCACGAACACTTGCTTTTTTTTATACCACTTAGGTGGCAGACAAGCGCACGGCCCACCTGATGGAAAGTGGTTACCGTGGCCTATGGACGTGCGTAACATCAGAGAAACCACACTCGCGCTGCCGACCCTGTAAGCACAGAGTTTCTGTGCTGTCAGTGTATTATGCATTAGATAGGTAGGTAACATAATTATCGCTTTGGTAGGTAGGTTTAGGTCTATTGAAATCTAAACAAAAATTTATCTTCATTAAAATCTTTTTATTGCTTAGAGCAAGATAGCTTATAAGATCGTCTAGGTATTTACGTCAGAAGAGTAGGATCCGAAACTGGACCTCTCGATTGTAAGACTCCTTATGCTACGTCTACCTAAGTAGTTTTTAAATAATATGATTAATTATATTTTCTAGATGGTCTGGATAGAAACACCCACAAATCCGGTGCTGAGAGTCCTTGATATTGCTGAGATAAGTAAAGTGGTCAAGAGTTTTGGGAACATATTATTAGTTGTGGACAACACCTTCCTAACGCCATACTTACAAAGACCTCTGGATTTTGGCGCGGACATTGTTATGTATTCTCTGTCAAAATATATGAATGGCCATTCTGATGTTATTATGGGAGCAGCAATTGTTAAAGATGATGAAATAGGAAGCAGGCTCCGCTTCTTACAAAAAGGTAGGTATTTTGATCTTCTAAAAGTATTTAAGTACCACAGCCTACATATCACTAGGTAGGTACCTACTTGTTAGTCAACTAGTGATCAATCTGACTGGAGGGCCTACAATATTTTGACTAATAGCCCAGAGGCTTGAGTTCCCCCCCTCCTGTTCGTCGAGATCGATCTGATGCTGAATGTAAGTACCCTTGTCCCATGTACCTACACTATGACGTTGGCTTACCATGACCCTTTATGGACCATTGTATGTAATGGACGCTTAAGAAAGGTTTGGTTTGATGGTCAATCCTCTATTGCCCGTGGTCCTCCCGCAATGTCCACCTAGGTAGACCACGGGAAACTATTTTTTCCCGTGGTCCACCAGAAGGTCCTCATGTTCACATTGAAGTATAACGAAAGAATAATAAGGATATGAAATTTGAAATTTAATAACGACATTTATTGTATTTATTTATATATAACGATAAACTTAAAATAAAAAACCACTAAACTATTTGTGTAGGCTTGCTGACCTGAAAGACATAGAAATAAATAAAACGTTATTATTTTGTCAATACTCAAGATTCACAAATATTCACGCCATAGAAGTCGCTTAAGGGACATTAACGAAGTTTTTCCAAAGCCTCTCCTACTGAAATTTTCGTGAAAACGAGTTGAGTTTGAATATTAGTAATATAGTCATCATTTTCAATGTCTATTTTCCGTCGTTTTGATTTTAAACTATTAATTTCGAAAAGGACATTCAATAGTCTAAGTAAAATGGTCGTATTTTTATTTATTTTTTTGTTTAGTTTTGAATGAAATCCCTCTAATACGTTATTTGTTCTATGCCTTTCTCCAAAAACTGACAATACCTATTTGGCTGAAATATAATTTCTTCCAGAAACTGTCAACGTAATTGAAAAACATTTCCATATTCAATTCGCGGCCTTCGTTTTTTATGTACTCATAGCCCATTCAGTATAGCATCAGCTGGTAGAAGAGGAAGAGCTGCTGTGAGTCCGTTTATTCTCGTCTGGCCTTTCGATTTTAGTTTTAATAATTTACGTTTACGCCATAAAGATTTGTGCCAGTGATAATAACAGCCATGTATCTCTATGCCCGGATAGACTTATTGTATGGCATTTATGGCCCCTTTCTCGAAATCGGAATGGTATTTTAAAGGTTTAAAATTTCTTAATGCAGATTTAATTAGACTTTTTTTTTTACGTGCGCAAAATCCCCTCGGATACCTCCCCACCGGAGCCGGTGGAGGAGGTTATGTCGGACTCAAACCGACTAAAACGCACGCCGCCTGTGGGTCGTTTTGGTTACCGAAGGTGAGGTCGACAGGAATATCCCTCGCACCCCGGCCGACCCAGGGCCATCTCTTACGATCTGGCCCTCTTCTCGGGTCTGGGGACTACAGAGTCCCCAACTCGTCCCCGGAAACGGGGAGGCGCGCCAGGCGTGCTTCTGCCAGGGTGATAAGCGGCTCCACCTGTCACCCCCAGGCCGGCGCTCATGGGGGCGGAGGTCGTTCATCGACCTCTGACGCCCGAGTTGCCTTCGTACGCGGGCAGCTTGGCTTGCGATCCTTCGTCGCTCCCGCTGCCGCTCCCGCCCCGCCTCATCCTTCACGAGCATTACTTGCTCGCAGAAGGAGGCGCCGGCCGCCCACGCGTCTGCGCAGCGGACCATCGCCGCGAGCAAGGTGGAGAGCGTGAGAACTCCCACTCCCAGGGCCGCCACAAGCTCCCGTCTCGGCGTTTCCCACGCCGGACACTCGGTGAGCGTGTGCGGCCCTGAGTCCTCGCTCGCGTCGCAGTGATGATTTAATTAGACTAAATAATATAGTATACGTGGCTTGTGATTTGTTTGGTAGCAAAGCATATATTATAGAGGCATAACGTTTGTAGTTTCAACAGAACTACCAATATCTCCATGAATTGAATATAATAGAAAGAAGGGCTTTGAGCAGCATTTGAAGGTTCCGTCACCCATAAACTCATGAATTTGTCCAATATTTTTTCTGGCATTAGGGGAACAAAATATAATAATGCGTGAACCCTCATAGTAATAGTCGGCTAGTATGAAGGTCTCAAACTTCAAAGGCACAACCACTTCCTCCAAATTTGTGAAAGTTGTTTTGTTAACGCACAGTGCCTTGTTTCTAATATCATATAGGCAATGTTGAACACTCGACATAGGTGGCAATGTCATGACCATATCTAATCCTTTATTTTTCAGTTTATTTATTGTTTTTTCATATAACTCGGGTACCGGTCGAGTAGATTCTTTAACCTCGTCTTTTAAAGAGCTATTTCTATAGAAGTTATATTTTTGGTCAAATCAGGCGAGCACAAATGATCTTTAGCCTTGAGTATGCATTTGTCCTGAAAATATTCAATACTCTTAGATGACATAATTCTCTACAATTATTAACTACAACAATATCTAGTACAGTTTGAGAGTAAGTTATTTTGAAGTTTATTAGGAGCAAGAGTTTGTAACATACTTAAGCTGAATAAACTATCGTCATTTTAGTGTCTAACCTTGGACGAATAAATCCAACCAACCCCTGAGCTAATGTCTTTAGTACATATATACATACATGTCTTCATGCTACATCCCTGGAGAGGTAGTCTTAAGTGGGTAGGTATAAAGGTTAAGTACTTGCTTTCATGCTGATAATTACATTTCCCGAACATACCAAAGAGGATAATGTTTTATTTATTACTGACGAGTAGATAATTATGTATGTATAGATGTAACATGCAAATGCATCATTATCTCTAGGACTGCTCATCGAAAACATTCCACCCATCAATCCAGTGATCTAGGAGAACTACAGGAAAAACCAGTTTCCCATAATTCACCTAGGTAGGTGAACCACAGGAAAAAATAATTTCCCATAGTTCACCTAGGTGAACCACGGGAAGAAATAATTTCCCGTGGTTTACCTAGGTGAACAAAGCGGGTGGACCACGGGTAATAAAGGTGGTCAATAACGAAAATATTGTTTCTTTTGCAGCTATGGGGGCTGTACCATCACCGATCGATTGTTATTTAGTAGTTAGAAGTTTAAAAACGTTGGCTTTGCGAATGGAACAGCATAAGAAATCTTCTTTGGTCGTTGCGCAGTGGTTACAAAAACATCCCAAGATTACAGAAGTTTTGCATCCAGGTATATACCTACATCTTTTACCTATTTTTGAAACTGATGTCAAATAACAGATATATCTGAGACCGCAACGTAAGCACAAGAATAGCCTGTTATTCGTGCGGACTGCGGACATCCTCACGGTGACCACCCCAGTCGATCGTTTCTGCCTCGAGCCTCAATTACGGAGTCTAAGGTTACCATTAAGACATTACGGCTTTATCCTCGTCGTGCCACCAACTTGTGCCATCAGTGGCACGACAAGGAATTGTCATTCCTCATCGTGCCACTGAATGCAGATACATGCAGGGATGGTAGCTCTACTTAATTTCCCTTTAGATATTACTCAATAAATAATAATAATTGTCTTTAACACAATTTTCCTGTAACTGCAACTTTAGTTTTATGTAGGTACCTACTCGTACTTTGTTACACGAAGCACATACTCTTGCAATTAACTCAGACAATACTATTAACAAAATTTATAATGATACTTTAGTCCCGTTACAAGATAAAGGCTATGATTTTATTTCCAAAGTGCCATCTCTGAATAGTTGTAAAACAGCAATGTATAATAAGAGAAATAAGTTTTTAGGAGTTTCAAAAACTATTTTTCGTAATTTAGAAGAAGTTGAAGTCCCAAAAATATATTTACCTTATCTGCTTGGAGACTATTATAATGGAAGCTCCCGAATTCTGGTATTCATTTCAAAAGAAGCCAAAAATATGCTAACTCAGCTTTCAGAGTTTTTTATAGATGGAACATTCGCTAGCTGCCCCAAGCCATTTGGACAGTTATTTACGATGCATGGAAATATGGGTAGTTCTTTATCAACCACGAACATAGTTCCTTTAGTTTATTCGTTACTAAGTGACAAGAAAGAAGCGACTTTGCACTGTTCGACATTATAACATCACAAATACCAGGATGGAAACCGACTATAATTCATGCTGATTTTGAAACTGCATCTACAAATACAATTCGTAATTTTTTCCCTGACATTACAATAAGAAGATGTTATTATCACATGACTAATAGTTTATGGAGGAAGTCCAAATCTCTGGGAATAAAACAAAAAATTGAAAAACGAGTCGTAGGGCTTTGTAGTGCGTTACCTCTATTGCCGCGAGAGATGATTACGGATGGTTGGAAATATATACAAAATGAATGTCCGGACTTATCAAAAGTAAATAAATTTATAAACTATGTGCAAAAATATTGGATGAAAAATGAAAAATTTATTGACGAATGGTGAATATACCTACTCGGAACGCCACCGTACCAATAACGTGGTTGAGGCCTGGAATAGTAAAATCAATAGGACTATTAATAAAAATAATGTGTCATTGACCAGGCTATTAAATGCACTGCTAAATGATGCCGCATGTTCAAATTTCAAAAAAATGCAGTTTGGCCTAAATATTTCTACTGGCAGACTGGCCCTGCACAAAAAAAAAGATGACTTTGTTTTACAGACGCAAATGGAATTAGTAAACCACATTATTAGTACTTATAGGTCATTTTTTGGAAAAACTGAGATAAGTTTTTGATTTAGTTAATGTAGAAGTTGTGATTTTGTTTTTTGTTATAGTATGTAGGACCCGGATTGATTAAAACTAATTTTGTTAATAGATTTTTTTTATTACAAGTAGAGCAACAATCATTCAATAATCATTCAGTGGTACGACGAGGAATGACAATTCCTTATCGTGCCACTGGTAGAACAAGTGGGTGGCACGACGAGGACAAAGGGGACATTACCTCGCACCCTGGCTGACCTTCGGACCTTCTACAGCACTAAGATCCCTCGCCGTGGGAAGCACGAGCTACGATAGAAGAAAAAGAAATGGGGTGGGAGCATACACTAGGATGAAGAGGTGACAGATGACCGCAGAACCGCAGATACGCTGTACCTACATTTCCTTCTGTTTCTTTCAGGATTGCCGAGTCATCCACAGTATGAGCTATGTAAAAGACAAACATCTGGCCACTCTGGGGTCTTCAGTTTCAGACATAGTGGTGGAATAAAGGAATCTGAAGCACTGTTAAACGCTTTCAAAGTAATCACGCTGGCTGAAAGCTTGGGTGGTTTCGAAAGTTTAGTGCAAATACCGTGAGTGTCTCATCTACTTATATTTAATTCAAATTGGTAGCTATCTATTTCAGTCTGCGATAGCTACTAATAATATCCAAAACAGATGTCCTGATGTCCTGATGAAGGCGTTTTCCTCTTGAGGTTTGGGTCAGAGAACTTCCTCAGTAGCTTCAGTGGTTAAGGACTCGGCTTTGAGGAAATTGAGGTCTTGAGTTCGAATTATAGCACACCAACATGAACCAACTTTGAATTATATTTAACATTAAGTTCGTTTGTATCACTTTTGAATTTAGAGATGTTTATTTTTTCTTTCAGAGTTATTATGACGCACGCATCGGTTCCTGAGAAACAAAGGCAGGAACTGGGTATTACGGATGACCTCATCAGGGTATCGATCGGCTTAGAAGACATCGACGATCTTCTAGAAGATTTAGAACAAGCTTTCAATGTTGCTTTTTCTTAAATTTCTAACTGCTCACAGAACGCTTGTAACTTCAGTTATATGATACCTATCCTAGCTGTAATACATTTATTACTACCTACCTACCTATTCAAAGGATTGTTCTTAGGTACGATTGTGTTTTTTTAAATTTTATAGGTAGCAAATATATTTGCTGTACCATCCTTCACCACTTTTCTTTATCTCACCATAACTACTTTAAATTTGCACGCGTATCACTCTGTACATTTAAACGGGGATTAAATAGGCATTTGATGAGACCGTCAAGCTGAGGTCCACTATTGGTATTCTGTAATGGCAGCTACGGGTAGTCATAGTAATGAGGATGTAATTACTGAAAATACCTTTAGCTTACCACCAGGCGAGGATGATAAAAAGGTATGAATCTGTCATTTTTAAATACGTGCGTTAGAGAGGATGCTCCACAAAACCGAAACGAGCTGATTTTAGTCAGTCTGTCACTCTTCTTCCCGACTGCTGTAGTCCCTTCACGGATAAAATAGAAGTTTAACACCTTCTTACTTTGAGTAAAAGTCGACTCCAAATGAGCAGAAAAAAGGCTCAGAGAAAGGGCAGTGGTCGGCAGCCATTTTAAATTACATCTAAGGAGAAAAAGAGCATAGTCATTTGAAGACAAAGGGGGGTATCATGTGCCACGTGACTGCACTAATTACAAATTCTAAGGCTAGGGAGGACTTGGAGTTACACACGTTCACCAAATGTCCGGTGTGGGAGACGCCGAGGTGGCTGGTGGCGGCCCTGGCAGTGAGAGTTCTCACGCCACCTTGCTCGCGGATGCGTGGGCAGCCGGCGCCTCCTTTTGCGAGTAAGTAATGCTCGTGAAGGAGGAGGCGGGGTGGGAGCGGCAGCGGTAGCGTCGAAGGATCGCAAGCCAAGCTGGCAACAGGCAACTCGAGCGTCGAAAATCACCTCCACTCATGAGCGCAGGCCTGCGAGGGACGGTTGGAGCAGCGGTGCGCTTCCAACCAACAACGACTCACGGGCGCTGTGAGTTTCTGTGTGGGGTGTACACGTGAGGATTTGTCTCACGTAAAAAAGTTACAAATTCGGGCTACCGGCGGCCACGGCTCTTTCAGTGGGATAGTGGGAAAATGGAACTCTACAGATAGCAATACCTAATAATATTAGATCAGATTTATCCCCAGCATAAAAAATTGACAAGTTTCTGTAATTTCAACTCACGCCATGAAAGTCCGTACCAAAATTTATTTCGGTATAAAAGTAGTTTACATTATCATATAATGTATCAAAATAACAATAATAATATTATAAACACCTCAACAAAGTCTAGGGAACAAGATGACCCCAATTATTTTTTTTCGTGTAAATCTTGTTTTGCAAATAACTGGCAGCAAATAAATAAAAATAGAATAAAGTAGATAACAGAGTTGTTCGAAATTTAAAAATAAATTTAAATAAGTAATGATTTTCGAATATGGAGGGAAAACTTTTAAAAGTGTTTGATTGTGCAGTTTCTCTGAGGCAAAATAAAAATTATTTTTTTTTATTGTAAATAACGTTTATTATCAATAATACGTCTTTTACGTATGGTTTGTGCATTTTTGTGACTGTAGTCATCATGTCACGTCGTCATTTAAGTCGCGAAGAGATGTTAAGGGCTGTTGGTATGCCGCAAGCTGGACGAACTCAACGCGACGTAGCGGATGCTGTCAACACCCAACCAAGCGTAATTTGCAGATTATGGGCACGCTACAGGTCTACAGGGGATGTTGCCGAACGTCACAGGGGACGAAATAGGGTTACTACCCCGCGACAAGATCGTTTCTTGCAAAATTCCGCAAGGCGGCAACCCACGATTACTGCTCGTCAGTTGGTCGCAGGCCTCCAGTCTCAGCATCAAGTGGTTATTAGCGATCAAACTGTCAGAAGAAGACTACACGAAGCCAATCTTTATGCTCGCAGACCGCTTAGGGTTCCAGCTCTTCGACGTGGAAATTGAGGTCGTCGCTTATTGTGGGCTAACGCACATTTACAGTGGACCGACCATCAATGGCCACGGGTTCTGTTTTCCGACGAATCTTGCTTCGGTTTTCATCCTGATTCGAGAAGAGTGCGTATATGGCGAGTTCCTGGACGTCGGAGTCGTCTCCAGAATCCGCAAGAAGTTCATCCTTACCAAGGTGGAACAATCATGGTATGGGCTGGAATTCGCCTTGGTGGAAGGACCGACCTCGTTTGGATACGGGGCAATTTGAATGCAAACCAATACATTCAGGAGGTTATACACCCCATGGTTATCCCTCATCGACAGCAGTTCGGTCAAGATTTTATGTTCATGCAAGATAATGCACGGTCACACACCGCGAGGGTAGTGGTCAATGTGTTAAGCGAGCACAATATGACGACGTTGGAATGGCCTGCTTAGTCTGCCGACCTCAATCCCATAGAGCATGCCTGGGATTTGCTTGGGAGAAGAGCTTTCAGTGATTCTTTGGAAAATCTGAACACTGAAGAACAACTTTTTTTACACCTTCGCAGTGTATGGAGCCATATTCCACAGACGATGATTGACAATCTCATACTAAGTATGCCACGCCGTTGTCGAGCTGTTGCTAATGCTTTAGGAGGTCCTACAGATTATTAAAAACGTTTAAAGTACGGTTAATTACTGTATTTCTTACTACCTCGTTATTTTTGTGCCTAATCATAGAAGGTTGTAATACTCAATATTGGCAGTACTCAATTCTTTCTTAAAAAAAAAAAAAATTGGTATGAAAATGTTTTTATTAAAATTAAAATTAAAAACGGTATAAAAATACCCTTCTATTGATATAAAACACTCACTATTACAAGAAAGGGTTTTTAAATAAAAACTAGAAATGTCCTTGTTCCCTAGACTTTGTTGATGTGTGTATTACGACAGTTCAAAATTGCGTGCAAATTTGTACTTGCACTTCTATGTCTAAAATTTTAGTAAAATGCTATTTTGGTACAATAATAGTCTCCTAATATTACATTACTTCTTTACAATGTAAGTACATATCATTTGAACATTAGTTACCAAATATTACGTAAACTTATAGTTTTGCATGAATCACAATGATACACTTTATACATTGGTCTGTCAAGTCTTGATACAGATTTGCCTGCCAAGTCTTGATACACATTCGTCTGCCAAGTCTTGATACACATTCGCCTGCCAAGTCTTGATACACATTCGTCTGCCAGGTCTTGATACACATTCGTCTGCCAAGTCTTGATACACATTCGTCTGCCACGTCTTGATACACATTCGTCTGCCAGGTCTTGATACACATTCGTCTGCCAAGTCTTGATACACATTCGTCTGCCAAGTCTTGATACACATTCGTCCGCCACATCTTGATACACATTCGTCTGCCAGGTCTTAATACACATTCGTCTGCCAGGTCTTGATACACATTCGTCTGCCAAGTCTTGATACACATTCGTCTAGCAAGTCTTGATACGCATTAGTCTGCCAAGTCCTTTTGTCCAAAATATCTTGCTATTAGACATATAAACAGATTCAAAGGTCCCGCAAGTTCACATGTGTTATCCTCCTCAGTATTTATTCTAGACCTGTGAAATAATATGTTATATTAACCATTTTGATAGTTTTGACTCACTACTGGCATCCATAGCCAGTAGGGAATAAAACTATCAAAATGGATCACTTGTTTAGCAAACGATTAAGGATAATATCTATCCAACTCTGGAAGGAAAGTATTCACAGGTGTAACGGGTAGGTTTACTAATCTGAAGGTGTAACCGCTATAATATTTTTCACGTAGCATGGGTACGGTGACATTTGACTAATTCCATTTCATGCATGATTCATTTCGAAACAATTTACCTAACGCGGAATACAGGAAACAACACTTAATACGAAGATAAAAAGAAAACTGTTTTATTTTGCATTTTTAACTTAAAACTATTTTTATTTCTCCGTAATTATTTAAACTTTAAATATAAACATTCCAAATACATAATTCTTGATGCGTGAATCGGAACAGGTTGCGTTAGAGATTGACATAGTAAAATCGTTATAATTGATAAATTGTCGAATAAAGTATCATAAATCGTTAGTTGTATTTTTAACTAAAATACGAATATAAAATATAATTATGTAATAATAAACTTTAAACAAAGCATTTTTGTCTTTGTGGAGCTTTATTATAATATAGCAACACTGCTTAAGCATGAGCTGGCAGCCATCTTGTTATATCAACTCAGTACGAGTGCGTCTGCCTTGTATGCGGTCTGTTTTCTTTGTTTTGAGCTTGCGTGGTGTTTTTGTTACTTGTTTTTGTTATTGACTATCGTTGTGCTTTGTTGTTTTCGTTACCGTTTTTTGTTATTGACTTTTGTTTTGTTGTTTTTTTTGGCAAAATGCCAAAAAGAACGAAAAGGACTGTGCTTGGTAGTCAAGCCTGTGAATTTGTAGTTCGATTGCGGGATTACTTTGAGCGGGAACGTGAGAATGGCGGAACGCTATTGCCTGTGTCCAACGTTTTGGATCGAGTGGCAGATGCGTTAGACATTGGGCGGAACACGGTTTCTCGAATCACTCGAGAAAAATATGGTGCTCACGATACAGAAGAAAATAAGTTGTCCACCCCTAATAAAAAGCGAACCAAAAAGGCATCTGTAACAGATGTAGACAGTTTTGCGGCCGATGCTATACGGAGCCACATTTATAACTATTACCAGAATAAAGAATTACCGACGCTTCTAAAGCTGGTCAAGTCTTTAAAAGATGCTGATTTGTTTACTGGAAGTCCTACA
The DNA here is from genome assembly GCA_963662185.1 of Eilema griseolum. NCBI lineage: Eukaryota > Metazoa > Arthropoda > Insecta > Lepidoptera > Erebidae > Eilema > Eilema griseolum. The sequence continues at coordinate 12,132,339 of OY759230.1, forward strand.
TCCTTGTGGCGCGTATTGAAGGACATTGGTTTCCAATTCAAAAAAGTAAACAAAAGAAAAATTGTCATGAAGAGGGGCGATATAGCACTTGCGCGGGTTACCTTTTTGAAAAAGGCTAAAGCGATTACCGATTGGAGCAATGTCGTCTTCCTGGATGAAACTTGGCTGAATGCCAATCATACGGTCGGTAAAATGTGGACTGACGATACACCTCATGCCTCGACCAAAGTGCCAGAAGGAAAAGGGGAGAGATTGATTATTTGTCACGCAGGCACATCGAAAGGATTTGTAGAAAATGGGCTACTTGCTTTTAAATCGAAAAAGACGGGAGAATATCACGAAGATATGAATGCGGAAGTATTCACGGAGTGGTTTCAAAATATGCTTAGCAATTTAGAAGAACCCAGCACAATTATTATGGATAATGCCCCATATCACTCCGTGCAATTGAACAAACCGCCGACTTCTTCCAATAAGAAGAGCGAGTTGATCGAGTGGCTCCAAGCCAATAATGTGGAAGCCGATGAGACGAAATTAAAGGTGGAGCTAGTGAAGCTCGTAAAAATGCACAAGCCCCAAACGACATACAAATTAGATATGATGGCAAACGAATATGGTCACGAAGTCCTGAGGCTTCCACCGTACCACTGTCAGTACAATGCCATTGAATTAATTTGGGCCCAAATCAAAGGTAACTTGTTTAACCATAGTCTATTTACATACTGACAAAAATATGATTATGTTTATTACTTGAATTCTATGACTCAATTTGTTTTTTATCTTGTTTCAGGATACGCTGCACGAAAAAATACAGCTCCGCCTTTTACAGCCACAAAAATGATGGGGTTATTGAAAGAGGGATGCAAAAATGTCACTGGCGATGACTGGAAGAAAGTAGTGGAGAAAACCAAAAATCTAATCTTACATGACTGGGAGCGAGACATTAGAATAGACTGCATAATTGATTCCCAAATAATTATTCACGTCGACGAGTCAGATGACGATGATGATGATGATGATGATGATGATGAAGATGATGAACATGTTTGATTTTTAATAAATAATTAAACAGGTTATCAATTTTGTTTTACTTTTTTTCTTCAAAATTATTAGTTAATAGAATCGATTTCTTCTTCATTAATAAATGATCTCGATAAGATATATAATCGATTTTATTTCATGCGATTTTATCTTGACTACATCTCTAGTAACTTCAAATCCCAAACGTCACCGTACCCATGCTACGTGAAAAATATTGTAGGTAGGATTTCTTTTTATACAACTTAGGTGGCAGACAACCACGGAAAGTGGTTACCGTGACCTATGAACGTGTGTAACACCAGGAGAGTCACACCCGTGCAGCCGACCCTGTAAGAACAGAGATTTTCTGTGCCTTCAGTGCAGAACACAAAATCAGGACATGCCTTTGGTCTTACCACTGACAGCACAAAAACTCTCCAGTGAGCTCTGGCTACCCTACTCACCGCCGGGAACACAACACGAAGTTATTATAGCCGTGGTATTCTGTAGGGTGCAGGTACTTCCCCAGTCGGACTGCTCAAATGTGATGGAAATACCGTCGTGTCATACCTCCTATAAGTACACCTGCTTACTCCAGTTCCCTTGGGCCCAAAAGATCTTAGAGAGTATTGGTGCCCCTTACACCATTTACAGCTACCATTATAGATTTCAACTATCGTAAATGCTAAAGTTTTCTAATACGTAACGGAAACTTTTCGAGAGAATGATGCATTGTGATTGGCAGGCTTCACACACATAGGTTCACAGTAGGCAGGCGAGCAATTTTTTTTTTCATATCACTTAGGTGGCAGGCAAGCACCCGGCCCACGTGATGGGAAGTGGTTACCGTGGCCTATGGACGTATGCAACTCCAGGGGTGTTACACTCGCGCTGCCAACCATGAAGAAACATTCTGATGCCCCTCTTGAAGAACCCCATATTGTAGGTGCTTGGGAAAACTGCAGCGGGAGGGTCATTCCACAGTTTGAGCGTGCATGCTTCTGTTGGACAAAAAGCTGGCGATCCTCGGGGAGAACATAGTACGGCAACTTCATAAGAAGACATTTGTGCCAGACCCGATCGAAAGCCTCTGCTATATCGAGACTGGCCGCTAGTGCCTCACCACGAATCTCGATGGCTTGCGCACACCGGTTTGTGAGATACACAAGAAGGTCACCGGTAGAGCGACAGTGGCGAAAGTCGTACTGTCAGTCGCTCAGTAGATTGTTTCCCTCAAGGTATCTCAGGAGCTGTGTATTAGTAACAAGCTCCATTACCTTCGAGAGAAGGGAGGTGATAGCGATAGGCCTGTAATTGGTCAGATCTGTCCTGTAACCTTTCTTAGGCACAGGGTGCACGAATGCGGTCTTCCACGAGGCTGGGACCTGCCTCGCGGAGTATGAGAGTACGAAAAGTACAGGGCAACAGCTCGGGGGCACAGTGTTTAAGCACCATCGCCGGTATACCGTCCGGCCCACTCGACTTCCGAACATCTAGGGACTTAAGCTCGCCCCGGACTACCTGTTGCGCGATTTTAACTTCGGTCATGGATGCAATGCTACAATAATTACCTTATTGCCAAGCATTTTCTTGCTAGAGTTCTTAATTTAGTGGTAGTGTCTTGTAAATGTGGATATCTCGTAACTGCTAAGAGTGCATATATCCATTGCCCTGAAAATGCAATTAATATAATTATTAAAAGGGATATGAATGATAAATAGTTACTGCAATATTTCATTACGACTAGCTAGTGCATTCACACACATGAAATACTGATTCAATTTCTGGGACATACAGGAACCTATTCCTAGGATAAAATAGGAAGATCCCAGTAGTAACATTGTGTAGTTCCATTATAGGTCTACTGGTATATTTCTCTCCCAGTAGTTCCATGGTCGACAAAGCAATTGACAAGGGAAGCACTTATATTTGCATTGCGATTTGCACATATAGGTTTAAGGTGTTTCATTTCTACCATTTAGGTGGCAGACAAGCACGCGATGGAAAGTGGTTACCGTGGCCAATGGATATGTGTCCAGAGGCTCACACTGCCGATCCAGTAAGTATCTTTTAATGCCCTTTTTGGAAAACCCCATACTGTTGTTGCATAAGAAAACCATAGTAGGGACTTCATTACAGAGCTTAACCATGTGGGGAAAGTGGGTAACGCGAAAAAACTATTCCTTATGATGCCTCAAAGCATTTCCACTATCATGGATTGATGAAAAATGGATGTTTAATAATAATAGAGTATATACCTGTTTTACAGTCTACTGTCTCTCCTGGTTTCACAGAATCCAGTTGTACTATCAAAAGATCTAAACCCTCATCTATAACAGACTGGGACAGGCCAACAACATGTGTCATTGTCGGTTCTTCATTGAATAGTGGTTTCCAGTCCTCCACACGATGCTTACTTATCTCTATATCTTTGATAGCAGAAGGTAATAAATCCTTCACTTGCATCTTTTGTATGTATATCCGTACATCGGAGAAGTCGGCTACTTGAATATTTTGCCATTCTATTGTTGGTTTAATAGTTTCTGGTGCAGCTGGATTTGCTATCTGTAATGCCAATTAAAGTTATAATTTAAGGAAGGCCGTGTGCTTGTATGCCACTTGGTAGGCAGACAAGCATACGGCCCACCTGATGGAAAGTAGTTACCGGGAACTATGGACATGTGCAGCACTAAGCAAAAGAGTTTCTGTGCCGTCAGTGTAAAAGCATAGTTCCCGGTTGCAACTGTAGCTTTCGATTCAGAGCCCAGGGAAGTTACTTCTGTCACAGTTCAGAACTCAGAAGAAAGTTTTGTCACATTTGACAAGTGTTATAGTGGGAGAGATGCGATTGGCTTGGCCCTGAAGGACTTAAGAGGGGTTTGATACACCAATCACAAACTATTAATCCCCAATGTGACATTAAGTTATAACACATGTGAAACATAAATTACTCACTTCTTTAAAATAGGGTGAATCATTTTTCGTTAGCTTTTTCGTCATTTTTTTGTAATCAGTATATTCACATTTCGAAACTGGAGCATAATTTTCACGTTCCTTTATTACTTTTAACAGGTATTCCTCGCCATTTGAAGGGACCTCTTTGAATTGTACATCAGTGCTCACTTGAAAACAACGTGATGTAAAAAAGTCTTCTTCTTCATAGTCTGAATCTACTCTTTTGAACAGACATTTTTTTTGAGACATAATGCCTGTAATTTTTTTTTTAAATTTGTTAAGTAAATTCTGACATATTTTTATATTTCACTATTTTTATAGCACCAAGAGGTGGTTGCAACTATGCAGTATTTTATTCACTAATATAAAACTATTAGAAAAAGGTTTGCAAGCGTAACGACTGGCTGGATGGAATGACAGACCGATGAATGTTTCGAATACGTTGTTGACGTACTTTGTTTTTCTATGCCATATTGTTCGGTGGTAAAAATGAAATAAAGATTTATAAACATATATCTTGTGTCTATAATGCTCTCGTATATAATTAAATAACTAATACCTACTATTAGGTTATAGACCTAGCACGGTGTTGCTATCGAGAGCATTAACTGTTTTTGCAAGAGTGCATGCAAGATTTCAATGATGAGTGCGCCGACTACAATGAGTTCTATTGAGAAGCTACGAGGGAGTTCCAATTATGATAGTTGGAAATTTGACATGGCGTGCATACTCGTCCATGATGATTTGTGGCAGTCTGTTGAAAGCCCTTCTAGTGATGAAACCAAAATACGTGGTGACCAAAAAGCAAGGAGGAAAATATGTCTTCTGATAGAGAATCAATGCAAGGTACATGTACCTACGTAGAGCGAAGACAGCGCATGAAACATGGAACAATCTGAGAGCCGCATATGAAGATAAAGGCATAAACAACAGATGCAGACTTATCAAAGTTAGTCAGCCTTAAGTTAAACATGTTTGTGATAATTACAGATTATGTTACGGAGTTGATGAGAGTAGCGAATCAGCTGTCTGACTTAAGCAAAGAGATAGACGACGAACTTCTAGCTGATTTATTGTTGCAAGGGATGCCAGACGAGTATACACCAATGAGACTGGCACTGGAAAGTACCAACACTATTTTGGCAACAGACTTTGTCAAAACCAAACTTTTACAACTTGATGGAGACAGAAAAAGCAAAGACTCGAGTGCTGTTAGTCCGTCTACTTCTGCGTTTGCTACGAAACCTAAGAGCAGGATAGAGAATATTCAGAGGAATAATAAAAACAAGAAAAAGATAGAGAAGACTTTCAAGAGAAGTGTTTCATATGTGCGGGGCCACATAAAGCAATCAACTGTCCAGCTAACCCGAGGAACACAAGCAAGAAGAATGACGTTTCTTTGGCGACGGCACTTGGTACGAACTATGGAGAAGAGTCTACTCAAGATCAAGATAATTCTTGGATTCTCGATTCCGGAGCTTCAGAGAATATGACCTACAAGAGGGATAGGTTGCATGACATTGTAAAAGTTAATCGTAAGATAGAGGTTACTTGTGCGAATGGAGGTAAGGTTTATGGTGAAGGTTTTGGTACTGTAGCTTGTGAGAAGCTGAACTATACTGTTGATAATGTAATGTATGTACCTGATACTAATTCAAACCTTATTAGTGTTATTAAAATCACAGCTAAACAAAAATTGCTGTATTCTCAGATGAGGACTGTAAAATTTATAATGCGAGCTACTGGTATATAAGGTGATAAGTTACTGGTAAGCCAATTTTGAGAGGTGTGGTTAAGAAAGGCATTTACAAACTTAAATGTTTACAGGCGAGTGGGAATGGAACCGCAGTAGCTAGTGCTGACATGGAATTATGGCACAAGAGGCTTGAATATTTGGGTATGAAAAATCTGTGCTTGTTGAGTGAGAAAATGGCGACTGGGTTGAGTTTTTCAAAGTCGAATGGCCAAAAGTTAGGGTGTTGCTTGTCTTATAGGTAAACAAACTAGACAGCCGTTCGAACGCAATAAGGCTACGCGAGCTAAATATGTTCTAGAGCTTGTACATTCTGACCTTTGTGGGCCAATGTCTAATGGGTCTTTAGGCGGTAAACGGTATTTTATGACTTTTATAGACGATTATACACGAAAAACTTTTGTTTATTTTCTCAAGCAGAAGAGTGAGGCTTTTGATGTTTTTAAAGAATTTAAAGCTCAGACTCAGACGGGCAACAAAATAAAGATTTGGAGGACTGACAATGGGTCTGCATTTGTCAATAAGATATTTGACAGCTGCCTGAAGGAACACGGAATTAAGCACTAACTTACAATCTCGTACACACCACAACAGAATGGGGTGGCTGAGCGTGCGAATCGTACTATCGTCGAAAAGGCACGGGCCATGCTGCAAGAAGCAGGGCTACCCATATTTTACTGGGCGGAAGCAGTGAATACAGCAGTATATTTAAAGAATAGAAGTCCGACTATAGCAGTGAGAAACAAAACGCCAGAAGAGGCATGGTCAGGTCGTAGAGTTGATCTGAGTCATTTATGAGTGTTCGGTTGCAGGGCGTTTGCACACATTCCAGATGAAAAGAGAACCAAATGGGATAAAAAGAGCGAAGAGTTGATATTCGTGGGATACTGCTCTGAGTCAAAAGGATACAGGCTTATCAATCCAATTAGCAGAGAACTTTGCAGAGCGAGAGATGTAGTATTTATCGAAAAGCAACTATATAAAGAGGTATAAACTCAGAAGAAGATGGGATGTCACAGTAATCAAAAGGAATCGATACCCCAGAGAGCACCTATCCAACTTGAAGAGTCATTTCAAGAAGATGAGTCACGCGATGGTGAAGAACCTGAAATAGTTGACAACGAGAATGAACACTGGGAATCTTTAGATGAAGATGAAGGTTAAGATAATGAGAGAGTGACAGAGACAGAATTTGAGAGAGAACGAAGATATCCTCAGAGATAGAAGGCCAACTACCTTCCCTGATTGTTACTTACCAAGCAATGTCGGAAGACAGTGATCCAGTCACGGTGAAGGAGGCATTAGCTCGCAAAGATGCGAAATTCTGGAGAGCAGCTATTAAGGAGGAGTTAGATTCTCTTAAAAATAATGGCACTTGGGTGCTAGTGAAACCCGAGCAACGTGTAAATGTTGTTGATTCTAAATGGATTTTTAGAATTAAAAAACAGGGGGGAAATATAGTACGATTCAAAGCAAGTTTGGTTGCACGTGGTTTTAGTCAGAGAAGAGGAATTGACTATGATGAAACATTTGTACCTGTCATACGTCACAGTAACCTGAGGCTTTTGTTAGTGTTAGCTGTTAATTTGCAGCTGAAAGTAGATCACATGGATGTGACGACTGCATTTCTCAATGGAAATATAGATGATTTTATTTATATGAGACAGCCGCCACAGTTTGAAGAACGAGGGAAGGAGGATCACTTATGTTTACTTAAGAAATCACTCTACAGACTTAAACAAGCGCCTCGTTCTTGGAATTTGAGGTTGCACTTGGAGTTAGAGAATTTAAACTTCAAGAGATGCAAGAATGAACCATGTGTGTACACAAGAACCAATGGCAAGGATAGGATTATCCTAGCTATTTATGTAGATGATATACTTGTATTCTGTAATAATGAGCGGGAGATGCAGATTATGAAACGAGAACTTAAGTCCAAATTCAAAATGAAGGACTTAGGACGAGTTAGCCAATTTTTAGAAATGAGAATCAAACAAGAGAATAATTACATAAGTGTTAATCAAGAAGAATATGTTGAAAAGCTTCTCAACAAGTTTGGAATGACCAACTGTAAACCAGTTTCCACTCCTTCCTCCTCCTAATACCCTTTGTTTTACAAGTATTACATTGGTTTACAAGTATTACATTGGTATTACATACAAATATTACATTGGTTTACAAGTAACAACTTGCTGCTGAATGCGAAGTAAACTAAATGTGTAAAGTTTACTATGCCAAAGTAAGACAGGCAGATATTAATATTAAAATGAATAACGAATCTGTCCAAATAGTCAATACCACAGTTTTTCTTGGAATAACTCTAGATAGTAAACTGCAATGAGGTTCTCATATCACAACCTTGGCAGGAAGACTTAGCTCAGCTGCCTATGCGGTTAAAAAAAATAAGGTCACTGACTGATGAGGAAACTGCACGATTAGTTTATTTTAGCTACTTTCATAGGGTTATGTCATACGGTCTGCTGCTGTGGGGCTCAGCTGCCGATATTGAAACTATATTTGTACTACAGAAACGAGCGATCTATAGCCTCAGGCCCCGTGACTCGCTGAAAGAACTTTTCAAAGAAATTAATATTTTAACAGTTGCTTCTCAATACATTTATGAAAATATCTTATATGTACGAAAAAACCTAAATATTTTCGAAAAACTATCTGATGTACACAATTTTAATACGAGAAATAAAAATAAACTAGTTGTACCAAAACTTGGCTTCACAAGGTTTCCAGGACAGGAAATTCCTCAGGACTTGATTAATATGCCAATAAATAAATTTAAAATAGAAGTGAAAAAAACTTTTTAAAAAAGAAAAATAATCTAGTTCTAATGTAGTTCGCTGAGTTTCTTGCTGGTATCTTCTCAGATCTCAGTAGAACTAATCTACCAAACCAGCGAAAGAATCATTTTCCAATGATTTATTTTTACATTATTTAATATTTTTATATTATTTCTTGACATACATAATTGTAAAATTTTGACGTTCATATGTGCTCTTTGTGTGCCTAGGCTGAATAAATGAAATTGATTTTTTGATTCTCTGGAGTTGCTGGTCAACATTTCAGAAAACAAGAAGGATCTAAGCCAGATGAGCGAATACCTTAACAAGAACTTATAGGTTCACTGATGTATTTTAGCAGTCTGTACGAGACCAGACATTGTACACACAGTGAACTATATGAGTCAGTTCAGTAGCAACAATGGAGAGATTCACTGGACAGCCACTAAGAGAATCTTGAGGTATCTTAAGGGAACAAAGAGTATGGGCCTGAAGTACTTTAGATATTCTAATCGAGAAATGGCAATTATAGGCTTTGCAGATGCCGATCATGCTAGTGACCTAGTAGATAGAAGGTCATACTCAGGCTGTATTTTTAAGATGGCTAATGGAGCTATTTCATGGCAGAGTACAAAGCAGAGGTGCATTGCAATTTCTACGGCAGAGGCTGAATATGTCAGCTTATCAGAGGCTGCCAAAGAAGCCATTTTTCTAAGAAGATTCTTAGCAGAGTTATTGCAGACTCCAATGCATCCCATAATAATCTATAGTGATAGCCAGTCATCCATGGCCATATAACTGATCCCAGTGCACCATCAAAGGACAAAACACATAGACTTAAGACACCACTTTGTGTGAGAAGCGATAGAAAATGATTTTATAAAAGTAGCTTACTTGGAAACTAAACTAATGGTAGCAGACGCTTTAACAAAATCATGGCCAAAAGGCAAGCAAGAATTTTGACGTAGGGAGATGGGTGTGTGTTTGTGTGCATGAGTAAGTCTGAGGAGGAGTATTAGAAAAAGGTTTGCAAACGTAACGAACGACTGACTGGCTGGATGGAATGACAGACCGATGGATGTTTCGAATACGTTGACGTACTTTATAGGTATTTAAACTATCATGGTCACTCACATCAGTATCAGAATAAACGGGATATTTAACATGTTTCATTATAATGAAACATGGTAAATATCCCGTTTATTCTGATACTGATTGACGTACTTTGTTTTTATATGCCATATTGTTCGGTGGTAAAAATGAAATACAGATTTATAAACATATATCTTGTGTCTATAATGCTCTCGTATATAATTAAATAATAATACTATTAAAAACAATAGATTTTACCTGACCTAATAAGCTGCAAACAAAGAGTGATAGGTTTGGAGTCCAGTTCAGCTAAATTCAGATCTTCAATAAAATTGATGGCTCTGCAATAAAATTGTCATATTTACAATTTTTACATAGGTAGTATATTTAAAAAACTGGTATAAACTTCTAAATTAGTTTCTGCTAAAAACTGATAACATTTTAGAACAGCTTGAACATGGAACACTCACATCAGCTAAATACCTATGCAAAGCAAAAATAAACAGTGACACTAGTGACAGCTATGAGATATGTCACTACTGTCAATAAGCAGGGATGGGCCATGCGTAGTGATATTTGGGATTCGGTCCGACACTCGGTTGAGAGTTGTACGTTTTGAGGTTATATTTGGCTTTTCTACACTATTGTCCTTGTTTACCACTCGGAAAATAAGTGTTTGTGTTGTTTTGGTGGTGGAATAGTATTTATAAGGTTAGTACTTTTCGTATATATCGGCGTCCGCGCTCATTTCAATGGAAATGAGCGTGGATGTACCCCCTGACGGGGGCGGAGGTAAACCTCCGGATTTACCCAAAAAAACGGTAAAACGTTCTGCTGCTTCGGATTCGACGGATCCCGATCATAAAAAGACCCGTTCGCCAGCGGAATCTATTCAATCCGTCTACTCAAAGCCGGGTTACGATTCTGACTCTAAACTCGAGTACTCAAGTACTGACAAAGGTCCCTATAACGTATATGTCTCGAGATTGGAGCAGGACCCAACAAGCGGCTTACCATTCAAATCTTTGAGGTTTGCTCAGTTCCTGTTTAAAAATAAAGTCGAAAACATTAAAACGGGAGGGATTAAAAACATTGGCCGTAATAGGGTGTGCGTGGAGTTCGATTCGGCAGATGCAGCAAATTGTTTTTTAAACCTTGTTTTGCTTAAAGACCACAATTATGTAGCCTACATCCCGAGCTACAGCATATTTCGTATGGGAGTAGTGAGAGATATTCCCACTGATTGGACGTTGGAGGAATTAGTTGGGGGTATATCTTCTACTGCTGGAGAAGTGGTGAGAGCTAGACGTCTCAATACAAAAATTACAAGAGACAATATTTCTGTGTGGGCTCCATCAAACTCTGTGGTTCTAACTTTTTTGGGTCAGGTCCTTCCGCATAAAGTGTTTTGTTTTAATGCATCGCTTCCTGTCTCTCTTTACCAGCTTCCAACAATACAGTGCAGGAATTGCTGTCGATTCGGCCACATTGCCAAGCAATGCCGGTCAAAACCCCGATGTTATAAGTGTGCACAATCCCATGCTGGTGATTCCTGTACTGTCGCTGATACAGGTATTTCTTGCTTTTTATGTTCCGGCGGTAACCACCCCGCTACCGACAGAAGATGTCCTGAGCATAACAGGCAAAAATCTATAAAAATTATTATGTCTGAGGAAAATATAAGTTATGCCGAAGCCTCTTCTAGACTCCCTCAGTCTCGTAGACCTCTCTATTCCGAGGCTGCTGCTAGGCCCCAAACTCCCAAATATTCTTCTCTCATTTCTCCTCCTGCCCCTTCCCTCTTGTCTCCTCCTACTGTATCTTATAAAAAAACTATTTCCCTCCCTATACGCCCAAGGTTTGTCCCTGGGAAATCTTTTGATGTTCATGAACACAATGAATTGACTAATTCGCCTCCTTCTACTCAACCCAATGGGTGCTGCATCAGCATCCTGCAGATCTGCAAGTCCAATTTCAAGGAAGAGGAGGTCTGCAGCGGGAAGGCGCTGCTATACCAATCGGTTGGCAAAACTGCCCAGATGCCATCTCGCAGAAGGGATGGAGGGGAACGAAGTGTGCAGGACATCATCACCCTGCTGAAGGAAACTGACCCGGATGACGTGCCAGATTTCGTCGCGAAGGAGCTGCACAAGCTTCCGCCGGTGGGATTCGACCACGTAGATGTCACAAGACTTCTCAAGGACATCACGTTCTTGAAGTCCAGCCTTGCTGATGTGTTGGCAAAATTAGAGACTTCTGATAAAACTATCAGAGGACTACAAGCGGAATTATTGCTACTCCGTAACAGTAATACAGCTAGTACGTCACATAATGTGGCCTCTAATAATGTCAACGTACGACGAGGCGCGCAGAATGCGTCATTTTGCAGTTTTGAGTCAGCAAAATTTGATTCGCCTGAGTTGCCGATGGCCGAGGAGCGTGCCGCGAACACGATCGCGCGCCCCGCCGCCCCCGCTGCCCCTTCATTGTCCGTGAAGAGGCCGAATATCACGTTGCAAGTTCCTCAGCCACGTGACTACGCAGCTGTTACGGCCAGCACCCCTACAGCCGTACCCACAAAGAGACGGCAGTGTAGTGTCATTCAATGCAACACTGCATCCGTCAAGGCGCCGGGGAAGGAGCCTTGTGATGTGGAGGACTTCAAAGTTGTTGAGAAGAAGAAGAAGAAGTCCTCCCGCAAGAACCAGTGTGGTACTGCAGCGAGGAGCATTGAGCAGCAGTTCCGCGCAGAGGTCCCTTCGACGATGGTCTACGTATCTCGTGTACATCACAGCGTGAAGATCGTAGACGTCGCGAACTATCTCCAAAAGAAAACCGGGATGGGCTTAAGGGTGGAAAAGCTGAACTCTCGTCACAACGTGAGCTTCAACTCTTTTGTGGTGCGAGTTCCAAACAGCCACACCGCTACCATCCTGCGTCCTGACTTTTGGCCGACGGGGGTGAAGTTTCGGCGCTTCCGAGGACGCCTGCCGACACGCGACACCCCGCCCCGTGACACGTCGACGTCATTACGTGTGTTTTAGGTTAAGATATATTATATGTATTTTTAGTTTTAAGGTATATATTTATGGGCCGTAGAATAAGTTTTTAACATCCTGTAACTTTTCTATTATTGCCTGAAATAAATGATTTATTATTATTATTATTATTATTATTATTAAACCTCCTACAGAGACTACCCCTCTGGCCACTCCCAATGACAATCTTGTCCAACTTTTGCTCTGTTCGTTAATAAATATACTAACGAAAATGTCAGATGCTCTACCGCACGACGTTGCCCTTCTTGTAGAACAATTACTGGAGATTATCTCAAAAAATAATTTTAACAATGGTTCTCAATCTCCTTCAATGGAACTGTAAGAGTATTCGTCGCAGAAAGCCAAATCTTATTGATTTAATAAATCAACACCAACTTGCTATCCTTGCTATTCAAGAAACCTTACTAAAACCTATGTCCCGTTTTAGGATCCCTGGTTTCTTTTGCCTGAGAGATGACAGAGACGATGGTTGGGCGGGGTGTGCTCTGCTGATAAGGAGAAACATCACATTCTCTCAAATTCAACTCCCTGCTCATAATGCTGGTTTACACATAGTTGCAATCAGAGCAATTAATATATCTATTATATCTGTATACATTCCTCATCCTGACTTTACTCTCCTATCAGAAGTAAATTCAATTCTTTCATCCATCCCTTTGCCTATGATAGTATTAGGTGACTTTAACTGTCGTCATACCCTATGGGGTTCACATCGAAATGACACTATTTCCACATCAATACTTAATATTCTAGATGATTTAAATTTATGTGTCTTAAATGATGGGTCTGCAACCCGCAGGGTCCCTCCTACACAAAACATCAGTGTCCCAGATCTATCCTTGTCTTCTGATTCTCTAACCCCACTCCTGTCTTGGTCTACTCTTCCAAATACTCTCGGTAGTGACCACTTCCCAATCTTAATATCTTACTCTCAGGCTTCTGCCCCGCCTCCGTCTCGCTATGAACCTCTCCTAAAGTACAAACTCAGTAACGCCAACTGGGAGATGTATTCTTCTTCACTCGATACAAAATTGACGTCTCTTCCTCAACCAAACCCTTCTAATTTTCTCTCCATGTATGACTGCCTAATCGCAGCAATAAAATCAGCTGCTGACTCTTGCATTCCCCTCAAAAAAAAACCCAAACTGCTCACCCCCTCCCCGCCATGGTGGGATCCGGAGTGCACAGAGAGCGTTCAGAAACGCACAGAAGCTGAGAATAAATTTGCTCTAACCTTGTCCATGACAGATTACGTCAATTTTAAGAAGACTGCAGCTACTACATCTAGACTTTTATCAAAAAAAAAATCACTAGGCTGGCGTAAATTCTGTCAATCCCTATCCCCCAGATCTCCCCTATCTTTGGTCTGGAAAAGGGTTAAAGCATATAGAAGAAGCACAGTGGATACATTTGTTTCAAGTAATGACCCAAATTCTTTTCTAAATGACTTTTTATCTAGTCTGGCTCCTCCATATGTACCTGAATTTGATTGTGTTCCCCTCTTGCACTCTCCCAATCTAGCCATTACTCAAGATCATATGAATGACATGTTTACGTTTAGCGAATTATCTTGTGCCCTTAATCATCTCCAGGATTCATCACCTGGTATTGATGGCATTCCATATTCATTCATTTGTAAACTGTCTGACTCTTCGAAATCTTTCTTCCTTAGCATTCTTAATGCTATCTTTCTCTCCGGTCAAGTTCCAAATTCCTGGAAAAGCCAAATAGTTATTCCAATCTTGAAGCCTGGGAAGGACCCAAAAATTTCTTCCTCTTATCGCCCCATAGCTCTTTCCTCTGTCTTGGCCAAAATTATGGAAATTCTTATTAAAAACCGTCTCGAATGGATTTTAGAAAACAGACAATTATTAGCCCCCAGTCAATACGGCTTTAGAAAGGGCAAAGGAACCCTGGACAGCCTAAGTATCCTGATCTCCGAAATTCGTTTGGCCTTCTCTCGTAATGAGCATACTATAGGGGTTTTCCTAGATATCTCTGCTGCCTATGACAATGTCCATCTTCCACTACTCAGGCAGAAAATGCTTCAGCTGAGTATACCTGTGAGGTTGGTTCATATCATTTGCAACATGCTTATGTGCCGTACAATATCTATTCGATACCAGGGCAACACCCTCCCTTCTCAGGTGGTCTGGAAGGGCCTTCCTCAAGGATCAGTCCTTAGCCCTATCCTCTATAACCTCTACACTCGTGACCTAGATCTTTCTGTCAACTCTTTTTGCAAAATTCTGCAATATGCAGATGATGTTGCTCTCTACTCTACTTCCCCATCTTTTTCAGTGGCTGCCGCCAATCTCAATACCGCTCTTTTTTATTTAAATAATTGGCTCTTCGAACATAACCTCTCTCTCTCAGTTCCTAAATGTAGTGCAGTTGTTTTCAGTCGCAAACGTAACACGCCATACATCAACCTCTCTGTTGCTAATGAATCAATCCCAATCCTAAACTCCGTTAAATTTTTAGGTCTTATTCTAGACTCTAAACTGACAGGTGCTCCCCATCTAAAATATGTTGAAGAAAAGTGTGAGAAGGGTGTGAATGTCATGCGGTCTCTGTCTGGGGTCCGGTGGGGTTCTCACCCCTTCTGCCAAAAACTTATTTACAATGCCATTGTGCGTAGTCACTTTGACTACGGTACTTTCCTACTTGAGCCATGCAACATATTGCCACTTTCCAAACTCGAAAGAATTCAGTCGAAGTGCCTTCGCATCATAACAGGTGCCATGAAATGCTCCCCTATCAACGCCCTCCAAGTTGAATGCAGGGAACCTCCACTTCATCTTCGTCGGCAATTTTTATGCGACAGGTTTCTCTTTAATGCAGCCCAAATTGGCTCTCATCCTCTACTCCCTATACTACAACAACTTAGTCTCTTGGTCTCTTCTTCGGATTACTGGAAGAATAAATCCCCTCCTCTCCTCATAAATTCACATAGAAAACTGGCCAACCTCACAGTCCCTATCCGTCAATTTCCTATAAACCCCCTTTTTGATCTGGACTTCCAATCCTTAATATTTCAACCAAGAATTATTCTAGATTTTGGCATATCCAAAAAATGCACATCAGCCAATCAAAGTCTGTTGAACATATTAGGTAGTGACTGGCCGGATTGGACAACCCTATACACCGACGCTTCGAAATTGTCCCTAGATGCTCCAGTTGGCTCTGCAGTATGGATTCCCAAATTTAGAATAATTCTGAGCTTTAAAAGCCCTCCTTATAACTCCATTTTTACAGGAGAATCTATCGCTCTCCTAGAAGCTGTCAATTATGTAGAATCACATAATCTTAAAAAAACACTCATATTGACAGATTCTCTGAGCTGTCTCTCTGATTTATTAAAAAATCCTTTTAAGTCTAAAAACAATTTTCCACTCACACTCAACATAAAAGCCATGCTGCTCAGATGTCACATGTCTGGTATCGAGGTGGTCTTAGCTTGGATACCCAGCCACATTGGCATATCCGGTAATGAAACTGCGGATTCTTGCGCGAGATTGGCAGCCGGTACAGGATGCGATTCATACAAATACGCTTTCACTCGGGACCTACGCACTTTATCCGGTTCTTGCCTGGATAAATCTTGGGATGATTTATGGCAATCCTCTAAAATAATCAAGGGTAAATTCTATGGAACCATACAACCATCCATTCCTTCTAAGCCATGGTTCTTTAAGAATAAACGGTTCAATAAGTTAACTACCTCAGTTATAATACGCCTTCGTTTAGGATTTGTCTGCACACCAGTATTCTTGGCCAAAATTAGAGTTCGAGACCACTCTCTATGTGAGTGTGGCTTGGATGAAGGCAGTCTCGAGCATATCTTCTACACCTGTCCAAGAATAGTTGTTCCATTATATGACCTTCTCCCAAAGCAGATTCCTCGACCTATAAATTTGGCCTACTTACTTACCCTGGTATCCTCCCCCTTTATCAAGATCCTCCACAAATTTATCTCTATAAATGAAATTAAACTGTAACCCCCCTCCACTCTTTTCATCTGTAATATAGTGCTAATAACCCTCCCTCTCCCCTACTATATAACTAATCTAACCCTGACCTCTAATTTATATATATATATCCACATATTTATTATTACTAACACTTGTGATGTCCCCTTTTTCAGTGACCAATAAGGATAAACCCAAATTACTAAGAATACCATGAATACCTGGAGACCTCTATAAACGATTAAACCTACTCTCCACCTTGAGGTTGGCAGAATCATCGGTATCTATATAACCGATGCAAGGCGCCATTTAAATAAAATAAGAAGAAGTAGTGATATTTTCATGAATTTTATTGATGCAACGCTATTTTACACAAGAATTTTTTTTGCAATATATACCGAGTGGAGTGCGCAGATTCTAACCTAAGTCTATCAAAGGTCCACTACGCGCAACCGCACCACAGAGTAAGTAATATAGCAATCGCACCTAGATAAAATAATTATTATCTATCCTAATTTATACGAATATTATAAAGCGAAAATATTTGCATTTTTTACTATTAGAAAACTATATTATCATTGACTCATCATCATCCTCCTGCCGTTATCCAAAGATTATTTGGGGTCGGCGCAACATGTGTTTCTTTTCCATTCATTTCTAGTTGCAGTCATTTCAACATTCACTCCCTTCTTAACCATGTCATCTTTCACACAGTCCATCCACCGCATTTTGGGCCTCCCTCTCCCCTTGTAGCCACCCACTTCCATAGTTAGTACCTTCCTTACGACATTACTTTCATCCCTACGCATTACATGCCCGAACCAGGACAAACGATTTCCTCGTAGCTTTTCTATGATTGGTGCTACTCTCAAACTTCCTCTAATATATTCATTCCTAATCTTATCCATTCTTGTCACACGACACATCCATCTTAACATTCGCATCTCGGCTACATGCAACCGTCTTTCATCCGTCACCTTTACTGGCCAACTCTCCGATCCATACAGGACGGCAGGCCGGATCATGCTCTTATAAATTTTGCCCTTCAATCGAAGGGGCATTCGCGAGTAACATGTAGTTGCTGTAACCTGCTGCCATTTCATCCAACCAACGTTAATCCGGTGCTTTACGGCTCGATCTAATTCTCCATCGCTTTGCAGTAGTGAACCGAGGTACCTAAAATCGGAGCAGATTGATATAGGATCCCCATCAAGCGCTATGACTGTGGGACTAGAGAGACCGCCGAAATCGCAGAACATGTATTCTGTTTTGGTTCTGCTAATTTTCAGGCCAACATTCTCTAGCCTTTGTTGCCACTTCACCAATCTACTCTGGACATCGGTTCCATCCTCCAAGGACAATGTCGTCGGCAAAAAGCATACACCAGGGTGCCTCATCCTGTATATCCGATGTCAGAACATCCATTACTAACAGGAAGAGGTACGGGCTTAAAGCCGACCCTTGGTGTAAGCCAACAGCCACACTAAACTCATCGGTGTTACCCGCGGCCGACCGGACATGCGTATGAGATTGCCGGTACATAGCACGGATTAACTCTACATACTTCACTGGCACATCTTTCTCCTTTAGGGCCCACCACAAGACCTTTCGTGGTACTTTATCGTACGCCTTTTCGAGGTCCACAAACACCATGTGCAGGTTTTTACGGGCACGTCTATATTTTTCACATAGTTGGCGTAATGCGAATACGGCATCTGTGGTACCCCGCCCTGGCATAAAACCGATCTGGTTTTGGGTGATCTCACTCTCTTCTCGCAGGCGTTTCTCTATTACTTTCTCCCACACATTCATACTACACACATCAACAAAGTCTAGGGAACAAGGACATTTCTAGTTTTTATTTAAAAACCCTTTCTTGTAATAGTGAGTGTTTTATATCAATAGAAGGGTATTTTTATACAGTTTTTAATTTTAATTTTAATAAAAACATTTTCATACCATATTTTTTTTTTTTAAGAAAGAATTGAATAGTGCCAATGTTGAGTATTACAACCTTCTATGATTAGGCACAAAAATAACGAGGTAGTAAGAAATACAGTAATTAACCGTACTTTAAATGTTTTTAATAATCTGTAGGACCTCCTAAAGCATTACCAACAGCTCGACAACGGCGTGGCATACTTAGTATGAGATTGTCAATCATCGTCTGTGGAATATGGCTCCATACACTGCGAAGGTGTAAAAAAAGTTGTTCTTCAGTGTTCAGATTTACCAAAGAATCACTGAAAGCTCTTCTCCCAAGCAAATCCCAGGCATGCTCTATGGGATTGAGGTCGGCAGACTGAGCAGGCCATTCCAACGTCGTCATATTGTGCTCGCTTAACGCATTGACCACTACCCTCGCGGTGTGTGACCGTGCATTATCTTGCATGAACATGAAATCTTGACCGAACTGCTGTCGATGAGGGATTACCATGGGGTGTATAACCTCCTGAATGTATTGGTTTGCATTCAAATTGCCCCGTATCCAAACGAGGTCGGTCCTTCCACCAAGGCGAATTCCAGCCCATACCATGATTGTTCCACCTTGGTAAGGATGAACTTCTTGCGGATTCTGGAGACGACTCCGACGTCCAGGAACTCGCCATATACGCACTCTTCTCGAATCAGGATGAAAACCGAAGCAAGATTAGTCGGAAAACAGAACCCGTGCCTATTGATGGTCGATCCACTGTAAATGTGCGTTAGCCCACAATAAGCGACGACCTCGATTTCCACGTCGAAGAGCTGGAACCCTAAGCGGTCTGCGAGCATAAAGATTGGCTTCGTGTAGTCTTCTTCTGACAGTTTGATCGCTAATAACCACTTGATGCTGAGACTGGAGGCCTGCGACCAACTGACGAGCAGTAATCGTGGGGTGCCGCCTTGCGGATTTTTGCAAGAAACGATCTTGTCGTGGGGTAGTAACCCTATTTCGTCCCCTGTGACGTTCGGCAACATCCCCTGTAGACCTGTAGCGTGCCCATAATCTGCAAATTACGCTTGGTTGGGTGTTGACAGCATCCACTACGTCGCGTTGAGTTCGTCCAGCTTGCAGCATACCAACAGCCCTTAACATCTCTTCGCGACTTAAATGACGACGTGACATGATGACTACAGTCACAAAAATACACAAACCATACGTAAAAGACGTATTATTGATAATAAACGTTATTTACAATCAAAAAAAATAATTTTTATTTTGCCTCAGAGAAACTGCACAATCAAACACTTTTAAAAGTTTTCTCTCCATATTCGAAAATCATTACTTATTTAAATTTATTTTTAAATTTCGAACAACTCTGTAATCTACTTTATTCTATTTTTATTTATTTGCTGCCAGTTATTTGCAAAACAAGATTTACACGAAAAAAAATAATTGGGGTCATCTTGTTCCCTAGACTTTGTTGAGGTGTTTATGTGACATGAGCTTTATGCCTCGGTAGCTATTGCAGTCCTGTACATCACCTTTGTTTTTGAAAATGGGCACTAGTTCACTACTGCACTATTCGCTAGGGATCACCACTTCCTGCAACAACATATTGAAGAATAAAGTCAGCCACCGACATTCATCTTCTCCCAATAACTTCCATATTTCCACTGGTATCTCATCTGGCCCTACAGCTTTGCCATTTTTCATACTTTTTACCGCTCTTCTTACTTCATCCACACTGATTTCTTTTACCAAACCAATATTCCCAGACTTATCTTCTAGCACTCCATTCCATACATTTTCTTCATTCAATAGTTTCTCAAAATATGTCTTCCATCGTTTTTTTACATCATCCTCTTGCAACAAAATTTGTCCTCGTTCGTCTTTTATACATTTAACATGTTTAATATCTTTCGTACTTTTTTCTCTCATCTTTGCCATTCGAAAGAGTTCCTTTTGGCCGCCCGGTTCATCAAGCCGAATGTATATTTTATCTTGTGCGCTTGCCTTGGATATTGCTACTGCCTTTTTTGCTCTATTTTTACAATTCTTGTAAATCATCTTTTTTTCTTCTCTTATACTCACATTTTCAACGGCAACTTTTTGCCACTCTTTAAACGCCTTTTTCTTTTCTTTCAGCATCTTTTGGACCTCATCATTTCACAACCATGTATCCCTTTCTATCACACCCTTGCCTTTTGTTTCTCCGAAGATATCTTTTGCTTTTGCCCTTATGCAATGCGCCATTTCTTCCCAACATTCATTTACTGTTTTATCTTCCATACTAATCACATTCATTATTTGGTTCTCAAGTACAATTTTAACAGCCATTATCCTATCACTTAGTCGTTTTACATCCATCACGCATTTTTTCAATCCATCATCTAGCACAATTCCTACACCATTTGTTTTCCCATCTCCTCCACTATAATATAGCTTATAACCCTCTCCAATCTCTCTGGCTTTTGCTCCCTTCCACTTAGTTTCCTGTAAACACGCTACTCTAATTCGTCGCCTTTTCAAAACATCAGCTATCTGTCTTCCTCTTCCAGTCATTGAACCAATATTCCAACTTCCAAACCTAAGACACTCTTTCCCCCTCTATTCCCACCTGTTCTGTTGAGTAGTTCTGTTGACAGAACTACTGGTATTTTTTTTCCCATTAGTCCTGCGACTTATAAGACTATGGCTTTATACACCGGACTTGTCTCAACTATTCCCATCTGTTCTGTTACTAAGTACTATCTAGATATGGAAAGTCTAGTGAACATAACATAATAATTTCATTAAACTATATACTAATTAATTACATTATTAATATGCAGAACATAGAAAAAGGGATTTTATTTTATAAAAATTTATAAAAAGCGTTAGCTTTATTTTTATTCATTATGTTATAAAATTACTATGTGATGGATTTTTCCTTATTTTTTTGTTTGTTTTGTATGTTATTACATACAAAATTCTCTAACGCAAGTTCTCTAATGAAAAAGATATAAGTACTGAAGGAATAAAAAATTAACATAGTTTTTCTAAAAACAAAGATATTCCGATGTCACCGTTAATCAATTGCATTTGATAAACTCATTCATCATTGCATCGTTTTCGATCTCTTTATTTGCTCTTTATTTGACTGATTTCTTGCAAGTCGACATTTGAATTGCTTTAACAGAAAAAAACGATGCATCTTCTTCCATGTTTTTCAGGAACTGAAAAATAATCGCCGGCTTGGTTTTGAATGTGCCGTTAATGGCGCGGTGCCATCCTTCAACAACATTAGTTGTGCGATGGCGCCGACCAAAAGCAGTCCATGACTTTATGCGCTTGGGGTTCATCCAGAAACGCATATATTTTATAAAATTATTCAAGTCGCACCTTTCGCTAAAGTCCAGCACTTGGGATTTTACATACTGGTTCTGTGGACAGAACTAATGGGAAAAAAAATACCAGTAGTTCTGCCAACAGAACTACTCAACAGAACAGGTGGGAATTGCTTTCCTATTTGTTCTGTTGACAGAACTAATGGGAAAAAAAATACCAGTAGTTCTGTCAACAGAACTACTCAACAGAACAGGTGGGAATAGAGGCTCTTTCCTTGCTTCCTGGACTAGCTTCTTACATTGCACCCGCCCGTGTTGGTGCAACAACCCTTGTCCATTTCTCACAGGGACCGGGTGCTGCCCCTGCGCGTCGCCTTGGGGGTACGCCCTAGTCCTGTTGCACTCACTATTACTCATAACATTCATGTTGCAAAAGATTAGGCTATATCTTTTTACTGACCGGCCGCCTGCCTGACGTCAACCCTCCTTGGGAATGCTATTGTTTGTGGTTTAACCGCCACCTACGGTCTGACACAGCAGATGTAAGCTATTTCGGGTGACCTAAAGTATGAGTCGCCTTGGTATGCCTCGTCATCTACTCATCTCCTCGTCTACTACTCGTTCTCGTACTATCTTTCAGTAATCCAACCACAAATCCACCCGTCAGGACCGATGTTACCCGCCAAAAGGATCTCTCTACTGTCCGGACCGTATATATTATCATTGACTAATACAAGCTATATCATAACATAACAAAATCACGCCTATATTCCCGAAGTGGTAGGCAGAGGTACTAGCACCCACATTTCACCAGTTTATGTTTTGGTCCCAATGTAATAGGTGGCAAGCCTGTTGCCATTAACCGGGCACTTATAAATCTACGATAAATACACACATAACTTCGAAATTATAGTATATTTTGAAAAACTTTTGGCTTCCTTTGTAATTTCAATTGTCCAATAATGTAAACCTTAATGATTTACCAAATAATGTATCAAGAAATGATTGATTTTAAAAGGTCTATAATAAAGTTCGCGATAGCATGTGTCTATCTTTAAAGGATAACCAATAGTCGTCTGTGTCATTTCCGAAACTATTTTTAACGATACATTGTTATTGCTTAGTCAATCAAATACGTTAAATATGTTGTGCATTTAATGTATAATAATTTGCTATCCAAACTTTATAAATTCAATGAAAAGCTTTAAAGATGTCGCAATGACACCACCCAAAGATCTGTCTTTGGGTGGTGTAGTAGTTGCTTTAGTGTTCATGACACAAAATGAAATAGACGACACAACAACCATAGGCTATTTGACAACATTCAAAATATACCACAAATTATGGTCATCCTATCAGAAAATAACGGAAAAAGACCTATGAGACTATAATTTACCCTCTAATAAGTATATTATTTGAGAATTTCGAATATAAAAATATAATATTTTGTTGATTCATTGTCTATGATGAAAACGCTCTTGATTGGGCAGAAGTACTGTTGACGTCACTGCCCAATAAACAGCACTTCGTTTGTACGCGCTTTTCGTTGTTTCGGTGTATATTTCGGATTTTACTTTAATTATCGAGAGTTTTATGGTCATTTGTGATTAAGTTTATAATATAGTTTGTTTTAATCATCAACATGGACACAAATTTTGCGCGAGCAGATAACAGCAACTTCCTAAAGTGGACGCCTTTATGATTGCACTGTTCTTCAAAAACAATACTGATTTCCATGCTGCTGAACTTAAAAATATAAAAATAGCCAAGTAAGTATCATGTAGTATCTAAATTCGTATTCATTTTCAAACCTTAATGTGTAATCATTTAAATTTTATAAAATGAAATTTTAGGTTATGTTGACATAAACATAGTAATGTTTTATTTGTTGATGATGTTTATGATGTTTTCTTTTGTTTCTCAGGTCTGGAAGGGAGTCCTATGGAGATGATGTTATTGGCTACGTTCAATTGCATCGAGAATATGGTGTTTGCACAGTTAGTGTAAAGTGTACCCGGAGTATAAAGTGAGGAACAAACCGTACAATGTGACGTTGATTATTAAAGAAAATGAAAATGAAATCGTTAGTTGTCACTGCCATAACTGTGCTACTTCTGCTGGAGGTTGTAAGCATGCCATTCCTTTTTTGATGTGGGTCCATCGTCGCGCTGAAGAACCAGCATCTACTTCGGGTTGATTGCTATTGGAGAAAGCCTACTTTGTCTAAAATAACAACTACTCTGAAATATATTACTGTGCAAGAGATACCAAACAAGTACCACATAGACCTGGTAATCCAATAGTTTATACTGAATTTATTTTAGTAGCCAAGAAGAGGAAAATTGATAGTTGTGAATTAGTAAAACACCAAGAAGATTTTTGTCCTAACAAAGTTATGAAGAGTTCATTGCATCATTTTAAAATGAACCAACCAAAACAAATTCAAGCAGATGCAGACAAACTGTTAAAGGAATTAAAAACAACATTGACTGCCAATACCATAAGTACAGTAGAAGAAGCAACAAGGGGGCAGAAAGATTATTAGTAAAAAATTAATAAAAAAGATTTCACCATGTGGGCTTCATTTATGCCATGCAAATTCAATACTTGCATCATCTCCTGATGGCTTAATTGAAGATGCAGTCATTGAAATTAAAGGACCTAACAAGGCAAAAACTAAGATGAATTATATAAAAAATGGTATCATTGCAGACAAATGTAAGGCACAGGAACAATAACAAATGTATGCAACGGTGCAAGCAAAAGTGCTATTTTTGTGTGACCGATAGCCAGTTCGAACAGAACAAAAATGTAGACATAATTTTAGTAATATATGACAATGATTATGATAATAATTTAATTCCTAAGCTAGTTAATTTTTAGAAAAAAACATATTCCAATTTCGTACAGTACCACAATGGTTTGATTTGAGAAAAACATGCTATGTGTGTCTTCAGTTTACCATCAAGTGAGGTGAAGTCAAATATAACATCTTGGCGAATGTTGTTACTAGTTATCACCATTGTGTACTTAAATAAAAAGCAATTATATTTCTTATTTGTTTTATTTAGAAAATATAATAACAAAACTTGATTTATGTACACTTCACAAAATATCATTTTGTAATGCCTTATATAAATAGTAATTTGATCCACTAAGTAACGATAAAATTCAGTAAAATAAAATCTCACACACATTTATGTCTCTCATACACACAAATGGTGAGGGGTCCCTATAGCTAGATTCCTGCCGGCTTGCTCTACAGAGACAAGCTGGTAGACATTTTGATATTTAATAGTTAATAAATAATACACATTATTTGAAATAGAAAGTATCTTACATTCTGTATCTAAAATTGAGATAATTCCATACAAAATTGCTATGGACATTCTATAACAGGTAAGACTGTTTTCCACCAGCTTCCCTTTTGAAAATTTTCATCCCTCGCCAATGACACGCCCGTCATAATAAATAATCTGGTCTAAACACTTCAACTTAGCTCAACAACATAACTCTTTCGGACTGAGACGAGTGGAGATTATACTATAAATTAAAAAAATTCTAAAGTTATTTAACATTTTTCGCCTCTTAGGATCGTTGGGAACAAAAACAAATATTTTTTCTGGGGTTCTTATAGATATATTTGTGCACTGTGGCACTACACCCCATTTCCCACTTAAATGTTGAAAATTTGAAATTACGTAGCACCTGTTGTTATCAAACGTCTTCTATAGTGAATATTATTTACTTGTGATTGACGTCACATGAATCTCACACGACGCCATTTTGAAGAATAGCGTTTTTCGCGCACTCTTGAAAATTTAAACTTTATCATTGATTTTTAAACATAATGCATTGTTTTTTTACAGAAATATTAATGTAGTATGTTGATAATGTAATAAGGCATCATTTAAAATGGTTTTCCAAATTCAGTCAAGTAGCCTATTGTAGTTATCCTGTTTATTGTATGTAAAATGTGTGAGTTATATTGTATATTTTGAGTGAGACACTGTAGTGAGTATTTCATAGAGTACAACCTACTACAACGCACCAAATTTTATTACTTCACTTACTTTTGAATCCTCCGACGAAATATGACGCCTTAGTCAAACTGTGACACAGCTGGCTTGACAGTAACATGACAATACTCTATGGTACAATTGTCAATTTTCACACTCTTTGATTTTCACAATGTTGACATGTTTGACATAACGATTAGACAAATTGGCGTTGTTTATTAAAGGTGAACTTAAATGTTTTTATTACCTAAGTATTTCCCTGAATAGCAACACCAAACACTTTGATGAAGAGGGTTTCTTTTGAATTCAGTGACTATGCTATTATATATCTATTGATGTTTTAATAATGTCTACTTCAAGTAATATTTCACAGTCAACATATTCTCCTTCAGAACCTGAAACTCCACAAGTAAGTTGCCGCTAGGCTGTGTATTAAGTAAACTATTTTTATACAATGAAATTGGCGTCATTGTAAACATGTGTTTTTTGCCTAACGTGCCTTTGTCGTTACGATCGATATCTCAATATACATTTTAACAGAATTTTGGACTGTGTTTAGAAGAGTATCTATTAAAGCATGCGTGGTTATTGGGAGCTACTACCACTATATTACCACTCTGCAACAATGTACTCTGGCGGAGATTAGAGATCTCTACTAATCCTTTCATATTTGCTGCACATCCATAATTTAAATAATAATAATAATTAAAACACTGAGTTTGGCTAAGGAGCACTGGTGCAGGCCTTTAATAGCTGGCACAGACAGCCACAAAGAGGTATGGCAGAGTACGGAGACAGTAAGGAGTTTTTGATATGTATTTAAAAGTTTAATTTAGAAGTTGTGTGGGGTACACACATAATACATACACACAATATATTATATACAAATACATTCACATCAACAATACACGAACATACATACAAACACCTATATACATTTCTTATTTACTATTTACACTAACATTCCTACACAAAAGTTTGCATCCGTAGTAGTGGACTTTTGTGTCGGCATTGTCGTGCTATGGAAATGCACATTGAACGAACGAGGGAACCATTACACTAGCCCGGTCGGCCGCGCTGCGCCAGCGCCGCGCGGTGGCCGACTCGAGTTTTAGTCTAGCCGCACCTATCTTCACGGTGTCGCTGGATGAGAAATACTTTTACCGCCTACCGCGTATTGATAATAGTAATTTGTATGTTCTGTTTTCTATCGCTGTTCTATATTCGCTATCCTACTGCTATACCTTCTGTGCTATCGTTAACTTCTGTGTTGTGTATACTGTGCTTACGTACTATTATACTTCTTTAGAACTCCTTCGAACTTTTATTACCGGCGTAAGTACTACCTACCTACCTTACATCGCGAGCTTGAAGTACAAGCCGATTACATAGTACAAAGACAACTATAGTTGTATTATTAAAATAATAAAGATAAATAAATTACAAATAAAATAATATTTGGGTACTTGTGATAGAACATGAGTAAATAGGAGTAAAGTCATAAGACAGCAATGCCCTTTTATTTTAAAGTATACATCTTCAACACATATTGATAACTCATTTGTACTTTACGGCATCCTCAAAGGTTTGAGGATGCCGTAAGGCGAAACCGGTCAGGTGTAATAAGCAATAAAGTAATGTGGAAAAGTACAAGTGAGTTATCAATATGTGTAACAACATATTCCACTAAGTGCCATCAATCTACAGTATAAAATATACATCTTCAAAGTTATGATTAAAAAGAACCTAACCTCCTTATGATTATTTTCAGTAAATTAGCAGGCCTTACTTAAGGCCTGGAAGATGTTTTTTAAATTACATACTATAGGTAGATTAAATTTATAAGTATACCAGTCAATTATTAAAATCTTTTGTGATTTGAATAAAGCTGCAAGTAATGAAAAAATCATTCAAATCTCTGTTATTGCAAGTTGTGAACAATAATACAGCATATTATGTACACAATTACACCTACTTAATTTTTTTTTCTATCTTATTCATTTTTTTTTTCATACAGCACACCACTAAATGTTTTTTGATTTCAGAGCACAACTCAAAGTAGGATTCAAAATTTTGATCAGTCTCTTAACCACGCTGACCTTGGCTTAAGTATTGAACAATCAATAAAAAGTGTTCAGAAAGAAGAACATCAGAAACGAATTCAAGCATTAAGAAAAGAACTAGATCATTTGAAGTCTACAGAATGGGAGTTTGAATATGAGAAAGGATTTGTACAATAAAAACACTTTATAAACAACAAAATGGTGTCTTATATAAAATCCTTTTACCAATATCTGTTTCCTGAAAAATCTAAGGAAGAAACAGATGATGATAAGGACGAATTTTTGGCAGAACAATTAGTTGATTTGGAAATAAGTGAGCAGAAATCAGAAGAAAATGAACATTATCCCACTCCACATATTCCTAGGAGTGCCGTTTGCTATCAAAGGACAGGTATGACTATAATTTATTGATTCATGTACACTTCTAACATCACGATACTGGTATGCCATTTTATAACTTTAGTATGTTATTTAGTGCAGATTCTCTTAACAAATTTAAGTTGAGTCTTCCAGTGTAGAGAAATAAGTAGCTTCTTGACACACATACTTCAACATCAGAGATATCTCTACACTTACCAACAGAATGTTAGTGAACTGTGGTTGTAATATAGTTGTCAAACATGGGCCATTTATTATAAAAAATAATAATTTATAAGTAAGGTATTGGTGACAGTCAACTATTGATTAGTTTCCTATCATAAATGGCATATAATTTTTCTGAAGAGAAAGATAATGCGATCTAGCAATAACATTCTGTGATCACCAACAATATAGCTGAAATATAACACCATTTAATATTAGGTCCTTACATATGAAATTGGTGTTTTTTATGGAAGTAATATTTATATATATTTAATATTTATATTTAATCAAAGTATGCACCGTTATTATCTATGCAATTTTGCCATCTCATAGGTAGTGTGAGTGGTTGATCAATTTACTAAAAAACCATGGGGGCGATAATCAATAAACTCTATGTAGGCAGTTTGGACTGCCACATCGGAGTTGAATTTAATTCCTTGTAAGAAGTCCGAATTCCAGGAAAAATGGTGATCTGTTGGAGCTAGGTCCGGGGAGTATGGTGGATGTCACAACCATTCCAATTGTAGCTCATTTAACTTAGTGGTTGTGGTTAGTGTTTTCAAAATTCAAATGTACCAACTCAACGAATTTAGAACATTGAATTTGAAATTCTCATAAACGCATTCACTTCATAAACGCTGGTGTCCCACAAGGCTCCGTGTTGTCTCCGACGCTGTTTCTGCTGCATATCAATGACATGCTGTCTGATGGCTCCATTCATTGTTATGCGGACGACAGTACCGGGGACACGTGTTACACGGGCCGTGCAAATATCCCTCAGTCCGAGGTGGAGAAGAGTCGCGAACAACTTGTGTCTGAAATCGAGACTACTCTCTCTGGAGTATCCGATTGGGGACGACTAAACCTAGTCCAATTCAACCCCACTAAGACACAAGTATGTGTATTCACCGCTAAGAAAACCCCATTCATTGTACCGCCGCAATTCCTGGGCCGCTTACCATCTCCTCGAGTATCGGGATCCTTGGTGTCGATATCTCCAGTGACGTCCAATACCGAAGTCATTTGCAGGACAAGGTTAAGTTGGCATCAAGAAAGCTCGGAGTGCTCAACAGGGCGAAGCAGTACTTCACTGCGGGGCAGCAACTCCTTCTTTATAAAGCACAGGTCCGGCCTCACATGGAGTACTGCTGTCACCTTTTTGCTGGAGCACCTGCATACCAGCTTGACCCCTTCGACTCAGTGCAAAGACGGGCATTGAGGCTGGTTGACAATCCCATACTCACAGGTAGTGTGGAACCTCTTAGCCTTAGGAGGGATTTTGCCTCACTGTGTGTCTTCTACCGCCTATACAATGGTTTGTGCTCAGATGAATTGTTTGACATGATGCCCGTAGCTACATTCTATCATCGCACCTCTCGCCATAGGCAGGGAATTCATCCTCACACATTGCGACCTGAGACGGAGCGCACTGTGCGGTATGAAAGAAACTTCATCCCACGCACACTCAAGCTGTGGAATGACCTCCCTGCTGCGGTTTTCTCAAGCGCCTACAATATGGGATTCTTCAAGAGGGGCATCAGAAGGTTTCTTCATGGTCGGCAGCGCGAGTGTGACACCCCTGGTGTTGCATACGTCCATAGGTCACGGTAACCGCTTCCCATCAGGTGGGCCGTGTGCTTGTCTGCCAACTAAGTGGTATAAAAAATAAAAAGTACGACAAAACACTAATTTCATATGTATGACCCTAATATTTACTAACTATTGCATTAGAGGAAAAATAATAATTCTATAACATACTACACAACACCATCTAGATAGACCCATACCAAGCATAGTTTAACCAGCTGGTGTTATAGGATCCAGACTGTGGATGAACATACTTACTTTTTTTTGTACATAGATATTATACATAGAAACACCCAGACCAATGCATATGAATGAATTAAAAAAAAATAATTGATATGTCTGATAAGTATAATTTTCACTTCTAGGTGTGATAACATACATGGACACAAACCATGTTCTCATTGATGGAACGACTTTCTTTGACACAACAGCATGTAATTTAAATTTACAAGTCATGGACAAGGTGTTGTACCTTTGCTACAAAGATGAAAATGATAGCATAGTTGTAGCCAGGATCCTTGAGAATCAGGGAGTGTTTTGGGGTCAAGGAGAAGAAGCAATTGATGAAAGCTGCTATAATGTAATTGAGCATGTATTTGTTGGTGAAGTGGACATGCGAGAGGATCGTTCGGTCTTTATCAAAAACAGCAATTTAAAATTTGATCTTGATGCAGTAGTTGCTACATTCATTCCACTACCTGGTGATTGGTTGGAGTTGCTGTGTAAAGTGCAATTTGATGATGAAAAACCTACGGATATCACTTTGGATTTGGTAAATGGACATTTTATTTCTAATTAATTCAAAACTTAACTGTAGCTAACTGTTGTTGAGCTTAACTTATCCTATTCAAATTGATTAAGATTAACTTGAGATTTAAGATTAACTTTAACTATTCAAATTGATTAAGATTAACTTAATCAATTTGAATAGTTTAATAGTAGTAGCATACTAAATGCTTTAAAATTTCATTCAAATGTTTGGTAGAGTCATTAAAAATGAATGTTTCAAAATTGTAACATCATTCATAGTTCCGATAGTTCGTACGAGTATCGGTAGAATTTTAGAGTGGATTTCACCATCAACGCAATACGGATATATATAGAAAAATTTGAATGACTTCAGGCGAGGTTCGATGGCTCAGTGGTTAGGTTAGGACTCCCCCCTTTTTTTTTTTTTACGTGCGCAAAATCCCCACGGATACCTCCCCACCGGAGCCGGTGGAGGAGGTTATGTCGGACTCGAACCGACTAAAACGCACGCCGCCTGTGGGTCGTTTTGGTTGCCGAAGGTGAGGTTGACAGGCATATCCCTCGCACCCTGGCCGCCTGTAAAGGAAGGTATCGCAGGTTTGAATCTCATCGGCACAGATTAAATAATTCTATCTTAATCAATTTGGATGGTTAGCATACTAAATGCTTTAAAATTTCATCTGTAAGCTATTTTGATGACATCTTCTACTGTAAACTGAACAATAAAAGCCATATCTTCTTCTTCACCCTAGCATTAATCCAAGATGCATCTGAAGCTTTCACCTTGGATTCTGGGTTCCACTTTCCCAGTCTAACTATGGGTTTGGCTGATCTACAATATTTTTAGGGTCCCATTCCTCAAAAGGTAAAATAAATATGGAACCCTTATAGGGTCACTTCATTGTCCATCTGTCTGTCTTTCTCATTTATACCATTTAGTTAAGTCTACAAATTCTTACAGCTGTGATAAAGTCAAATTTCTGGGTCAATGCAATAAAAAGATATTACCGTTTATGTAACAATTTCGTCCCTCTATTCCGTTTTGTACAGAACCCTCAGTGTAGCTACACGCAGAAGGCCTCGCGCACTGAGTGTTGTTTGTGTGTTTGACTTGACCACATTCTAAGCGCCATCACTCTAGTGCCTCCTTTATCGGCCGGGAACTATACCGTGTTTTTTCTATAAGTTCATTCCTACAGGAAACACTATCCTTATTCATAGGTTGACTACTTCTGTAGAGAACTTTCTAAATGCTCTTGAAAGAAGGCTGAAATCTCTGTATGTAATCCTGTATTAAATTTTGTGAAATAATTTTCAGGTAGTAGAAGTCTTATCTTTCAAACCAGTAAGGAGTAAAGTGAGGTCTGCAGTGGTAACTGAATGGACAGGAGACTTTGGTATTTGCGATAAACTATTTTTCTTTGATAAGAACTGTATTGTTAACAGTAGTCAAGTTACTGTTGGGTCCAAGGTTCGTTATCTAATAGTGTTTTAACCATTTGCACCTTATATTGACATGATGGACTTAAAAACATATTCTTATTTTTCAGGCTAATATTGAAGCTATTGAAAGTAATCAAGGTAGTTATTCATGGAGAGTGATTAAAATGGAAATAACGGAAACAAAGATTGAAAATGGAACAAAATCCTATGTCGTAGATGACATAGAAGAGAAGAGTTTAGAAGTAGAAAAGAAACAGAACATTGAGGTCACATTTCCTTTGAAATTCGACAATGTCACATTCCAAGAGAACCCATCAATCACTTTGAACATAACTAACAATGGTGATCAACAGATCCTGATTTATAAATGGATAATACTTTGTAAGAAAAGAGATTCTCAAATTAATATTACTCCGTTTTTGACTAGGCCGAAAAAGCTAATGCCAAAGAATACCTTTAGTCTAACAATTTCTTGTCAGCCTAAATTCTATGGACTATGTAAAGAACATTTTATAATAATGTTCAAAGGATTTCAAGTGGATAGATTGATCGAAATAAATGTACGGACCAGTAATAATACTATACAAAACAATCTTGTTACAAAACCTAATCGAAACTCAGTTTCTGAACATATTGCAAATGTAAAAAACATGAGGAATAATGGTAACCATTGTATTCCTGGAGTAAAAGCATATAGACCTCCAAATTTTATTGCTGTAAGACAAGGATTATTTCCTATCCCAGACAAAATTTGGAATGCTGTTTTAGGGGATTCCAATGAGACCATAAACCATAAAGATTACAATAAAATTATATCAAGAATTGAGACAAACTTACCTTGTCTTATACAACCTTTAAATATTAATAACTACATGGATCGATTACATACTCTTATACATATGGAAGAGATTCAAGTAACTGTGAACATGAGGGCTTATGATATACCAAAAGGATATTTAATTAGATGCCAAGAGTACCTTTGCTTGGAAGTAAATGGATTGGCTGAAAAGAGACCTTCGTTAATTCCAGGAGATAAAGTAGTTGTTAAGGATATTTGGGATAGTAGTATACCACTATATGAGGGTTATATTCATGTAGTCAAAGGTGAATTAGTGCTGATGAAGTTTCACCCCCGTTTCCATGAAGACTACCCAGGAACTGATGTTTCTATACAATTTCACTTGAATAGATCTGTATTTAGAAAAGCTCATCAAGCTGTTAATTTAGCTATATCTAATTTAGGTGTAGATGTTTTATTTCCAAGTCGTGTTAAGCCACAAAAACCGTATCTACCAATTGATAAACTGGAATCAATTGAATGGTATAACAAAAACTTGAATACTGGTCAAAAAGCAGCTATTAAAAATATTTTATTAGGAGAGTGTCGCCCAATGCCGTATTGTATCTACGGACCACCAGGCACGGGCAAAACCATGACAGTTGTGGAAACGATACTGCAAATACTAACTCTTATCCCAGACAGCAGGATTTTAGTAGCCACACCATCAAATAGTGCGGCAAATTTGATTGCA
The DNA here is from genome assembly GCA_963662185.1 of Eilema griseolum. NCBI lineage: Eukaryota > Metazoa > Arthropoda > Insecta > Lepidoptera > Erebidae > Eilema > Eilema griseolum. The sequence continues at coordinate 12,166,210 of OY759230.1, forward strand.
GAGAGACTTTTACAGTATAAAAAATTATTTTCTAATTCTGTTGTAAGATTAATAGCTAATCATTTAATTGATTCTGAAAATCTACCAGATATAATAAAACCGTATTGTGCTACAATAAACATAGCTAAAGAAGAATCTGTAAAGTCAAGCCATGTGGTGAAAGATGGCATGAATTTAAATGTCCCCGCCTCATATATCGCTAGGTATCGTGTTTCTATTGGAACATGTTATTGTCTGGGATCATTGGCCCAATTGGGGCTACCCAAAGGGCATTTTACGCATGTAATCGTTGACGAAGCAGGACAAGCTTTAGAGCCCGAAATAATGGTACCAATGACATTTATTGACAAAGATAATGGGCAAATTGTTCTTGCTGGTGATCCAATGCAGCTGGGACCTATAGTATTGTCGCGATACTGTATAGAATTCGGCTACGACGAATCGTATTTATCTAGAATTCTAGAAACATTTCCATATCAAAGAGATTTTCATGCCTATGCAAATGGTTTCAATGACAAATTAGTAACAAGATTGTCAGAGAACTACAGGTCTCTAGAGGAAGTTATAACGTTACCCAGCCAAATGTTTTATGACGCATCATTAGTTCCAAAATTACAGAGAGATTTGCCATGGATTACGCCTATGTTAAACGTGGTTTCAGAAATTTTTGAAACTTCTGAGGAACCTAAATCTGGAGGAATTTTTGTTAATGGCGTTAAAGGCTGTAATACAAGAGCAGAAGATAGTCCTTCTTGGTTTAACCCCCAGGAAGCTTCTATGGTTGCATTGACCGTATGTAAACTTTTTAAAAGAAATATATCTCCAGATGATATCGGGATTATTACGCCTTATATAGCACAGGTACAATATAATGATAAAAATAATGCTTTCTTCATAATTATATTTGTTGTAAATAGCCCACTCTGGCTCGTTTCTGGGGCAGAGGATGGCCATCGCGATTCAGCGAGGCAACGCCGCCAGTCTTTTGATGGAAAGTGGTTACCGTGGCCTATGGACGTGAGCAGCACTAAGGGAGTCATGGGCACCTTTGCGCCGGGATCGATGAGGGGTGGGTTATTCGATTTGACATAACATTTCAAAATCTATGATTGCAAATAATGATGTGACAGTTGTATTGTTTATATGTTGATTTATAATAATAATGATTGTAAATAGTACTAAACATGTATATTTACCCTCTTTTAGATCAAATATATTCGTCTTCTATTTGATGCTATGGGGTTGCCGCGGCCAAAAATTGGCACAGTTGAAGAATTTCAAGGACAAGAGAAGCCACTTATTATTATATCAACAGTGAGGACGACTGAATCGTATCTTGTTTTTGACCAAAAACATGCTTTAGGATTTGTAAAAAATCCTAAGAGGCTAAATGTAGCATTGACAAGGGCTCAAGTGGCAGTAATGTTATTTTGTGATCCACATTTGCTTTTGAGTGACCCTTTGTGGCGGCAGGTCATAAATCATGCTATCAAACATGATAAATATATGGGTTGTAATCTGCCATTTTCAAATGATGAGCAAAACAATGAAGTGAATAAATGTTAAGAATTTTTTAAAACAACTTTTTTTTATTGCCAAAGATAACTCCTAACCAGAGCCAAGGTCTTGGGTGCGGTAGGAGAAAGATGGCAAAACTCCTGTATTGCTTGCAATCCACTTTTCCACAGAAGTATATACAACACTCACACTGAATAATTATTTAGGTATTTATCTCGATCGGTGAAGTTTCGCCACTACACTGCAGGTGCAGATGACATGACACGTCAGATCACGGAAAACAATATGTGTACTAACCTTAATCTAAAAGTATCTAAAGTCTAACTTTTTATTAGCTGCAGTAAAATGACGTTTCTAAATGTCATTCCGCAAAATAATGTTGACAGCTTAATCTCAATAGTGATGTGATTCAGTTCACAAAAGTTTACGGAATATCTAATCGTTCCATAATTTGCCTCATAATGATCATGCTAAATTCTATTTAATATTAATGTAAATAAAAGGCTGTATAAACGTTGATCCTTTTACGCATTAAGCAAGATAACACTCAAGCAACCGCTCTCTCAAGTTGGTAGTACTGATTTTTGGTTATGGTGCTACGATGACGCTTGGCCGCCATTTTGTTTCGATTGTCATTCGCTCATTCTCATTCGGCTTCTAACTTCTGTTTTGAGTACACGAATAATTTTGATTTGCCCACTGCGCGTTGTTTTTGTTATCATTATTGTTAAGTTTATGTTACGTTGTGTTTGTTTTTCATTGCCTGTTTTCGTTAATAGTTTTAGTTTTTTTTGTTTGATACATCAAAGACATGGATGCTCTGCCGGACACATCGCAAGATGGAGACACGTTTTTATCTCCTAAGAAAAAGAGGCCACGTGTAGCTCTAAGTGCAACAGAAAAACTTTGGGTCAGAAACGTTTACAAATATGTGTTTGAAGTGAAATGTTCAGAACCAAACATTGAATTACCAAAAACAAGTGAATGCGTTGACAAGGTGGCTGAAGTCTTGGGAATATCCGTCCGCACTGTTTATTCTGTTTTAAAGGAGCACAAGGAGAACGACAGCGAATCACCAAAACCTCCCGAAAAAACTGGCCCAAAACTTACCTTTAAAGATAAACTTGATAATTTCACATTCACTGCAATTAGACGAATTGTACATCAGTTCTTTCATAGAAATGAAATACCCACCATCGCAAAGGTTAGTGGGTACCTGGGTCAATGCTGGTACGTGATTTTTTATTTTTTTTATTTATTTATTTACAAATAATGGTTACATAATAATATTACAAATAATATCTCGCCAAACTAAAAAGTTTAAGTGTCAACTCTTAGTTTCTTATATTTGTACCATTTTTGTTTTGCTATCGAAACTTATGATTTTTCTTGTTCTTTTCAGGTCATACTACAAAAAAAGCCTGGATTGATGGAAGTATTACCTCTTCTCGACAGGCATTTTTAGACGGCCTGACTACGGGATTAAAAAATCCCACAGGAAAGGGAAAACGACTAATAATTAGTCACATAGGCGGAGAAGAAGGCTTCCTGGACGACGGACTTCTTATGTTTGAAGCAAAGAAAGGTACAGAAGACTACCATGACGAGATGAATGCAGAGTGTTTCGAGGATTTGTTCCGCGGTATTCTACCCAAACTCAAACCAAATGCAGTAGTCGTAATGGACAATGCGCCCTATCACTCTAGGAAGATCCAAACAATCCCGAAGATGTCGTGGACAAAACCACGAATTCAAGAGTGGCTGACTAATAAAAATATTGTATTTGAACCAAATATGGTAAAGGCCACTCTAATAGATATTGTGATACAGCAAAATCTTACTGAGAAATATGCCGTAGACGAGATGGCTGCACATAAAGGCATCACAGTTTTAAGATTGCCCCCTTATCACTGTGAGCTGAACCCCATTGAGTTGGTATGGGCGCAGGTAAAGGGTCACGTTGCAAATAATAATAAGACGTATAAAATGCAAGAAGTTAAAAATATATTTCAAGAAGGTATAAACAAAGTGACACCGGCTAAGTGGAGTGACTGTGTGTCTCACACTATAAAAGTGGAAGACAAAATGTGCCACCTCGATCATATTATAGATGAAGTGACAGATAGATTTATTATTAGTGTTACCGAAAGCGACAGTGACAGTAATTCCGAAAAAGATTGATTAAAGTACATTATTATGGCATTTTTGTTTCATTTTAAATGTACCTCCCTATACTTCCAATAAAAATGATCAATCCTCTAGTATAGTAACAATGATAGAATAAAAAAATACATTACAACTTAATATTAAATCTCAAACACAAAACCAAACTGTTCATTCATTTATGATTCACTCATTTAGCTACATCCCTATTTATTTTTCTTCAAAAACCGGCAACCCACAAAACGTCATTTTACTGCAGCTAATAAAAAGTTAGACTTTAAGTGAGTTTGTATGAGCTAATCGCCTGGTGAAAACTCGCCATAATGAAACAGTAGATACAGACCATGATACAGTAATACGTATAAATATATTTATGATTAGTTTTGATGTTTTATTGTCTGATTAAACTCTACCGTTTAGCCTAGTGATATAGGTAATGGACTGCTGAGACGAGGTCTCGGGTTCGATCCCAGGTTTTACCATGGCACACACCAATGACTTTTCCGATGCTTTTCGAAGCTATGTGTGTATTTAACGCAGGTTTATAAGTCCCCGGTTAAAAGCAATAGGCTCGCCACCTATTACATTGGGACCTAAACATAAACTGGCGAAACGTGGGTGCTATAGCACCTCTGCCTACCCCTTCGGGGATATAGGTGTGAGTTTATGATTAAACTCTCATATAAATGAGAGTGTAATCAGACACTACGAGTGTAGGTATTGTGAAAGTTGATTAGTCATCAATAACTTATCAGTTACATTTGCGAATGTTATTTGAATGTAAGATAATAATATTATGCTCTAATCAACGGCTGATAGATTAGAAGGGTTGCCGTTTGTAACCAGCTTTAGTTATCTATCAAAATATCAACTAAATATTAGCACTTTCACCATTTTTTGCGTACAAATGAGTACAAATAGACGATGAGTTCTAAACTTAATAGTATTTTAGGGTTTGATTTATCAACGTTTTGGTTAAAATACAACCTTGGTCAAGGTCAAGAGTCACTGTTAAACATAAGTAAGTATAAGTGTGGATTAGCTCAGCAAAACTTCCGACATTGTGCATCCAGTCCATTTCAGCTGACCGGCATCTCTAAAAGCAAGTTAATCAAAATCTGGCAAGTAAGTATTAAGTCACTGCGTTTCTATTTTGTGAGTTTAGTGCCAGAGGACGAACTTATCAATGTAGGTACTTCTATCGTCTGCCCATCTTTTTAATTTCTTAAGACTCGTGGCTATTACCAGTAAGTTTAAATTATGACCTACCTAAACGTAACTCATAGGCGTATATTAACTTTTATAGCGCGCTAAAAAGATTTCAACCCACATCCCTGAAACGAATATCACGGGGTTCACTTTGTGAAAAAATAAATTATAATCTTAGATCATGGTATATGCTATAACTTTCACTGAAGTGCAAAGTTTTTTGTAGTATTTATTTATTAGTAGTATTTATCTTTCTTTATCGGACGAGTACCTACCTAACGGTTTACAATTCTTCATCCGTTTTTGATAAAACTATGTTCACAGAACAATATTGACTATCTTTTTATGCGCTGCGATATTCGATAAGTTGTACGGTAGTGTATAAAACACGTACCTACACATTAACTACCAAAAAGATAAACATTATTTAATATAATATAATGTTATCTTCGATATCGTTAATTGCTTGGTCTTTTCCGAAAAGCGACTGCCATTTCGGAAAAGAGAACTTTAGTTCCATTACAGTTAGACGGGAAAGCCGACCCCAACTGAGTTGAAAAATCTCGGAGAATGATGATGATATAATATAATACGCAAAATAAATAATTTAATACTTTATAAATAAAAAATAATACCAAAATAATTTTGGAACCAAAGCATACTTGACAAACAAATCATAGATAGTTGGCAGACAAGCACACGGCCCACCTGATGGAAAGTGGTTACCGTGACCTATGAACGTGTGTAACACCAGTGGAGTCACATCGGTGCTGCCGACCCTGTAAGAACAGAGATTTTATGTGCCCTCATTGCAGAACACAAAATCAGGACAAGCCTTTGGTCTTCCCACTGATAGCACAAGAACTCTCCAGTGAGCTCTCGCTACCCTACTCACCATCGGAAACACAACAAGAATTTTCGAAAAGAAACGTTGACTCACAAATGACTGCTGGCTCTCCGCCTATATATTATTATACTCTTTGCTGCTCTCTCCAAATAGGTACTTTTTTTATTTTTATTTCGTACAAAATCGTTGCTAATTTACTTGGACTTTGTAGGCGGTAGGACACGACGGTATCTCCCGTCCCAATTGAGCAGTCCGACTGGGGAAGCACCCTACAGAATACCGCGACTATAACAACCTTGTGTTGTGTTACCGACGTTGAGTAGGGTAGCCAGAGCTCACTGGGGAGGTTTTGTGTTGTCAGTGGGAAGACCAAAGACTTAAGCTGACACCGCTTACTTGTGCGGGCGTAAAATGATGGCGCGGTGGTCAGGGAGACCCGGTGAAACGGTTGAACGCTGGCCGCCCGCAGGCTGTACGGTTCCCGAACCTGGGGATCACTTAATCTCCGCCTCAGGAGGCTGAAGCAGCTGCCTGTGTAAAATTCCTGGTGCTGTAGTCGTGCCGGAGGAGAAAACCGGGGTGGACTCGACTACAGTATCTGGGAGGGGACCGGGGACCCTTCCGCCCGCCGCGCCATCCCGTCACACAACCCTAAACTGTATGTGGTGGTACGAAGCCTTGCTGACAGCGCAGAAAATCTCTTCACCTTCTCCCCCCCCTCAACTTATTTATGGCCCGGAAAAAAAAGAATACGTGTTACCACAGCGGCATCATCATCCACACCGCGAGACAAGTCCCGGCCTCGTGGAGGACTGCCTTTGTGAATCCTGTGCCTAAGAAAGGTGACAGGACAGATCCGTCCAATTACAGGCCTATTGCTATCACCTCCCTTCTCTCGAAGGTGATGGAGCGTGTTATCAATACACAGCTCCTGAGATACCTTGAAGGAAACGATCTATTGAGCGACCGACAGTACGGCTTTCGCCACCGTCGCTCTACCGGTGACCTTCTTGTGTATCTCACAAACCGTTGAGCACAAGCCATCGAGAGTCGGGGTGAGGCACTAGCAGTCAGCTTCGGTATAGCGAAGGCCTTCGATCGGGTCTGGCACAGAGGTGTTCTTACGAAGTTGCCATACTATGGACTTGAATGGATCGCCAGCTTTTTGTCCAACAGAAGTATCCAAGCCGTCGTCGACGGCAGCTGCTCGGACCGCATGGACATAAACGCTGGTGTCCCACAAGGCTCCATGTTATCTCCGACCCTGTTTCTGCTGCATATCAATGACATGCTGTCTGATGGCTCCATACATTGTTATGCGGACGACAGTACTGGGGACACGTGTTACACGGGCCGTGCAAATATCCCTCGGTCCGAGGTGTTAGAGTGTCGCGAACAACTTGTGTCCGAAACGAGACTACTCTCTCTGGAGTATCCGATTGGGGACGGCTAAACCTAGTCCAATTCAACCCCACTAAGACACCACATGGCACCACATGTGTGGCGCCACAATTCCTGGGCTCACCGCTTACCATTGCCTCGAGTATCGGGATCCTTGGTGTCGATATCTCCAGAGATGTCCAGTTTCGCTGTCATTTGGAGGACAAGGTTAGGTTGACATCAAACAAACTTGGTGTGCTCAACAGGGCGAGGCAGTACTTCACTGCGGGGCAAAGACTCCTTCTTTATAAGGCACAGGTCCGGCCCCACATGAAGTACTGCTGTCACCTTTTTGCTGGAGCGCCTGCTTACCAGCTTGACCCATTCGACTCGGTGCAAAGACGGGCGTTGAGTCTGGTTGACAATCCCATACTCGCAGGTGATGTGGAATCTCTCCGCTTTAGGAGGGACTTTTCTTCACTCTGTGTGTTTTCTACCGCCTGTACAACGGTTTGTGCTCAGATGAATTGTTTGACATGATGCCCACAGCAACATTCTATCATCGCACCGCTCGCCGTAGGCAGGGAGCTCATCCCCACACATTGCAACCTGAGACGGTACGCACTGTGCGGTATGAAAGAAACTTCATCCCACGCACACTCAAGTTGTGGAATGAACTCCCTGCTGCGGTCTTCCCATGCGTCTACAATATGGGGTTCTTCAAAAGGGGCATTAGAAGGTTTCTTTAGGGTCGGCAGCGCGAGTGTGACGCTCCTGGTGTTGCATGAGTCCATAGGCCACGGTAACCACTTTGTCTGCTACCTAAGTGGTATATAAAAAAAAAACATACGTGCAATTCATTAACCTATACGATACAATTGAAAACTTAATAAATAAAATAAAATATACACTGACGGAAGTAACTTTTATGTACAACAGTTGATATTGAAACTTTAACTTGCTTTGTAAACGCACACGCAGACGTCACGCGTTACGGACCACGGGAAACATAATTTCTTCTGTATATTATCTATCTTTCTTCCTCTTAAAAATTAGGAAATATAATGTTTTCTTATCGGAAATCAAAGTAAACATATTTAGATCGCACTGAGCCATAATAATTTTCTTCAGGATGGAGGCAAACGGTGCGATTTTATGTGACAATTTGATCAAGTGGTTGCAGACATTAGATCTAAAGGCAAAACATGGGAATCCATCAGGTAAATACTATCTAAATTTCATATTAAAGTCAGCTGTTCCCAGGTCACAGTGTTATTAGTTAGCCTGTCTGTATCCCCCCTACATCCCTATTAGGCGGCGGCTACTAAGTGGATAATTTCTCAGTTTAGTACTTGTTTTTATTTCATCACTGTACACTCCTTTGAGCGTATTATTGCTTAATCTGCAATCATTTTCGCCATTGTAATCTACTGTAGCTGTTCCATAACTAGGCATATTGCTATGCAGTATATCTTGCAAGTTATAACAAAGATTATCTATAATAAGTTATTATATAAAATTAATGCTTTTCTCACTGCCCACACAGTCAGTAAAGCTATGTCATACTTCAATAAACAAAAGTGAATGTATCTGATTTATATCTTTTGTTTTCATTAATATATGTTTCTTACTATTATGATTGTAGTGATGACTAATTCCTCCTTGAAATATTTGATACCTATTCAGAACTGTCCTATGACACAAACTACAAGTAGATAATAAGTGTGTATTACACTAATTGTAAAAATGAATTTTCAACATCCGAATGTATCTTTAAATGTCAGACAAATTAAGTTTAGGGTTTCAAAGGATGAATATCAAAAACTAACTTAGAAAGTAATATCATTAACAATCTGTCTTTTTCAGAATTGTCTGACGGAGTGGCCATCGCTGAAGCCCTTACCCAAATAGCACCAGAGTATTTCACTCCTACTTGGAATATGAAAATAAAGACAGATGTAGGACTGAACTGGAGATTAAAAGTGAGCAATCTGAAAAAAATATTGGAGGGAGTTGTGGGTATGTAGATCTTTATGTTAATAATAATATTATCAAGTTAGGATAGAGTTGTAAGGTCGGCATCAGATCTATCTTGCTAGTCAAAGTACTCAAAATGATCTAATGATTTTAATACCTAATTTGCTAGTCAAGATTGATGTGATGCTGACTACACTTATCAAATTTTGTAAACAACCATGCCATTCCAACACCTACCTTATGTACTTCGTATGTCAGTTGCTTAGTATGCACTTTCAAAGGGCCCAAACCACATTAGAATACCCTTTTCAATAAAATCAGTACAACATTCTCTTTCAAGTCACACTACTCTCGTACATTTCTCCTATCTCGCCTTACTCAACATTTTGTGATGTAATGATTGCGTCTAACAGTGTACACTCTACTTTCTTGGTTTCAGATTATTCATAATATAATGTCATGTATTATGACCAAAAAAATTTTGTATTGTCTGACTCTATGTTGACTTGTTTCTTTTATTTCTCTATTATATTTGTGAATAATTTTTGTAATTATTACTTTATTAATAATTTACCTTCAGATGACTATGAACTTTTTGACTTGTAGATAAGATTCAAAATGGTTTGTTGTATTCCCCGCAGAGTAAAATTTTATTTTGATTTTATTTTTCTGTCTCTTCCCATGAGGGATAGGGCTGTTTAACATCTGACTGATATATACAGTCGAGACTCAGACTCAGATGCATGACTTGAGTCAACAATAGTGCCCGGAAAACTTCAATAGGCTCACCCCCTATTATGTTGAACCAAATACAATGATTGGTAAAATGTGGGTGTAAATTCACCTCTGCCTAACCCTTCAGGGATCTTTCAACACTATGGTGTGACAATGATTAGTGAAGTAACCATTGCACTGTACTGAGTAATTGTCATAAATGTATTAGCACAAATGTAATCGAATTACTAATTCATGAAATAATTTTATTTTTATAGTTAAATAATATTTGGTGCAAATTATGTAAACAAATATTTTTGATAACATAACATAACATAAACTCACGCCTTTATCCCCGAAGTGGTAGGCAGAGGTGCTAGCACCCTCATTTCGCCAGTTTATGTTTAGGTCCCAATGTCTATTACATTGTGTACATTGTGTACAGTGGCGAGCCTATTGCCATTAACCGGGCACTAATAAACCTGCGATAAATACACACATAACTTCAAAAAGCATCAAATAGTCATTGGTGTGTGCCATGGTAAAACCTGGGATCGAACCCGAGACCTCGTCTCAGTAGTCCATTACCCATACCACTAGGCTACTGTGGTTTTTAATATTAATAAATAACAATTAGTAACGGTGTAAAGTGCCATTGCTCACAAACTTTTCTTTTTATAATATTGTAGAACTCTACATAAATAATGCTGAATATTATATTCCGAATTTACATATTAAATAAAATGCAGGACATAATTAAACATACAGTATGCAACTAGATGAATATAAATGTTGTGCATATTTATAAAATTAAATTAATTATTTATTCTTAATTAAAACATGTACTGCTAATTCTAGACTACCTCTATATCCATAACTTTTAGGTACAGTTTTGAGGTAGATGGATCAGTCACCATTGTGATTGTCCTTGTCTGGACTAGTGGCTTCCGAGGCTTCCACATCTGTGCTGTTTACCGACTTTTCGTCTCTACTTCACACAATCTTTAGTGTCTTCGATAATGAGGCCATTTGCACGCATGCCTTCCTTTACGACGTTGAACTTTGGACGTTGGGCTTCACCGTCCTGCTGTTAATGGGTAGAGATGGTATAGCAGCAGAACAAACACAGGGCCGCCGAAAAACGTAGTCGTTAGGGAGGTTAGGGAGGTCGACATATATGCATTTTTCTGCGATATGTTCCTTAGTAGATAGTTCCTTAGACGTGACTCGCACACATCTTTATTTTCGTGCGGGAGGTATCCGCTCAGATACCATCCCCGTCAGCCATCGGGAGTGATTATGTCGAACTCTGGCCGACTAAAAACGCGCGCCGCCGTCATGAAACTTAACTTCGACTCTCTAGCTAAAGGGCTACTCGGAGGCGGGCAGACGTGGGGGTAACAGGTGCGGCCTCCTATCTCTTTTTCACCCGTCGGTGCCGCGATGCTGATTTAAATGGACCCCCCACGTTTTAATGAGTCCTCATACACACAAGTTATTTAGGACTAAATACAAGTTACAGTGCCCGAAGGATCATAACAAAGTGTCTATTATTTTTTGGGCATCTGTAATATTTAGAAGTACGTGACATTAAACTTTTAAAATATTTTTGACAACTGTCACGGTCTAATTGTTTCCAGCTCGAGATTAATGAATGAGACATCCCGTATATTATTAGGACATTAGGAACATTTTATATACCTACATTTTTTAATTTGTGTTACATTTTCAAGTATTTTTAGTGTGTACATAAAATTGATACACTATAACGTAAATAATATTGTTGACAGATTACCACCAGGACATTCTAAATTTAAGCCTGCAAGAGTTTTCAAGGCCAGATGTAGTAAATATAGCCGAAACTGCCGATCCGTCTGACTTGGGGAGATTGCTACAACTTGTTTTAAGTAAGTTGCCTTTGTTCATCAATGCGTACATATATAGGCGTTGATTGCCTGTTTTAATTATGTTTCGATGTTCAACTAGCTAATGCCCCTTGAAATGCTTATATTTTAATTTCTATTTTTATAGTCCGAGACCTGAAGGTCGTGACAGTGCATATAACAAATTTATTTATTTCATTGCTATCGAACGAATAGTATAGAAATGTGCACATGTCAAACAAACAAAGAAAAATAAATTAAAAAACATGTTATAAATGTAGTTAGTGTAATCCTTTATCAGTTTAAGTACCTTCAGAATTATTATTAGGTTGTGCAGTCAACTGCGTGAAGAAAGAAGAGTACATAACAAGAATAATGGAAATGGAACTATCGTTTCAGAGGTCAATAATGCAAGCCATTCAGGTATAAATTCATTCAGTTTAATAATATTAGGGTCAATTCCCATTGAAAGGGTAGCAATGGGCTGCGATTTTTTGTAGCAAAATACTTCAAACCATTTTGATTCTTATCTACAAGTCAAAAAGTTCATAGTCATCTGAAGGTGAATTCGCATGTAGTTGCACGAACCTTCTCGCAACTATTTCCGGGAACAAAATACCGACCGCTGCTCTTTCAGTGTGAATTGGTCGTTATTTAGATTTAAGAACACTCTCACAAAATTAACAACGTGTTATGAAAATTTCAATATTATACAAATCGAACAATCGGGTGTGAGTCATATAAATAACCGTCCCACACGGAGGTTCCCACCACTCTTGCCTCAATGCCATTTGGTGGGGTGACCATAGAGACGAACGACTACGAAAGTACGGTTTCGGGTACGGATGCCGTTTCAGGCAAAGCGTTTACTGTATTTTACTGCTCAAAACATGTAGCAGCAGAGGACCGAAATATACTTTTCGGTCCTCTGCGGTTTCGATACCCGCAAGGGAGACACCCTACGGTTTTTTTGGCACGGGTATATTTTTTTTACGGTAACTTAACCGAGCAGATTATAATGTAATAACTAAAATATATCCCCATCTTTACACTCTTTTTTTACTTTCGGTAGAAATTATGAATGAATGAATATAATTACTAATAATTATAATATTCTACGAAACACTACACAACGATATCTAGATCCAAAGTAAGTATATCTTTACTAACTTGTAGGGTTCTTGAATACGGATAAACATTAGATGTTTGCCATTTCAGCTAGTCAAATCTCATCTATTAGATTATGCAATCAGGAAAAAGACACAAATATTTAAAAAAAAAACATGAATAAAGGAGAGGCAAAGAAATAGACAAAGGTTGAGAAATGAACGAACGATTTTTCTGTTCAACTTCAACTATTTAGAGTTACCAAATACATATAAATGAATCTTTGGGTGATATGGTTCGTAAATAGCCACAAGCTTAATAGATATATCGCAGGATACAAATCTTTTTCACAAATTCATTCGAACCATTCAGGTGGATATTACAGGTACATTACCACAGACTATTTGTCACAACAGCAGTTCTTGTTATTCGTAATGGTCATATTATTCTTTGGAAACATAAAAATATAAATGTTCCAATAAAAAGATGCACTTACATCAACTCAGGCGAAAGTTTAGGTTAGCTAAAACGAGGTCAGGTCTATCTAGGTACTATTCATTATAAATATTTCAAACACTAGTCATAAACATTTCTTAATATGTATATCATTCAGTATTTGCCTACTCATAGGGCTTAAAATACAAAATCAGGCAATAATATACTAAATCTGCTGCAATACAAGGATTGAGGAGAAAGTAAAAAAAAATTTTCGCTTGAGGGCATTACGACATCAAGATTAAACTGAATAATAACAACGTAGTCCGTTACGGTGGTTATAATTTTGCACGTAATTAACAGGCTTTCTTTGTTATAGTTGATAATCCGACATTTTTACCGCTTTGTTTTGAGGAGTATCAGAATATGTCACACCTTCGACTCATTACGTGTACTATTGCAATATATGTATATAGACCCGCGTTGATGGGCTACAGAAGTTTCTTATGCTTATGGAAGTAAGCTCACTCTCTATGCCGACCGTCTCCTGAGCCTTGAGGAAGAGAGAGCCTTCCTCATTTTTCAGAAAGGGGCGATAGAGTCAAGGACCTTTAGGGATAGTCACGGCTATTTTTAATATTTCCGAGGCTTGTTATTGCCACTATAGACAGGGTGGCAACATTTGAGGGTTATGAAATGTAAAAGTTTGTCAAACCTAAAATATTTTTCTAAGTTGAATTAAAAGAAGACATCTCACTCGCGCTCATGGTAGTGAGCTCGATAAACCAGCTCTCTAACATAACGAATTCGTGAAGCACTTTTTAATGCACTAATTGTTACGATGGTCATACAAAAACCAGAATTAAAACGTGATTATGTTAATTTCTACTACGTATGACCTTGCACACATTCGCAATCTAATTAAATGTTTACAATTACTGCACGACTATAATTTACTCCCACCACGTGAACGGTTTTGGTATGCTTACTTTTTATTACTCTATATAACTCAGTGTACCTACTGTAGGCAATCTAATGAAATCGATTATGTGCTGCTTAAATTCTAAAAGTAAAAAAAACAGTAGCAGTTATCAGAGTCACTCTGTTCATTAACTAATTTTAGTTAATAGTAAAGTGCGAGTGTTCCCTGACGTTACGAATGTACCTAGTTATTGCCTGTTGTGTTGTTCGGTTTATTTACGGTAGTGAATTTTGAAGGAAACTCTAATCAGTGACCTCAGTGAATAACTACCGTGACTGTATCCCTGACGGATCCTTGAGGGGTGTTATAAACATTTTGTTGAGTGGCGTGTAACTGCGGCGTTATACCTAGTCCTTGACGGAGCGGTATAAAGTGTTAGATGCCCTTCTTCAGGTATAGTTTTCTAATATTAGACTAATTGTGTGTTAGCGAGATAGTAAAAACATTGAATTTCACGGTCAAACACCAGGAAAGCCGGTGTCAAAACATTCGTAATAATTATTTAGATCAGGTTTGATAGTGAAATCATGATGAGATAGCCATAACATGTTATTATAAGCGTCCTTTTAAAATAAAATCAGTTAAGTAGGCATATATTGTAACACAAAGCATGCAATATTTTTATTATAAAAGTAAAGTATAATATTTGCGGCTGGTAATTAAATAAAACTAACGGTTTGTACTTTATCCGTCCGTAACCAATTAGTGAATTTTATTATGTAATGTGTAATTCGGGTACCACCGAGCCGCCGACCGCCTTTTCATGCAATGAACTTCAATGGCATTAGGTTCGTACAACAGTATGGGCGCGTTACACTATAATGTCCATCATTGCAAGATTTTGTTAACATACATTCTTGCTTAACGCTTTCAGCGTTGCATGCTCGTTACTTGGAGCGGTAAAGAAATTGAATGTTTTAGTAACGCTTATACTTAACGTCCTTGGATCACGATACAGTTATGTTAGTGGCGTGTGTGTGTACTGTCTGCTGACTGGAGGTAGAATAAGACACTGTTTACCTAAAAGTAAAAGTTTGATCGTGCAGTGAAATTGTGTTAGCGGTTTGTTTAGAACGTTGTTTGTTGGAAGGAACTACAGACGTTAACTCTGGGTGCGAACCGTGGCAGTGTGCACTTAGACACGCCGGTGGCGGAGCAGTCCGATGCGGACATGAGAGAAGCGCTAGCGCAAAGATGTCATGAGCTGGACACACAGGTTTGTTGTCTTTTTTTAACTGTTTTATGTGAAACGATTTCTTTATTTATTAACATGTAATTTTTTTGTAACCAAAAAGTTGACGCTATTTTTTATATGATTCTATTTTATTACCTTAATCGGTCTTTATAAAGAGAACCCTACATGTATGTTTTATGCTATAAAAAAAATCGAGTATATATGATGATAAAGTGCATGTTCCTGTATGAAAATCTGCAATTTAAATGCAATATTACAAGTCATGTTTATTCAGGTGTTTGGCGTATCCAATTGATGCAAGGACAATTGAATTGGTAGTACAATAGCACCTTATAAATGTGTTTGTATTAATCGTTGTGCACATTTATACTGCTACTTATTTTTAGTTTTCACTTTAAATGCAAGAGGTTACCTATTGTAGTTATATACCTACTTAAAGAGGTACCTACATAGAAACACAGAAACCTTCAGAAAAGTTTAAATAATGCTAGTAAATGAATTGATTATAATTTCCGCTAACCTATCCAGATAAACGTCTGTAGCTTAGTGGTTAAGGAGTCGGCCTTACAAACGACAGGTTCTGGGTTCGAGTCCTGGCCATTACACTGCCAACGTGAACCCACTCCTAGCACAAGCAATTTAGCTTAGTTGGGGGTAGACTTTACTGGGTTACTGGGGTTAGGGGAAATATTAGCAAATGCAGTTGCTAATGTTCTTTATAAAAAAATAAACTAAATTAATTGCTGTGTTAGGAGTGGATTCACGTCGGTAGGGTGATGGTCAGGATTCTACTTTGGGATCACTGGATCATAAGCTCAACTCTATAACCACCAAGCTACCAACAAAATAACCTCGAGGCCAACACATGGAGTAAATATAGTTATTCTGCTGCTTTAATCGGAGGTGGCCTCTATTTGAACGTGAATCACACCTCGAACTATTCTAGTCAAAGGCACTTGTATGGTTTTTCAGGTGAAAATTCTCCAAGAGGAGAAGATGACGTTGCTTACCGAAGTAGCACGTCTGACCGCTGCCCGGGCGGCTGCCGCGCCGGCCGAGGCGTGGTCGCCGGAGCTCGACGAGGCGGGGGCGTCTCTCGGCCTCCCCCATGAAGGCACGCTGAGATACACCACCATGAGAGCACAGCTTGATGCGTTGAAGGATGAATTGGACAAAGTTGAACTGCAAAGGGATGATCAGCATGCAAGGGCTGACGCCGCTGAGCGGGAATTGGCGTTTTACAAACTTAGGAATGAGGAACTTCAGGTAAGTATTTTTGTAGTAACGTTAAACATGATTATCTGGTAGCTGGTTGTTAGTCTTGTGATTGTAATTGTCCATTCTTACCCATAAACTGTTTTGCGGTACGTTCAGGGCACTGTTAAGGAATTGAATGCTCTGCCTGACACTGTTTCCGATTAAACAAGCACAACTACATAATATTTATTTATGTATTATTTTGTGAAACATGGGTAGTACAAAAGATCTTAACATTAAATGTCTGTGCACTATGTCTTACTATTTTTTTGTACCACTTAGGTGGCAGACAAGCACATGGCCCACCTGATGGAAAGTGGTTACCGTGGCCTATGGACGTGTGCAACACCAGGGGCTTCACACTCTCGCTGCCGACCCTAATTTATGAATGAAACACGTCATACATACATAATATACATGCATACATACCTACATACGTACATGCAAACAGTCACGCCTTATTATATAGGTCAGGTAACCACATTACATTGTATATTAGGTACCTCAGTTAGTCAGAGTATTCATCATAGGTTTAATTCTTGTCCTGGATGTTGTTTTTTGCCGCCTTAATTTTAACCCCTCGTTTATAAGTATAAAACATGTAAGTATTTGACAAACTGCAATATGTCATAGGCTGCAGTGTGAACGCAAATGTGTTTTATATTTGTTTACAACTTGTTATACAGTACAGTACGGCTATACATCCTATGTGAATAAGTATCTAAGATACCTGTATAAAACATGTATTGTGTTTTGATTAGTCTTCTACAAGTAATCAACAAGGTTTTTATGTGGTGAAAACGAGGGGTAAAAGTGTATCCGTGTATTGCAGATGGCAGCGGCTGAAAACGTGACTCTGAAAGACGAGTTAGATGCACTGCGTGAGACGGCGGCGAAAGCTGCAGCTCTCGAGGCTACTGTTGCGTCCTACAAGAAGCGGATGGAGGAACATGTCGACTTGCGGCGACAGGTTACTTCTTTATACTTTTTATATCACGTATTCGAGGCAGTGGACCATGATAGGATATAATACTAACGAAATACATAAAAAACGGCGTGAAAACGCGTTTTGTGTGTATAATTTTATTTTTTATTTTTTATACCACTTAGTTGGCAGACAAGCACACGGCCCACCTGATGGAAAGTGGTTACCGTGGCCTATGGACGTTTGTAACACCAGAGGAGTCACAGTCGCGCGGCCAACCCTGTAAGTACAGAGTTTCTGTGCCGTCAGTAGAAGGTAAAGCAGGACAAGCCTTTAGTCTTCCACTGACAGCACAAATTCTCCAGTGAGCTCTGGCTACCCTACTCACCGCTTGGAACACAACACGAAGTTATTATAGCCATATTCTCCAGTGAGCTGAATTGTTGTTGTGAATTGTTCTTTAAACTGTTAATATATATGTATAATATGTCAACTTATACCGAATTAGTAGCCATTTTTTTATGCCGCGGTGATATGACACTTGCTGCGTCTAGGTATAAGTTTAGATTATAGTACTATATGAAAACATGCAGTGCTTTGTGTGTGACAAAGTATTTTTAACTGCAATTTAGTTCGACAGGACATTAAACAGATGCAGAAATGCCTCCATAGATAAGTAGATGGGCTTTTTTTGTGGTTCGTTGTCACTAGTACCATTAAGAGTTCTATGCTGGTAGGTACTATTATTGTTTCGAAAATATTGTAATCATGTCTGGTTCCAATGTCTTTTTCAATTTCTTCTATTCATTCCACATTATTATTCAGTATCTTGTAAGATTTTCAATAGTAGAATAGAAAAACTTTTATTTTAAAATTTAATCACTAGGATTAAAGAAATATCTGTGGTTCCATTATAGAACTGTTAATGGTACTAGTGATAACGAATTCTAATTCGATTACCCAGGGTATAGAAAAGTTCGTTTTTAACCCAGTAAGAATGGTTACAAAACCTCTTTAAAACTTTAACACTTAACTGCAACCCTATAGTTGATAGGTAGACATGCTACGAGGCCTTTGGCATTAAGTCCGCCGATGCACTGTGTGCACGAAGTTAAATAAGTAAAAATAAATAACTTTGATAATAGCTATTAGTAGTATATTATATGCAAATTGCTAAAGTTTTATTATGATATAATAATATTATTTGCTTTAAAATTCATTCATATATAACTAATTATTATTCATTAATATTATCACGACGGTAATATACGTGGACACATATTTTGTTATTGTTTATATTTCAGGTGAAATTGTTGGAGCGTGCGAACACGGAACATGTGCAGCGTGCCATAGAGTACGACCAGGCCGCCGTTAAAGCGAACGCTGTGCGGGCACAACTAGACATATACAAGAAACAGGTTATTATGACATTATTACATCATTACAGTGCATTACAGTGCATTACTGACGACCTCCGTGGCGTAGCGGTAGAGCATTCGACTGCTATGCAGGGGGCGCGGGTTCGATTCCCGCTCAGTGCAAATATTTGTATGCATGAATATGTATATTTGCATTGGTCTGGGTGTATCTATGTATAACATGTATGTATTTACAAAAAAAAAAGTATCTAAGTATGTTTATCCGCATTCTAGATCCCATAACACAAGCTAGTTAAGCTATGCTTACCATGGGTCTAGATAGCGTTGTGTAGAATGTCGTGGAATATTTATTTATTTATTATTACATAATCAAATCAATTGCCGCGTGGTTCCCGGCAGAGTAGAATTTGGACCACCCCATCTCTTCCCATGTGGTGTCGTACAAGGCGACTACAGCCCAGACTCAGCCTCAGATGCATGGCTGGAGTCAACAATAGTGCCCGCAAGACGGCAATAGCCTCACCACCTATTACGTGGGACCGAATTCAATGATTGGTGAAATGTGGATGTTAATTTACCTCTGCCTAACCCTCCGGGGATAAAACCGTGATTATATGTATGTATGTATCATTATGTATGTATGTACATAATCAAATTATATAATTTGGCATAAATAAGTAATGCGATGGCGTATTGCTAAGGCTTTTTTTTTATATAGATAAGTAGATAATTCTTTATTGTACACCAACAGATTTGTAGTAGGACAAGTAGGTAGCATGTATCGCTGAAAGCGATTTCTTCCAGGCAACCTTGGGATGGACAGTAATGTTATAAAAACAAAATATATGGTGTAGTTATACACTAAACTAAATGGAATGTGTATTAAAAAGAAGAAAGAGAGAGACGTATAAGTTTTATAAGATTAATATACGGCTTAACATAAAGAATTATCATCATATACATCCTTCCGACAGTAAACATACAGGCCATGGCAAAGGACTTGATGACTTGATGACAGAAAATCGTAGTTGGGAAAATTTGGGTATTGATACACCTCTGCCTATCTCTTCAGGCGTAAATGTATGTATGTAACTATGTTAGGAAAGGGTTCAGAGAATGATAATTAGTATTTCTAATCGGCAAAATCATTTTGCCCAAGTTCAATGGGAAGGAACAGACTGACGTTCATATAATGTATTGTTTTCATATTCAGGTGACAGATTTAAACGAAAAACTGGACGCGGAGATAACAAAAGCTGACAAGTTAGAGATCGAGAATAAGAAGCTGAGTAGTCGGACGGCGTCGGTGCAACGCGAGCGAGACGCGCTGTTACACGAACGTGACACGTTACGGGATACGGTCGACGAGCTGCGCTGCTCCACCATTATAGGAGGTATTTACTGTATAGATACTGAGTGGTGAATAGATACAAAGTGGGGAATAGTTACTGAGTGGTGAATAGATACTGAGTGGTGAATATATACTGAGTGGTGAATATATACTGAGTGGTGAATATATACTGAGTGGTGAATATATACTGAGTGGTGAATATATACTGAGTGGTGAATAGATACTGAGTGTTGAATAGATACTGAGTGGTGAATAGATACTGAGTGGTGAATAGATACTGAGTGGTGGATAGATACTGAGTGGTGAAAAGATACTGAGTGGTGAATAGATACAGAGTAGTGAATATATACTGAGTGGTGGATAGATACTGAGTGGTGAATAGATACTGAGTGGTGAATAGATACTGAGTGGTGAATAGATACTGAGTGGTGAATAGATACTGAGTAGTGAATAGATACTGAGTGGTGAATAGATACTGAGTGGTGAATAGATACTGAGTGGTGAAAAGATACTGAGTGGTGGATAGATACTGAGTGGTGAATAGATACTGAGTGGTGAATAGATACTGAGTAGTGAATAGATACTGAGTGGTGGATAGATACTGAGTGGTGAATAGATACTGAGTGGTGAATAGATACTGAGTGGTGAATAGATACTGAGTGGTGAATAGATACTGAGTGGTGGATAGATACTGAGTGGTGAAAAGATACTGAGTGGTGAATAGATACAGAGTAGTGAATATATACTGAGTGGTGGATAGATACTGGGTGGTGAATAGATACTGAGTGGTGAATAGATACTGAGTGGTGAATAGATACTGAGTGGTGAATAGATACTGAGTGGTGAATAGATACTGAGTGGTGAATAGATACTGAGTGGTGGATAGATACTGAGTGGTGAAAAGATACTGAGTGGTGAATAGATACAGAGTAGTGAATATATACTGAGTGGTGGATAGATACTGAGTGGTGAATAGATACTGAGTGGTGAATAGATACTGAGTGGTGAATAGATACTGAGTGGTGAATAGATACTGAGTGGTGAATAGATACTGAGTGGTGAAAAGATACTGAGTGGTGGATAGATACTGAGTGGTGAATAGATACTGAGTGGTGAATAGATACTGAGTAGTGAATAGATACTGAGTGGTGGATAGATACTGAGTGGTGAATAGATACTGAGTGGTGGATAGATACTGAGTGGTGAATAGATACTGAGTGGTGAATAGATACTGAGTGGTGAATAGATACTGAGTCGTGGATAGATACTGAGTGGTGAAAAGATACTGAGTGGTGAATAGATACAGAGTAGTGAATATATACTGAGTGGTGGATAGATACTGAGTGGTGAATAGATACTGAGTGGTGAATAGATACTGAGTGGTGAATAGATACTGAGTGGTGAATAGATACTGAGTAGTGAATAGATACTGAGTGGTGAATAGATACTGAGTAGTGAATAGATACTGAGTGGTGAATAGATACTGAGTGGTGAATAGATAGATACTGAGTGGTGAATAGATACTGACTGATGTAAACCAAGTTGTACACTTGTTTATAAAAAAGTTGTTGAAGTACTTTTTCGTTCACATAGGATGTATAGCCAACAAGTTTTAAACAAGTATAAAACAAATTTGCGTTCACACTGCAGTCTGTAACATATTGCAACATTGTCTAAAAAGATTTTATATTTAGGTGTAAACGAGGGTTTAGGCATACTTGTATAATTTAAATCTACGATCGAATTCTTGTTATAGTTATAAGTTACATAATGTTTGATTCCAAGAATATAATAAATTAATATACGACTATGTATGTAATTATTTATTAAATTAATCACTCACTGGGATGTCCTTTATATTTTCACAGGAGCTAATGAGGGCAATGTATCGCGGGAGATGAGTGAAACACCCAACGAACTAAAGGAGAAATTGATCCGGTTAGAGCACGAGAACAAGTTACTACGGCAGAACCAAAATGCTCAGGCAGACCAAGCGTTACAGGTAAGAACAAAAACACGCAGGACTGTCTTTGGGGACTGCCGATAGATAGAGAAAATAAATTAACTAAATAACTTGTGAATTATCCTGAGTTGATAGTCCAAGCGTTAGGTGATGAGAGTATCATGATGTTTGTTCATCCGAAAAGTGCTCAATGCGTCTAAAGAAGTATTCGCTTATAAAATACTTTCGGAGGATTGTTGTGCCAGAACGGCACGGCGGTGTCGCATCAGGTATATTGTATCTTGTAACATCATCTATAAGACGTGCGTGCTGACGTTTATATGATGATTGCTGGATTTGAAATTGTATTTATTATGTGACTGTCTTAAGTTAAGCTGGTGCTTAAGCTCGTTAAGTCAAGTTCAACGTCAAGTTCGTCAATTTCGTAGTTACACTGAAGGCTAACCCCAACTGAGTTCGGAAAAGGTCTGGAAGATTATTGAAATATAGGGTGGAAGCTTTCCACCTTGTCTGGAGGGAAAGTACTCTAAATACTGAAAATAGCGAATTTTACTCAAAAGAAACATTAACTTATTTTTAAAAAGAAATTAAACTGAATTAAAATATAAAATTTCGAAAACTACTCGAGCCGACTAAAATCCTAAAAAAATGTTATTTTTTAGGATTTTATAGTTCTATAGCATCAATCATAAGGATCAAATCTGTCTAACATGGTAAATTACATGAAAGGAAATCCCTAAAATTTTTACTTGTTTCCTTTAAATTAAATTCGCTCACTCCCCTATTTAGAGCACTTTCCCTCCCTGTGAGGTCGAAATCTTCTACCCTCTATCTATTGTTTCTCGTTTACAGTAATATGGAAATATATTCTATGTATACGTGTTCTAGGCGCTCTTAGAAGATAATCGGGCGCGACTAGAGGAGCAACGTGCGAAGAATCGTGAAGCAAACCAGAGGATCATGGAGTTGGAGGCTACGCTCGAGGCGCCTAACCCTAGGTTAGCGTCGACCATGGAAGATAACCAGAGGAAGTGTGAGTATCAGCCATATAAATAAATATCCATTGCCACTAATATTTGTCTATGCATCACTGTAGAAAATCAGCTGATTTTCAGCCAACTTCATTTTTACAAAATATTACCACCACAGTTACAAAGATGGGTAGTGGCTATCTTTGTAAGTTACTGCTTACAATATACTTGATTACAGAGGCCTCTTATGATGTCACCGTCATAAAATGATTGTAAATTCTTATTTGAATTTTGTATTTTCAAAATATACCGCTTCACAGGAATCCCACCGGTATTGCACACGTCCATAGGCTGCGGTAACCACTTTCCAACAGATGGGTCTGTGAGCCTGTCAGACACCATAGTGTTATATAAAAATAATTTCATGTTTTTCGATAGTTCTGTTGTGACGCAAATACAGGTCTTTGTAGGTTCCCTTTACACCTCATTACAAAGAAGTCTCTAGTAAAATAAATACATTAGTCAGACTTTTCTGTTGGCTTGTAGCGTTGCAAGTCGAAGAGCTGCAAGCAGCGCTAGCGGAAGAAAGGCGGCGTGCCAGCAAGATGCAGGAGGCGCTGGCGGCTAGAGACCAAGAACTGCTCGCCACAGAAGACAAGTACAAGAAGTGTCTCGAGAAGGCAAAGGAAGTCATTAAGTCGCTCGATCCGAGAGCCTCCGGTATGTGTACGGCTGTATTGTCGAAAGCAGGAACGTGTATTCCTCAGGACGTATATCTTAGGTCTAAAATATATGTTCAAAATGTGCTCTGTACCTGCAGTACCTAGTTCTTGGGTGTCTTAAAGGTTAGCATGGGGTGCTACGGCAGTGGACGTGCTCACATTCACCAAGCATATATTATTACAAAGCAATCCATGCGCCAGGGACTCGTTTGTCTCGCGACAGGTCCAACATATGTCCCGAAGTATAATGTGCGCACGTGCCTGGTATCGACAATGTCAATGCCTTGATCACACGCACTGAGTGCAGTGATGAGACATTGCATTTGGTTGAGTGCGATTTACGTTCGAAGCACTCGGTACTATATTCACACGTATCGAGCATCGGCCGAGTGCGCTGTCTCTCCACTCCACTCGGAGCGCGTGATCAAGGCATTAATGTTGCACTGTTATGTTGTCGAAATTTAGGACAGCAGTAAAAATACGATATAAATACGGCATATAAATATAAATGCATATAAATACGGATACGGCAATTTGAAAAATAATAAGTACAATCCAGAGTGGATTGTATTTGAAAACTTTGAAAAATAATAAGTATAATCTAGAGTGGATTGTATTTGAAAACTTTGAAAAATAATAAGTACAATCCAGAGTGGATTGTATTTGAAAACTTTGAAAAATAATAAGTACAATCCAGAGTGGATTGTACTTATTATATAGGTCTATATAAATATATAGTTGGTATACTGGGCGGTCTACCTGAAAACCTTTCAGTGGTGATTCATGACTATAGTACAGCCATCAGTGTCTGTGTCGTTTGGCTATAAAAACATACCGTTATGTCACTACCCAAGACCAATGAACGCGAGCGAGACGGACAATGAGAAGAGTTGTGACTGTTTCTGGGCATCGTTATCGACTTACCATCATGCGGCAAAATTTTAAGTCTCATGTTGGTAAAATTTGAATAGCTTCCCGACGGTGAAATTTAAATAGTCATCTGACTGCAAAATTGAAATGGTCTCCTGGCGACAACACTAGAAGAGCCTTCTGTCAGGAAAATTTGGGTAGTCTATTGGCAATAAATCTGCCACTGTGCCTATAAGATTAGATACGAACTTCCAACGCCAACCAATCTGCCGCTTGTCGAATGTAAATAATAGATTATCACACCTTCTATGTATACTACTAGACAAGCTGTACGGAACTTTTATATCTCACATACAGATAACAGGAAAAAGCGGTCTATGCCCATACAAATAAATGTCAATATTCATTATCTCATCCACTTTTTGCGTACCGTTTTGTTCATATCCATCTCATCCAGGAACCACGAAACAGTTTTAGTTCTAAACAGTTTATCTAGTAAAGTTGTTGCAGATTACGATTGCGCGCGTTTAGTTATCTTAGTACACGTGTACAATTAGCAGAAAAAAGCTATCAAATATTGCACTCACAACGTAATGCGTGTGTACACGAAAACTACAATAAGGCACGCGCGCGCTCGTAAATTGCAAGTAATTATAGTATACACAGAAGCTTAGACTATATACAAACTCTATAAACGTAGCAAGTGTCATTACAAAACTCCGTGAAAATGGCTACTTCTTCGGTATAAGTTGACATATACAGACATCCCATCACATGCACACATTGACAGTTTAAAGTTTATATTGACATTAGCTTCCTCACACAAAACACGTTTTTCACTGTGTTTATACAATATAACGATATGGTCTAAGCACAGAAGTGATGGCTTGGTAAGAGACTGATGCATGTAAATATGTGTACAGCACAACAGTCGCTATCGGACATAACGCTGGGCTACCGAGCCGCGCCGCCCGCCGCCGCGCGCCAGGACGCGACGCCCGCGCCTAACAACAGGCTAGAGTGAGTCTTTGTTCTACTCTTACATAACTCGCCACTACCTTTGAGTACTGGGAAAGCGGGGTGAATAGGAATCAAGAGGTGAATAGTGATCAAGAGGTGGATAGTGATCAAGGGGTGAATAGTGGTCAAGGGGTGAATAGTGGTCAAGGGGTGAATAGTGGTCAAGGGGTGAATAGTGGTTAAGGGGTGAATAGTGGTCAAGGGGTGAATAGTGGTCAAGGGGTGAATAGTGATCAAGAGGTGAATAGTGATCAAGAGGTGAATAGTGATCAAGAAAGGGATAGTGATCAAGAAGGGAATAGTGATCAAGTGGTGAATAGCGATCAAGGGGTGAATAGTGATCAGGGGGTGAATAGTGATCAAGAGGTGAATAAGGATGTAGAGGTGAATAGGAATGATATGGCCAGATCAAATTTGCAGTTAAATGTAACTATAGACTATTTCAATGTAGTAATAATTAACAGAATCATCTGGTTATGTATTTGCGATTCAGTAAAAAACTAAAATTATTATTAATCTGAAGACCATTTTATTCCTATTCACCCGGCTTTAAGATATTTAACCTAAGAAGATTCCTTCACTGTGTGTAAGTTAAAATTCTACATCGCCATAAAAATCACCCGTCAAGTTTTTGCTCTCGACATCCTATTAACATTTACTGTTATTACCTGACGTACAGGGAAGCTGTCGCTTCTTTCTCCTAAATCCTATGGTGAACCAATTCTTCCTACTTTTCACTTTCGATATCCTCTCAATTGCTTTGCTTTACTTATAATGCGCCTGCTTGATAAAAAATCGCAACATACGATCACCTGTCTCTTTTATTTAGCTTCAAATAACCGGGGTATTTATAATTTATTTACGTTTTACCCTCTCTACCTGTACCCTCAGAACCCAATCCATCTCCCATAGATTACTCGTACGAAGCGAGTCTTCAATACCCGCAGGGTTAAATGGGCATATCAAAGTTTTTGTATTGCTTGCTGCAAATAATCCTTTATTCGTGCATTCGTTAAGTGCTACTAATCAGTGTGACCTGACCGATATGGATATCTTCTGCAAATTATTATTTAATCTGAAGTGGAGCAACTTTTGCCCAACCAGCATTGCTTGCAAAGAAATCCGTTACAGTGGGGAAATTGACGGTTAGTGCCCGTCCTCCGACCGTAGCAGTTTTAGATTTAATACTAGCACTCGCCGCAGGTGGAGCGGATCGGAAGAGTCCCGCGCGGGAGCCAGCGAGCAGCGCCTGCTGGCCACGGCTTGGTACCAGCTGGGCATGCGGTGCCAGCGCGACGCTGTGGACACGCGCTTCGCGCTGCTGTCGAGCGGCCAGTCCTTCCTGGCGCGCCAGCGACGCCAGGCGCCCCGCGCCCGCGCGCCGCAGCCCCCCGCCATGCCCCCCGCCCCCGCGCAATGACGTCAGCCGCCCTCCGCCGCCGACCCCACACAAGACGCGGACCGCAATTCCGGCTGACCGGCTCGCATGGCGGACCGGTTATGGTGCGTGCGGTTCCGTTGGAACGATCTTCCCCAGTGTTCACGGACGAAAGAAATTGAAGATTGACAGTTAGGAAGTATGCGACAGACCTCCGTTCTCATGGGTACGGACGATTGTGTAGTCTTGACATCGCCGTGACCATGATTATTTGTATATAATATTTATGTGCAATTATGTTTTTTTTGCCGCTGGTTGTTGATCATAACGTGGCGGCCGATCCTAATGGATTGATGAATATATCTTCAAATGTAAATACATATTATTTTCATGTACGTATTTGTAAATGTTTAATAAATCGTCCAGGAGTTGGGACTAAAAACACTAGCAGGGTTCGGAATTCAGTAAATTTATTTCCATAAATGTTAGTAGCGAGGCTAACGGAATTAAATATTCAGCACAATTAATTACCAGATTCATACAATCAAATATTGCATTTACAGATTAACTATTAAAAACACTAATTGATGTTAAGTAATACCTATTTATATATTTAAGTGAAATTATTTATTTAATCAATAACAATTTAAAAAAAGGAATATCTTTAGGACAGTTTCACAGGAGTTAATATGTGATAATTACTATGAGTCCGATCCTTGTTTTGCCTTATTCATCCCTTCAGTTTGACGTGAATATCAAATTGGAATGATAACTCGTTTATCATGAAGATGTCTTGTTTTTTTTGTTCAAAATTCTAACCAATCACGTCACTGTTTTGTGTGACGTAATTGAAATGACAATATTATATCTAGAATGTTATGAGTTTGGTGCAAATTTGGCAAAGATATCCTCAATTTTTATGTTCAATGATTAAGATAAATCGAGATGGATGCTGAAGAAATCACAATTGTAAAAAGACACTTTTTTAATTTGCTCATGTTGATAAATCAATATATCTAATTGTAATTTAGATGCACATACACTGTCTGGCGAATTATATTGTAAAGTTTTAGTTTACGGCGTAAGTGCAAATATTAGGAAATTATTCTTGACTTGATAGTCTAGCAAATGTTTCATATAATTCTACCTAACAAGTGTAAACTCGCGTAATTTGTAAGCCAGGTGGAATACAATGTAACTGATTGCCTTGAGGTACTATTTACCAAATGGTATATAATAAACTCTATCACGGTATGGCAAACTTTTGGTGCCAAGCAAGAAACTGTAGTCCTAAAAAATTAGGACTAAACCAGTGCTATGCGTCCCGCGTCATTCTCAGCGGATGCTGCTGAAATGATGTACACTAAATGATAGATAATCTGTGGTTTCTATTCTTATTGAACCTAACCTTGGCTCTTATTCTCAAAGCGATAAAATGAACATGTTTAATCACGTTCTCGGCGGTCAATTCAAGTTTCCTTGGTTATTGTGATCATTCTTTTTAAAGTTTCAATCTTTAAGGTGATTTTAATATTTAGGTACTTTAATTGTACAAGAAGGAGCGCCTGTCGTCCGAAACATTATGATCGATAATGAATGGTTGGCGAATGAGAAAACGAATGACACTAAAATGTGAATGCAATGCGCTACAGCGTCAATCACTGATTGAAATGTAGTTGAAGCCTAGATAATTTTACTTACAAAATCTAAAAAACTATTTTCAATTGGAGTAAGCAGAGACAACATTAAATTGGCTTCGATTGCTGCCTAAAAAATATTATAATAAATCCTGCCGCTCGGAGATTGAAATAAATGAGATTGAATTAAAAAGATTGAGAGTGAAGGATTCACAAATTAGGTTTAATTAATTACACAAATTAAATTAAGAAAATATTCTACTTTTAGGTACGGTACTCTTCGTACAACACTATTGGTGTATTATAAAGGGCCCACAAATTATGTTGTTGCATTTGAAGTCACTGTGATGAGAAGTAAAAATATTTAAATTAAGTTACGAGTGATTGGTATAGTTCTTAAGGTAAAAATACCTAAATGTGACAGTCAAATCTAAACTGCCAAAGTTTATACTATCAGGTTTTTCATATCCAGTTAGGTAGAATCCACTATTTTTAATGTTTGTGATCTGTCCTAGACAGTCCAGACTTGTCTTCCGTAGATACTTCCGATAGCGAAAGTGATGTTATTATCTAATTAGCAATGTGTGCCTATGTACCTAATGGTAAGTAGAAAATCAACTAGGTATTCCAACCAACAGCCGCGAATGTGATCAAATGTGTTGAAAGCGAACAAAGTTCTTTGCCCAGAAAGAACGTATATTATACGAGTAAAGTGATAGGAGCGCAACTAATTCATTTGAGAATTGTTTCTGAATAAAATAAAATAGCCGCTCTATCATATAAGAGTGCTTTTTCGTAGACTTGGCCAGGTGCGCACTCTTTGGAGCCGGGTTATCATTTTTTTATTATGACAATATTGATCTTTTTGTTATAAGGTTAGAAACTATCGTTGAACAAATTTAGAAAACCTTCGTGCACTATTATTTTAAGATAATCATAATTTTTATAACGTCGTTTTACATCAGTATTTTGTTAATATTTTATAAGTGTTGTAACCAATGTCTTTTCTAACTAGAATTTATTATTTGTTAATTATTAAATACTATTAGCATCACATTAGCAATCAGAAGCCAATTATTTGAACACAATATGCGTATTATCTTAAATAAAACAAATACTTATTGAGAAGATGTAATCACTCGATGTTTCCGTTCCCTTGTTGCTAATTAGAAGAATGAGAATGCAAAACAGTGCAAATTATTTATTTAATTTTAGTAACATTGTGATTTATTGTTGTTGATGACAATATAGTTTTGGATTTTTTGCAATTTCTTTCATTTTAGCATAAAAATAATTCGTTCATTCGGCCCATTCCTTCATTAGTATAGTCAATAAATATAATACACATACATATTGTGAAACTCACTTGTACTTTTCCACATTATTTTTAATATCTATTAGACCTGACCGGCTATTAACTTTTTTTAAATAAATATATCTTTGATATTATAACTTAAATACATAATAGGAATTATGTATTTAGGTTGTAATTATTCATAAATTTAAAATATTTTTACGACCATCTATATATTGTTTCCCCAAATTTTGGGAAAAAAAATAAAACAATTTTACAACTACCCACATGTGAAATGAGTGTCGCAATGTTTATAAAGGAATATTTTTAATAAACCTTTGAGGATGCCATAAGGCGAAACGGGTCAGGTCTAATAAATGTGGAAAAGTACAAGTGGCTTTCTCAATATGTGTAACAACAAATTCCACCAAGTGCCATTAATCAACAGTATTAATAATAAATATAATAAACCAATATCGTGGTACAATATCGTGATTCGGTGTCAATATAGGTACGAATCACGTTTGCAGATCAATAATATCAATAAATATTTATATATTAACTGGATAGGAACAGTATATCTTATTCCTCTCATAAATAAATTAATAAGAGATTTAAAAAATTGTAGAAAGGAATAAAACCACAGTGATTTCATATTTTATTTGTAATTGAGATCACAAGCCACAAGTAACTTAAAATTTATTAATATCACATCAAACCAAAATAAATACGTCTGTAACACGATCATACACTGCATGTGATGTCCGAAAACAGCCCAATTTTGTACACAACTACCTCTGGACACTAACATAATAACAAAACAAAAATATTTAAATACCATAAAAATAAATGTTACTTTAGAAAACAAGATCGCAATCGTTACTGTATTCTGCTATCTGCGAAATAATTCTAAACCGGCATCAGTTCTGGTATTCAATAGTTTCTCTTGAGAATTTTGTTATTATTACTCTTTTTAGATACACAAGGCGATCTGCTAGTCGCGGAAACCTATTTCTCCTACAGTATTAGTTGGGGAGGCAGACCAAACCTGAGTATGTTATGTTAACGCAGTATGCGCTTAACCTACGTCGAGGCAAATTCGAATTAGTCGAAGTCCTCATCAGAGTCCGTCTTCAAGACACTGTCTGATCCGGAGCCGGCCTCGCTGTCCACTGCGATTTCACTGCAGACAAATATTACAATTAAATCACACGTTATAGTCTATTGTAGTCGGTGACGTATGACGGTATTAGAGTATAAATTATTACACAGAACAAAAAAACACAGGCATTGTTTGTGAATATTAGATTTGCCACAGCCTTATATTCTTGGTACTTAATTGTACAAGGAGTGCGTGGTCCGGAACATCCACGTGGTGCACGCTGGTGGGAGACGGCAGCGCTTCTTTCCCAAGGGAGACGCTGCCGCGTTCGGGATTTAAATAGGGGTCGCTTCACCCCCGTCTACACAGCGGCAAGGGGTTTTAGTCGGTCCGAGTCCTATATAACCAACCCCGATGGCCGACGAAGGTGATATTCGAGGGGATTTTCACACGGAAAAAGGTAGTTAATGTACCTACTGTTATTTTTTTGTGGTTATACCTACTATACATGAAGTCATTGAGTAGATTTGTTATCTCCATACAGCTATAGCAATGTCTGAATATAGGGCATTGTATGACAGAAGTCATACTTTGCTCTCGTTCGCACTCACTGATCAGTGTATGTCCTATTGCACTCGTGATTTCGTTGATGCAGACAGATTAACCTCGGTTCCACCATATCTACCTCTTTTTAAAATAATATCATTGGATATGTCATGATAAAACCTCATTCGTTGGGATAAGTCGAACACTTGTTACGATTCTGGCACACTCCATTATTATTTGTATGGTATATTATCGACTTACACCTAATATTTATTTAATTAACAATATTGTGTTGCCACCCAGCAATATGCTTAATAATACAAATTAAAAAAGTTAAGCAGTAAACTCATATTTCAGTTTTATGCGTGGTGTAATTTTGTACATTCTCTGTTTGCAAGATATACTTATGAGTAACATAAAGTAGGAGATGATTGCAAAACTTGCATGTAATTATTATTGCCACGAGCATACGAGTTTATGAGTTTTGTTTTATTGTTCGCGCTTATGTAAACAAGCCTTAAGCTTAAGCTTGTAGCTATTTAATTAGGTACATCGATAGTTTACTTAATTTTGCCATTCTTCGATGAGTGCTGCTTCTAGGATTTCAGGACAGACTCTTATAAGCCTCATTATTTTATTAATTTCGTTTAAATTAGTAACGACCTAAATACACAGATAAGTAAGGAGATTGTAAAATGACAGTCATGGACAATCAAATAAATTTTCTTGGAAAGTTCTACTTTTCCGTTTCTGTATTTCCAAATCGTACTTTCAGTGGGGACACCGCACCGTTGACCTGACTGGTGATCAGCCCTTCTGTGTGAACATTCCCTATATTAAGACTGTCATATAGGTATATATTCGCATGACTGCCGGTACCGGGACCTACAGCTTAACGTGCTCTCCGAGGCATGGCAATACCCAAACCAATGCAAATATACATATTCATGCACACAGATATTTGCACTGAACAGAAATCCAACCCGCGTCCCGGACGTAGCAGCCGAATGCACTACCGCTACGCCACTTAGACACTAGGTAGGTACTGTATCTGCTATATTTCTTATTATAATTCCGTTCCAAGAATCTTGAAAATATGTACGCTATATTTAGAAGCTACAACAACGATGCAAAAAGAATTTCTCAACAATTTTCATATGCACACAGCAAGCGATAACAATGGCGGGAAGGCTTACTTATAGAGTTAAAAATAGAACGAGTATGCGAGCACGGACACGTGTTATGAAAGTACATAATTGAAAGTATTATGCATACAAAAAAATAATAAGCTATGGTTCACCATTGCTTATTATTTATAATGGTTGGTTTGTTAGCTCAAAACCATGCGGATAAACTGTGTTTATATGTCTGGTAAGTTTTACTAAAACAAGTTTATTTATAGTAACTTGCCTGTCTTTCTCCGCACCGATCAGATTTATCTCAATGATATTTCTGCCAAGAAAAGGGTTACATTGAATAAATAGGTAAATAAATATTCTACGACATATCCGAGATTATTTAGACCCAAAGTAAGCATAGCTTAACTACCTTGTGTTATGGAAGCTAGAATGCGGATAAACATACTTAGATACATTTTTTCTGGTAATTCATATATAACATAAGTACATACAAACGCCTAGACCAATGCCTATAAACATATTCATGCGCACAAGTATTTGCACTGAGCGGGAATCGAATTCCCTGACATAGCATTCGAACGCACTACCGCTGCACTGAGGGCCATTAGAGGTAGTTATCTAGAAACCTGGAACCGTTATGACCTTGTAGTGTATGACTACATACTTATCAACATACCCACCTATGTTTTTCACGAACACATGTTGTGTTCTTGATAAGTTGTCAATTACCTACTTCTATATGTGGGTGTTCGATGAAAGAGGACTATCCGTTATTCCCACGGAGAGAAGACTATCTATTTATGTCTAAATAAAAACGCCTTGTTGACATTGAGTTTCATTTATTCAGCGATGTACGGAAACTGCAACTGAGGTGGGTGTCCTGTCCTGTGGGGGGAACCTACCTGTCCTACCTGCTGCTGCTGCTATAACATTATATAAAAAGGATTGTATGTAAAATCATCTAATTAAATCTTTATATTTCCAGATTTTTATATTTAAAATATAAGGATCATTAATAACCCTGATAAATACTTCAAACTTTATATCTAGGTGCATATATTGACCGGCCTGGGGGTGTCAGGTGGAGCCGCCTGTCACCCTGGCAGAAGCAGGCCGCGGCGGTGGCGCGCCTGACGCGCCTCCCCGTTTCCGGGGACGAGAGTTGGGGACTCTGTAGTTCCCACACCCGAGAAGAGGGCCAGATCGTGAGAGATGGCCCTGGGTCGGCCGTCGGATATGCCTGTCAACCTCACCTTCGGCAACCAAAGCGACCCACAGGCGGCGTGCGTTTTAGTCGGTTCGAGTCCGACATAACCTCCTCCACCGGCTCCGGTGGGGAGTTATCCGTGGGGATTTTGCGCACGTAAAAAAAAATAGGTACATATATTGAGAACACACTTGTACTTTTCCATAGTATTTTTTATTTGTTATTAGACTCTGACCGATTTACATTGACAGTCGATCTAATAACAAATAAAAAATACTGTGGAAATGTACAAGTGTGTTCTCAATTTGTGCAACAACAAATTCCACGGAGTCCTATCAACAGTATAAATAAATACCTAAGTATTTGTGGCAAAGGTGAATAAGTTAAAATATCTTTATAAAAAAATATAAGTAAATATGTACATATTAGTTTATATTATTCAAAATGATTTTTTTGAAATAAAAAGAACGAACTTATGTTACTTAGGTATACGTTCATATTTCATGTGTATGATACCTTAGAAACCTTGAATAAGCTTGAATTGTTTTCTCACAAATATTTGAAGATATTCGGAATATTAAATCCAAGGTTTTGTATTACGTTTGATTGTAGCAAGGAACATACAGGACGTATGTTGACACACAGGATGACCTGTGACGTTGCGGTACAGTGGTTGCGAGTTCGATTCCTGCTAAGTAACAAATATTTACATGCATCAATACGACCTATTTGCATTGGATATATATTATATAGATGTATTAGAAAAAATCTAAGTACCTATCTTTCTCCATAACCATAATACAAGCTAGTTGTTAAGCTATGAGTAATACTTTAGGTCTAAAATTCTAGATAACAATGTGTAGAATAGTCTAGAATATTCATTTATATTTATGTTGGTACACGTACACGTAGTTGATAGTGTAAAATTTTTAGGTCTGATTGATTTATATATTACCACAAATGCACTTACTCGTTGATGTCCTTGGTGAGCTGTATGTCGACGTTTGTGGCGGTGTCGTTGAGGCCGTTCAGCGCCTCGCAGAAGTCGCAGCCGACGCTCTGTAGGTGCTGCGTGTTCAGGTGAAATCCCTGGCAAATAAGCTCACAGGCTGAGTTTCTGAATCCAGCGCCCAGTCTACCATGCAATTAAATATCTGGAGGGGTCAATAGAATCTGCGGGTTAGCTAGTTGTAGTAGAGTTCTGGATTGTTCATTATTAGATGTGAAACGGTAACAAATAACCCTTATCATGAACTACCTATCAACTTAGGTATAAACTATCATAGCCACTCACATGAGTATCAAAATAACAGGGATATTTACCATGTTGCATTGGTATGCTCCGTGATCATGGTGCTTGCAACAGCGCCGAAATATCGGAAACTCGAAACAATGTAACATGGTAAATATCGGAAACTCGAAACAATGTAACATGGTAAATATTGGAAACTCGAAACAATGTAACATGGTAAATATCCCGATTATTTTGATACTGATACCTATCAACTCACTAAAATTGTATTTTCTTTAAAAAGTCTTAAACGAGTCTAGAGCCCTGTAGGTCTAAAAAAAGTCATTTTATTAGAATCGTGCCACGACAATATCTTGTCATGCGATAATATTTACACGAAATTAGAATCTGTTTAGTAAATTAGTTATTGTGATTCTGCTCATATGGCTGACTGTTTAACTAATTTTATTAAAATCTATTGAGATCTACTGGAAATTCATAAAATTACTATATTTTAGCGGAATTGCTCAATGTGACCTTTTCAGACCGACTGTTCTAAGGAGGAGTCATTCGGGGCGGGAGCGGCAGCGGGAGCGACGAAGGATCGCAAGACAAGCTGCCCGCGTACGAAGGCAACTCGGGCGTCTGTGGTCGATGAACGACCTCCGCCCCCCATGAGCGCTGGCCTGGGGGTGACAGGTGGAGCCGCCTGTCAACCTGCAGAAGCAGGCCGCGGCAGTGGCGCGCGTGACGCGCCTCCCCGTTTCCGGGGACGAGTTGGGGACTCTGTAGTCCCCACACCCGAGAAGAGGGCCAGATCGTGAGAGATGGCCCTGGGTCGGCCGGGGTGCGAGGGATATGCCTGTCAACCTCACCCTCGGCCCGAACCAACCAAAACGACCCGCAGGCGGCGTGCGTTTTAGTCGGTTCGAGTCCGACATAACCTCTTCCACCGGCTCCGGTGGGGAGGTATCCGTGGGGATTTTGTGCACGTAAAAAAAAAAAAAAAGGTGGAGTCATTAATATATCAACAAAAGCACGTGAAATAGATGGCAGATTTGTAGCGAGGTATTTATTATCAGGCCGATCTCGTCTCACGTTCGTGCTGGACAATCTAGACACTAGTAGATGTATTACCCCACGTATCGGGCACGGTACTAAGTATCGTTATCGGTAATCTGAAGATAAATTGTCATTTATAATAGGATTATAAGTGATGCAGGATGCATATCATTAAGAAATAAGCTTGCCGAAGTGCTTAGCAGGAGGAACTGATGTCTAATTTGATAAAACTTAAGTTCAAGTAGGTATTCAAAAGTTGCTTAATATCCAAATTCCTAAGGAACGAACACGTAATGCGCCTGATGATATTAATTTTATACCTACTGCCAGGGCTGGGCAAAATACATACTTTGCTCTAATTGAAATACAAATTACAAAATACTGTATCGCAAGTAATTAAAATATAAAATACAAAATATTTTTAAGTTAGCGATTTGAAATAGAGTGTTTTAGCTATTTTTAAGTGAAATACCAAATACAAATTACAAAATACTTCATGTCGAACTCGAACCGAGTGATACGCATACCGTCTGTGAGTCTTTTTTATTTTCTTTTTATGGGTTCCGTACTTAGAGGAAAAAAATCGGAACCCTAATAAAATCACTTCGTTTTCCGTCTGTCTGCATGTCTGTCAAGACTTTTTTTTCAGGAATGCATGGAGGTATTAAGTTGAAATTCTTACCACATACTCAAGTCTTGAAAGTGCAAAACTCAAACTTCTTAGTCAACGCAATTAAAACATATTGCAGCTTTTGTAGCACAGATAATTTTGTTTCTGAATTCAATTTTGTAAAAATCTCGGAGTGCGAGTCCGACTGGCACTTGACCGGCTTTTTTGTTTTTAAAGAATATTAGAAACCGAAATTACTATATTCCCTCTAACCCGGGATTCGAACACGGGACCTCTCAATCGTACAGCCGACTTAACCACTAAGCTACCGACGCTTTTAAGGTCTTAAGGTTGCCGGCCGGAGGTGAGATTGAGCTCAATGGAGGGTTTTTGTGCTGTCAGTGGAAAGACCAAGAGATTGTCTGACTATGTCTTTTACACTGACGGCACATAAACTCTCAATGCTTGCAGGGTTGGCAGCGCGAGTGTAACTCTCTTGGTTTTGTACGCGTCGATAGGTCACGGTGGTTTCCAACAGGTGGGCTATGTGCTTGTCTGCCACCTAAGTGGTATTAAAAAAACATATCTTTCACAACCCCCGGACGTCTCACGGTTATCTCTTTCAAGCTGGCCCTCTTCGGGTGAGGGTATCACAATGTTTCTATGTAGCTCCGGGAATGGAGTGGCACGTATTGTGTCGCCGCCTTCACCTGCTTCTGCAAGGGTGTCCGGCGGCACCACCCGTCATCCTCAGGCTCGTGCTCATGTGGAACTAAGGCCTCCTTCCCTTCACGATGGCAGCCCACACATTCGTGCGAGGTGAGCGAGAATACTCCCACACCTAAGGTCACCTTTAGATGTAGCAGAATTACCTCTGCCCCCATGAGCGCGGGCCTGTCACCGCGGTAGCGGCGAGTGATGCGCGCCTTCCTACACCCGGGGACGACTTTGGGGCTCCGTGGTTGCCACACCCAAGGAGGGCCAGATTTATAGAGATGGCTCTGGGTCGGCCGGGCTGCGAGGGATGTCTGCCAACCTCACCTGCGGCAACCGGCAACGACCCATAGACGGCGTGCGTGTCAGTTGGTTCAATCTCTCTCTACCGGCTTCCGCTTTATCCGTGGGGATTATATGCACATAAAAAAGGGCCACCACTACTTCCCGCCGCGGCTTGTCTCACGCCGGGCACTCGGTGAGCGTGTGCAAATCCGGGACCGGCGTCACAGTGGCCATCACCGGCCCGGACGTTGACTTTTCCGAATCCGACGCAGGATATCCCGAGGCACCCGTACCCGATGATAACCTGCGTCAGCTGGTTGAGCGGGTACGAGAGGCTGCCGTGTATCATATTCTTCACGAGTGCTACTTTCAAACTGAAGATTAACTGTAGTTAAAATGCATTTTGAAGCCTCAAGTATTTGATATACTAATTACAAAACACCTCGACGTCAGGTATTTAAAATAAAAATTAAATACAAATTACATTTTAAGGAAATAATCGAAATACAACTACCAAATACGTACTTATATGAATTTCAATTACGTATTTCAATTACAAGTAAATAAAATACTGCCCAACCCTGTATACTGCTAACATGCGGCTACGGCACTGAGGCTGACCTGAGGTTGCGAGGATCCTATTCACAGCAATAAAGAACTTGAACCCACTCTCGGTGTGAATACGTCATTAAAATATCTTTTAACTAACACCCGCTTCACAATACTTTTTGTATTATGCTAAAGGTAATAAAATAGTTCATAAAAAACCAAACGTTTTTCAATAGTTTGTAGGTACCTACATTGTGGCTTGTAATAATTGTAAAACGCTTATAAAACTGTGAGTTGTAAAATTATTTTTATCAAAAGATGTTGCTACCTTGAAGGGCCCTCGGTCGAAACCACAGAAAGAGGCTTCCATAGTGTAGGACCTGGTGACTCCTAGATGGCGCCACACGGTGACACGCGCGGTGCTCTCCCTTTCTCGTTCCACTCGAAAAGAACACGAGCCGAGGGCAAACGCTGGAGATGTGCGATGCATGAGCGCCGGCAGCATCTATTAAGTTATAAATAAGAAAACTAATTTGTACTGTAAAAAGTTAATTATTTTGTGACTTAACATATTGTTCTTCACACAACTTAGTTGCGGGCAATCATATTTTACGGGCACATGACAACAGCTGAAGTTTTAGTAATACACATGCCATATTGCAGACTTATGTTTTAGTGTCATACCGATGTGATTACATTTCTTGTACTTTGTGTAAATTTACATTTCTTGAAAAGCAGATCTTCAACACTAAAGTTAAAATAACTAAGATAACTTTATATAATATCAAATAGATCAACGAGTGTTTTCCTACAAGATATCTAGGTAGCTACTAATTTATAGTTAAAAGTTCAAGTTGCAACTGAATCAACAGAGAACTCCTCATTAGTATATAATTTGTTTGTTTAAAGTTTTATTCTAGTTTTGTAGTAATTTTAAAATAAATAATAAACAAAAAACTTACTAAATACTTGACAGGCTCATCAGGGCCTAGACGGTCATTACTGCACCAGCTCTCGGCCGTTGCGCATCCATAAAAGAATACGTTCTTCTTGCGAGAGTGCCCATGGTAGTCACAGTACACCAACGGAGGCTTCTTCCACACTCGCACAAGGTATTCTATTAAACCCTATATAATGAAATTAAAACATTAGGATCTAGAATAATATTAGTTTATTTACTAAGCCAATATGCAACGCTAACTCGCCTTCGTATGATAAATAGAAGGATGCAAAACGCCACTCGGCTTACACCAGCGCCGGTTTAGATCTTCATTAGTTAAGCCGCATCGATGGCTGCAACAAGAAACGACGTTTACAGGACGAGATGGGATAACCAGGAAATCTCTCTAGAGACGAGTTAACGCCGATAGGAGACATGTCCATTGAATTGAAATGACACGTTCGTGGGTCGAGGGCCAGACGTTGTCATTTTATTATCAGACGTAAAGTCCGCATCGAATTCCCTTATTACAACTTTATACAGCGTTCCTGCTCGTAGCGGTTAATATTTTATTAGATGCGGGACGAGAACGTATGGCAAACTATAAACGATTCAGGCTCTTATAAGGCTCTCGCGCAAGACAAAGAAAACTTTACGGGTACAATTAATATGACAAGCTATTAATGGGTGACCACGTAGGAATTTGTAGAGACGCGGTGTTCGACACACGCGCGAGTGGCGAGAGTACACACACTGCACAAGTGCACGCTATACTTACTGTCAAAATACGACTAATCGTGCGGTTGAATTTTCTTTTTTTATAGGCACGTCAATAAGACTTCACCTTGCCTGATAGTAAGCTGAAGGCAAAATCTCAGAAAAGAGGTCGCCATTACTTGTAAGTAATGGTATGATAATTATTACATATAATTAATGTTTTATTTTTGTATGTACATCAGGTAAATAAATCTCATCACATCACATACAGGCTAAGGAAGAAGAAAAAAATGCATATGACATCGTGCAGTTTTATGTACAGTCAACCCTTGCTGGAGTAATGTGCAATGCTCTGCATTCTTTAATGAAGTATCTAAAACATCATCATCCTCCTGCCCTTATCCCAAGATTGCAAGATTCCCTAGTTGCAATCATTTCAACATTCACTCCCTTCTTAACCATGTCATCTTTCACACAGTCCATCCACCTCATTTTAGGCCTCCCTCTCCCCTTGTAGCCATTCA
This sequence comes from Eilema griseolum, assembly GCA_963662185.1. Classification (NCBI taxonomy): domain Eukaryota; kingdom Metazoa; phylum Arthropoda; class Insecta; order Lepidoptera; family Erebidae; genus Eilema; species Eilema griseolum. Next base: position 12,207,013 of record OY759230.1, read on the forward strand.
CTTCCATAGTTAGTACCTTCCTTAGGGGTGCGGGTTGGGTAACCTCCACGTTGGCTTACCTGTTTCTTTTCCCTCTGGACCGCGGTCCTGGGGAACGGAAGCGGGGAGGCTGGTGCACCCTGGACGACGGTTAGTAGACTCTGACTCCAAGGAGAAGGAGCTCTGCTAGCCGTCGACAAATAACCCGACAAGCCCTTTTTAGGGCTAGCTGACCCTGGGGGGGTCGTGGTATGGCGGGTCTGCAAGGCCTGCGGGAAGGGACTCGTAGAATCCCTTCCATCCCAAACAGCCCTTTTTAGGGCTAGCCTGTCGCTCCCGGTATCCCTCTGCTTTCAGAGGGGACATGGGGGCGACACAAGGATCCATGGGATCCAGGGACGGGCCGGCCTACTGCTCGCGCAGGGGCTGGCAGGCATTCGTGCCACCGTCGGTGTTGGGAGAGTTGGCTGCTCTCCCGCGTCGCGTAACCTCCAGGATATCGACAACGACCTGAGTGCTAGCCACACTTGGGAAGCCGGTATCCTGAAGGCCGTGGGGCTTGCCTTAATTGGCCGGCCCGCGACAAGGAAAAGTCTGAAAAACCCGACAGCGAAGTCGATTAAAACCTGTGGACACCTGGGGAAATCCACAGTATTTACCCCGCTTCTCGGAATGAGCGTCACCCGGGAAGTGTATTTTATATCGTCTCTACTCGTGGGACTCGAATGGATAGTAAAAAATTAAAAGACAAGAAAAAACCATCACCAAGTGAAACAGTCTGCGCGGAGGTCGCGCAGCACCAAGACGCGGAGGTCGCGTCCCAAGCAGGGACGGTGTCGGAAGACTTCGACACCGCCACTGAGAGGAGCAGGGCGAACAGCCCGGTGGGTCTGCAGACCCGAAAATCTGCACGGCGGAAGCGCAACCGCCGAAAAAAAATCATCCCCCCAGATAAGACCGAGTCGGATCTCGACTTGACCCTGACCGACTCGTCTTCCAGTAGTTCTGGTGGGGATGAGATGATGCGTCCCCCCCCACCCAAGCAGGTTGCGGTTAGCCGCCGAAAGCTGCAGGGTGGGGGCACCAAAGTCGCCCCCTCACGGGCCTCAGCCGGGGAAGATGTGAGAGCGCCGCCGAGTCCCTCCGTCTCGGCGGCGCCCGCGCTTCGTACCGACGGCTCCACGTCCAGGGACGTGATGGAGGCCCTGGAAAGACTGGCCGGGGCCCGCTCTGGAGCTCTAACGCCGGAGGAGGACCGGGTCCGGCTGGCTGCGACGCGCCTCGTTGAGCAGTTTGAGCTGCTCAAGGCGGAGCTGGCCGAGTCCCGGAACGAGCGAGCTCAACTTGGCAGGAGGCAAGTTGAGCTCCTCAACAGTGTAGAGCGAACGGCGGCTGAGCACCGGAAAGAGATGGAGAGGATGGCGGCCGAAATGGCGAACCTCCGTCAGGTCGTCACCGGGCTGCCCGCGGAGCGCGTGACGCGGTCGGCGCGGCGGCGACTGGCGGTGCAGCCGGTGCGGCCGGAGGCACCGGTAATGCCGGAGACACCGGTGCGGTCAAGGCCGCCGGTGCGACCGGTGCGGCCGGAGACACCGGTGCGGCCGGTGTCACTGGCGCAGCCCGCTCGGCTGGAGTCGCCGGTGCTGCAGCCGGTTAGGCCCATGGACCCACTGGCGGCATGCATGGCGGCAGTGGCCGCCATGGAAAAGCGGCAGGAGGCGGCGCTGGCTGAGCAGCGGAGGTGGCAGGTGACGCAGGAGGAGCGCACCCGGAGGTTCATGGAGGCGGTCATGGACTCCAGCCGCCGCCCGCCCTTGGCGCCGCCTACGGGATATGCCGGAGCGGTGAGAAGAGGTCTCACCAGTCCGGCGGTCGCAGAGGCCCTGCAGGAGTCGGCCCGCAGCCCGTCCGCTGCGCCTGCCACTCCTGCCGCTCCGGTCGCTCGAGCCACTGTCGCTCTTGACGTGGAGGCTGGGAGCTCCCAGGGTGCCCGGGCCAAAGGCAAGGGGAAGGGGAAAGGCAAGGGGAAGAAGTCCCCGGCCCTAGCCTCAGCCCCAGCGCCAGCCCGGACCCCGGTGGGGATTGCCCCCACAGGTTCCCCGCCGGAGGGAGGCTGGGAGGTGGCCGGAGCCTCCAAGAAACGGCGCAAGGCGAAAAGGAAGGCAGCCAAAAATGCCAAGAAGGCTGAGGCTGCTGCGAGGGGAGTGCCGGGGAGGCTGCGCGTCCCCCGCTCAACCGCCGTCGTGCTAACGATGACGGCGGAGGCGGCGGAGAGGGGCGTGCAGTACGCCCAGATTGTCACGCAGGCGAGAGCCTGCGTTGACATGAGGGCTCTCGATATGCCGGGCCCCATCCGGGTGAAACCCACTCGGACGGGTGCTCGGCTACTGGAGATCCCCGGCGCTTCAAGCGGTCCCCAGGCCGATGCCCTAGCGGCTAGGCTTCGGGACACGCTGGATGCAGCCGACGTCCGGGTGTCCAGGCCCAACAAGTGCGCAGAAATGCGCATTTCGGACCTGGACGACTCCATCACGGCGGAGCAAATCCGCCTCACCGTGGCGGAGGCCGGGGGCTGCCCCCTAGAGGCGGTGAAGGTCGGAGCAATCCGCTTCGGCCGCCGTGGACTGGGGGCGGCAGTTGTCGGCTGCCCCATCGCAGCAGCCAAAAAGGCTGCCGACCGGGGGTTCCTCGCCGTTGGAGGCGTGGTGCGGGTGCAGGTCCGGCTCCTGCAGGCTCGACCGACCAGGTGCTTTAGGTGCCTGTCGGTCGGCCACGTGGGGGTGCAGTGCACGGCGGCGGTGACGGTCGGTGACCGCTGCTTCCGCTGTGGCCAACCCGGCCATACGGCCGGTGGATGCGAAGCTCCGCTGCACTGTTTCAGGTGTGCAGCGGGGGGCAAACCGGCCGACCATAGGGTTGGCAGCAAGGCCTGCACCGGGGGGGAGCCGAAGCCGCAAGGCGGGGGCTCCACCCAAAGTTCGCGGCGGGATGCGGAGATGGTTCCATAATGGATCCCCAGCTCCGCATCCTGCAGGCGAACGTGGGCCACGGTGCCGATGCTCAGGGTCTTCTGCTCCAGAGCATGGCACAGTGGTCCATACACGTCGCCGCTGTCGCCGATCCGTACACTCACCGGCCCCTTGGGCCTGCCTGGGTGGTCGACCTGGACGGGTCGGCGGCACTGGTGTACAACGCCGCTATGGGTGCCCCCCCCCCCCTGTTGTCGTGGCAAGGGAGCATGGCATCGTAGCGGCGCGTGTGGGGGAGATTGCGGTCGTGGCCGTCTATTTCACGCCGAGCCTACACCGACGCATAGGGGAGTACCGGCAGTCGCTGGAGCGACTGACCGACGTCGTCAACGCCTGTCATCCTCACCCGGTTCTTGTGCTCGGGGACTTCAACGCCTGGTCAGTGACCTGGGGGTCCCGGCACACGAACCCACGAGGTAGGGCTCTGGAGAGCTGGGCCGCTAATCACGGTCTAGTTCTCCAGAATCGCGGGGCCGAAGCCACGTTCGTGACTGCGGAGCGCAGTTCGATTATCGACCTATCGTTCGCAGGCGCTTCGCTGTCGCACCGTGTGCGGGACTGGCGTGTTGTTGTGGGGGTGGAGACACTGGCGGATCACCGATACGTTCGGTTTGATGTCTCCCCCCCCGCGGGTGATGCGCCGGTCATACCGGCCCCACGCGAGCCACGCTGGGTGCTTGGGAGACTGAATCGGGAGGTCCTCCTGGAGGCCGCCATCGTACAGGCCTGGGCCATTGCGCCGGACAGGCCTGTCGATATCGACGATGAGGCGGTGTGGTTCCGGGAGGCCATGACTCGTGTCTGCGATGCGGGTATGCCTAGGGCACCACCCTATAGTCCGAGGCGTCGGGTCTACTGGTGGTCTGCGGAGATCGCGAGGCTACGGCAGGCCTGCGTGATCGCGCACCGCCGGTGGACCAGACTCCGTAGGAAGCGTAGCCGAACCGCAGATACGGAGCCCCGAGTGGCGGAGCTTCATGTGGGATACAGGGAGGCCAGAGATGCCCTCCGAGCGGAGATTAAGCGGGCGAAAGCCGCGGCTTATAAGGAGCTCATGGAGACGCTGGAGCGGGACCCATGGGGGCGGCCTTACCTTATGGTAAGAGGAAAGCTGCGCCCCCGGGCCCCGCCGTTGACCCGGGTTCTCCAGCCAGCTCTGCTCGGTGGAGTGGTCGAGTCCCTGTTCCCGGCGCGAGCGGAACACGTTCCGCCGCAGATGACTCCGCCACCTCGGTCGCCTGTGGCGCCCAGTGTGGTAGTTGACGACGAAGTCCCCGAGGTCACTTGGGTAGAACTGGAGCTGGCGGTGCGAAGGCTTAGAGCCAAGAAGAGCACCGCCCCGGGACCCGACGGCATTCCAGGCCGCGCGTGGGTCCTAGCTCTGGGAGAAGACGGTCTCGAACCCCGGCTGAGAGGGTTCCTCAGCGCATGCTTGGAGCGGGGCCAGTTTCCGAAGATGTGGAAGACGGGGAAACTGGTCCTCATCCGAAAGGAGGGTCGCCCGGCGGACGAACCGTCCGGCTACCGGCCCATTGTGTTGCTCGACGAGGTGGGCAAGCTCTTTGAAAGAGTTATTGCGAAGCGCCTCGTCGAGCACCTCTCTGGTAGGGGGCCGGACCTGGCGGATGCCCAATATGGCTTCCGCCGGTGGCGGTCCACCGTGGATGCCATCATGCGCGTGAGGACTTTGGCGGAGGAGGCAGTTGCCCGGGGTGAGGTGACGTTGGCGGTGTCCTTGGACATCTCCAACGCGTTCAACACCTTGCCCTGGAGTTGCATCAGGGAGGCACTCGTGTACCACGGTGTGCCTCTCTACCTCCGCCGCATAGTCGGGGCGTACCTGACGGAGAGAGCCGTCATCTACCCAAGTGCGACCGGCGTCGGTCGGCGTGAGATGTCGTGCGGTGTTCCACAGGGATCGGTTCTCGGGCCGCTACTGTGGAACATTGGATACGACTGGGTGCTTCGCGGTGAGCTTGCGGACGGCGCCGCCGTCACGTGCTATGCGGACGACACGCTAGTGACGGCGAGCGGAGCTACACACCGCGAAGCGATCCTGAGGGCCACGACCGCGGTTGCTCAAGTCGTGGAACGGATCCGGCGGCTGGGCCTTGAGGTGGCTTTGCATAAATCCGAGGCCATGTTCTTTCATGGACCTCGGCGCACGCCACCACCTGGTTCCAGTCTCACAGTGGGAGGCACTCTCATCGGCATCAAGCCCCAGATGAAATATCTGGGGCTCGTGCTCGACGGCCGGTGGGACTTCGGGAAGCACTTCCGAAGTCTGGGCCCCAAATTGGCGGGCACAGCCAACGCTCTGGCGCGGCTACTGCCCAACCTGAGGGGCCCGGATGACTCCTGCAGGAGACTCTACGCGGGTGTCGTGCGGTCCATGGCCCTGTACGGGTGTCCCGTGTGGGCGGACACCCTGAGTGATCGGCACATGCTTCTGCTGCAGCGTCCGCAGCGGAAGTTGGCGTGCCGCATCATAAGGGGGTACCGCACGATATCATTCAACGCGGCGAGTCTCCTCGCCGGATCGCCACCATGGATCCTGGAAGCGAGATGCCTTTCGGCGCTATACAGGTTCCGAAGGGCGGCGCGGGAGCGGGGTCACGATCCCGAGCCCGAAGAAATTCGGGCCGTGAGATCCCGGCTCCACAGGGAAATGGTGGCAGAATGGGAGAGACGACTTGGGCAACCAAGCGCAGGGCACGCCGTAGTAACGGCGGTAAGACCCATCATGGGGGAGTGGCTAGAGAGGCCACACGGCAGCCTCTCGTACCGTCTGACGCAGATGATCACCGAGCACGGATGCTTCGGAAAGTATCTGCGTCGGATGCAGAAAGAGCCAACGTCCGAGTGCCATCACTGCGACGCGAGCGAGGACTCAGGTCCGCACACGCTCACCGAGTGTCCGGCGTGGGAGACGCCGAGGCGGGAGCTTGTGGCGGCCCTGGGAGTGAGGGTTCTCACGCTCTCCACCTTGCTCGCGGCGATGGTTCGCTGCGCGGATGCGTGGGCGGCCGGCGCCTCCTTCTGCGAGCAAGTAATGCTCGTGAAGGAGGAGGCGGGGCGGGAGCGGCAGCGGGAGCGACGAAGGATCGCTAGACAAGCTGCCCGCGCACGAAGGCAACTCGGGCGTCGGAGGTCGATGAACGACCTCCGCCCCCCATGAGCGCCGGCCTGGGGGTGACAGGTGAAGCCGCCTGTCACCCTTGCAGAAGCAGGCCGCGGCGGCGGCGCGCGTGGCGCGCCTCCCCGTTTCCGGGGACGAGTTGGGGACTCTGTGGTCCCCACACCCGAGAAGAGGGCCAGATCGTGAGAGATGGCCCTGGGTCGGCCGGGGTGCGAGGGATATGCCTGTCAACCTCACCTTCGGCAACCGAAACGACCCACAGGCGGCGTGCGTTTTAGTCGGTTCGAGTCCGACATAACCTCCTCCACCGGCTCCGGTGGGGAGGTATCCGTGGGGATTTTGCGCACGTAAAAAAAAAAAAAAAAAAAAAGTACCTTCCTTACGACATTGCTTTCATCCCTACGCATTACATGCCCGAACCAGGACAAACGATTTCCTCGTATCTTTTCTATGATTGGTGCTACTCTCAAACTTCCTCTAATATATTCATTCCTAATCTTATCCATTCTTGTCACACCACACATCCATCTCAACATTCGCATCTCGGCTACATGCAACCGTCTTTCTGATCCATACAGGACGGCAGGCCGGATCATGCTCTTTTAAATTTTGCCCTTCCATCGACGGGGCATTCGCGAGTCACATGTAGTTGCTGTAACCTGCCGCCATTTCATCCAATCAACGTTAATCCGGTGCTTTACGGCTCGATCTAATTTTTCATCGCTTTGCAGTAGTTTGGTAGAATCGAGGTACCTAAAATCGGAGCAGATTGGTATAGGAGCACCATCAAGCGCTATGGCTGTGGGACTAGAGAGACCGCCGAAATCGCAGAACATGTATTCTGTTTTGGTTCTGCTAATTTCAGGCCAAGATTCTCTAGCCTTTGTTGCCACTTCACTAATCTACTCTGGACATCGGTTCCATCCTCACCAACAAGGACAATGTCGTCGCCAAAAAGCGCCTCATCCTGTATATCCGATGTCAGAACATCCATTACTAACAGGAAGAGGTACGGGCTTAAAGCTGACCCTTGGTGTAAGCCAACAGCCACACTAAACTTATCGGTGTTACCCGCGGCCGACCGGACATGCGTATGAGATAGACGGTACATAGCACGGATTAACTCTACATACTTCACTGGCACACCTTTCTCCTCCAGGGCCCACCACAAGACCCCGCCCTGGCATAAAACCGAACTGGTTTTGGGTGATCTCACTCTCCTCTGGCAAGCGTTTCTTATGTCTTACATCGTTTTTTTACATCGAGAGCAAGAGGGCAACAAAATTTGTCCTCGTTCGTCTTTTATAGATTTAACATTTAACATTTTACAGATTTAATATCTTTCGTACTTTTTTCTCTCATCTTTGCCATTCGAAAGATTTCCTTTTGGCCGCCCGGTTCATCAAGCCGAATGTATATTTTATCTTGTGCGCTTGCCTTGGATATTGCTACTGCCTTTTTTGCTCTATTTTTACAATTCTTGTAAATCATCTTTTTTTCTTCTCTTATACTCACATTTTCAACGGCAACTTTTTGCCATTCTTTGAACGCCTATTTCACGTCTTTCAGCATCTTTTGGACCTCATCATTCCACCACCATGTATCCCTTTCTATCACACCCTTGCCTTTTGTTTCACCGAAGATATCTTTTGCTTTTGCCCTTATGCGATGCGCCGTTTCTTCCCAACACTCATTTACATTTCATACATTCCATCCATTTCATAACTATCATCTTACCAACCACTTCTTTCTTAAATCTACTTGCATACTCCTTATTTTATATCATACGCTATCTGGTCCGAGTTTTCAGTTTTCAGTTACTTTTCAAAACATCTTGGACTTGGAAAATACTCACTGGACAGAAGTTTAAGGAATAATGAATAAATATTTTTGGAACCAACAGAAGACAGTCCTATTCGGCTTGTCCGATACAACATATTTGATTTCTAAAGAGGGCGGGGTGATGTCTCACAAATTCAATTACTATTTAATTGTTGGCGTAATTAAAGACTTGCACGTATTCTCCTTTCCTTCATAGGACAACACGTGCAGGGCTTAGATGTCATCCGCATACGATGCAGAGTATCCGATCAAGAATCAAGCGGTTCGGAGACTCTTTCCTTTGTCACACCATTAAGGCCTGGAATTCATTACCAGCTCACGTGTTTTCTTCTTCGTACAGTCCCTGGTCCTTTAAGCGGAGCGTGAAAAAGCATATGATGAGGCCGTTAAACTGTGTGTCACCATCGTAGGTATGTATGTGATGGCGACCCTCTTTTCTGAGACTTTGCCTTCAGCTTACCATTAGGTGAGGCAAAGTCCAATTGACGTGTCTCATATTAAAAAAATCGTTGGGGCTGAATTTCACCAATGACAATCCATTCAAATAAACCATTTTACCCAATGAAATTAATCAAATAGAATACAATAAAATATAAAGTTTTATCGCAATGTAGTTCGACTTTATCTGGGTTCCTATCATCGGTGTAATTCTCACCTTAGTATCCCAAATAGGTGCTTAGATCAATATCAAGGTGCGGCCCCAGCGCCCTATATGGCCATGAAGATTATATACGTATTTTAAACGATAGAAGCTTTGTGTATGTTTAAGTTTATAGTTTCTTCAAAGTATTGAATCTCAGTTTAATTCTGATGGCATGATATACTTCGGGCACTCATTAATAAATACTCGTAGGTACAGAAAGAAGACAAAAAAATGTCTGTTTGTTCGCGATGGACGTACCTAAACCCTACTGAACGGATTTTGATGTGGTTTCTTTTATTAGAAAGATCTTCGTTAGACTTGAAATATGCCGTATGTTTGATTGCGATTGATCGAGAAGAAACGGTGATATGACCAATAGTCGTGACAACCTACATCGACGCGGGAGGAGCCGCGGCCACCAAATTAGCCTACCTGAACATAAACGGACAGGACATGCACACCAGTGTAAATGAGAACACACACTTCTGTCATATAACGCTGTACATTTTGACGTCGCACATTATTTAACTTATTTGAATATAATAAGATTATTGCACATAAATTACTAGATGACAATGAAATGACTCATGTAATCATAAGGTAGTTTTAGTAACAATAATAAAATTATATATCCTACATACATCGAATACGTGATGCGTGATCGAGGTATTATAAACAATGATTCATATTTGCATTGGTGGACAGAGTGTACGGCAACAGCATAGTGCATATCTCAATTTCTCAAGCATTCTTACGATAGAGGTAGGTAAAACTTCCTCATATCGTACGGGAGCTTCAGCTGCTAAATAACAAATAACAAACGCCAATTGTATCATTATCTACAGCTACGTAGACTTAGTGCGTCTGCAATCTACGGCTCTTCACTGCACTCCTACCGTTATTAAAGGGCAATTCTTATAGAGTACGTGGCTCTGACATAATCGCATTCGCCACGCTGTACGTACGAGCACTCTGGGAGGAAAAGAATACGAGTATCTACCTAACGGTTATGGTATTTATAAACATTATTATGTCATTATCTGTCCCGGCGATATAACTCAAAAACTTAATACTTCTCAGAAGTGTCCCGTTTTAAATATTCACACCTCACAGATCTTGATAAGTGATAATAAGAAAAGAATAAGTATTCCAAATCGTTTCCAGGTAAGGACACGATTTTATAATTACGTTTTGTACGCTTGCATGTTCATGGTTGCCTATTAGTATTTATCAGAATTTTAATAATTCGTATGTATTTGTGGTATTTTGCAATTCTGATTATTTTGTGATGTGAGTGTAGTGTGGTTTATGTGTATTTTTTCCTGCAGCGGTCCGGCTTTCGTCCAATTAGGAGTGGTTCAGCGCAGGCGCATCATTAGCGGCAGCGGAGGAGCGCGCCTCGCCCCGAGCCGGCCCTGGCTGCGGCCTTCGTCCACGACCGGTTGCGCATCTTTTACTCTAATCAGCGAAAAAAATAAGCGTAGTTCGCATGCGCGAATGAAAGCGAATAAGCGAGAAGCTGCACCCCGCCTGCGTGTTTTATGGTGAATTGTTGCGGTACCGGAGTGACTAACAGGGATGTCGCGTGTCGTTTTTTCTTCGAGGAGCATGTTTTTTTGCTATGCTCCTATCAAGGTATGCAGTTGAGGATTAATAGATACACAGTAGGCAACTATTTTTTATTTATTTCAGTTCTTTGAAACTGTTCCTTATAATACCCCAGTAAATTGGATTTACCTTCTAATTAAGATAGTTTCACGCGAAAGTTCTCGATCAGATATCAACTTATTCATTTTTAGTATGGAGTCGTATGAATGTAATATAGTCTATAAAATACGAAGGTATTTTTTTATTGATCACCCAAAGATAGATTAGACCTTAAGCTTTTCTATTATCGATTTATCCCATGTTCAACTCGTAGCATTATGCTGTCTTTTCTACATAGGCAAGTATTGGGCAAATCATACAAGGCCATATAAGCTAAGAAAAACCATATAAGGCAAACAACAAAAACATTTACATAGTAACAAATCTACATGGCATCTGCATTGCAAACACGATGTTATAATATATGTATATGTTGTAACGTTATTAAGCAGTAACCCTCGGGTGCGCGCGGTGACGACCGCGGCTGGTTCAAGGGTCCGCCAGCTCATCTATTTATAGCGCAGTGCGCACCGATGCTATCGGACCTCAGCTCTACTTCGGCCTCGCTCCATACCTACCCGCCCTCTATACACCCTTCGCATATCGTTCAGTCAGGAAAATAGACCAAATAAACACAACCATTTTATATTTATTCCACCTATTTATATCATATGTCCATTGTTTCTGCCTCAGCTGGAATTCGTAGCCGTCGGCCAATTCAACTCAATGGTCCAACATCGCCTTTATACTGCTCAAGTTGCACGTCTTCGAGACTACATAGTTATTAGGTTGTCTATAAAAATGCGTCGTAAAGTGGAAATAATAATTTAAATTCTGATGTACAAATACAGGCTAGGCTTTAGTTTAGATAACGCGACGGGCTTACGGCATAGTCATCCTCATCCGTATTCCTAGCGCAAAGGCTGTTTCCTGTTAGCCGCACCGAGAGCACGCCCTACCATGGATTCTTGACGGTATCGCATTCGGGCGCGCAGTTTGTTCGCTCGCTAGAAAGGAAGGCGAGTGTGCTGAGTTAGGGGACGCGAAGGGCTGAACGTCGCCAGGATTCGCTACAGTGGTCGCCAGCAACTCAGTATTCGTAGTCGACACCGGACACGGTGCGAGTTATTTACGATAGTCGCGAGACAATCGGCCTGTTGCTGCGCTTATCCGGTGTCACCTTGACAATAACATGACGTGGTTATCTTTATTAAATAGCGTTCTATGGAATTAAGACACGTGCCTAGCTTGTATTTATAGCCCCACTGAATCAGTTGCCACGTATGGGAGCTACATATTTCAGATACGAAGCGACAGACTGGATAAATTTTGCTATCTCTGTTATTGAATCTTCACGAAGTGTTTCATTATTCTTTGTTGCTTGTAAAATGGTTGCAAGTAACGGGGATATAATGGGTAGTTGATTTTATTTGTCGAGTGTTGGCGGAAGCGGAGCAATTCACCACAGAACGGTTCAATGACACGCTACTTTTCTCCGGTGACAATCTTCACAGTCGGAATGCAGCCACCATTAGCCAACAAGCACAGTCTTCGGTGGGTATTTATTATTTGACAGCTTGAATTAAGGGTAAAAACGTTTAAATATATGCTTACCATAAGCAATTTAAAAAAAAACGATACTTCTTTTAGACTCTTTTCTTTCTGTCAATAATAATTTGGTAGCTGTAAAATAAATTGCATCAAGTCCATTTTAACATAATATCGTAAATCCTGGGGCCTTTAGGTTAATTAGGGTCTCAGTGGCTATACTATGCATATGGAGATCTACTCACAAAGTCTCAACATCCCGATACGATCTGTAGCGAACTATTTATCGGTAATAGAGGGGTCCATAGATAGCTCCATTGATCCGTGGTGGATGGTGCCTTCCGCGGCAGTGATTAGGGCGATTAATCAACCATCCCGATATCTACCCGTAGTATTTTTATTGCCTGCATGGTACCAATGTGTTTTAATAATTGTTGTCTATATTCTGTATTTATAGCTTTAGTATCCATTCTAAGAACTTGACTAAGAAAATTAATTTGTAATTCAGAAAACTTGAATGTTGTCTAGGGTTTTGAAAATGTATAAGAATGTTTTAAACTTGTGTTAGAAAATTACATCAGTCTTGATCTTTTGAAGTCTACAATATATTAAGTAAACGTCATTTACTAAAAAAACTATAGGCGGAATACAGGACTTAAAAATCCTTTCGACATCTCCTATAATTGTTTTTACAGTTGATCTGACATATAAGCAAATAGACGAGCTAAGCACGATCACGACTTACAGAAATTTTATTTATTCTGTCTTAATTTTATTAAATCTTATCTGTCTTATGTGCGTAAAATGTAAATGTTTTAAGACAATAATTTCTGCTCAGATTAGATTTACTAGTGATGTATACTGATGCAGATAATCTTCAGATGCAAGCAGTCGGCGAGTGCCACAGAGGGCATGACATAGGAACGTATTATTTACATAATAGCAACGACTGGGCGGCCTTGGCGCTTGCACTCTCCAATAAATTCTTCTCTTGCAGTTGGAGTTATTTAACTTACTGCATTATATCAGTATCAACTCTGAACGTGCATCGTAATACTCATAATGATTCATTATAATCGGGCCAAGGTATGTTCTGAAGACAGTTGTTCGAGTTGAATGATGACGGCGATGACTCGTCGACGGGTGTCATTGACTCCGACCCATCCATCTATTACAATGATGCAAGAGGCAGACCGTGAACTATTCGCACTGGATCGACGTTGGTTGCGCGTTGTTACGATGAAGATGAGCTAAGGGATGGACGGCGCCGGCGCAGGTTTTGCGTGCAATGCCCGCGGCGAGCGACGGCCACCGCGAGCTCAGCAGCATTTAGCGCCGCGCGACCCGCTATTATAAGTCTCGCACTCGTAATTCATTAGCTGACTCCGCTCGCCTCATAATATTTATGACCGTTGAGGTTTTGTACGCGAAAACTTTCCTTGTAGCCACTTGCAAAGTTGTAGGCAGTCTTCAATGGCGATACGAGTCAGGAATAATAATGACGTTTGAATAGAGAATCTGAGGTCAAGGATTCGCATCTTACAATGTTCTTTTCACGGGCCTTCTTTATATGAAATGCTCAATGGTTGTGATTTATGTCTTGTCAAGTGCTTGCGAGCAGGTTAGGGTTCATAAAATCGTTCCAAGTATTGGAACAGAGACTACAAAGCTGATATTTTTCTCTACCTATTAGTATTAAAAAAATAAAATCGTTAAGTTCGTATGTAAGTATACATCATTCATATTTACAGGATCTTCTCTTTTTAGTAGGTACCGATTGTTTACTTAGATGTATTTTAATTTCATTTGATTTAAAGAATGTGCTAATGTCTTTAAATTTTAAAATATTATTTTGATTAATTTATAGGTACATAAAATAATTATCTCTTGGAGGCACCTTTAAATTTTAACAAGAACTAGTTGAAAAGTCCAAAACCTTGCGGAAATTGCTTGTTGTTGCTTGCTTGCTTAAAAAAGCTAAATTGAAAAGATAACGTTCATTACCAAGTCTATATACACATATATAGACTATAGATATTTGGCGCATTGACGTAGCCTTGAGCAGAGATAAGGAGGCAAGAGGAGATGTTAGCGGGAATAAAGTCTTTAATTTCTCGGAAGGTTCTGGATTTTTATTGTTGGGTGCTGATACCAGTTTAGTTTGATAACTAAATGCCTCTTCTGCCGGTGTGCATATAAATCGAACGGCGGACGTGTTTACGCATTACCCACGGAAATGTCCGTTTTAAACATTGCCGCTATTTATTCACAATAATTTAATCACGCAGGGGAAAATTTTATGACAAGACTTTAACGGCTACACTTATCTGTTGTAAGTGTTGAAGACCATGTCTTTAGAATATGATAAGTGGTGCTGTTCACGAGGAAACTGACTAGCTGAGTGCCGCGGTTCCGTCCGCGAGGATGTCCGTTAAGGACACTTTTAATTATATCTTCAGTTTTACTCAACCAATACCACTATGGGAAACAGACGTGATTTTATGTATGTATGTATGTATTAAATCAATTACGATCAAACATAAATGGCAGATTTTAAATTTAACTAAGACCTTTCTAATACAAAATACCAAATCAAAACCTTTTGAGCAGTTTTTGCGTCCATCGCGAAGAAACAGACAAGAATTAAAAAAAAATGTTCAGAATCGTTAATTCAGCATAACCGAAGTATTTTTTTAATATCTTCCACGCACAGTCACAACTAATTTACAATTTTCTAATAGTATAGAAGGTGAGTATAATCCCGAGGGAATCCGGAAGCACAATGGAGGCAACACTAATTGTGCAATTGAGCTTTAGATACGCCCGCCGCCGCACCGCCGCGCCGCGTCGCCGCCGCAGGTCCGATGTGAACACCGTGAGGAGGCACCATGCATTTTCCACAATGACAATGTGAATGCTATCAGCGGGACTTCCTACGTTTAAAGAGACGGTATTCCGAGTTGTTAAAATATATAAAATCAAATATTTCCATTATAAACGGATATAGATAGGATACGGTTGATGATAAACCACGAATAAACCCTTTAACCAAACACAATTTTGAAAATTTTGGTTTGAATTTTGTCTGTTTGTATTGAGTAATCTGTGAAACGGTTGGACCAATTTTGACGAGATTTTTAGTAAAAATAGCTAAAAATCTTAAAATAAATCTAAATTGTATTATTTATTTCAGAAAAATGATTAGGGTTAAGATATTATATAACCCAGATCGACGAAATTATGTGGTGTATTTTCACTTGATGCGGAAGGTGGAGTATCGGGAGCAATGGAGCACATTAGGAGTGGCCTATGTCCAGCAATAGGCTAATTGATGGATTTAGACTTAGACTATGACTTAATACAGTTTAGTTTACGTTTTTGGAGAAGTTAAAAATGTCTTGTTAACACTCACGTCTACGCTTCTGGATATGTACTGGTGTGAGTGTATGTATGTATGGTCCTAAACCGGGTTGGGTAAAGGAACTTCAACAAACTGATAACACAGTTGGTTGAGTAGAAAAACAAGAATTTCAACTATCCTAGACACTTACTGGGGCCCGATTCAGTATGTAACGCCACGTTTTCAAAACGCTTGGATTTCAATTCCATCATTCAGCAAACGTACCTACTAAATCTTCAGTGTTCACTTTGTAGGATTGAACAAGTTAAAACTAACTTGCGTTTTCGTGAGGTTAATACCTTCAGAATCACTCATAGTTGATTGTGTTGTCACATAGATTTTGAAAAATATAATATTTTTAAGTATTCACATGTTTTGAAATCACACGTATTAAAAACGTAATTTAACTGAAACGGGTCCCTGGATAGTTAAAATTCTCATCTTCATACATCTCAGGGCAACTTAGTATCCATCTACCGGCATTCCTCAGAATTACGGCACAATGACACCTACTGCAATTATTTTTAAACACTGGTTTTGGATGAATACTTTTAAATAGTTATTATTGTACTCTAAAATCAATGTTTAGATTATTTGTCACTATTATTTGACGTCATTTGATTCGGTAACTAGCTTCTTACATACTTTTCAAAAGTCTTTGACACCGACCTATTTAATTAATCATCCGAAATAGTTTTATAGTATTATTATTTTTAAGTCACATTTCATCCAGTTGCAAAATTTCCTCTAAATCGTATATTATAGAAATTACGATTTGTCTAAAGATGGATTTAGACCAAACCAGCGAATGCTCATCCTATCTCCTAAACGTGTAAACAGTGTAGGAACATTCGTTCGTTATTCCATCTTTGAAAACAAGGTTCACACTAAAATACTGTGAAAGAATGTTCTTGTTCTATGTTCGTTTGGTTTAAAAATACTTTTAGTTGTATTAATTAAGGGATGCCGCGTGGTTTACGGCAGAGTAGAATTAGGGCCACTCCATATCTTCCCCTATAGTGTCGTACAAGGCGACTAAGGGATAGGTCTGTTTAACATCAGACAGATATATACAGCCCAGACTCAGCCTCAGATGCATGGCTCGAGTCAACAATAGTGCCCGGAATACGGCAATAGGCTCACCCCCTATTACGTGGGACCGAATACAATTATTGGTGAAATGTGGCTGTTAATTCACCTTTGCCTACTAACCCTCCAGGGATAAAGGCGTGATTACATGTATGTATGTATGTATGTATGTATGTATGTATGTATGTATGTATGTATGTAATTAAGGAAGAGACATGCATATGGATATCCATATGCATGTTGATGAGTTATGAATATTTTAAGAACTTGGATTTTTATTTCGAGTAGGCTAATCAACTGTAGACAGTATCTAAATTAGGTACGCAATTTGCCAATTAATTGCATCAAGAAGTCTCTATGACAAATAAATTGTCTGATTAAGAAATTAAAGTTTGAGTGCCAGTCCAAACGTTTTTAATGGCTTTTAAACTTAAATTTCACAGCCACTGTAACGGACCAAACTTGCCTAGAAAACCTGGTCAAGTGCGAGTCGGACTCGGGCACCGAGGGTTCCGTAAATTAAGCTACATAAACAGTAAAATAGTTGAGATAGCGTTGACTTAGAAGTTTGACATTTGTACAGTTTCAAGAAGTTATAGACCTGAGTATGTGGTATGAATTTCAACTTGATATCTCCATGAATTCCTGAGAAAAAGGTCTTGAAAGACAGACAGACAGAAGGATAACGATGTGATCCTATAAAGGTTCGTTTTTTTTTTCCTTTTGAGGTACGGAATCCTAAAAACGTATTCAATCTAATGTACTAAACCGTTTTATACATTATTACGTATGAAGGTACTAGCTCATGTCCGTGGCTTTGCTCGCGTGGAATTCAGTTTTCGTTCCTGTGACATTTTTTTTAAATTAATAACTTTCCGTGGAACTTGAGGAACATGAGACATTTGAAACGGCGACAAAATTGGTAAAAGTATTCGTTAGGGTTGGTAAATAGTATTGAACATTAGTGTTTATTATGTGATCCAACGGTACTTTCAACTTTTGAGTTGGATATATTACAGCTAGTGCTTTTATATAGTTCGCGTTAAAAATAATGCAATGAAATCTCTGATAAACTATGCACGGTGTTTGCCACTGTTGTGATAGAAAAAGCATGTACCGCTCCGAGGTAGAAAATTAAATGTCACGTTGAGCATAACCGGCTTCATCTTAGCGTTTATAATCAGTGAGCCAGGACTGGTATCTTTTGCAAAAAAAAAAACACTTCAGTACATGGGTCACACAACCCACACGTCACTTGCCGCTAGTATTATCCTCAACTATTCCAACTAAGCTACTTGTTTATGATTCGAGTTGATTTCCAGTGTTGCCAATTATCACGATCTGGATTCCCCAAAAACCTGACTAAAAATCCCCAATTTGGGGGTTCGTAAAATCAATATTTCTCACACACTCCCCACAAATTTTTAAAATTATTTCAAATTTTTAAAGAAAAGATTTAAAATTAAACATTTTTATTTGAAAAATATATCGAAATATGCTATGTAGTGTGTATTTTGTTTATTTTGTTGTAAATTTCTTTATTACCTCGTTCCAATCGGCTGGATAAAAAGTGATAATGAGTGAGGTACAATGTAGCTAGATAGTTTTTGTCTTAAAATCTCAAATAAACTTTGACAGGTGTTTAAGAAATATTAAAATGACGGATTTTAGACACTAAATTGTAAATCATCATCATCATCAACTAGCCCATCGCAGTATACTGCTGGACATAGGTCTCTCCCGTTGTTAATCATTTTAAAGAATTAAGAATTTAATGAAAAAAGAAAAACAAACACACTTTGTTCACAAAACCCTTTCCTCAGGAGTGCGTGAAGTCACACAACCCACACGTATCAAGTTGAACAAATACTCTGCAACTTCTTGCAGCTGTGAAAAATTGCAACAATATCACTGCCAAAAAATATTTAGGTATGACGATGGGTTTCTTCCGCACTCCCGAGTAGCAAGGAAATCAAGAATTCATAGATTCAAGGTAGCTTTGAAATGTTTCCTTCGAGTGCCACGTGTTATTCTTTCATCTTCCGTTTTATAATCTCTTAATAAACCTATAGAGGTAAGGCACGGTTAATATGGACAGGCTATAATAACTTCGTGTTGTGTTCCCAGCGGTGAGTAGGGTAGCCAGAGCTCACTGGAGAATTTGTGCTGTCAGTGGGATGACTAAAGGCTTGTCCTGCTTTGTCCTCTACACTAACGGCACAGGGACTCTGTGCTTATAGGGTCGGCAGCGCGAGTGTGGCTTCTCTGGTGTTACACACGTCCATAGGCCACGATAACCACTTTCCATCAGGTGGGCCGTGCGCTTGTTTGCCACCTAAGTGGTATAAAAAAACAGGTTTTTAAAATGTTCCCTACTAGATTCTTGTTGTGGAATACGGACTATTGTTCTTATAGCCCTTTTCTAGAATATAAATGCCGTGTTACAATTATATTTAAAGCTATTACACTAATACTGAATGCTAACCTGGACTCACCCAATGAAAAATACACCACACACAGCGAATAATTTTCGGTTCCACGTGAATTCAAGTGGACCTACTGCTATCAACTGTCTTCAGTCTGTCAATCAGTCGTCTGAGCGAGTTTCGCCTCAGAATAGTAGGTGTCATAGTGCTAAAACCTGCTTCATAAATTATTTGATAAAAGTGAAACATATAATAGATTACTTCAAGCGAACATGTTTCAATAGACTTGTTAAGTTTATCTTTGATAAATATCACTTCCCCTGAACATAAAATGTACAGCTAAGAAATTGCTTCCCAATGATGCATGGACCTGATGGCGTGACTTTAGAGCCGATAAGCAAACAACCTCTTTAATAGGGCTTGATCCAGTGCAAATATTTGTCGAGTCAACACAGATAACAAAGAACCGCAAACTGACTTTTAAACACTATCTTCAAACAAACCACTTAGAATATAAAATACATAAAAAGGATTTTTTTCTTCAACTTTTACGTATATGGTAGTTTAATCCTTACAGCCTTTGGATTAAAGACGATAGCGGTATATTTTATAGAATGTTACAGTCGTGAGAATGCAGTGATCGGCGCCGCAAATGAACCATAGAGATTGGTTTTACGATATTTCAAGATCACGTTCGTAACCTTGAACCCATGAGAAGGATATCACACGTCAACACTGCAATAATTATGATAAACAGCAGTATTGGTCTGCGATGCACTTTTGTTTTCTTGTTTTTATAGCAAAATTGCTAAAACATTACGCTGTTCAACTCTAATCATTTGTTACGTTGATAAAAATAATAAAATAAAATAGGAAATGAACAATGTAATTATTTTCCAGTTTATTTGTTTAAAATTATTTGAAGTGTGATAAAGATGATTAATTTTATGAGAATTATTGATAAATTGGTTCTTTCCCAATCAAGCCGAACCATTTATACTGAAATAAGTGTAGGACTCATCTTCTAACTTCCTTTTTTAAATAACAGATTATTCTTACTTTAGTACCGAGGGCTATAATATGTGGGTGAATTCTGATAATTTTAGTTATTAATCGGCAGGTGATTAAAGTGTCAGCCAAATTGTGAATGCTGCCAGTGATATATCGAAAACGTTATCTCTCATTAATTACCTGCATCAAGGCGGAATGCTGTCTGCATCCTGCCGTGATGAAGATTTTTTATAAATAAATGCTTTCATTAATAGGAGGTCTATGAAATATATACCTATATATATATTAGGGTGTCCCAAATTTTTCAAACATCTTTTTTTTGCAACACATACCCTATATTTATGTGCGGTAGGTATTTATATGCTCCCTTGTAAAATTTTAGCTCATTCCATCAATAGCCGCGTGGTTTCCGGCAGATAGCCGCGTAGTTCCCAGCAGATTAGAATTTGGACCACCCCTTCTCTTCCCATGCGCTGATAGGGCATGATAGGGCTGTTTAACATCAGACGGAACCTTTACAGATGCGTAGAGATGTTGCGTCCATGGCTGTATTTTACCGTCTGTACCATGGTGAGTGTTCTGATGAGCTCTTCCAATTAGTCCCACCCTCCCCTTTCCTACACAGGACAACACGTGCAGGTCTTAGATATCACCCGCACACGGTGCAGAACCTCCGATCAAGAATCAAGCAATTCGGTGACTCATTCCTCTGTCGCACCATTAAGGCCTGGAATTCATTACCAGCTCACGTGTTTCCTTCTTCCTGCAGTCCCGGGTCCTTTAAGCGGGGCGTGAAAAAGCATACGATAAGGCCGTCAAGCTGAGTGTCACCATTGTCACACGGTAGGTATGTGTAAGCAATGGTGACCCTTTTCTGAGACTTTGCCTTCAGCTTACCATCAGGCAAGGCGATGTCTAATTGGCGTGTTCTATATAAAAAAAAAAGCCCAGACTCTGCCTCAAATTCAAGGCTCGAGTCATCAATAGTGCCCGGAAAACGGTAATAGGCTCACCCACTATTACGTGGGACTGAATACAATCATAGCTGAAATGTGGGTGTTAATTCACCTCTGCCTAACCCTTTGGGGATAAAGGCGTGACTATATGTATCAATGGGAATCCGTGCCGACAGGCATTTAAATTATCCCCATTCAAGTTGTATGGGAAAAATGATACCGTTTAATTCATTATTGTAGTGACTGTTTTATGCAAATAACACATTAACTTTTTTTCTATGACAGTCATTACATCGTAAATTGCTCAAAAGATATTTACTTGGTGATATCACAAAACAGATGGAGGTGCAAAGTGACCTATAAAACGATATGTTCTAGTGGCCTATTTTACAACTGTACCGTAAACTTACGGGAAGAAAAATTTAATAGTCTTGAATCGATCTATGAATGTATACCTATTCTTTTAGATAAAGGCTTGAATATCAAATCAAGCAGTGTTTTACTATATTAAACAGTTAGTAATTTTTTATACAGTATAGTGTGAGATGATTACTGAGAACTTATTAAACTGAGATTTCATAGATAACTTAATCTCTTATATACCTGCTAGTTCGACATGGGCACCTGTCAATCAAATTGATCAAGATATAAGAATAATTGAATCGGTTCAGGTAAGATTCGAACACGCGATCTTTCCCTTACAGGGGGAACGCTCTGACCAATAAGCCACAGAACCCTCGCCTGAAATCATCCAAATTCTTCTATTTCGATTCGCATATCTGCTTTAAAATTTCATTCAACCTGTCAATTTATCAATTAGCTTATTGCAGTCCAATACTAGACATAGGCCTCTCCCAATATGCGCGTGTGACAACTTTAAATTAGAACATAACTTATTAATCAATCAAATGGATAAATGGGTATCAATAGGCTCCTCATTATTGGAATCTAAATAAAAAGTGCATTGAGCCTCGTTTTCCGGCAAATAACTGGCCTTCGAGTTCTTCCCTTGGCGTAAGTTTACGATTATGTTTTCGTGCGATCGTGAGGCTCTGAGCTCGATTTCCGGGCCGGGTACAGTGCTGGATTCTTTGTTACGAAATAATCAGTATGCATGAATCTAGAAATGAGTCTGATAGACCGCTATAGGTTCACCCTCAGTCGCATACTTAAAAATTTAATGTACTGGTAGGTCTGCATATCTAATGGTAAAAAGAGTGTAGTTTCTCATTCCTTTCCTAAAAATTAACATTGGTGATAACTCATTCTTATTTTTCTAGATGATTATTTCGAATTATCATTTAGTTATTAAACAAGAAGGTTTATCATTCCCTTGTCTTTGTTCTTAATTTAAATTTAAACAATTAAATTCATCCCGAAGAATAAAATGTTGCGAATAATGATATCGCTAAACACTGTAAATGTGATTAGGGGCTGTCGTATAGAGCTGGAGTAAATTATAGTGATGCAAAAGGCGAACCTGCATCGTACCACTCTCCTCTGACACCTCGGCCTAGCCCTCGTGTGCACGTCAATTATAACGGTACCTTTCGAACCTAAAGTGATATAGCATCTTGTAGTCTCTAGCCGGTAATTGCTTAAACACATAACCACTCATGTCACGGAGACGCGGTGGCGAGGCAAATCAATATAGTACCTTGAGATTACGCCTATCGACAGCTATCAATTCTATTAGGTTCACGATGCACGTGGTCGTTTTTGTTATAGAAAATATATGCTCCATTATGATGATCTTGTACCACCACATTATTATCCATAGGTTTTGCTACTATGCGTAGCGTAGCGTATTAACTACTTGAAGTATTAGATTTCTATAAGTACAGGTTAATATTGCACACCATAAATCATATCATCAGTTACATTAGCATTGAATATCTCACGTTATATCCAGTAAACTTTTTCAGATTCATAATGTTTCATCACTTTTCATTCATTCAGATTTCATCAACCAGAATATGGTGAGACACATTATATCCCTTCTATCAGGTTTTAAATTATTCTTCCCATACATCAAAGCTATGTAAGAGCTTCTACTGTGCTCCTTTTTAAAAATCCTATCCAAGTATTTTTTGAACTTCTTCTTTCACTTCATCTTTTACATGTGATCCATTTTCTTCATTTCTTTTGTCCTTCATTCTTACCTCCATTTACTGTATGTTAAATAAATAAAACAAACAGTTTTTATTTAAGCTTATACAGTTACAGGCTATTTTTCTCGACACGGTATGCCACGATGCACAAGAGTAGCGCTAAGCCGCTGGTCATGCAAATGATACGCCAGGCCGCGTTAATAGTGCTATGCCCTCAAGACTCGGGCCAAAAAACTCAAATTGCGATTCAGACCGGTACGCTCTGCAGCGATGTCATGAATGATTAAGATTCCGACTACTAACAAGCCAAATCAATCAAATTCCACCGATACATTAATTTTTATATCAAAGAGGACCGCATCGTGTGCACTTCCATACCAAATTTATAAATGTATTAACGCTTCTTTCAGATTTTTTTTTATTATAACTGTCACAGCAGAAGATTTGTTATATAAGATGATAAGTAGGGAGAGAGATAGAGCTACTGAAATGTATCCACGAAACAAGTTTTTTTCTTATAAATTTTCAAAAATTATGTAGGCTGGATTTTCTAAGATACCCGAAAAAGAAAAACAGAAAATATGATAAATATCCCGGTGAGTCTTATACTGCTAGTTAATTAAGATTATTTTTTTCCAAACAGTAGAACTTGATCTATGAACTTTAATATCCAATACATGATATGATGCAAGAAACGAGACCGATGTCTTCAACAATGTTTCAGCTTTTTACGCATAAATTATGGTCGTTATGTCAATATGTAGTCTTACACCAGTATTTAAATAAATTATAAGATTAAATAATGTGCTATAAAATATGGGATGAGCAAATACAATTTTAACTTTTAGGATTAATAAAATATGTAATTCGTATATGGAGAAATCCTGTGTTTTTATCACTTCTCTATATAATGCGGTTTGAAGTGTCGCCGTTTTGGTTAAATTTCTGAAAAGTTTTTCGTCTATATTTTTTATTTCAATTTAATTCCGTTTAGTGTTATTCATTATCCATAATACTAATCAAAAGAAGCTTCTCTGAAATGCTTTACGTTTGTGCAATAAAAAGTGCAAAAAGTACCATAAAAATGTACTTTGAATCGCACTGACTACATTATCCCAATTCGTTTTGTCAATTTTACGCTTTTCTGAATCAGAGGATAGCGAGCAATAAACATCTACAACAAAAACTCTAAAAAAATCGTAAATGGGTTCAGTCAACTCTTCTCGAAATTTTCTGTTAAATCAAGAGTATCAGTAGCGAAATAAAATAAACAGTTTAATATAAATGAAGTTTTTAGTGTGTATATTTGCAAACTATATTTTATCCACACCGATTCATTTTTGTTCATAATCCATAACACCGGCATTTTTTCAAAGTGTTAAGATGACAATGCTGACTTTTTATTAACTTCAAAAGCGAAACAGGTTAACGGTAAATCATTCTCTAGTGTTTGTGTGAACCTTCACATTAATGGTATTAAGATATACAACCATCATTATAAAAATAGAACTGTATAACTGTATCCACCAGTAAAGTTGGATATAAAATTAGTTGACAGACCGTGGGTTGGGAAACAATTCTTTGCCTTCCCGATATCTACTTTCATCATCTGTAGAGTTTCCCATCTCAATGGATTAACATAAGAAATTTTGATCAACCTATTAACCATCTCTTAAATTGTATGATTTCATTATAAGTGTTCTTCGAATAACTAAAAACAAGTAACAATGATAATTTTGACATTATTTACAATTAGAAAAATTTCTTTGCGCATGCTGCTTTGACTTTTTACTATTTAATTATTTTCTTTGTCAGTCTCTATATAATAATAATAGATACATAGTAATTGAATGATTTCATCTCGTTTATAACTTACACTACTATACAATGTACACATATTTCTATGCAATATGTAAGATTGTTCAAGAAATAAATAAATTGAAAACTTGGATTGTGTTAAGTTTCTGCTAACGGCGACTGTACCTGTATCTTGCATTTGACGTTATGACTAAGCCTTCCATAGGCCAAGGGTAATTTAATTGAGTTCAACAGATAATTTATGCCCCCTAGCTATAAGATTTTATGACTTTTCGATTTACGTTCCTATAATTAATAATTATCATAAGGTCAGTGATTATTTAGTTAATAGAGGTAGCTTAAATATGCACATGTTTAATTTCTGCACGTAGTTTACAGACTAATAGTAAAATACTTGAGACTCATAAAATTGTGTAAAGACGGTGTAAGTGAACTATTTAGGGCAACCTCTAGTTCTTACGACTGCTGATCGATATAATTGATTCTGAATCTGAACATAAAAATAAGTATACATATTTTTTTGTTTGCTTGTTCCTGAGAAGCGCAAAAACTAATGAACGTATGAAAAAAAAAGTCAAACGAGATGCATGATGTCAAAAATGAGAAGAACCACCCGCCGTGCTAGCTCACGCACAGGATAATATATAATGAATAAGCTTCAATTTAGTGATTTGACGATTACTAGAACCGATAGTATTAGATAGATAGATAGATAGAGGTAAATAGCCTTAACTGTGATCACTGTGCGAAAGTAGTAGATGTGTACCACTTGTTAGTGGAATGTGTCCGAAATAACAGAGAGAGGGAAACTCTCCTGACCGAATTGAATACTAACTGTATTTGGGTATTTATCAAAGCATCCTATCCAATCCGAGCAGTGTAGAAGCCAGAAAGATATACAAATTCGTATGCGATTCTCTCGGCTAGGAGGGTGTCGCTTACTCTCATAGAATAATATTGATTTTATATGAGTTACGATGGGGCTGACATAGTTAATATGAACTAAAAGCCTCTAAAAAAAATAAAGATTAAAAAAAAAAGAACCGATTTTCAATTTAACGGTGACCACAAACAATTCTAATAACAAGCCTGTGGTTCAAGATAGATCAAACTGCTTATAGCGAACTTGCTATAGGTACATACATTGTGAGAAAACTCAGGAATCCCACGGGAAATCAGAAAAACCGCGAACGGCAGCGGAACGATTGGCTAACAGGTAAAAATTTGATTAGGTAATAAAAATAGCTCAAATAAGTATCAACCAAGTCGATATTGTAATTCTCTGGTGCTTTTATGGCCTTTAAATAAAAAGGTAATAATCTCGATTTACTTATTTTTAGGGTTATGTTAAGATGCGATAGCCATGCGAAGTTTTTCATAATAGTATTTTAATTGACTTTTAATGGAAGCTTCTACAGCCTTGGAAATAAAACCACTAACAGATTCATATTTGGTATTATTCTTACCCGACTACGGTGAAGCAAAAGGAGGGTTATGATTTTGACAGGCTATATATAATGTATGTAGGTTCATCTGTTCCCTCATAGCTCCTCGAATCAGAATTGGACAAATGATACCTCATTTATCTTTAGAAGCATTTTAGTCGTCCGCTGGTTATATGCTATATAATATATCACTGAATCTAAGGTGGCGCCCTCTATGTTAAAAAATAAATTTGAGAAAAATATCGTGTTTAATTAGTAGGGCTTAATTAGCACATGTCAAATGTTTATAAATTATACCTATTGCTTGCTCGTATGCCACTAAGTCTAACAAATTAATACATTGTAGGGAAAAGTGGCACACGACCACGGCTATCCTATAATACACACATCAACAAAGTCTAGGGAACAAGAACATTTCTAGTTTTTATTTAAAAACCCTTTCTTGTAATAGGTAGTGTTTTATATCAATAGAAGGGTATTTTTATACTGTTTTTAATTTTAATTTTATTAAAAACATTCTCATATCAATTTTTTTTTTTTAAGAAAGAATTGAATAGTGCCAATTTTGAGTATTACAACCTTCTATGATTAGGCACAAAAATAACGAGGTAGTAAGAAATACAGTAATTAACCGTACTTTAAACGTTTTTAATAATCTGTAGAACCTCCTAAAGCATTAGCAACAGCTCGACAACGGCGTGGCATACTTAGTATGACATTGTCAATCATCGTCTGTGGAATATGGCTCCATACACTGCGAAGGTGTAAAAAAAGTTTTTCTTCAGTGTTCAGATTTTCCAAAGAATCACTGAAAGCTCTTCTCCCAAGCAAATCCCAGGCATGCTCTATGGGATTGAGGTCGGCAGACAGAGCAGGCCATTCCAACGTCGTAATATTGTGCTCGCTTAACGCATTGACCACTACCCTCGCGGTGTGTGACCGTGCATTATCTTGCATGAACATAAAATCTTGACCGAACTACTGTCGATGAGGGATTACCATGGGGTGTATAACCTCCTGAATGTATTGGTTTGCATTCAATTTGCCCCGTATCCAAACGAGGTCGGTTCTTCCACCAAGGCGAATTCCAGCCCATACCATGATTGTTCCACCTTGGTAAGGATGAACTTCTTGCGGATTCTGGAGACGACTCCGACGTCCAGGAACTCGCCATATACGCACTCTTCTCGAATCAGGATGAAAACCGAAGCAAGATTCGTCGGAAAACAGAACCCGTGCCCATTGATCGTCGGTCCACTGTAAATGTGCGTTAGCCCACAATAAGCAACGACCTCGATTTCCACGACGAAGAGCTGGAACCCTAAGCGGTCTGCGAGCATGAAGATTGGCTTCGTGTAGTCTTCTCCTGACAGTTTGTTCGCTAATAACCACTTGATGCTGAGACTGGAGGCCTATGACCAACTGACGAGCAGTAATCGTGGGTTGCCGCCTTACGGAATTTTGCAAGAAACGATCTTGTTGCGGGGTAGTAACCCTATTTTAGTCCCCTGTGACGTTCGGCAACATCGCCTGTAGACCTGTAGCGTGCCCATAATCTGCAAATTACGCTTGGTTGGGTGTTGACAGCATCCGCTACGTCGCGTTAAGTTCGTCCAGCTTGCAGCATACCAACAGCCCTTAACATCTCTTCGCGACTTAAATGACGACGTGACATGATGACTACAGTCACAAAAATGCACAAACCATACGAAAAAAACGTATTATTGATAATAAACGTTATTTACAATCAAAGAAAATATTTTTTATTTTGCCTCAGAGAAACTGCACAATCAAACACTTTTAAAAGTTTTCCGTCCATATTCGAAAATCATTACTTATTTAAATTTATTTTTAAATTTCGAACAACTCTGTAATCTACTTTATTCTATTTTTATTTATTTGCTGCCAGTTATTTGCAAAACAAGACTTACACGAAAAAAAAAATTGGGGTCATCTTGTTCCCTAGACTTTGTTGAGGTGTTTATTATCATGACAATCATTCCTGTTTTGTGACTTTTGTCTCCGCTTTGTATCTACTTATCTTTGTACACTGACGGACTCATAAACTGCATCAAAGTAATAGACGACTTTGAAATAAATATTTTAACCAAGTATGCATACTTTCTATGCAGATTTAAATTGAAACCTCTAGATTGGTTCGTGAACTTTAAAACAGCGTAGGGTCATATCTTTAAGTTTAAGTTTATGTACTGGAAAGGACCTTAAGACTTTTATTGAAGAAAAAACAAATTTAAGAAAAATTGGTTTAATTAAAAAATTGGTTTTAACAATAGACACAAACTTTATGCAAGGGTTTATTTGTGTTTTAATAAGGTGTATTACCCCCACGTGCCCTTATTACGGATTCTAATCGGTTCCGCATAGATTTTATAAGGGTTTTTAAAAGATCTTGCGGAATATTGTCCCATTCTTCTGAAAGTGCTGTTCTTAGTGCTGCCACTGTCGTGGGCGAAGGGTTTCTCGCATATACAGCTCTTTTTAAATTGTCCCAAACATGCTCGATGGGATTAAGATCCGGGCTGCGTGCTGGCCAATTCATTGTACGTTTCCCAACCTCTTCGCAATAATGTTGAACTTGTGCAGCTGCATGCGGCCGGGCATTATCCTGCATTAAAGTAAAATTTTCGCCTATGAATCCCATGTAAGGCACCACGTGATCTTCTAATATCTCTGTTATGTAGCGATGTGCTGTCAAACCCCCTCTATTACCGTTTTGACGGACCATGTCTATGAACACAAGTTCGGTTCGCCCGTTCATCGATATGCCACCCCAGACCATACATGAACCGCCTCCAAAAGGAACACGCTCCTCAATGCAACTTTGAGCATATCGCTCCCCACGTCGACGATAGACTCTTCTGCGACCATCTGCACCATATAAACATGTCCTACACTCGTCCGTGAACAATACAGAGGCCCACTGCTCTTCTGTCCAATTCAGGTGATGACGCGCAAATCTTAAGCGAGCTTGTCTGTGAGCTGTAGACAACTTTGGACCATTTGCTGGTCTAAAAGGGGTGATATCCGCTTCCTTTAACCTTCTTCTTATTGTTCGTGCACACACGTTTACTCCACGCACTTCATTAAGCTCGGTTTTGATGTTAACTGACGTGAGGAAACGATTTCGCAGGGAAGTTATAACAATAAATCGGTCATCACGACCTGTGGTTGCTCGAGTTCTGCCTGTACCACGTCTCCTCCTGTAAGAACCTGTCTCTACAAACCTTCTGTATATTCTAGAAACCGTAGACTGGTTTAAATTTAAATTTCTACCAATCGTTCGTTGATCCAAGCCCTCCCGCACCAATGCTACAATTTGTGCCGCTTGTTCGGACGAAGTATCCATATTATGGTTCAAAAACTCTCGATGTGTTAAAAAACTAACCCAACAATTATGCTGGTAACAATAATTCAATTGACAAAACAAAAAAAATCTATGAGAATCAATTTAAAACTTTGCTATAAATAACACGCAAATCTGATACTACAAGTAAATTTTCTTTCCCGGCTATATTCATTTGTTTTACTGCAGTTCTATTTTTAAATTTAAATTTTTTTTAAGATTAAGAGCCAGTCTTTCCATATTTATATAATTTAATCTAAAAAGTTTGCATACTTATTATAAAAAATCCTTTTAGAGTAAACCTGAACTTTGATGCAGTTTATGAGTCCGTCAGTGTATATTTGAAAAACGCATGTAGTGTTCACATCTAGAGGGACTTTACATCGCTTTCTGATGGATTGATTATGTAATGAATATGCCAAATGTCAAGTCCAGTTTCGTGAGTCATTAATTTAAAAATAGTAATATATTTTCTTGTTTAAAGTTTTCCTACTGCTTACTAATTTTATGCAACTTTGTATTGAAATAAATAATTTCAACTTGTACATGTTTAATAAACAAAACAATGGCATTTAACAGTTCATTATAATTTTACTAATTGTTTCTCTTTATAAACTTTTTATCTAAGTAGGTACTATAATAGACTAGTTTAAGAAATTGTTGCGTAATACGGGTTCTTAATTCAACTTATGTGTAGTTTTTTACACTATTTTATCTAATCTCATAAAATAGTTAACATAATTTGCGTGAAATTACAAAGTAATTTTAAGCGCCAAAATTCATTTGCTTGTGTTGCGTCGCATCTACAGACTATGTAGACAAAATGGATTGAAAGCTCCTTGAGTCCATTATGTAATTTTAAAAAATTTTTTTGATACTCTGTGCCATAGACCTATAGAAACTCTGTGTGTAAACAATGTCATTAAAGCTGTTTTTAATTTTTAATGTTCATTATTTCAGTATGACAGTAACAGATAAATTATTTATTTAATATTGTTTTCATCGCAAGTGTGTTGAAAATGTCGTCACGTCATATGATACACGTGTGTATTGAAGATTACCGCTCTCTTAAGACTCAATGGCGCCTCAGCGGTATTCACCAACTTTACACACTGGTACCATAATGGACTATTAATCAAATCGCAATATACCATTTCATAGTACGTTCTATGTAAATCCGGAATCATTATCGAGGGACATGCACCCAGCATAAAGACCCAACCATATTCAGAGTGTTATATATTCAGGGACGTCAACTAAAGGGAGCTATCGACATGATATTCTATTTTTAGTGTCGCTATTGCGGTGAACTATAATACTACGGGTTTATTTTTAAAAAGCATTTCTACCGAAGCATTTTTATCTTAAACGTGGTAATCAGAGTGGAAGATGTCGTCGACCACAGTTGACGCAGATATTGCATGCAACTTATAAGCATTAGAATAATCACAAGTTAAAGGCGGCCCCTGACGGATGCTATGATTGAGGAGTGCTCGCCAGGCAGCTGGGCGCGCGCCGGTGACACATTGCCATGTTTTCAAACATCGATAATTCTTCAGCTGTGCTTTCCATTACATATTTATAAGCATTATGTAATGTGCGGTTACTAACAGCGCCAATTATACTTCATGTATTATATACAGGACACATGTTATTTGAGTATACTGGAATAGCGTTACACTGCTACGTTAGAGGTTGTGGATTCTATGTTTGTATGTATTAGTCTGAGTGTGAAAAGTAGTCTAAAACAGTTTCTATGATAAAAAGTAGTCTAAAGTAATATAATATACTTGGCGGCAAAAGGTAAATTCGTTGATTATTAGCGTATCGAGATATCGAATAGGTAACAATTTTCTCTGTTTATTTTAGTCAATTGGCGTAGAAAGTATAAAAGATTAATAATAACTATTTCTTCCATTTTTAAATATCCTTCAAACATATTTCATAATTGTATGATAAATATTTTATTATTTAAGATATATTAGAAGATGGCACGCTGTCGTTTCTACCTAGCCCGGAGGGTAAAAGGCGTGAGTATAATATGTATGTATGATAAAAATTTATAACCATCTATCCAACCAACCAACCATCATTCACCGTACCATAATCGAACTCGATACCCTAAGGGAATTCACAGAGCAACAAAATGGTTGAACTTTAAAGACATCGGAGCAGTCGTGACTTCGTGAGACACGCAATATTTAATGCAATATGTAGATCTAAACTCTTAAATAACGTTTGTCTCCGGTGACCGGTAGTAAAAAAGTCACTTTCCTACGTGCTACAGGCGATATGAAAAGCCTATGGTATTTCGTCGTCTGTACTTGAAAAATAAACCATTCAAGTACAAGTCGGACATGCGCACGGATATTTCCATGCACAACAAGATTTAGGGACCAAATTATCGTTGCTTTTAGAAAACTAGAGTTCCCACTACAGTAATTCGCAGCGAACTGAAGTAAAAATGGGCTGCCTGACTGGGTTGCGGTCCGGACCGCATCCCAGTCAGGTATACTGATAACGTGGAAAGGGTTACAGGGATAGACAGAATGCAAAAGATGGTTGGGGGTGTCGGGTGGAGCCGCCTGTCGCCCTGGCAGAAGCAGGCCACGGCGGCGGCGCGCCTTGCGCGCCTCCTTATTTCCGGGGACGAGTTGGGTACTTCGTGGTCCTCACACCCGAGGAGAGAGATGGGACGGCCTGGGTCG
This sequence comes from Eilema griseolum, assembly GCA_963662185.1. Lineage (NCBI taxonomy): Eukaryota > Metazoa > Arthropoda > Insecta > Lepidoptera > Erebidae > Eilema > Eilema griseolum. The sequence goes on from OY759230.1 coordinate 12,239,168, forward strand.
GCCGGGGTGCGAGGGATATGCCAGTTAACCTCACCTTCGGCAACCAAAAACGACCCACAGGCGTCGTGCGTTTTAGTCGGTTCGAGTCCGCCAAAGATGGAGAATTGGATGCTATGACACCGGACTATGTGCAGCAGTAGAATGCAAATTTTATGCTAGGAATGATTGAAATAGTGTAAGTATGTACACATCTGCGGTTCTTTTTCCCTTTATTTGTGTTATGCGACCATACCTGCTAAATTGTCACAAAATTTTAAAACATTTAGTATGCTAACTATTCAACTGTCGCCGCAAGACGGATATATATAGGAAAATTTGGATGGCTTCATGCGAGGTTAGGTGGCGAGGAGTGTTTCCCCGGTAAGAGAAAGATCCCGGGTTCGAATCCCGTCTGGACCGATTCAATTTCTACCTTAATCAATACCTGCTAAATTTCATGATTCTAACTCAATGGAAAGTACCCTATTCATGTTTATTTCAACTTCACCACACGTTTCTGAGAACAAAGTATTTTAAAAAAGACAGACAGACAAATAGACAGACAGACAGATCGACAAAAAGATAGACAGACAGATGGGTAACAAAGTGATCCTGTAAAGGTTCGGTTTTTCCTTTAGAGGTACGGGAACCTATAGCAAAAGATAATCAGTCAAATCTGGACCAGATTAGATGTAGTACTTAAATCGACAATTATGTGTATGTAAAGTACAAGATGTAGGTTAGTAATAAATTGTATGTAATGATTTTTCTTTTATGCTAAGGTGTATAAAAGAAAAATCATTACAAAGGACAAAACATTACATTAAGAGTCAGAGTCACGTTTTGACCAAAAATGATTATCATTATTTATGTAATAACAGTGGAGACCACATAATTAAAGATAATGATATTTTTTTGTATTCCATGTAGGTACGTAAGTCGCCGACGTATATTCAATGATCACATTACTGACACTAAAACTTCCGATCAAACATTTATTTTGTACAAAACTTAACCTATTCAAACATTATAACCTTGTGTGTTAACAGGTTTCATTTGAATTTGGAAGAAAGTGCGCAATAATTATACTCTCCATTGATGGTAATTACCTACATCAATTAATGTGTTGTTTTCCTCGCTACCGCTCGAGTTCCTGTCAGCACGACCGCTGAACGGCACATAAATAATTCGTATGGTATGTAGGGACTATTACTTCTATTATTGAAAACATCAGAGCCATGCTCCCATTCAATTAAATACTCCCCGAAGCGGAGTAACATCTACGAATCAAAAAAAATTTGTATCGTTCATATCTCAGAACCTTTTTCTCCTTTTGCAGATATTAAAGTCTTAAATTTTTTATGAAAATAAAATCGTGGATTTTATTTTATCGATTGGTATCGCCATCGAATGTAATTCATCGGATGTAAAACAATACTGATAGGTATCGCGTGAATGCGATAAAAAATAAAAATAAAAATTGTTTCTGCGGGCTCAGCAATTTGTACTTACTTTGCAGATTCATTTAAGTGCACTGTCTTGAATTAAGATAGAACATATAAAAATATCTACGTATTTTTGAACTTCACTTTAATATTACTACACAGGGCACAGTGATATAACGAACGTTTGAGATATACGATTATGGCGCATATAGTGTTTGTATGGGCATGTCAAAGCTGTTAGCCTGCATGGCGTGCAAAGCAAATATAGCGCCTCACCAATTAACGTGATTTTCAAACCAACATTTTTAAAGTGGTGAACCACAGGCGGCGGCTTTCAACTACTCAGAGACTACCCCATTTGCTTTTATTTCAGAAAAATTCTAATATTAAACTTGGCGGGTGCGTCTGTATTACCTGTATGTCTGTCGCAAGGTCAAACACGTGCTTAATTAATTCCTTCTTGTGTGTGTGATACGTTCCTCTGCTAGCGTATCATTCTTTTTTATTGGTGAGTTGAAAGCGAAGAATTGAATTTTGTGTCAAAATTCATGACAAGGGTGCATGTATCCTGGGTTGTGATTTTTAGTACCTATTTTTAAGATTTATTTACTTATTATTTTTAAAGCACTTAGGTACACGTTAGAATGTTAGCAAGGTTCAAATAATCACGGACTGGTCGATTTTCAATGGGAGAAAAACATTTCACTCCCTTGTAGCGCGCTACATAGCTTCGTGGGCGAAGAAAAAACTACAACCACGTCGACAACCCTTTGGACAAGCGAAGAATTCGCGTCGACCGCAACAAGAACAAATTGAGCGCGAACTATTGTGCGGTACGATTTGCTGAGATAACTCCCGTGTCGAGGAGCGCGGGCGCCGCCAAGTCGAGCGTCCGCCCGCCGGACGTCCGTGCCTGACGTCTCCATACCACGTCCGTATGAATAGAATAAATGAGGCATGTACATTGCTGGTTCGGTGCCATCCTTATAGAATGAATCCAAAGTAATAGAGAATTGTATGCACGGCTACGGGTTGTAGTTGCTACAGTGGTCCCATGTGGTGGTGCGCGCGGGACACGTCTCTGTTATAAGGGGGGGTCCCGGGCAGCGCGCGTTCAGTGTGCCCGAGTGTCCCGTGTTGATAGTGCGCACTCCTGCGTGTGCTTGCATATATCCGCTCCTTCCCCGCAGAAATCGCTCGACTCAACATGCAGATCGTTTTGGCCACCTGTTTCTTGCTGTTCGCAGCTACCCTTGGTCCCGTAGCAGGTACGTCAATTTAAGCAGTATTTATTACTTAAAAAGTATTGTTGTTTTGTATTATTCCGAGTTTTGGAATACTGCTAATCATTTTCATTCAAAAATTAAAAGTGATATTGAAATGACGTCCTGTAAATATTTCATTTAATTGGAGTAATTGGGAGACATATCATGTTACAGGATATGATTACAAAATGTAAATGTCTAAAAAATTGTTGCTCATGTACCGTTCAATTGAATTATTTGTACATCCTACTGCGTCATGTTGTTCGGAATATTGCGACACAGGACATAATATTATCTCAAACACTTCAAACTTAAGTTATATATCTTTTAGAATAATAACAATTTTGGTACTCATTTTGATTACCCAAGAATCTGTCAAAATAAATGAAAGAAATTTAATATATACATATATAAATTGAACAGGAAATAGTAAAATCTCATACAGTCACATGAGTTTAGCATTACAAAAGTAGTTATTACTTATGTAAGAACCACAATGGGACGCAAGGTGGAGGCAGCAAGGTGATTGCTGTGACCTACGGGTCTTCGACCTTCATTGTTAGGCTTTCATTACAGTACAATAGCTGCTTTTACCATTATTTTTGCTATTAAAAAATACGTATACTTCATAATATTACATTAAAAAATATATAGAACTGAATCTGAAAAACTTTTTTTTATTTTTTATTCTTTATTGTACACAAGAAAATAATACATCAACAGGTAATCACAAATACATCTTGGTGTACAAAGACGAGCTTAACTCAATATTGAGTTTTCTCCCAGCAAACCTTTGGGGATTAAAAGTGCAAAAAAAATGATATAAAAAAAAAATTGAGTGAAAGCTAGTAGGATGTCGCTAAGAATTTGTTTTGGTAATTCGATAATGTATAACCATGTATCATTAAATGTCGTGATTACATGAATTGTACATGTAAATCAAAATGTTCATGTAACACAGCTTGTTACACGCAATAAAATTTGTATAATCCGTCGTAACCGGTAGGTAATATCAACAAAGCTTACTACACTGAGGTGAGCTCTAAAGCGGTGTATGCGGTGAGCGTTTCGCGTGTTGACTCAAGTGCGCGACTCGACCGCGGTGCGTACGCAACTATGCGACGCGACACGCGTGTGACAGAACAATGCGACAATGCACTCCTAGACCCCCTTTTACAAGTACAAATCCAAAAGCATCTGTTGTATTAATAGGAATATCAAGATATTGCTTCTTAAAGCTAATAATATAATTGCAAGATATATGAAACATGTTCACATTCTTAAAAATTGTAATGATTTCTGAATTCAAATGTAGATATTTACTGCAAAACAGTAATACCTAATTCTTGAAAAAAATCTTAATTATAAGTCAATAACACTTGTCACCGTAGGTAAACATTTATTGGAATGCAGCGTATTACCTCATCATATATAGCTGCGCGGGAACATCTAGTCTGTGAGAAAAGTTGTCGATTTAAACCAATCAACACGGTAAGGAGTGATTCCGCTAATGAGGCGTATCTACAGCTATCGGACAGGTTATCGACAGGTCGGCAAAAACTCTTCAACGGAAGTCGATGTTGAGAAAAAATAGTGCGGGGATGCGGAGGGAGTTGCGACAGGTGCAGGGGTTCATCGCCCCTCAACTAGCCGTCGTGTGGCCAGGACATCTAGCTGCAGTTCCATAGAATAATATTATGGTGCGCCGAGAACTGCCGCCTCCCTCTATACTTGTAGTTCTTGCACCGGTACCGTAAATGACTCCAGATTATACACTGATTGACGGCAGTCTCGAAGAGCTTTAATTTTCTTGATTCGCACCGATAAATTTCATTGTACAATGAATCAAAGAAAGTGTATGTTCAAGGTGCGTGATAAATGACTTTTTACTTAGGCATTATCATTATGGCAATTACCAATTGTTTTTATTTATTCGGTTAGTAAGAAAATAAGGTTATTTTAATTTATGTTTGTTAATCTAACTGCAGATACTAAAATCAATTTATTAACTAAATTAGACTGTATGTCATCGCATCGCAGATTCCATAGTTTCATATGGTAATAAAATGAGGAATTTGATTTATGAAGCGCAACTTGAGGTTTACTATAGATTTATTAGGATTGTTATTATTATTTAGAGATAACCTAATAGACGTGCTGTTGTAGTTAGGAATTTTACATCATGCTTTGAGTAACTGCACAGTCATTCTATGTTTATAAACATATTATTACAATAACCATATTCGCCGTTTGATGTTTAGGGTAATCTATACTGCGGTGAGGTACATTAAAGACAACTGAATAACTCTTTATCACCCAAACATTAAATTAGATTTATAGATAATTCTATCGGACCGTGGCTAAATTGGGATCGAAATTAGGAACATCAAATAAAGTTAATCTTCAAACGTTGGGTGCCGAAAGCCCAGTGATATTGTGATCTTCTTTCAATACTTTTTTTCGTCCCTATAATTCAAAGTAATGTATGAGCCCACCGCACCGGGTGGTATCATTATACCAATTTACTTATGAATCTGAGATTTGTACTTAACAATGAAAAATAGTTAAGTTGCCATTTGATAAAAACATTTTGACGAAGATTCTTTGTTTCCATCAAGTTTTTTATTGTTATCTTGTACCCACATTTATTCTATTTGCGTAGTGGTATGTTACGATTATAATTTCAGTGGGATCACTAATGGTCGTGGATATTTGTTTGTCTCGTTGGCTGAGATCAGGGTCGGGTCGGTATCGGGTTTGATTACTAAAAATAGTCTGGGAGGTGCATTCCGTAGCGGGCGCGAGAGAAGAGTCGCGCGCCGTCCTTGGGATCGTATCTGCGCATCGCTCCTTCGCCATTATCTCGGTCCCTTTTTTGCCTTCCGATCGTTATCCGACCACGAACCACTCGATCGATGTTCCCACGCACACCGCCAATCAAAATGTTTTGATAGATACCAAAATTACACTTTTTACAATAAGTACATTAATTTTTAATAGGTAATTTGTACTGGTCTGCGGTTACAGGTGTTCGTTCCAATCATCAATCATCTCGAAAAAATTAGACGATTGACGTGAACCAATTTACCAATACAAGTTCATTGACTCCTTTTGTATTACACAATCTGCGATATGACGTAGTTCGTTTGGATACTAATAAATGTTCCCAGGAACTATATAACAACAATAGACTTTAACTACATCCGATAGACGTATAATATTTAACATTGAACTTGGCACAGACGTGAAGTACATGTCGTGTTGTGCATGGAGCATCGGGCGTGCGCAGGGTCGGGTGGTTGCGCTCGATCCGCCAACTGGTTCGCGTTATGTAATGCATAGCATTCAGCGCAAGGCACACGCTTGTGCCAGCGCACGCCTTCAACCGTCAGCCGCCGCCGGCGCCAACGGTTTGCGGTTGCTCGATTACATACCTTTTAATCAATGTGCAAGTGAAACAATATCTACCTTTAATCAGAATTTTTGAATTACATTTTGGTTTTTCCACTTCTTCTAATAACATATATATGGCACGTAATCCACCGTCAAATAAGATGTACCCCTACTGAATAAGGCTTCATAATAATATTTTCTCATAAAAAGCAGAAACGTGATATTTTATGATGCTTGGAATGTAGGGCCGAGTACCTGATTCTTTTCGGGGATGATAGCTATTAAAGTACTTAAATCTCTTTATAATTCTACCCGAATTCACTTTTATTCGTAATCTGATATTTTACGATGTCTGTGTAAACTTCATACGAAAAAAGATGCACTATCTTATGCATCCGTTTTAGGATGATTATAAATTATAGTAGAAGTGTCAGAATAGTTCTCTAAGATTTGGGTAATATATACGAAGAATTTAAAATAATCCTTTCTGGTACTTCATAAAATGGACTTTTAAATTTTTGTGAACTAAACTTGTTAGGTACAGTCATCATCGTTTCTGCAAGACTTTTTCTTATTTCTCCGAAGATAAGATGGGTTTATTCTATAACTATAGATTTTATTCCTGTCTGTTAAAGTAAATGCCACTAACGTATAAAACAAACGCAAGTTAATTGGCTACTTTTTACGGTTTTTAAGTAATTAGGTTATAGGTATATTATTAATGTTCAGATGTTGGATATGTTAGATAATTAAGAAAATAGATGCAATTACTTATAAAATATATACAAAACTATAAGAGGGAGACTGCCACTTAAGGCATGGAAAAATTCCTCCCCATCGATCTCTACTGGTACGTTGCAGCGACGTGCGGTCCGCATCATTGGGAATCCCGAGATCACGAACACCCTAGAACCTTTACAGCTGCGTAGAGATGTTGCGTCCATGGCTGTATTTTACCGTTTGTACCATGGGGAGTGTTCTGATGAGCTCTTCCAATTAGTCCCACCCTCCCCTTTCCTACACAGGACAACGCGTGCAGGTCTTAGATGTCATCCGCACACGGTGCAAAACATCCGATCAAGAACCAAACGGTTCGGAGACTCTTTCCTCTGTCGCACCATTAAGGCCTGGAATTCATTACCAGCTCACGTGTTTCCTTCTTCCTACAGTCCCGGGTCCTTTAAGCGGGGCGTGAAAAAGCATATGATGAGGCCGTCAAGCTGAGTGTCACCATTGTCACACGGTATGTGTAAGTAATGGTGACCCTCTTTTCTGGGACTTTGCCTTCAGCTTACCATCAGGCAAGGCGAAGTCCAATTGACGTGTCCTATATAAAAAAAAAAAAAAAAAAAAAAACATATGCCCAAGAGGCTGGCGGCATTATCACGCTGAATGGCGATGCCAATTCTTTGAGCGTAAAGGCCAGCCCTATGGTCACGGGAAGCGTCGATTAGTCGCTTGGACCCCGGGGACCCAAAGTTTCGACTCCAAACGGCTCAAAAATATAATTACAAGTTAAATTGGTGTATTTGCACCGTTCGAGTCTCCGTTGATGCAGCAGCATCGCATGCGCAGTCCATCGTACTTGGAAGATGGGGAGGCGCCAGAGTGTTGATCTTGTATCAACATTCTGGCGCCTTCATTGCATCCCACATCAAAGGCCTACCATCTTCCAAGGCATGAACGACATACCGTTCGGTCTCTTACCATCGTCGCGTGCCATGCCAACAGGTACAAGTATAGCTGGCACGCCGACAGTGACAAGAGCCCGATGGATAATGTCGTTAATATTGGCATGTCGGGACATGAAGTCTGCGCTCCTGCTGCAAGATATACCGTGAAGTCCAAGACTATCGATTGCTTCTCCGCAGAGACATCGATGCGGAGAAACACAGTGCACCTAAACGTAGGCAAGTCGCAATGCGGAAGATAATAATTTGTTTTCAAATATTGTTCTTTGACTGAACTTTATCTCAGGTTTTTTCTAACAAGGCAGGTATGTATTTAATTCAAGGCGATTAGTTCATTAGTTCTATAAGCAGATCTAAAAACAATAATAATGTACCTAAAATGTTTTTATTTAAATAATAATCTATTCGGTACATAATTCATTTTTAAAAAATATCTAAATCAGATTTTTTACAGGTTTGGATCTAAACCTTTCGGACCGTCCGCGTCAGGTCAAAATGTTGAATTCCCATAATGTTGATGGGTATACTATTAAAATACACCGCTCTGCATGCTAATCGATCTAGTTATTTATTTATTTATTTATTATTATAAACAATTACAGTATTTACATGTTTCGTTTACTTAGTGATGTCACATAAACTCATTTGAGTTTTTCTGGGCATCATTATCATCGACATTCAGATATTAACTTAACATACAATCATACAAAATAATACAATCAAGTACCCACATATTGCGCAGGGACATGTGTTAGGGCACATCACAGAAAAAAGAAACCAAATAAATAAATAAAAATATTAATTTTGGCGGGTAGGTTGCAAAAGAACGCCACTACGTCTAGCGTCATCCTCCCGCCAGCCGGCTAACTAGTTTTTTTATAATGCACTCCGAGTAGATAGCAAATACGTTCACTGCATCTACAGGATGTTGTTTTATTTTCAAGTAAGCTAATACATTATAATGATGTTAGGTAACGCAAAGTCGGAGAATTTCGATGTGCTATTACATTGATAGTGAGATGAGGATCATGATTTGTTTACAAGTGTAAAGATATATCCTTGTATATAAGTATGTTATATATATATATGTGTGTGCGTGTGTGTGTGTGTGCGCGCGCGTGTCTGTGTGCGCGTGTGTGTGCGCGTGTGTGTGTGTGCGCGCGCGTGCCTGTGTGCGCGTGTGTGTGTGTGTGCGCGCGCGCGCGCGTTTGTGTGTGTGTGTGTGTGTGAGTGTGTGTGTGTGTGTGTGTGAGTGTGTGTGTGTGTGTGTGTTATATCATATGGGTACCGTGATTCACTGTTCAGTAATTAATTAAATTCGCAAGGAAATGTTTTTTGAGTCTGCATTTAATATTTTTTGGAGTTAACTCATTTTTTAGGGATAATGGGAGTTTGTTGATGAGGTTCGGGATCATGTATGACAGTTTCCTTTTGCCGTAGTGGTTTATGTATTTTGGCAACAGTAGTTTAGATTTCAGGAGCTGACGTGTTTGGACAGTGTAATTAATGTTATATTGCCTGATTTTTTTAAAATCTTCCCTGAAAAATTCTTCCTGTAAGAGTGTGTATTTAGTTTTTTCGTGTATGGGTAGTATGTTGCAAAATTCAAAGAGCGCATGGTAGTTATTTTCGTAATTCTTTTTGATACTATATGGAACAACTTCCTTTAACAACCTCAATTGTAGTGCATAGATTGGATCGAGATGCGATTTGTAAGTTCTTCCATAGCTGGATAGACCATAACCAATAATTGATTCGGCTAGGGCAGTGTACAATTGTAGTCGAATTTGGTAAGGTATTTTTCTTTTTATCAGAGTAAACTTGGCTAGTATACCCCTTAGTCTGTCACAGACCCGGTCTATGTGACTCTTCCAGGAAAGTCGATTATCTATGACGACACCAAGGTAAGTCTGCTCGTCCACCACATCTATTATTCTGCAGTTACAGCAGTCAGGTATTGCTTTATCATTATTTTTATGAAGACACTCATGATTGTGCGCGACAAGAGCAGGCTCATATGTACATCTATTTCGACTAGAGCTTATGTACATTAGTTTAGTTTTTTTTTCATTCAGCACAAGACCCAGGTCATGAGACCATTTGGTCAGTAGATTGAAATCGTCCTGAAGTTTCACCAATGCATCCTCAGCCGTGTTTCCAGTCGCCACCAGACATGTATCATCAGCAAACTGAAATATCTCACAGTTAGTTATCAAGTTTTCCAAGTTGTTGACATATATGAGAAAGTGCAATGGTCCCAACACCGATCCCTGAGCCGTACCCTCGCTCACGGGCATGGTGCTGCTATCTTCACCAGACACTCTCACTCTAAATGTTCTATTGTGTAAATAATCACTACACCACCTTAAGAGCTTATTCTTAATACCACACTCTTTTAAGCTCTTTAACAATGTTGGGTGTCTGAGTGTATCAAAAGCACTGCTGTAGTCTATAAAAACTACCATTACGTGTCGCTTATTATTAAGATGGTCGTATAAGCTGTCTGTGAATTTGGTGAGGAGCTGAGAAGTGTTTTTGTGGGGTTGGAAGCCATACTGGTTAGGGGAGAGAATCTTATTTTTGTCTAGAAAGTAGTGTATTTCTTTACTTATATACTTTTCAGCTATTTTATCTATGATTGGGAGGATGGTTATTGGTCTATAGTTGGAGTATTCGCCTTTATTGCCCTTCTTGTATACAGGTCTAACTATACCAGTTTTAAGTGCATCGGGATATTTGCCGCTTGAGATGCTCATATTTATTAATTTAGTTATAATACATGATATTTTGTCAGATACATTTTTTATGTCGATTGTCCTTATACCGTCCAAGCCTGGGGCTTTTTTTATGTTTATGGATTTTATAATTTTTTCTATACTCCCTTCTGTGGCTTGTCTATATCTCATTGACACATTTACTGATTTTGTGTATGCAGATTTCTCTAGTAAAGGAATTGTGCAATTAGGTGTTATTGAATTAACGTTATTTACAAACGTTTGCGCGAACCTGTTGGCCACATCTTGACTGCTCTCACCATTCCTGGTCAAGGAGTTTGTTATGACAATGTCTATAGACTGTTTTATGCGGCCAGTAATTCGGTTGAGGATTTGCCAAAGATTACGTGGGTTGCGGTAATTCTGCGTTATTTCGGTTCTGAGACTACTATTCTTTGCCTTTTGTATAATTTTGTTCGCAAAATTTCTAGCTTTGTTATAGTCACGTTTTAAATTTAAGTTATTGGCATTTCTTACCCATTTCACGAATTTTTCATCCCTATGTTTGCAAGCATTTATTACCATATTATTTATCCATCCGTTGCTATCACGTACGTTGTTTCTGAGTTTTATTTGATGTGTTGATTGCGAATAGCATTCTTTAAATCTGCTTTCAATGAAGTCATTGATCTTTACCGGGCAAGATAATTCGCATCCTTCATCCCATTTAACTTCGTTGAGGAGTTGCGTAAGTATATTCTTATTTATACACGTTTTATAATTTGGAACCTCCTGTATTGGTGCCCCGACACAAGCTAGTACGATCGCACGGTGGTCAGCAAGTGTAGTGCCGATCGCCGACGTATATAGGTCTTTTGTGCGGGAGCGAGCATATATGTGATCTATACATGTTTTACTTAACGAACCATTGCGAAATTGTATTCTAGTGTATTCTGTGATTCCACACAAGAGACCTAGACTATGCAACGAGTTGTTATATGAATTTGTTATAGGATTGCTGAGTTTCAAGTCAACATTAATATCTCCTAATAAGAGTAAGTCGGAGTGATTGGAAAGGTGTTTAAGTATCGAGTGTAGTTCGCTAATAAATAAATATTTACTAAGGCTTGGCGGTCTGTAGACGGCGCATAGGTTTACGGTATAGTTGGACTGAGTCGTAATAGTACATAAGATATTTTCAAAGTGTTGCGTATTATGTTGCTTTATGACAGTTTTGTGTTTATTCTTTACAAATACAATGATACCCCCACCTCTTCGACCATGTCGCAAGTTCGTAAACATTTGATAACCTCGTAAGTTAAAAAGACAGCTTATGGAATCAGAAATATTAGCTTCCGATAATATTATTACGTCAACATCTATTTTAGAAGAGAGAATGCATTGTTCAAGTGCAGGAAAGTTTTTAATTGTGGATCTAATGTTTATGTGCATACAAAGTAAACTTACGCCAGTGTTGGGTATCTGCTTTAGAAAATCATTTAGGTTAATACAATTATATATAGCTCTAGGTATGAATAGTAGATCTTAAATCTTGGACCTATTATTAAAATGTCTTGATCCTTTTATTCGTTTTTTTTCTGATCTGGTAATTCTGGTGTATTATTAATATTCATCGTAGGTCATGCAAGTTGATCTAGTTAGGATATGAGTTTTACACCTACTCTTATTTTAGATCGTGGGCCTTTATTAGGTACATTTACTCCATTACACAGCTAGTATCTACATCATTAGTTCTAAAACCAGCAAATCTTAGATCTTGAACCTTTCTTCTTTATTCAATGGTTTTTTATGTACTAGCCTTTTTTATGGTTTTGCCATTGACTTAAAGAGAGATATAATGCGTGATTGGTTACTTTTGCTCCAAATGGAACTAAGAAGTACTAGCCTATGCTTCAAATATGGGTATGAGTCGTGGGGCAGTACTTAATTGGGTACGTATCTCTTTTCGACTTCATCTATAAAGGGGTCTTTAAATGATGTCGTAAGAGTGTTTTGCGATAGTGTCTAAACTAGGAGGTCCTATAGGTATTTATAAAAATATTGGTGAAATCAACATACATACATACATAAAATCACGCCTTTATCCCTGGAGGGTTAGGCAGTGGTGAATTAACACCCACACTTCACCAATCATTGAATTCGGTCCCACGTAATAGGGGGTGAGCTTATTGCCTTCTTCCATGGGGTTTAAAGTAGATGGGGTTTAAACACATATCTCCTATTACAGGGTTTTCTCACACATCACTATTTATTATAATTCCACTTTATTAATGAAGCATTAGTCGTTAAAGAACAGAGTTTACAGACTAATATTCATTGCTTATATTTTATATTATACTCAATGAATAGTAGTTTGTGAACTCTATGTATTATCTGGGAAACTTTTTCAGTAACACGAACTGCAGGAATGTTAATCTTAAGGTGAAATATTCATACATCTCTTTTCTTTCGTTACTTGCAATTATTTAACACTCACTTTCATTTTTATCGCTTGAGCATACATCATGACTATTGATGATATTATTCAAATATGTACGTAATGTTTTCAAAAGATCGAGCGTTTATCTCGACTTATAAAGTGGCAAGGCGGCATATCCTGAGAGCTTTATGGGTTCGATTCCAACTAACATTTTATATTATTTTGATAAATTGGCACCCGAAGGACTTTAAGGCTCAAAGGCATTAATCTAAATAATTCGTTGGCTGATCTAGCCTCGTCCTTACTGCGAATACGTTGTTAAAATTGATTTATGCAAAACGAATGTTCGACATCAAATTCGCCGACTTGACTACAGAGAGGCTTCCATTTTATTATCTTATGACTATAACTGACGCATTTCTAAAATTATAGTGCTATTTCGTATATATTTTAGTTCTCAATTGTCTTGTGAAACATTCCAATAATAAATTTTACGACGTTTTGCAGCCCTCCACGAATGCATAAGTAATAGCAATTATATTGTCAGGGAAGGGCGCAAAAATGAAGAATTCTGCGCAAATAAATTCCCCACAGCAATTATTATTCAGTAGTACATAATTGAAGTTTATATTAATGCACTGTTAGCTTCAGACTATTCACACAAAAAGTTCTGTAACCGCATAAGATGAGTGACTCACACGAAGTTATTATAAAATAAATTTACATTCATAAATATCATTAGAAGTTGCAGTCCTTTTTTATTTCATACCACTAATAGAGGAAAATGAAATATTACTCAGCCAATGATAAATGATTGTATTATAACATTGAACATCCTTTAAAAATAACTTGCGTAAAATTATTTCAAGGAGTATTTTCTACAGAGCTATTGAGATTATAATTACTACAAGTAAGATAATTAGTATTTATATTGGCTAAATATTGAATTTAAAGATGTCAAATGCACAGACAATCTGAAAAAGGCAGCTACGCAAGACTGAAAATATTAAAAGCAGTACATGATTATACAATTATACTTTAAAAAGTTTCAAGTCAAATTTTAACTGGATTATTATTCATTGTAGAGTTAGCTCCTACAATGAGTCAAACCATTAGAAATCAATTTTTATTAATTTTTACTCATGTAACATCGGTAACTAATGTATGAAAGGAAGTTATTATTATTATATATGAGACGTGAGATTCCTTCACAAGATTGGTTATAAACGAATGTTAATGAGACATCGCTATTGTGGATCGTGGAGAGATACCTACTAGCAATGTGGTTGGAATCAATTTGTGTATGCAAAAGCGTGCTTCAGTTACATCTGCCAACTTCCGACAGGTCGTCAGTTGATTGAGTAACGATATCCTTGTTGGAGCGACATCTACGGAATGTATTAACAATTAAACGCATATATCGAAAACAAGGGTTCGGTTTGTTTCGAATGAATACACTTATGAAATTGAAAATACTATGAAATTCTGATCTCATTATACAATGTAGTCATAAGTAACGTTTACTCATTTCCGACAGTTCGAAAAGTTTGATGATAGAATTGATATATGTACCTATAGTAATTTTTGCAATATCCACGAGACATCAACAGAATGAGTTGATGTTACATTTTCTAAAACAACTAGGCAACTCGAGTTTTGATTTTAATAACGAGAAAAAAATTGCAGTTGAAGCAAGACTGTACCGTACCGTATTCCATACTATCATGGTCTTTCTCATTTACAAGATTAAACATATTTGACAACATCTTAGTGACTTTTCTTAAATTCCTGAAAACTGCTTATCTTATTCATCTTAAACGTCGGTACGTTAGTCATCAAAACAGAAACGGCTCTTTCACACAATTTTGATGATGGTGCTGGTACGATAGGGGACATGTTACTGTTACTGATGCACTCTTATAGTGGAACATATACACACACACACACACATCTTGTGATAAAGCACGTTTAATTTTTAGCTGTTATAAATAGCTATCGCGTTTACAATCAGTAAAAGTTGGCAAGTCCAAATCGCGATGTTAGTTTGCGATTCTGCGGCGCGACACGCAGCAAGCATGACATTTGCCTCAAGTTTTTGGACAGCGGACCGTTAACATCCGGTGGATGAGCTCGCCGGATATCCAGCCGACGACGGCCGACTACGGCAATCGAGTGCACTCACCCTTAAACACATCAGGGTGTGCGTGTGTGTCTCGATTAACTACCATCAAGAGAATCAAGGACTAAGTTCTCCAGTTCCACAAAAAATTACGTTTTAGCCTATATTCGTAGTATGAAATTAGGAATTAGGCAGCCTTGGTCACATAGTGATAGCAGTACACAGTACAAAACAAGCAATGTAGGTACTGTATGGAGCACTTCCATCCACGTCTTGGTGGTTCCGACGACGAGTGCAGGCGGACGGGACAGGAGTGCCGATAGTGTTCATCAGTATGCGGCGCGCGCGCATGAGTCACGAGACGTGACCCGCCTCCCCGACGTTCATTGTTGCTAGTGTACACTCGTCTCGCTGTCAGCCACCACTTTCTTAACGTTCTTTACCACTGCCTTTATAACCATACGTAGCCCATACGTCTGCGATTATTTGGATTGAATAGGTTCATTAATGCAACCATGAGCGGAAACGTTGGAGTGCATGGTCTGCCTTTGTACTCAGTTGCAATCAACAACCAAAGGTTCAACAAGCAGTTCTATTTGCTTTACAAGTTCTTTGATTTCGATTTTGCACATTACTCGTTAGTAATGAGCATGTATGAGGCTACATTATGCACGGGTACCAAACACAGACTCAGGACTCCCAATAGCCGAGTGTAGCTGAGTCGAGAAGAACTCTAGTGTGTTCTTACGCCGTGCACCATGTACCGTACCATACTATTTACGGAGTCCCTAGTATATTTGGAAGTAATAAAATATTTCGTCCATGTAAGAATATTTGCAAACTTATCTGTGCACGTATTCTGAAATCTCAATATAGAAAGATGTGTAAAACGAGATAGAGGTAGATAAACGAGATACTAGAAGCCAGTCATTATAGGAACCGTACGTGTTTTGAATCGGTAGAGAATTATCGTAGTATACAAAATGATCTTTTCAGAACTTGAAATTTCACTCTATAGATATTGATTCTGTAGCATTTTGTGTAATGACTAAATCATCTATATTGACTTCTGATATACTTATGCTGCAATTTTAAAAGGTCACTAAGCGATCCTTATTTAAGATATGATTGGATTTTGGCAAATCTCTTATAACTGATTAAATATCACGGCTGAATACGAAATATGACACTATTATACATTTTATATATCTATAATAGCAGACATCGCTGAAATAATATACAGATAGCGCTTTATCATTGTGTATAAAGGAGTTTCTTAATCGAGTACTAATTAGAGGTACCTAAGGCTTTTAATGAAGCTTGGGTATAAATTCGCTCTTATCAATATCAGTATTCGTGAGAACGACTGACGAGGCGTCCTTCCCATCCTGAGTCAATTAATGGGCTATCATTACAACTAGTATGTAAATCAGATAAACGTACTTCTTACTCTGCTCCACCAGCGTTGGATACGAAGAAGTATGGATTTATTACACTTCTATCAATTATTATTAATCGCTTCCTTGATGTTTGAGTAATTCGTACTTAGTTACAACAGAAGACGTTAATCTTTTTATCATTCGCAATTTGTTCGTAATAGGACTATTACATTTTACAGGAGAGGCAAGTAAGTATATTATGCAGTGTCTTTGAATGTCCTTACTTTCTAAAGAAAACAAAATCTTGGTTTTGTTTGTAGGAACGTGGTCGTGGTCTTGTTTAATAATGGTCGTGGTTGTAAAGATGCAGTCCGGAGTATTCGTGCTCGACCGAGCGTGAGATTCGCGTCTATGCTTTTTAAAGTGGATGACATTGCAGTTCTAATCTATTATCAAGGTGCATTGACCGCAATCTTTGGCAAATCATCCGCACTAATAGATTGTTTTATTTTAGAATTTGTTATTTTGTATTTGGCTAAGTGGCTTCCGTTGAATGTAATTAAAAAAACATTATGAGAAAAAGCAGCAGCGTTTAAAATACATGACCAAATAGGTAGTACCTAATAAATGTTTTGCGGTCACCCACAATGTCTCGACCATTTAATATAAATTATCGTCACCATATCACAGCAGGAGGTCCAACCGCAAAAAGCTGTCACGTATGTGGAGCACGTCCCTGCATTATACTGCAGTCATGGTACGAAAGTGACTGGCAAAATTGCGAAATTCATAACAATGAACATTAGGCGCCGCGCCCGCCATTATAATCAGTGGTTAAAAAGTGTGGGAATATATAACTAAATAGCCGTGTAGTGAACAAAGGTCGTAAGTACTTAATACTAACTCTCCAACATCTTGTCTTATTATGATGTTTGAAAGGAAACATAAATGACTGTCAATGTCATGTCATGTGACATTGACACATCGCGTAAATCACAAGGTAATGGGATGAGCGCTGAGGAGGCGGTCGCTCTCGTAATACTCGCATTAAACGCGATGAATGAACTCGTTATTATTCGGGTCATATTCATTTACATGTCGAGATCCATTGTAAGTTTAATTCTGTTAAAATAAGTAGGCTGTAACATTATATTGAGAATTACCTATTTTAGAATTGTACGATGTCATTGAGCAAGAAAGTAAAATAAAATATTATGATCGGCTCCCCTAGGAGTGACAATGCGTTGGCGTATTGCAGAATAGAATAATAAATTATGGGATTTAACATTTAGGACAAATATTGACGATTGTCATATACGTCAAATCCCAAACATTTGTATACGGTTTGTCGTTTTTTTGACGCGAACGATTTGCCACTTTTCTAGAGGGGCTGTTGCTAAAACAAAAAAAATTAAAATGGTAAAATCACAATTCACAGCAACATCCGACAAAAGTCGGTGGACTAAGTATAATGGAGCTCGTTTCTTATAAAGTGAAACAAAATATAATCTATCTCTGCCTTCTCCGTCCGGTATACGAAGAACTGAATATATATTTTATTTTATTTATTTTATTTATTCAACTTTATGCACAGTAATTTTGTACAAAGGCGGACTTAATGCCAAAGGCATTATCTAACAGTCAACCTTAGGGTGATGCAGAGATACATTGAGGTAGGTGCAGTGCACTATGACCACAATAATAATACATACATTATACATACACACTATAATACATAAGAAATTCATACACATACTTTTAAATATATTTACTTACATATTACTTACTTATACTTACTACTTATATATATACTTATATATATTCGTATAATATATACTTATATAATATAAACTTACCTATACTTACATAGTTATACATAATGACTAAGTATTTCTAACATTAAGGTTTTACACATTACTATGACTAGGGGCTACTGTAGTAGAGCTGACGTACTTTGTACTTGAATGTTGCACGGTTAGTAGTCATCCGGATTTCGAGAGGAAGCGCATTCCAGAGGAGAATTGCTTGCACGAGGAAAGAAGAATGAATTAGGCTGGAACTATGAGTAGGACAGTGGAGAAGACGGTTGTCAGCTGACCGCAGATTTCTGTTGTGATGAGAACCAAGTAGCTGAATATGAGATGATAAATAAGAGGGGACATTAGGAGTGGCTAAAATTTTATGTATCATCATCACCGCCCTCAAGCTGCGTCGCTGACGTATCGGCAACCATCCTAACTCCGAACGATGAGCTGAGACGTGATCATATTTCCTAAGGTTAAAGGTGAATCGAATGCAATTGTTGAGAAGGCGGTCGAGTTTATTGAGCAGATCTGCATTCAGGTCGAGATAGCATACATCACCATAGTCCACGATTGGAAAGATTAGCGTTTGCATTAGCATTGCCTTGGTTTTGGTTGGTAGAAAATTTTTGAGGCGATAAAGACTACGCAGCATTCCTGTAACCCTCTGACAGACCCTTGTAACTTGAACTTGCCAGTTCAAGGTGGAGTCAACATTCAATCCCAGATTTTTGACACTATGCGTGACAGGAATAATTCTTCCGTTGAACTTTATTGTTGGCAGAGTTGCACTGTCTACCTTATTCATCCTATTAATATATAAAAAACATTATTTAAGAATAATTTATGATTTTCTTGTTTCAGCTCAAAGGATAACAACAATCCAGCTAGATGGCGTACAATATTTTATATCAAGAATGAACCCCTACAGCCCGGAGCTCAACTATTTCCTTGCCTATCAGTATTGCAGGTAAGACAGTCGACAAAAGTTATTTTTTATAAGATATTATATTGACAGACCGAGTGAGGAACAGCGTAATAAGGCAACGTTGTGGTGTGGTTGGAGATGCAGTGAATAAGATAGAGTAAAGGATGCTAATATGGTTCGGATACGAGGAGAGGATGGATCAAAGAAGACTGACGAAACAGATTTATGAAGCGAGGGAAATTGGAAAACCCGGTAGGGGCCGATCTAGATATACATAACAATATGTAAATCAGATCGAAGGCAATTTAAAGAAAAGACAAGTCAAGAATACCCGAAACCGACGAGCATGTATGAAAACAATTATGAAAATAGAAGAAGCGAAAGTTGTACGCCACGATCGTAGCAAGTAGAAACACGTAGTGTCTGCCTACCCCGCTGGAAAGAAGCGTGACTGTATGTATGAATATATGTATAATATTGATCGATATTTTTAGTAGATTAGAATTTTTATATTACACTCAGAGGATGTCTTTTATATTTATAATAAGGTTTTAAGTCAAATCAGTCATTAAAACTATTGAATAGTGCAACTAAAGCTTGAGAACTCAGTTGAACTGGATTGTAATTAGTTTCACTAGTGAAATCCGATCACAGAGAAATGGAGTTGTTGCCACTATCCCCCACTTACTTTGACTCCTGTAAGCTGAAGATCCTTTTAAATAAATGTCTCAAGAAATTCCAGCCTAATTAGAGGCACACTACTGGGGTACTTAGCTTAGAGCTAGAATAATAAAAAGATCGCTTGAGTCATTTAAAGGTGGATTTAGACTAAATGAGCGAATGATCATTCTATCCCTCCCTCTACGTCAAATTCTTTTAGTGTAAACCGCGATAGAACATTCGTTCGTTGTTCTTTCTTTAAAAACAAAGTTTCGTTTTCACTAAAATATAAGAAAGAATGATATTGTTTTAGTTCTAGCTCTATGTTCCTTTGGTCTAAATGCACCTTTAGAAGGCGCCGTCCATAGACTATCATAACCACTTTCGATCATAAGGACTTACTTTTCCTGACTTGGTAGTAGGTGTAAAAACGTCTTAAATATTACTACTATATTCAGGGGCACTGCAATTGAATTGTAAAGTTTTTTTGTTAAGTTTGGATAGATATTTCTACAGGTAATGGCGAAATCTGTGGCGTAACGGTAGAGCATTCGACTGACATGCAGGGGGCGCGGGTTCGATTCCCACTCAGTGCAAATATTTGTATGCATGAATATGTATATTTGCATTGGCCTGGGTGTTTCTATGTATAATATGTATGTATTTACAAAAAAAAAGTATCTAAGTATGTTTATCCGCATTCTAGATCCCATAACACAAGCTAGTTAAGCTATGCTTACCATGGGTCTAGATAACGTTGTGTAGAATGTCGTGGAATATTTATTATTATATATTTATTAATTATATTATTTAAATCAAAGTAAGTATAATTATCCACACTCTAGGACATGGCAAATGATATGCTTATTTGAGTTTAGAAAGCGCTGTATTTTTTATAATATTATTTAAAAATGTAACAAAATAGGAAAACAATAAAAATAAATGTTATATAGCGCTATCTACACCCAAACTAAGCAGAGCTAGTCATATGGGTTCTAGAATGCTCATAAATATACTCAGATCAAAGAAAAAACCATGTTTGCAGTAAGCGGGAATCGAACCCCTGACTTAAGTCTAAGGAGTTCAAAAATACGGATACGCTACGCCATCGAGATATTTTATAATTCACTCCCAATCTTATGTAACCATCGAATGTAAATAAATAATGTATGTACCGAGTGTGCACCTCACTAGCAACATTAGAGCAGTCTCTCGTGAGAGGTATTCTGTAATCGTGACTTCGTATGGTCTTATCTGGTGTGTCGTGTTCTGTTCGAGTTGTACCAAACATAGGTAGAGTTAGGTCCACGTTAACAAGCGCGCCTAGCGCCTGAATGTGCGTCGACAGCGTGCCACCAGGAAGTGCCGGGCCATTTACATTACCGTTACAAACTTCAGGGTACAGTCGAGAACGTATCGGCACTAAGTACTTCCGTAATCACTTTATATTATTCTCGATTACAATCAGTGAGAAAGTCACGGCGCGTTTTTATCGGTCCATAATACTGCATGTGTTATTGCATAACATAACATAAACTCACGTCTATATCCCCGAAGGGGTAGGCAGAGGTGCTAGCACCCACATTTCGCCAGTTTATGTTTAGGTCCCAATGTAATAGGTGGCGAGCCTATTGCCATTAACCGGGCACTTATAAACCTGCGATAAATACACACATAACTTCGAAAAGCATCGAAAAGTCATTGGTGTGTGCCATGGTAAAACCTGGGATCGAACCCGAGACCTCGTCTCAGCAGTCTATTACCCATACCACTTTTTTTTTTATTTTCTTTTTTACGTGCGCAAAATCCCCACGGATACCTCCTCACTGGAGCCGGTGGAGGAGGTTATGTCGGACTCGAACCGACTAAAACGCACGCCGCCTGTGGGTCGTTTTGGTTGCCGAAGGTGAGGTTGACAGGCATATCCCTCGCACCCCGGTCGACCCAGGGCCATCTCTAACGATCTGGCCCTCTTCTCGGGTGTGGGGACTACAGAGTCGCGGGGAGGCGCGCCAGGCGCGCCACCACCGCGGCCTGCTTCTGCCTGGGTGACAGGCGGCTCCACCCGTTACCCCTACCCATACCACTAGGCTACCGCGTGTTATTGCGATATCTGTTTTTAGTATATTATGTATTTGGATGCAGCTACGACGACACACTGCTGCGATAATAACGGCACACGCAATTGTTTTGAAGGAATAGGGACTCGCATGTGCAATAACGCGTGCGGTATTATCGACCGATAATAACGCGTCTGTGTTTGAGGCTGAGAAACCACCGTATTTTGTTTTCTTCTAAATTGATTTAATGTCTTTTAAACGAAGTATAATCTACTAGTTTTTATCTCATTGCATTCTGAAGTAGTTGTACAAATTTGTATCTTAATCTAATATAAAACCTTTCACAACCGAATGATTTGAACAACACTTCATTAACTTGAAAGATAGACAGTAAACCTCTATAGCCCGACACCGGGGACCTTTACGCGGTGAACCGATAAATCATTTAACTAACCATAAACAACACCTGATAAGTATCTCACTATCATCGTCTAAGTATTTAAGTACTGAAATAACTGAGCTTTACTTCGTACATTTGAAATTGAACATACATTTGAAACATTCAAATGAATTCGGAATGTGCATTATGGTTTGATTGTTTAATTGACCTTCTGATCTACACTAACATTTATTATACTTTTAATAGGTTTGGCCCATTTTGTGGCTATTGGCTAATCGCTGCATCTAATAATAATGACTACCGTGCATAAATTTCGTATAATGCGCTCAATGTAGACTTTCGACGTTCCTTTTAACGTACAGATATTTTATCAATCGCCCGTTAGATAGTTTGAAACGAGTAATGATTTCCTGTGCAAGAAAATGATTCGGCTTGTTTAAAGTGGTATAATATTATGCAGTAAGCGCCATAGTGTAGCCGTAGAAGTGCCGTACTCTGCAATCTAGATCCGAACCACGTGCACGCTCAAATTGCTATGAAAGGTCAGTAGCCTCATAGCTCGGTCACGATGTCCTTCTACCGCGTCGAAGTCACGACCTATTTACGTTTTCGTTGCAATTGTTATGATGGTAAGGAGCTCACAAGCAATATCTATATCACTAAGTAAATAAATTGTACGAGGAAAATGATGAAACTAAGAAATCGATTAAGGTCGCGGTAAAATCGTCGTAAAATATGATTCAAATTGGTGTCGTGACAGGCGTGATGAGATGCAATTCAGGAGCAGGTGCTGCGTGACGACAAGTTTTATGCTCATGCGTCGCGGCCGCTGGTCGCAATAACACCGAACCCGTGGATAATTTACAAACTGCTTCAAGTCGTGTCGTGTTACGGTTTGCTTTGATAGCTACGGCAAAAAGAAACTAACGGTACTAATATGGCAATGATGACTCCTCAACTGCTGCCGATTTTAGCAACATTTATTATATTTAATTATAAGAGAGTGGTGCAAAAAATAGTTACTTAAGTTAAAAAGATAAATGTTTCACTATAAACTCTATTCAGAAAGTACGCGTACCTTAAAAAAATAACTGATAGATTTATAAAACGAAATCTATGAAGATCAAAAAGTAGATGGGGCAAAACAAATAAGTATACTGTCAGTGCCTTAATAATACGAAGCGAAATTTCGCAGAACTTATGATAAATTCAGGTGAAGTATCATTTTATGATGCTTTAATTCATAATCGAAAAAATGATAAAAACTTTGGTCCGCTTCTCAACTGTGAATAATAAAATAAACGTTTTAAAAGGACGATTTCAACTTGTAAAGTTCGAACAGTTGATCGTTGTTAATTTATATGTTTACATCAGCATCATTTTTGATCTTTGTGATATGTAGATCCTCGCTTAAATACGTTTAGATATTGTATTTAATAGGTAGGTTGTAGAAAGAACCGTGGATATTTTAAGTTCCTTTAAGTTTTCTGAACTTGGAAGTAGGAATGCGGTTTCATCGTGGCAAGGCCACGAGTTGAACGGGCCGTCTTTAGTAAATAAATTGCAGCTCGATAAACTGGCTTTGGTGCAACTTGTACACTGTACAGGCTAATAGCAGAATACTATTAGCAACGATAGTTATTTAGCGGAATCACGTTCATGGTTAATGTAACTTAATTGTACAACTGTCGTAAAGTAAATGCAGGTTTGGTTGAGCTCGGATTAGTATTTGAGGATGTTGTAATGTATGCAATTTAATAATAACGGTTTTATCTAGGTAAGCAGTACATTTTTTTATACAACTTAGGTGGCAGACCCTAACATGGCCCACCTGATGGAAAGTGGTTACCGCGTGCTATGAACGTGTGCAACACCCGAGGAGTCACACCCGTGCTAGAGAACTTGTAAGAGCGAAAAGTTTCTTTGCCGTCAGTGCAGAAGACACAATCAGGACAAGCCTTTGGTCTTCCCACTGACTGCACACTCTCCAGTGAGCTCTGGCTACCCTACTCACGCGAGCCGGGAACACAACACGACGTTATTATAGCCGTGGTATCCAGTAGCGTGACTACTATAGCCGTGGTATTCTGTAGGGAGGTACTTCCCCAGTCGGACTGCTCAATTGGGACGGGAATACCGTCGTATTAATTAGGATGCCGTATACAAATGCTAAACGGGCGAATTTAGATATTTCACTGTCAGAAGCCGTGCGTCGTGGCATCAACAATTTTGATCATTTGATATTTATTACGTGTCTTTTACTTTTATTACTTTTAGACGATTGCATCTAAAGGACGGTTTTGTTTTTACCCGACTACCGACGATAATTTATTTTATTTTATACTTTTTAGTTACCTACATACCCAATATCACTCTCACAGTAAATACAAATCTAACGATATCTCTCAAGCTAAAACCCATTGCGCAGTTCAGGCTGCTGAGCGTGCAAAACAATTATATATGTAGACATACACACTCTCGAATAACCCTCTTCTTATTAGAGTCGGGTAAAAATAAAACCGTCCTTTAGATGCAATCGGGTTAAAGTAATAAAAGTAAAAGACACGTAATAAATATCAAATGATCAAAATTGTTGACGCCACGACGCACGGCATCAGACATTGAAATATCTAAATTCGACCGTTTAGCATTTGTTTGTAAACTGTACGAGACTAGGGAGAAGTTCACATTCGACCAGAGCATGGTAAATCTCAGGAGGATAAAGTGTACGGGGAGATACGCAGTAGTAGAAAGTCAAAGGAACAAATAAGAATGGAAATACTTGCTTCCAAACATTCAGATCATGACTTATGCGGTTTTTTGGAAAACAATATAAAAAAATAAACATTCAGTCTAATGTACCGATGAAGTGAATGGTTGAACAGCACTAACAGATAGTTGACCTTTTTAGAAGATAACTTTTGAGTTGAGCCTATGAAAACTGAAATAACGCCACTCAAGCCCGGTGGTATATTTTTCAGCTAAAGATGTGGCTAAGGTAAGCAGATTCAGAACCATAAGTCACCGCATCGTCATGGACTTAGTATCAAGCATCTTCAGCACATGCACCCATAGCTGCCTAGAGTGCTGTTCTTGATGTACTGATTATGTAAAAGTCATTCGTACCTATTTATTTGAGGCTGGGGAGGGAAAGTGTGAAAATGTACCAGCTGTAAAGATACAGAGAGATCCACTTGAACGAGTTACTCAATTTAAATATTTTGAGCACATAATCACTTTCCACCTCAGTGTTAAGGCAGGCATTGAAAGGTTTCTTTTACGAGGGCTCTGGCAGTGCTAGCGAATGTTATGGCCCAAGTTATGGCTTAAGTGTTGTTGCAAGAAATTGTAAAAGTAACGCTGTTCAGAGGCATTTGTACATATCTGCTCACCGGCTACGATAAACACTTTCCATCAGGTGCACCGTGTGCTTGTCTGTCACCTAAGTGGTATAAAATACGTGTACCCTGCTGTGGGCTGATTATAAGCAAGCGTGCTATGGAGCGCTCCGGGTTTAATACAATAACGCGTTTAGGAAATTGATGGGCCTGCGCTGGCGCAGAGTGTGTTAAAGTTTTGTTTTTAATTTTTTAATGTTTATATTTCAGTATGAGAGTAGATAAAATGATTTCTAGTATTATTTTCTTCGCAAGTGTTGAAAAACGTTGTATGATACATGTGTACTTATAACGGTTACTTATCTACAAATTTTTCATGTTTTCAGATCATTAGGTTTGCAGCTAGCATCGTTTGAAACGAAGGAAAAGGCTGACTCCATAACAACATACCTGACTAATGCAGGTAAGTTACATTTAGTTCATCACATTCTTATAAAAGAAGTAGAACAAAGGAAACATATCAATAAGGGACTAAAAATGATTATAATTGAATTCCAGGTTACAACAAGTACGATTTCTGGACATCTGGCAATAATCTGGGCACGGATATGTATCTGTGGATGAGTACTGGGCTACCGTTCAATGCGACTTTTAACTATATGAGACGCCTAACAGTGGATGCACCCAGTCAGCACACAGACGACAGTATGGATCCTCTCGACGTGCCACAGGGTAGCACCGCGCCACAGCGCACCGCCAGACACGGGTATAGCAACATTATACACTACCATATTTATTTAAGAAAAAAACATTTTTTTTAATTTGAGTGAAGTTGCTGATATTATAAACAGAGTATTTAAATCTTTAGTATCTAACTCTATTGAAGTTCCCATGCTATAAACCATGTTATAAAATTTCCAAGAAAATTGTTGGTCACGCATCTTTCCCACGTTACGCTATGTTGACAACGGTAACTCTTTTATAAATGGCTTCGCATTAAAGGGCAATGTATTTTCAATAATCGCTGTACGCGTTTTACAATACATATTGCATAAAGGATTAGTTGGT
This sequence comes from Eilema griseolum, assembly GCA_963662185.1. NCBI lineage: Eukaryota > Metazoa > Arthropoda > Insecta > Lepidoptera > Erebidae > Eilema > Eilema griseolum. Next base: position 12,265,849 of record OY759230.1, read on the forward strand.
ATTCCAGAACGGAGCACGTGATGACGAACGGGTGCGTCTCGCTAAAGGCACCGACGTTCCACTGGGAGCCACAGCACTGCGGAGAAATCAAGGACTTCATCTGCGAACAGACCCGCTGCTACTACTACAACTACGGCTCCATCCCCGTTTCCTCATCGCAGGGGTAATGCCAGGTGAGATGCCAGCCGTCTCCGGAGGCCCGTTCCCCGACTAGCCGCGCGCTCTCTCCACTCAACTATCAGCGGCTTTATTACGTAGTTTTCGAGTTCACAATTTGTTGTGTATATAACATGTCAAAAGGAGGACATGATTAACTGTTATAATAACATTTGGGATACTAGTATAAGATGTAGTACGTGTGCTAACATAAGTTGAAACCAGGATGGAATAAATGCTCATAGCGTGCTGGCCCGCGGGATAAGGCCTCTGCGCCAACCCAACCACCAAACAAGAGCCCTACACCCAGCAGACAACATTTGGCTGTTCTGACGACAATGTCATTATAATTTTCAACATTGATTACAATGATTAGACAAATATATTCAAAATTGACGATATATAATTTGGTGGGTGGGTGAAGGGGGCTTTGCTTGGTATCTCTTGTCTAAGTGATACTTTATTAAAATTAAACTGTAATTAACACTATAATAAAAGTACTAATAAAATAACTAATATTTAAACTACTTAACACGACCGATATCATTCACTAATGAGATTGGTTGGTTGTTTAAACGGCTCTCTAACACGAGGGTCGGTATGTTTTGGTCGGCAGGAAGCCGCTGTCCATGACGACGACGACAACCGCTCACCCATTGACATCGTCGTCGCCGCCGCCGCCGCGCTCGGAACATCTGCCGACTCACTTCACCCTCAACGACCTCATCGGCAAGCTGCGCCCTACGTCACTCGACGGGGTACAATCACCACATATTAAGAAGCTAGGAATGGCGTCGTCGCCGCAAATCGATTCTCACTATTCACGTGCGGCTGACGCACACGCGCACGAAACTGAGCCAGAACAGAAGGAACAGGCGACGCAGGGCCCCTACAATGATGATGAAGGCATGGCAGGTGACGACCCGGCCGCGTACCTGAGTAACGAACAACGCGACGGCTTCGCCGACGACGCGCCCTCCACCGCCGAGCCGGACGCCACCGAGCACTCCGTCCACGCTAGCGGCATGCTGGCGCCCCCTACTTACTAGTACACGCCTGGCCGGCGAACCTATCTTTTTGTGACGATTAGGTATTCCCTCTACCAAAAGTATTATTTCAATAATTTGAGGCATTTATACGTATTTTTAAGGTTTTACTATTGCTGCTTGTGTTGTTGAGGGTGTGCTGTACGCCTTTTTATATCGATATCGAGTTATGTAAATGAGACTTCTAGTATCGTATTATTCCAAGCTTATACATGAATGATTATGGGGATTTCGAAGGTATATTAGGGGCAATATGATTTTAAGGTTTGAAGATGCTGGCGACTTGCACTCGTGCGACTTGCCTCCGTCTTCCTAATTTCGAATATCACAAAATGAGTATTCCACGTATAGGTACCTACATTTCTATAAGGTAAATAACGTAGAAACGTCAGATCTCCGATGTTTTAATGATAAACCGTAAAATGTATTAATTTAATATAAGAAATTTGAAAGGATATTGATCGTTTGGACATATCATTTGAAATAGTGGTATAAGATAGTGTTTATATACGTGACGTACCTAGTTAAGTATAGTAAGTTGAAACTCAAGAATTTAAAGAATAGTGATGTAACGAAGTTAATAAATAAAGTTTATACTTTAATAAGGACAACTGTTTTATTTGACTCACCATCCATTGATGACTCCCTCGACGTTGAGCATGGGCACAATTTTGAAGACGTATTTGTGCCTGAGGGCAGTTGCGGCACAGGAGTTGCCCAGCAGACATGCCAGTGTGCCGTCCATAACCCATGAAGCATTGCTCTCGCCAGGGTGCACACGGGCCGTCAGGAACACTATTTCACGATCCTGAAATTACATATATTTATATAAAATCTCGTTTACTTTGAAATAATATACATTATCTGTTATAAATTTACAATATTTATGGAGCAATTAGTAAAGTCTACACATACATTCATGTTCATGAGTCCGAAAAAAAAAAGTTCTGCTGAAGAATGAAGCAGGATGAATAATTAACAAGAAACAAAAACCAATCCATAGGAATGTAGTTATGTTTTACTAGCAATTCATGGCAAGTTTTCTAAGAAGGTATGTGCAAGGCAGAGGTTGCGGAGAAAAACAGACAAACATGTATGGTATCTAAGTATACAACTTGGAGGCTACATACCACAATAGGATTGGAAGGTGTGTCTTCAGCCGAAATGGTGAGCAACGGGACCTCGTTGCTGTTTAGTGAATAGCATAAAGGCTCCGCCCGTAGATATGTCCCTGGAGGCAGCTGTAGGCTCCACTGCCAGATCCGAGTCTGTTCAACCGCACTAAACAACTTTTAGTTAAGTATATTGTCAATGTTAATCAATTTAAATAAATTTATCAATAACAGTGTTAACGAAAGCAAATTACTGTTCAAATTACTGTTAGAAGTCAGTGTCTACTTTGTCTGTTTGAACTATTATGATGCAATCAATTGAAATAATATGGGCCTCTCGAGCTAGGCATCAGCTTCTAATAGATACATAAATCTGTAAATTCAGTAATTTTTCTCTTATCCTTATTATGTTATATTTAGTGAGTGGTAGTTTAGTATATTTCGTCAATTAATTTACGCCAGTATAATGTTCCTTCGATCATATGAGTGCACAGCTTTTTAATCCAAAGCTTACATTCAGGGCGAATACAAAGGAAAAAACATATGTATCAAAATAATCGGGCTATTTACCATGTTGCATTGTTTTGAGTTTCCGATATTAGATTAGAGAGTAGATCGAAATAATTACTCCTAGAAAAAACTTTTTCTCTGTTCACCGCCACTACTCCAGTTCCTGTGTGATCATGGTGGTTGCAACAGCGCCGAAATATCGGTAACTCAAAACAATGCAACATGGTAAATATCTCGATTATTTTGATACAAATGTGAGTGACCAAGGAAAACACAGTCTGGTATCCTTTCTCATACGGTTTGTATATATTTTGGCTTTTGGTGATAAGCTTAATCAGCAGGCGTACCATCTTACAGACGAGGTTAGGTTCCAATATGTTCTGCATTAGTTGTAAGTAGGTCTATGTGCCAATTTCTGCCCGAAGCAACTGAATCCAGCGAGTATTTGCACCAGTTGGTACAAGTTGGCTTTATATCTAGAAGATACATGGGCCTAACACATGCACAAGTTTCATCACAGTTTGCCAAGGTCCGTGTAAAAATCGGCCTGCGCAGGCAAAATTGTGGTGAAGCTTGTGCCTGTGGTAGGCTTATAAGAGTAAGAGAAACAAACATCTCACCATCATCATAGAGTAAGTAAAGGGGAAGTGGTAGGCGATGTAGACGACGTCGTTGTTGTGCGGGAACTCGATGTTGAAGGTTACGGTCAAGTAGCACTTATTGTGGTTCTTCATATTCGCATAGTGGTAGCTGTTGCGGTAGTAGCATATGTCTGTGCCCGCTCGAACCCAACCTGGGAAATTACAATGTTAAATAATACATTAATTCTCGCTATGAAGTCATATGAAAATTTTGATCAACATCTAGGACGGGAGCTTGATTGACCTCTATTTTGTAAGAATTATGGTAGATGACTCGCGCTACCGTCATCATTATATCATAGGGACCTCGTAAGACAGTTTTATCGCTTTTGTTTTTTAATTTTAGTGTATTGGGTGGGTGTATTATCTTTGGTTGTTACATTTTAATCGTAGGTTATGGTCGTCGTATCGTTAGGTTTGTGGTCAGCGCTGCCAGAATGTAACTTTTGTAATATCTCGCTGCTGCTGCTATTTCTGTGTTACACAACGCAAAATATAACTTCGATGTTTCTTTTACCATATCATAAACTGGAGACAACGATTTTTTTTGTTTTTGATAATGAAAGCGAACGTAGCACGGAAAGTGAATAAATAGTGATAATAATAGTATATAGTAAATAATAAGAATTAGAGAAATTATTTAGGGATGTTTGATTGATAGTGCTTGGTGGAATTTGCTAGACATACCGACATACCGACAGTGACCACGCGATGCCTGATATCCATATCAGGCAACGCGATGTCCGTGCAGTGCTGCAATCACTCGATGTCCGGAAAGCCAGTGGTCCGGATGGTATTCCAGCGGTAGTCTTGAAAAAATGTGCAGCGGAGTTGTCTCCAATGCTTACGCGCCTGTACCGGCTATCCTACAGTTCGGGTACAGTGCCTTTGCCTTGGAAAGAGGCGAATGTTCAGCCGATTCCCAAGAAGGGGGATCGCTCGGAGCCAGCCAACTATCGACCCATAGCCGTCACCTCAGTGCTGTGCAAAGTGTTCGAGCACATAATCAACAAACAGCTCATGCGGCACCTAGAGGATCACTCCTTAATTAATGACCGGCAATATGGCTTCAGACCGAAACGGTCAACGGGTGATCTTCTAGCATACGTTACCCATCTTTGGGGTGAGGCTATGGACAAGCACGGCGAGTCACTGGCAATTAGTCTTGACATCGCCAAAGCTTTCGATAGAGTCTGGCACAAATCGCTTCTTTCCAAGCTACCTGCCTTTGGTCTGCCTTCTAGGCTGTGCAACTGGGTTGCTAGCTTCCTGCAGGGGCGCCGTATTCGCGTCCTTTGTGACGGACGAGCTTCGGAGTTTCTGCAGGTTAATGCTGGCGTGCCCCAGGGGTCCGTCTTATCACCCACTCTCTTTCTTCTGCATATCAACGACATGCTGTCTACCGGCAATGTTCATTGTTATGCAGACGATAGCACTTTGCATGGGAGTTATCATGGACATCCTGCGGCCAAGCAGTCGGATATCGCGGAGAAAAGGCAGCTTCTTGTCACTGAGCTTGACGGGATCCTGAATCACATTTCTCAATGGGGCTCTGAGAACCTGGTTGAGTTCAATGCCAAGAAGACGCAGGCATGTGCGTTTACAGCAAAAGTATCTTCTTTCCTTCCCCTCCCCACTCTTCAGAGCACGCCACTGCCACTGCAGGACAATCTCAATATCCTAGGTATGGATGTTCGCTGCAACCTGAATAACAAAAACTACATCGAAAGTATCATCAAAACAGCCTCACGAAAACTCGGAGTCCTGAACAGAGTGAGACGATTTTTCACGCCGGAGCAGCGGTGTCTTCTATACAAGACACAAATTCGCTCCTGTGTGGAGTACTGCTCGCATCTCTGGGATGGTTCAGCAAAGTACTTACTAGATGCTCTCGACAGGTTGCAGCGACGTGCGGTCCGCATCATTGGGAATCCCGAGATCACGAACACCCTAGAACCTTTACAGCTGCGTAGAGATGTTGCGTCCATGGCTGTATTTTACCGTTTGTACCATGGGGAGTGTTCTGATGAGCTCTTCCAATTAGTCCCACCCTCCCCTTTCCTACACAGGACAACGCGTGCAGGTCTTAGATGTCATCCGCACACGGTGCAAAACATCCGATCAAGAACCAAGCGGTTCGGAGACTCTTTCCTCTGTCGCACCATTAAGGCCTGGAATTCATTACCAGCTCACGTGTTTCCTTCTTCCTACAGTCCCGGGTCCTTTAAGCGGGGCGTGAAAAAGCATATGATAAGGCCGTCAACCTGAGTGTCACCATTGTCACACGGTATGTGTAAGTAATGGTGACCCTCTTTTCTGGGACTTTGCCTTCAGCTTACCATCAGGCAAGGCGAAGTCCAATTGACGTGTCCTATATAAAAAAAAAAAAAAAAAAAAAAAAAAAATAAGGCACATTTTTATATATTTTTGAACCTGATTGGTTTCCCGGAATTCTCAAAAATTACCGCTGCAACCTACCGAAAGTGACGTAAAATGTCACAAAAGTTATATTCTAGTAACGCAGTGATTAATCTTATGTAATCTGAATCGATTATTCTCACAATCAAATGAGATAGTCTAATCCTAGACTACAACTATCATAATGCACCTATTAAATTATTTCAACAATGATCGTTAAGGAGACAACTGTCTACAATCATATAATAGTTAATAATATACATATTTACGGACACAACGGTATTACCGTCCAATTGAGCAGTCCAACTGGGGGAGTACCTCCACCCTACAGAATACTGCGGCCATAATAAAATTATGTGATGTTCCCGGCGGTGAGTAGGGTAGCCAGAGCTCACTAGAGAGCTTTTGTACTGTCAGTGGGAAAACCGAAGGCTTATCCTGCTTTGTCTTCTATACTGACGGCGCAGAAACTCTGTTTACAGGGTCGGCAGCGCGAGTGCGACTCCTTTGGTGTTGCATACGTCCATATGTCACGGTAACCACTTTTCATCTGGTGGGCCGTGTGCTTGTCTGCCACCTAAGTGGTATAAAAACAAAGATAAATTTACATTACCTGGTCGTCCCGTAACAGCATCCTTGACAGAATACATGACGGGTTTCATCCCGAAGTTAAACTGACTGTCTGACTTCTCGCAGTTTACGATATTGAAGATATAGGGCCGGCCTTGTTGCATGTTGCGGACTTCGAAGTAGAACCACTGGTGCCGCTTCGTTGAGTTTACGTCCGGCATCAGGATCAACTCGTACTCTCTTGGACCTACCTAGAGTCATTCATCTTGACGAGATACGTAGAATTTAAGGCTACACACGGTATAAATCTTTCGCACTATATCGTTCAGACAGCTTTTATTAAGCAAATCAAATCATATTTATTATAAATCATAGGTACAAAATAAGTTCACAGAATAATAAGTTCAGTTATGTTTCACCGTTTGGGTATACAATATTAGTAAAGTTTTTAATATTTTTTTAAAAGTTATAACATATTAAGTTATGAATTTATTTATCACATAAAATTAAATAAAGAATGCAAATAGTGCAAAGTCAATTGAAACAGAAATATAAATTCATTCATGCACCACATTCATGTTGCAATTATAGGTCTTAATTCAGTGCGTTAGCCTATGGTATAATAACATTTTTCAATTAAAATTTTGCGAAGATTTATTTTAAAATTGTCTATTTCAATTATATTACGAACTATTATTGGTATTATATTAAATATTCGCGGTCTTCTTTAGATTCAATAAATATTGCAACTTCATACATGTAAAGAGAAGGTAATGTCAATATGTTTAGTTTCTTAAAATGAGGTACACATGAATCGGTCTGTTTAAGTTGTCAGGTGCTTCTAATACAGCGCTTTTGGGCAATAAAAAACCTGGCCTTTATTATGTTGAGCTACCCCAAAAGATTATTTTATATTGTAAAGAAGATCCTACGTTGCCATGTTAAGCAGTCAGTAAAGTGGACTGATTGCTGATTTTACGTAATCTAATCAACACGTGTGTGATGAAAACTTTAAATTATTGCATTTTTTCAAGTTTGCCGTAGAGTGTGTGTCACTCGTTAAAAGTAACAGAACCATAAAATCTAAATACCTTATTTTTTAACGTGCGCAATATCCCCACGGATATCCCCACCACAGACGCCCGTGGGGAGGCTATGTCGGACTTGAACCGACTAAAACACACGCGGTTTGTGTGGGCAATATAAATACCTTCATATCTTTGACATAAAGCTTTTTATTTCAATTTCAAAAACTACTGGGCCCAAGTTAATCTCTAGTGCAATTCGTTCGTCTGAGTGAAGAACGACGCTTTGGAGTAGGTATTCCTATCGGTGTTCCGACGGCAGTGACTGCCGTGAAAGCCAACCGAACCAAATTAAAAAGTATCTACTATTAAAACTTGGATGAAACCGAGATTGGCGATTGTATTTTGTGAGAGAAAATGACCACACTTAATGTCAATAATTACCTGAATAACTTTTCTCAGATTACCAGACTCGAATCTTGATTCGAAGCTCAATCTTGACGTAAAATTATTCCCTTTGCTTAGCTCCTGTTCATCCGTATTATTCAGGAACAGGCACTCCGAGCTGAAGCTGTGACACAAAGATTTTAAACTAATTCTGAATATGTTTATCGAAGGCACCATAGCTAAAAATAATTATCTCTTCATAGTACCTACTTATTTACCATTTTATTTTCAGCCATAACACATACTCTGTCCCCAACAGTGGGTGTGCGGATATACTGGCAGAGTTTGGCGAGTAATGTCTTTATTGAAAAATGACTGAGTATAAAAATGCTGACAGTTTATTTATTTATACTTTATTGTACACACATATATTACATTAATATAAAAAGATGAGATGTAATGTACAAAGGCGAGCTTAACTCAAAGTTGAGTTCTCTTCCAGCAAACCCGGGAGTGCACAGAGGAATTGCAATTACAGTGCAAATATAGTTGTTTTTTTGGTAATTGTTAACTAAGTCTAGAATTATTTTTGTCGATGTATAATAATGTCGACATGTATAAATGCTCATCTGATTTTTGTCGATGTATAAAAATGTCGACATGATCACAATGATCGACGTCTGTAGGTAGTTTTAGTACTCTTTACATTATCTAGCCGCTTGAGTGCTGGCCACTTTAATCATGAAGTAAAAGTATGACGCTAATAATGAAAATTAATACAAGTCTTCTTTATGTCAATCTGCATATTGTGTTTGATCCTATTTGCGAAAACATGGCAAATTTTATTATTCCTAAAAACCTAAAAAATAAACCAACAATAATACTAAATGGAAAGTGTATTATGGTACAGATATAACTTTGATAGAAAGAATACTTTGAGTAATACAACAAGGTGGCGGTGTGTTGATAGAAAAAAATGTACTGCTACAGTAAGTTAAATGACGATAAAACCTGTGTAATTCATTGTAGCGAACATACGTGCGAAGGAAATATTAAAAGGAACAAAGTTTATATGTCACTCCGTAAATGTAAGGATGAAATATGCGAAAAGTTTGGGCCCATTCAGATAATATTTGAGAAAAAAATTGAACACTTAAAGTTAGAAAAAATCACCTATATTATTGATATTCCGAATTTTGAACAAATTAAGGATGGCTTGTATAAATCACGAACGAGGAATCTACAGTCGCAGAAGTTAACATTCAAAACGTTAAACACTGTAAAAGTTCCACAGGGCGTATCAGACAATTTTTTTGTTGCAGACTGTGGCGATAAAGAGGAAATTTTAATATTTTGTTGGCAAATATCCCGAGATTATTTGGAAACAATTTGTGGCGAAGAACTTTACTTGGGAGATGGAACTTTTAAAATATGTCCTAAGCCATTCTGTCAACTATACACAGTGCATTTGGACTTAGGTTCAGATGTAGACATCAATAACGTTGTGTCCAATACGTATATTAGGTTTTTTTCTTTATTGACAGAAAAATTAAACATCAAAATTAAAAAATTTAAGTCTGATTATGAGGTCACCGTAATCAATGCTATGCATACAGTTTTTCTAGATGCATAAGTGTTTGGTTGTTTTTTTCATTATCAAAAAGCCATTTGAAAGAAAGCTGTGGATATAGGTCTGAATGATTCATCAGAAGGAAGAAGAATAACTAGGTTGTTGAGCAATTTACCACTTCTTCCCGCGGAAGAGATTTAGATGCAAACAGCTGCACCAAGTAACATACTGCAGTTTATTTTTCTCGTTACAGTTGACTATTCTACTTCATTTTGGAATGCATGCATTATTATACTCGACATTACTTTACTTCGTCGTTCTAGAGGGTCGTCAATATCATAACTCGACATATTTATAATTTTGACTTTTAAGTTTGCAAAATCGTCATTTTTATACTTAGTAATTTTTCAATAAAAACATTACTCGCCGAACTCTGCTCGCAATACGACTCTTTCTTTGCCATGTAGAAGATAAAAGAATAAAACTATATAATAAATATAGTAAAATTAAATATAACAAACGTGTCTGTACATTATTTGTGAGAGATTACACTATTAGATTGTTTTATTTACATAGATACTGTAGTTACTCTGTAGTTTTGTAATAACCGCGGTTGCCTAGTGGTATGGGTCCTAGGATCCCAGGTTTTACCATGGCACACACCAATAACTTTTCGATGCTTTTCGAAGTTATTTTTATAAGTGCCCGGCAATAGGCACGCCACCGATTACATTGGGTCCTAAACATAAACTGGCGAAATGTGGGTGCTAGCACCTCTGCCTACCCCATATGTTATGTTATTATGTTAATGTCTGATTATCATTCATCATATCATCATTCTAATTATCGACCTCCCTGCTGCGGTTTTCCCAAGCACCTACAATATGGGGTTCTTCAAGAGGGGCATCAGAAGGTTTCTTCATGGTCGGCAGCGCGAGTGTGACACCCCTGGTGTTGCATACGTCCATAGGCCACGGTAACCGCTTCCCATCAGGTGAACCGTGTGCTTGTCTGCCAACTAAGTGGTATAAAAAAATAATGGATATATCTCTACGCTAATTTTTACCTCTTTTGTGCACTAATATCAGGGACAGTGTTGGGACTACATAGTGCATCCAAATCGTATACGGTCTCGTTCATGTAGGCCTCTGGATTTATAGCCCTATCGACGCATGAAAGCAGTTTCACCCTGAAATGATTAGGTAGAAATACAATATTACTGATAATACAATTTAGGGCTTTCTTATAGGCTAAAATGAGTTACATAGGTGAATGCAGAATATGAGGATAGCAATCAGTTGCAAAATTTTACAATATATTTTCAAATCTTTACTTTATAATAATGCGTAAAGTTTTACTTTGCGTCTGGGATTTGCTTTAAATTTGCTAGCTAGCTGCCTTGTTTTAATTTTTTTGAATAGTAACGCAAAAGCTATTTGAAAGATTGTACAACTTTTAAATTAAATATATTGAAACTGTTTATTCAGAGTTATAGAGCTGTTTTAGCGTCTCGAATAAAGCTCTAATGGACTTTGCTATTAACTGACTTATTTATTACAATATTATGAAGTTCGCAATAGTTAATCAAAGCCCTCCTTTGGTTTTGCCGTAGTCTGTTAAAAATTACCTGCATGCACTGCGTTCCATTTTGTTCAATGGCTCGGGCTGGTTGAAACTTTGGCCGCCCATCATGTCTGGGTAGGCTACTTTTACAAATGGTATCACACTTTTAACTCTCGACGCTATTGTGCAGTAGATGGATGCAAATGTACTGTATTTCGATATATCTTTGTGGATTTTTAATGATGAACAAGAAGTCGAAGCTGAAATGACAAATTATAGTTATCACAACATTTTTATAGCTGTTTTCTGTATCCCTAATCTAACAAATGTTGCACTGAATATATGAAATGGATATATGAAAATGAGTCTGATACCTATTTTAGTGAAAAATTTCGACGTATTCTAATATTTCCTTCCAATAATTAATAATTGCAAGCCATGATATTGGATAGGATATGTTTAAAAGGACTAACACTGTTTTTGTAAGGATTATGTAGTGTAATGAGCACTACCCTTGAAGAGCACAAGAATAAAGTGTCTAACCATTTTGAAAAGTGAAAATTTTCATAATGGCAGTAAATTCTTGATATCCATAAATGTTATTATTAAATATATTATAGCAAGCAACTTACAAGAACTTTCGTGAATTTTGTAAAATTGCATATAGCTGGCGGCACTAGAAGGAAAGTTCATTACATTCTCGTTTTCAGTACTACCTAAACCGCCACTAAGAGACAAGTTCATTGCAGACGACCCAGTTTTCTGGCAGTTGTTTTGAGATCCAAGGAAGTCTTCTAAAATTGACCCACGAGAATTCGAACGACTTCTTACAAGTCTAATTTGCTTATTATATGATCCAAATTCTTTGAAATAAATGAAATATCTGGAAGAAAATATCAATAAATAAGGTAATTGTTGGTATTCATGCTACGTTACGTTACGTACAGGAAATAAAATAAACACTAAATTTATGCTTATAGAAAAATATTCATGTTCATACTTTTTTAAGTCTTCCAAATCTCTCTCATTGGGATTGATCCAAATCGAACTCTGTAAACTATCTCTACTTTTAGTAATCAATTCTTTTTCTACTTCTTTTTCCGGTTCAGGTTTAATTTCCGTTTCATCAAAGTCAATTTCAGGAAACTCATCTATTCCTTCCAGATCAACGTAAGGTCCATCATCTTCGAGGTCTGAATTAACTGTTTTGGAATCAGAATTAGCAGCATCTTCTTCATCGTCATGACATGGCCACGATGTATTGGTGCCTACATGCAAAACATAAGATGAAATCAATCTGAATATTTTGAAATTGTAAATAATAAACAAATTCACGCAATCCTACCTTTAAGGATTGGATTAAGATTAAATGAAGCAGGACTCGAGGCTGGTACAGGTAGCGCTTGGTGTTTTAAGCACAATGTTATAACTGAACAAACTCTTGCTAAAAGTCCATCAAACTCTGGTTCATCTGGACATTGTGAACAAAACCTGTGTAGTATTTGTACGTGTTTCTTAGTACAGAGTGCCCGTCGACCAGCCTCTGAAAAGTGAACAACGATAAGATACAGGCCTGATAATTACTTAGGATCAATTGGACTCTGTACTGGTTTATCATCTTTGTAGTATAAAACCAGCTAAATCGTTAAGTAGACTATTCTTAGGTTGGCTTGGATCCCGAAGTTCGTAGTGACGTCATTTTTTTATACCACTTAGTTGGCAGACAAGCACACGGCCCACCTGATGGAAAGTGGTTACCGTGACCTATGGACGTCTGTAACACCAGAGGAGTCACAGTCGCGCTGCCAACCCTGTAAGTACAGAGTTTCTGTGCCGTCAGTAGAAGACAAAGCAGGACAAGCCTTTAGTCTTCCCACTGACAGCACAAATTCTCCAGTGAGCTCTGGCTACCCTACTCACCGCTGGGAACACAACACGAAGTTATTATAGCCACGGTATTCTGTAGGGCGGAGGTACTACCCCAGTCGGACTGCTCAATCGGGCGGAAATACCGCCGTGTCCTACCACCTTACATATATCAAATACATTAGGACAGTGATCTTCTGTATTCAATATTGAAGTGCTCATAGGAAAGTTCCCAGTTGATAACAATCTTCGTCCCCTGTTACGGAGTACCGAAAAACTGGCGAAACGTGGACCTCTTTTAAACAGGCAAACAAGTCACAAATTCAATAACATAAAAATTGATGAGCATTCAACAGAAAACCAAGTGATGTAACCTTATGAATATGATATTCTATTACAGCTAAAACTTTTATTTTTCATACGTACTTATATTGCAAAGGTGTTGTAGAGTCTGAAGTATGTGTGCGCAAATCTTGAGTCTCATGCGTCCTTCGTAGCGATCCCATCTGTCGAACACCCTGAGAAGCACGCTAGAGAGGCTTGTCTTCACGATCTGCATGCAGCACACCTCTGTTTGAGTTACGCACGTGAGATACAACTGACACACACATTACAAATGACGTGTTGACATGCAAGCAGATTTGTAACAGAACATAACATATATAAATTCATTAGCGACATTAACATTCCCAATATTGTCTTTAAAGGCAGTGTTGCGTGTAGGGGTGTCCCGTGACTGAACATTTATGGTATCGTTTGACTGTGATATATCTTTGTGTACCTAGAATTTGATATTTTGTGCAATCGGTATCAACATATATATATGAAACCACAGTTCCTTAAAATCTATTAATCAAAATTTTGCTATGAATGGCCATTCTTGATTAAAATTTGTTTACTTAACTATTTTTACTGAAATAATCGATGGCATCGAGGCATAATCGTAGTCTTGCCGTTGGTATGAACCCAAGACTGGTGAGTACACGTTCGTAAGTCGTGATTACACCATCACGAATCAAGATGGATGTAGTGACAGCTGAAAGAAAAAAATAATTAGGAGTCTCTTCGGAAGTTCTTTTCATCACTAAGGAGAAGTAAAACAAATAAATGGCACACTAGTAGAGTTTATATTGTCCGTCAAGAGAGTCATAACAAATGAGGGAGCGCTGCCACAGTGCCTAGGAAATTGCGACTGAAGAGTTATAATTTTTTTGTTATAGTATAAAGCGGCATAATTTCATTATGATAGTAGTGTTTAGTACTTGTTTGTTTGTTTAATGTATCATCAACGAATAAATATATAATATAAAAAAAAACCTCTGCCTAACCCTTCAAGGATTTATATAGGTGTGAACATGTATGTTTCAGATCAAATGTTTTTTTTCATTAGAACGCGACTCCTTCGATTTCATACACAGTAGAGGGGAGCTGGCGCTCGGCAGCTAATGCTGCAGCACTATTCTGTATCGGACCTCTCATTCCAAAGTGAAGGGCTCAAATGCGACCGGGATTAACGAAGGGAGGATGATATTGTTTAACATTAAAAATGAAAGCAAGAGATTTAAGTGTTATATAATATCCATATTATTTTCTTTTATAAAAATAATGTACTGGTGTGAGTCGAAGTAACAAAAGGTGTTCACTTTAAAAATACTTTTTTTATTAATTACTCTTCTCATACTTTGGTTAATATTAAAGTTATCGTACGTATCGGTTATTTTTTGGCCATAAACATCGTCCAACTCGGCAAGTAGCTTGCTGTTTTCAAATTCGGTCAAAAATCAGAATATATCCTTGAAATGCTTTGAATACAACATGTCTCGCACAACTGTCAATTAATTTTTAAACTTTAAATTCTAGACTTACTAAATCAAATTCAATGAACGCAAAAAAAAAAACCTATACAAGACATCCGACTACTCAGTTTGGCAGTTGATGAATGTTGCAAATACAAGGAAAAATATTAGTTCCTCAAACGTTCATTTGATAACTTTCTTGACGCACTCTATCCGTATATTTTAAACGTTTTCTAGTATCTAGTAGTAGTGGGAAGACTAAAGGCTTCCCCTGCTTTCTCTTCTACATAGACGGCACAGAATCTCTGTACATATACATCTCTATAAAGGGTCGGCAGCGCGAGTGTGACTCCTCTGGTGTTACACACGTTCATAAGCCACGGTAACCACTTTCCATCAGGTGGGCCGTGTGCTTGTCTGCCACCTAAGTGGTATAAAAAATCTATTATTTTAGTGTAATCATTATCATAGATACATTTTCCTGCTTGTTGGAGTTGGAAGTGAACTCGGAGCTCAGGGTGGCTTGTATTTAACATTTTTTTGCAGTTGTAAGAAGAAAGAATAAAAACAACTTATGTTTTATTTACGTTAAATATCACAATAAATCTTGTAGTTGCAGCATATTTTTTAGACTTAAATCTCACACACTTATACCGTTTAGGCGGTCTGTGACAACTTCTTGTGACGTCATCTTCTGGATATGACTAATTCTGTTTTTGACCACTTTTTGTTACGCCCGGTTCAAGTAATGCCCGTTTCTGTTTTGGACCATTTCGTGTTATGGCTGTAAGTACAGGTGTGAACAAAATAGAAAAAGAGATATTCGTATATTTTTTTTAATAAATATTAATATATAATAGTAATTAATTTTCAATAGGTATGTGTGACGCAACTTAATGTAGATATTTTTTTTTAGGAATTCGATATCGGAAATCTCGTTCTGCTGAAGTTTTTGTAATTTTTTTTTAAATTCTTTATTGAATTTTATATCTATAGCCCTTCGATTTTTTTTTGGACTAATAAAGTAGCTTCTTTTTATTATTTGGTCGTAATGTATTGCCTCCTTCAAACTGGCCACAAATGCAAAGAATGCAGGTTTTCTTGGTATTCTTGCGTTTAATCGTTTAAAAGCACAACTCAAAATTTTAGGATTCAGTTTTAATATCCATTGTTCTTCAAAATATTTTTAAATTGATCAATTTCATCCGTTACGGGTGCAGAATTGACTATAGACATCCATGCGCTTCAAATTCTATTAAATGGCAACAGAGGCAACAAAGATGCCATTCTTGCTAAATTTCGGCCGTCATAGCTGCCAGTCACATTTAAGGCTTTAGCATTTGTCCATACATTTTTATTGAAATGATAAAAACATGTTGTTGTTGGTAATTGGGATATATGATTTTTATTGCATTTATAACTGCAATTTCAAAGTCACACTTAAAATGCTCTATTTCAACTCTTAATTTCGATCTGATTAGTGTAAATAATCTAACATAAGTTGCTATCGTTTTGTTCGGTAGTAAATATATGTAGTAAATATATGGTAATAATTATGGGTACAATATTTGTGGTGTGCTGATCTGAAAATAAATTAACATGGAGTGTGTACAGCTGATAAAATTGGTGAGGGACGCATCTGAATGTCCCATCACCGAAAAAACACAGTTTTGTGATCGGGTTTTTCAAAAGTCTTCTAGACTGTATGGAACAAAAAATTATGATTTTATTGATGGATCCATCTTCACAGATAAGAATTTTCCCCTTCAAACCCTTCTGGTACAGAAATTTCTTCTATTGATTTATAATTTAGCCGGTCACATTGTAAAAACATTTTTCTGCGTAAATAGATGGCATCTTTCACAGAGCCAAATGTTGGTATATAATCAATTTCATCAGATGAATATTTATTTTTTAGACTTTCGAAGTGTTTCTCAAAAATCTTTTGTATGGGTTCGAAGTTATAACAGACCTCCTTGCAAGCGTTCAATTTTAATAGCACTTCATTTTCAATTCTCCGTGAAGGGCAACTATGATTTGTGTTCCTTAGAATACGCTTCTCTTTATTAACTGTAATTGTAGCGCTACAAACCCCTTGCTGAACACACCGCCATCGCGAAGTACCATTTTTGTTATTGGCACTTATATCTATATTTTCCGCTTAATAAGGTTTCATGGCCTTTTTTATTTTTGATGAACTCCGCTGTATCCATATTATAACGTAATAAGCTATGCAATAAATTATTTACTACAAAATGCGCAACATATCAAATTGACAGCAAAACGTCAATTAATATTAAATGATTATATTAGTGACCAGCATGACGACCAGAGATTGAATTACTATGTAGGTGTCATAATCATTTAATACTTATACAGGTCAGTGGTGTAATACCTAAATGATAAAATAAATTTTAATTTAAAAAAAATATTCTAATATTACTTTTTTTTTTTTTTTTTACGTGCGCAAAATCCCCACGGATACCTCCCCACCGGAGCCGGTGGAGGAGGTTATGTCGGACTCGAACCGACTAAAACGCACGCCGCCTGTGGGTCGTTTCGGTTGCCGAAGGTGAGGTTGACAGGCATATCCCTCGCACCCCGGCCGACCCAGGGCCATCTCTCACGATCTGGCCCTCTTCTCGGGTGTGGGGACCACAGAGTCCCCAACTCGTCCCCGGAAACGGGGAGGCGCGCCACGCGCGCCACCGCCGCGGCCTGCTTCTGCCAGGGTGACAGGCGGCTTCACCTGTCACCCCCAGGCCGGCGCTCATGGGGGGCGGAGGTCGTTCATCGACCTCCGACGCCCGAGTTGCCTTCGTGCGCGGGCAGCTTGTCTGGCGATCCTTCGTCGCTCCCGCTGCCGCTCCCGCCCCGCCTCCTCCTTCACGAGCATTACTTGCTCGCAGAAGGAGGCGCCGGCCGCCCACGCATCCGCGCAGCGAACCATCGCCGCGAGCAAGGTGGAGAGCGTGAGAACCCTCACTCCCAGGGCCGCCACAAGCTCCCGCCTCGGCGTCTCCCACGCCGGACACTCGGTGAGCGTGTGCGGACCTGAGTCCTCGCTCGCGTCGCAGTGATGGCACTCGGACGTTGGCTCTTTCTGCATCCGACGCAGATACTTTCCGAAGCATCCGTGTTCGGTGATCATCTGCGTCAGACGGTACGAGAGGCTGGGTAACTCACCGAGCTGCACTCGGTGGCCGAGAGGTAAGACCCATCATGGGGGAGTGGCCTCTCTAGCCACTCCCCCATGATGGGTCTTACCGCCGTTACTACGGCGTGCCCTGCGCTTGGTTGCCCAAGTCGTCTCTCCCATTCTGCCACCATTTCCCTGTGGAGCCGGGATCTCACGGCCCGAATTTCTTCGGGCTCGGGATCGTGACCCCGCTCCCGCGCCGCCCTTCGGAACCTGTATAGCGCCGAAAGGCATCTCGCTTCCAGGATCCATGGTGGCGATCCGGCGAGGAGACTCGCCGCGTTGAATGATATCGTGCGGTACCCCCTTATGATGCGGCACGCCAACTTCCGCTGCGGACGCTGCAGCAGAAGCATGTGCCGATCACTCAGGGTGAATATTACTTGTAATAGTCATAACACGAAATGGTCCAAAACAGAAACGGGCATTACTAGAACCGGGCGAAACAAGAAGTGGTCAAAAACAGAATTAGTTCTATCCAGAAGAGGACGTCACAAGAAGTTGTCACAGACCGCCTAAACGACTTATACTATTAATCATCACTGCGCACAATTTTCGTAAACAGGGATACGAAAATTTAACGTTACGCATATATTGAACAGAATAATAATATAATATTTCATCCCGCCCTAAGCAAAATATTTTTTTTACTTACGATTTTTCGCTAGTTGCTTCATAATTACCAGCAGAGGGAATATTACTTTGTTGTCTGTAAAGTGTCCTTTCAGTATTAGATGCATTGTCCTTACGCAGCCCAGCATTCTTACTTTTATTGCAAATTTTGGATCTGAAAATAAGTGTTAAGTATATATGAAATATCGTAATATCAGAATTAAGATACGATTAAATTAATGCCATTTCAATAGTATTATCGGTAACCTCGTGAGCAAATAGGTGCTAGTATCCAGAGCAGATCTTGTAGAACCAAATCTGTGCCGCTTTGACGGTCCCTTTTGTCGTGAAAAGTGCAGATGACCCTGCGTACGATCACTTGTGTGCCTTTTATCAGTATGAAGTCTTGTGCGCATAGATGCCGGGACATGTTGTTAGCTGGAATCAACCAACGTAGGTTACATCAAGTGCGTACCTCTCGGCGCGAGCGAGGCGATTATCCACACGAGGTCCATCATCATCAGCTCGGTGCCGACATTGCCATCCCGTTTATCGTGCGTAGATATCAACGTGCGGATCACCGCCTCCGTGCCTGTTATCGTTATGAAGTGCTGTGAACATTGCTGCCTCGTGATGTTGTTCACTGAAATTGTTGATTTTGAAAAGTTTTGTATTTTCATTTGTTACAAAGATTTATTTCATTCAATAAGATCGTTTAGTTTGATTTTAGTTTTATGACGTACGATACGGTACTGAAATATTTGTAACAAAGACTTCCTCCATTTCTTTAGCGATATAATGATTTCTATTATCTTTGTTCTATTGTAATAACGACGTGAACACTTCAGTGTTGTTTAAGAACTGAATAAGGTTTGGTTTTGTCAGAGCCAATTTTATTTGACAATATTAATACAAAACATGACATTCACATGGATTTTCAAATTCACCTCGACCATCACATGGATTCAAAATGGAATCACTGTATGCTATTTCACATTTATTTGCAGCCTTAATCACAGTGACTACCAAAAGTGCATAATCATAATTCTGTCCCGACTATATTGCACTTCACTTTGAAACAACTAAAAAAAACTGCATTCATTTGAGGTTCGAGGAAACATGGCTTTATCGTCATCATATATAGACGTTGTGTCCCAATTGTATCCGAGGCTCTAGTAGTATGTCTACATTTTTTTTAAACCGACAGACAAGCACACGGCCCACCTGATGGAAAGTGGTTATCTACGCGATAACCACTTTCCATTATGGACGTGTGCAACACCAAGGGAGTCGCACTCGCGTTGCCAACCCTGTAAGCACAAAGTTTCTGTGCCGTCAGTGTAAAAGACAAAGCAGGACAAGCTTTTGGTCTTCCCACTGACAGCACAAAAACTCTCCAGTGAGCTCTGGCTACCCTACTCACCGCAGGTGACGATCGATCTCGATCACGAGGTTATTATGGCCGCGGTATTCTGTAGGGCGGTGGTACTTCCCCAGTCGGACTGCTTAATTGGACGGAAATACCGTCGTGTCCTACCTCCTCCTAAGCACATACGCAACATTCCTATACTATCAACTTGAAAACACACCGAATGGTAAATGTATTGTACATACATACATACATAAAATCACGCCTTTATCCCCGGAGGGTTGGGCAGAGTTGTATAAACACCCACATTTCACTAATCATTGAATTAGGTCCCACGTAATAGGGGGTGAGCCTATTGACGTCTTCCGGGCAATTGTTGACTCAAGGCATGCATCTCAGGCTGAATCTGGGCTAAATGTATTGTAATTATTAGGAATCAAAATATTTTTATTGAATGAGTCACAAAAAAGGTTCAGTAAATACAATTTTTTGACGATACGATGTTAATATTGTTTATTATAGATAATAATTTCCATGTCGAAATACCGATGTTACTTTGATTAACGTAAGTAGCATGGTGAAATGACAATTGAATTGACAATAGCCAAAATATTAATCGAAGCGAAGCTATGCTGTAAGTAGTTCAATGTCAAATTAATGAGCTCTTCTTAAATGTCAATGGGTAGGCCAGAAAGTTGTAAATCGATTGGGTATTTGGTAAAGCGACATTTCTAATACCAGTGTTGCTCAATGTCTCGTGTTTTTATTGATATATTTACATTGCAGTGCAATTTTATTAAGATATTCATATTCTTTTATGATAGTTACTTATGGAGCAATTTTTTACAGTTTCGTTTATGATAAATTTCCTAAAAGATATTGGGAATGTATAAAATATTATAAAAATCAAGTTTCATAAGATTTAACTTAAAACCGAGTACAAGGTGGTGGTGCAGAGGAACAAAATACTTTTAGTGAAAAATCAAAGCTTTACAATTTATTGTATCCAATGATTCAATACATGCATTGCGTAAATATTTTGGTTTGTTAGGTAGATAATTAGTTTGTTTTCATACTTTTGTTCAGTAAAGTTCAATCATATATACACTATACAGTAAGCGGCACACACTAAACATACCCTTTTTAACAGCGGGTACTTTAGTCTCTTTCCCCGTCTTTTTGTTGTCTTTCTTCTTGGTACTCGATGGTTCATTGAGAACTAATATATCAAACATAATACTAAATAAAGTATTGGACTTTTTGAAAATGCAATTTACTTTTTTCCAATAGCTTCAAAGTAAAATGTTAGATTCGTAAAAATAATTATGATGAAATATGAGACAAGGACTTAAATTCAATTCTTGTTTGGCTATTTATAAGTTAAAATAAATATGCCATCTACAACTTAAATAAAAGGCAACTTAGTGATAGTAATATTTTTACCTGAACACTTTTTTCCTTTTCCTTGTTTTAAGCACAATGCTTCTCTTAGTATAGCTGTGATATACGTTGCAGTGGCTGAATCCCTGGAGTTCTGTAATATCCAATAAAAAGGTAATCAATTAAAGTATCTAAATTAGTTCAATAAATCCAATCCCAGTAAATTATTCGATTACGAAGGGACTTTTTTTTTTTTAATTTACTACTTCCAAAGACCCAAGGACACCGCTTGGGTCGGTCGGGGTGTGAGAAATATGTTTCTGGCTATCTCACCTCTGCCAGCTGAAGCATGGAATAAATAATAGTACTGACTAATAATAGTACCGACTGAAGACCCAAAGACAGCGTGCGTTTTAATCGGTTTGTGTCCGACATAACCACTCCCACGTTAATCATCAGGTGTATCGGCAGCCAGTTGAGCTTGACTTGGCCTCGAGGGTCTCTTACATTCGATTTTTAAACAAAATAGCTCTTTCTGGATTGAGAAATGATATATCGTAAATTGAATATTGTGTAGGAAATAGATCATTTTATAAGTGTCATACTTACTTCCAATAGGGAAAGTAACATTTGTATAGCTCCTGACTGTTTGTTCCATAATTTGTCCAAAGTAGTTTGTCGAATGTGTTTATCTGAAAAATAAAAAGAAGGATTGTATAAATGAAGTGTTTGGATCAATGAATAACATCATAAAATTCGAAATTGTGTCATTTTATGAATGTTGAAACGTAGGGTCGTCGTTGATGCGTGGAAAGGGCGTCATCGTATATGCGCGGGCGCCAATGACCATGCGCTTGTATCGACTGGCACCACTCCATTTCCGTGATTCTTTTTGCTCGGATATCAACAACTGGAGCAGAGCATTGACTCCCGAGGTCGACAAGTGATCTTTAGATCGAGTAAATATCACCATTCCCTCATAATTACACCGCGAAACACTGGGTACGGAATATATTATTGGTGCTTGGTGAATACTCACAAATTCAATTAAAATACTAAAGTAGTTTTTATAATAGACTAGGTGTTTCAAGATGGCAAGGACGTGGGCACTACGTCTTTGCCATCTTGAAACACCCTTTCTGCATGAATCTTTTATTTTTTCTTTACTTAGAAACATTATTTTTATAGTGCGGTAAGTGACCTCCTACTCTTGGTTGGCCTCCGCACATTGAGAGCTTCGCGGAATGAGATAGAGATCTGTATCTCCTTCGGACAAGCGGTAGTAAGTAATGCTTCCAGAAGGAGGACGGGTAATCTTCTACGGTGTATTACAAAACTAGAAAAATATGCCAAGGGAAACATGGATTGGCCCACGGGAGTTTATCCGTGGGAATAAACGCATTGTAGATAACTTTTAATATGATAATTTCAGCCCTATTAGGTGCTTTAACAATTCAATTAGTACTATAAACATTGTAAATGGGAGTCTTATGAAGCACTAACTAAAATTAATGCTGGGTATGCGTTGCAATATCTGTTGAATAAATTTTATACTTTATTGCATGCGCCACTATATGTATGCGCTATATATCTACTACCTATAATATACCAAAGCTTCAACAGATAAATGGTATTGGTACTCAACTTTATTGTATAATATCCCAACCTAAAGGGACTAAGACAAACGAATTAGGAGGAACATTAGTGCTAGCTATAAAACATTAAAAGTTCTTAATCTAGTACAGTTAATATATACGTGATTTACATGTATTTTGTGTTTAAAATTCTTTATTTAATGATTTAGGAAGTGACAATAAATAGTATGGCATTGTTTATGTTGTTTTAAATTCGAGATCATAGTGGCCTAGTGAAATGATAGTATTGACAATGACATGCCGTCTCGCTGGCTTTGGCCCGATGCCAGCAGGGCACGCGCATGTCAACGACGTCATACCGTGATGCTCGGTCAGCTCAAAGCGGCATGGATAGCCTCACTACTCCAAATAATTTTTAGAATGTTCCTACGCCATAGTAACAGACCGCAATACCGGACATGGGACGTTCCAGCACTAATGCGCGTCACGATCGAACGGTAGGTTGACTGAATATTGTTGATCAGATTGCCTGCTAACTTCTGCTACTATTTTAATGAAAAGTGTATCCACGATACATCGCAATACGCAGTTTGTATCACCAATATAGGAATGAGTCCGAATGGTGCATTAAACTGCATCCACTTACACTGCATAGTATATACATTAGTAACCCTATCGAATAATAATAAAGGTCACATAAATATTATACATATCTGTTAAAACGTTCGTAAGAGTCCTTCCATCCATATCAACATCAGATAAGGTAGGCCACACAATAAATAACATTACTAACTGACAAGTAGTACTTGTAAAGGCATATTTTTTACATAGTTTGTTACGTGATATTGAAGGTATCAAGAATGACAAGTGATTGACATGGTACGAGTACCAAAGTTAAACCGGAAATTAAGGATCAAGTTCTAATCGGATAATATTTTTTAGGTCTTAAATACATTTTTAACCCTTTATTAGATCTAAAAATTAGGAACTAACTGGGAACTTAAAGCTTAATGCGTATGTGCTCAAATTCGACCTAAGGTTTCACAGTGTACTGAAAAAATACTTATATCGTTCGGGCTACAATCAATAAAATATTTCTTTCATTTAGGTTACAAAGTAAAATGCAGTGGTGTTTTCTTACCATTTGGGTGGCAGACAAGCACACGGCCCACCTGATGGAAAGTGGTTACCGCAGCCTATGGACGTGTGCAATATCAAGGGCGTCACACTCGCGCCAACCCTGTTCTTCTTGAAGAATCCCATATTATATAGTTTATACATATTGTGCGAGGTGGTGTCAATAACGTAATTTTATTGTACCTAAACATGTGCCAGTCACCAGCTGCCAGCTAGATAATATCATATATCCAGATTGGCATGGTAAGAGTTTAGTATTCTGAATTTCTAGTAGTACCATCGTCGGAAGGCAGTGAAGGTTGCTTGATGAACTTGAAAGTTGTACCTGTGTTGTTATACAATTTCTGTTGAACTCAATTGTGTTTAGTTTTCAGGGTCGACAAAATCTGTGTACTTTTTTATTATGGTTGATAGGCTCAGGCTCAGAGAGACATACAATTCTTCGCCGATGTCCTAGGCTCTGAAGTCCCTGTCCTAACTTCTTGTCGAAGTCGGTAGCTTTTCATTTTAAAGTATTTATACAGTTCAGTAGCATTTTTTGCTAGCTAGCAAAATAAATAAAAAGGTACAATAAGACCTAACAACAGAGCTATGTTGTTAGGTCTTGTTGTACCTTTTTATTCCAAGCGGAAATCCCCCAAGGATAACCATCTCCATTGGAGTCGAACCGGCTTAAACAGTACGCCATCTTGGTTCTCATATACTCAGGTGTAAAGTGGTCCAATAAGGTAACTCCTTCACACCCCAGAGGTCTCTCTGCACGTACTCTTTCCACATTAATGTTAAGATTTCCCTCATGCATATACTATCAATTTGCTTTATAATATTATGTGTCCATATTAGGATGGATACAATTTTATATCTATTTTTGTGTATCATTTTCATCATTGTTGTAGGAACGAAGGCTTCATCATCAACATCATCTAAATGTTGAGAATCAATCTTAACGTCAATTGACCCAGGTATACCAATTCTGTGGCAAGTAGTCCGCTGTTTCGTAACGATTTTAAAATATATATTATCACACATTATATTCATAAATAGGTCAGTCTTTAGTGCCGTGTAGTAATAAACCTATATTCGTTGTGCTTAGAATTTGTATTAATATATTTATTGGAAAACTGAGTGAGAGACACATATCCAGTACATTTCTTTTACTTTCTTAATATTACTGGCAAAAATTTAAATCTTATTACGTACTAAAAGTTAATTATTTATTCATTTTGCGTGTGAGCCTACTACTACCTAAACCGATGGGTTTGTCACACACCTTACCGAATACTAAAGACCTGATCTATGAAACCTAAAAGTCATTTCCGAATTTCAATGCAATGATAAAGATTATGTTTACAAATCAGAACTATTATTAAGTGGCCAATTACATAATAAGATTTCTCATTAAGAACCAGAACGATTTAAATACCAATATTGAGTGATTCCAATTACGTATAAGAAATATTTCGCATTGACTTAATGTTGGAAGCGTATCGTAGATTGCAATTGTCAAAAATTTGGCTGACGTTACAATATCACTGTGTTATTTTTATCTGCACACGGTGGTGCATAAACAATGAAACTAATTAATTAAAATTGAAAATGATTTATAGCTAATTAGCTAGTCAATTTATATTCTCATGTGATTAAACATACATAGTTTCTCGTAGCAGACGTATTTTTATACAAGCTTAATACTCACGCCTGGGTAAACAACTGTCTAAACTCTTTAAGAAACGCAATAATTTGATCTATCGTTACAGAGGGTTTGAGTATTGTTACAAAGTTAGGAGGAGACCTATGTTTCAACAAATAATAACCTTTTTATTTTATTATAAAGGTATTGATGTACCCTGTTATGTGCTGCCGCTATGCAATAATAAACGCATTCTTTTCTTTTTTTCTTTCTTTCTCTTTCTTTTTATTTATTTCTTTCTAGTTAAATTAGAAAACTGCATCGCCAAATCCATAATACTCTGAAATAAAATGATTTCGTATTTATTTATTTAATGGATCTTTATTGTGTGCGTTCATAAACTAAAATAAGAAAGAAAATAAAACCAACAATGAGTCGCTATATACATACATACGTAGAGATACATTTTAGCTATGAATCTTAGGTCCAAAAATAAATTTCATTCTGCACTTCACTCCAGACAGTGTATACTTAAAACGCTACTTAAGTACAGCCTCCAAGTTCATTGGCTAGTGGCGGGTGGCGGGTGGCGGGTGGCTAGTGTGTTCGATATACATAGTGTAGGTAGACGATAGTTGGGACTGCCACCGACCGGCGACCGTCTGGCCAATGTCAAGGCGAAACCTAATTTACAACATCACGAAAATAGAACTGCCTGCGCAAACAGCACTTTAATTGTTACTCTTTGAATACTTTTTATTATTTACAAGCTCCATGTTCACATTTGTTATCGTCGCCCTGTAGACATTCATCAAGATATATTATGTGCGCTCTGTATATTTGTAAGCAAACTTACGTTTCAAAGAAAATATTTTTTATTAATTGTCGTTGAAAGAAACTTTTTGTTACCTAAAAAGTTATTTATTGCTTCGTAACTAACACTCATTATTCGCTCCACGGAAGGAAAGCTGGCAGGATATAGTGTAGTGTGGGGGCTCCACCCCTGGTACTGTTTGTACCAGGTATAATAATTGAACAATGAATGATAAGTTTTGATATCTTTGAATAAATTAATGGTGTAGGCACGGCTTGGGCTGCGGCGGCTTGGCCGAGGGCCCACTGCACCATACCCTTATTTTATGAACGATTCGCACGCGATACCGCTGCAGTGATGACACCTTACCCGGTGATTTATGTTGCCATGGCTAGGCTAGGCGGTTTTATTGACTTGAACACTCCATAAACAGTTCGTATAACGTAGTCAGTGTTACTCTTACAGTTGTAATCTTGCTGTTGTCTAAAGTACTTTCATTGTACGTTTATCATTTTTATATAGTGTCTACCTATGTGTTGAACCTGAAACTAGATTTCATTTTATTTTTAAGGACTCGGAAGGTGGAGGAACAGTTGCTGATGCGTAAACTGATAGAGGCTATATCTATTAGTTGACTGTGATAGACTACATTGCAAGTTTAATACTTATCTTTTCTTTTAACGAAAATTAAATAGAAACCTCCACACCCTTCTAACCTTATCTATCCGTTTTGGAGCGTGCAGTGTATTACTGTTAATATAGGGGTTTATAGATATTTGATGAAATATATGGCTATTTGATGAAATGGTCCTTCGTCGATCTAATAACCCACCGGTTATATAGCTATTCGATGATTTGGCATTGCAGCCATGAGTTTCGTAAGAAAGTCTTTCGAAAATGAGTTTATTACTCATTCTAAAGGACCCATATGCTACATGCGAGTGGAACAATAATGCAAATACACGCAATGTGTTTCTATTGCCTTCAACACATACAATTTAAAGATATGTTATCGTAAAAAAGGTAAATATTACTTTTAGAAATAGAGACTTTATATTTATCATCAAACAGTTTGATCTATTTATGTAGGACATGTTACAGTCTGTTTTTGAGGAGGTTGGACACGGCGGTATTTCTGCCCAATTGAGCAGTCCGACTGGGGAAGTACCTCCGCCCTACAGAATACCGCGGTTATAATAACTTCGTGTTGTGTTCGCGGCGGTGAGTAGGGTAGCCAGAGCTCACTGGAGAGTTTTTGTGCTGTCAGTGGAATGACCAAAGGCTTGTCCTGCTTTGTCCTCTACACTGACGGCACAAAATCTCTGTTCTTACAGAGTCGGCAGCACGGATGTGACTCCACTGGTGTTACACACGTTCATAGGTCATGGTAACTACTTTCCATCAGGTGGGCCATGTGCTAGTGCAAAAAACACCAGGGGAGTCACGCTCGTGCTGCAGACATGATACATAAGACAAAGTGTGTATGTTTAGTATAGGGTATGTATAGTATAGATATGTATGATACTTTCATACTTTAATATGGTCCTATTTATCTCCTCCTGAACAGTGAATTAAAGCAATTATATTATTAATAATTTTAATAATTAATAATTATTAAAAAATTTAATTGAGTATTTTACGCCCTTCGTGTTTTACGGACCAACAAAATTATTTTTACGCGAGTCATCATGAGGCTACCTCACCCTCGGCAACACATGGCCCAAGACGGCCGTGCGGTTATTGTCGGTTCGAGCCTGACATAACCAAACCGCTGGCCACAGCGGGGGGTATCCGAGAGTTACGTAAATTGATATAATGTTTGACTACTTTGTCACCTGAGAAATATATAGTTACTGTAAAGTGAACATTAAAATATGTGAAAAGTTCGCTTTTCTCTTCTCTAACCTTTGTCGACTACGTTTATCAGATAGAGCTATATGTATGTATATATGTATTTCTAGCATAGTTTTTTAATTTGCCTCTTATTTTGTCAGGTTTATAATTAGGTATTACGTAAAGCAACAGTCTATATAATATTTTAACGATCTTTTATATAATATGTTGATATGATATTTGGATTACTGTCAAGATTTAATTTCTAAGATGTTTGAATTTAATTTTACTACGGCAGATTTACCACTACTTTGAAACTCTAGGGTGTAATTATTTATTTACGATAACTAACTACGCACTAGTGTCACATATGATTCAGATGACATCAGAGATAATTTCAAATTTATAAAATACCGCGACCGTGAGGGATGTTTATTATGCCTGGTAACATTATAGATGGGTTGTTATTATAACCATACGATATAGGGCACCTGAAATAGAACAACAGGTAATTTCAAACCCTAAGGCAAATTTAGTAATACACCCACATACTTGAAGGCCAGACTTCCTAAGTGATCTCTGAAGTTAAATTGGCTATAGATAATCTAAATTTTCTCATCAAAGGTTTGATTTTGGCGCAAAACCTATTCAATTAGGTACGAGTCGGGAGACTTTCCCTTTGTGTTTTAATATCCAGTGACGTAACTTATTAAAATTATATTAAAGGCGGTGATAAAAAGTGTTTTAAGCAAAACTAGCTATTGCCCGCGACTTCGTCCGCGTTGCGTTCAGAATATATTAAGATATGTTCACTTCTATAACTCAAACCTAATATATATTAGGTAGTATATAAACACCTCAACAAAGTCTAGGGAACAAGATGACCCCAATTATTTTTTTCGTGTAAATCTTGTTTTGCAAATAACTGGCAGCAAATAAATAAAAATAGAATAAAGTAGATTACAGAGTTGTTCGAAATTTAAAAATAAATTTAAATAAGTAATGATTTTCGAATATGGAGGGAAAACTTTTAAAAGTGTTTGATTGTGCAGTTTCTCTGAGGCAAAATAAAAATTTTTTTTTTTGATTGTAAATAACGTTTATTATCAATAATACGTCTTTTACGTATGGTTTGTGCATTTTTGTGACTGTAGTCATCATGTCACGTCGTCATTTAAGTCGCGAAGAGATGTTAAGGGCTGTTGGTATGCTGCAAGCTGGACGAACTCAACGCGACGTAGCGGATGCTGTCAACACCCAACCAAGCGTAATTTGCAGATTATGGGCACGCTACAGGTCTACAGGGGATGTTGCCGAACGTCACAGGGGACGAAATAGGGTTACTACCCCGCGACAAGATCGTTTCTTGCAAAATTCCGCAAGGCGGCAACCCACGATTACTGCTCGTCAGTTGGTCGCAGGCCTCCAGTCTCAGCATCAAGTGGTTATTAGCGATCAAACTGTCAGGAGAAGACTACATGAAGCCAATCTTCACGCTCGCAGACCGCTTAGGGTTCCAGCTCTTGGACGTGGAAATCGAGGTCGTCGCTTATTGTGGGCTAACGCACATTTACAGTGGACCGACCATCAATGGGCACGGGTTCTGTTTTCCGACGAATCTTGCTTCGGTTTTCATCCTGATTCGAGAAGAGTGCGTATATGGCGAGTTCCTGGACGTCGGAGTCGTCTCCAGAATCCGCAAGAAGTTCATCCTTACCAAGGTGGAACAATCATGGTATGGGCTGGAATTCGCCTTGGTGGAAGGACCGACCTCGTTTGGATACGGGGCAATTTGAATGCAAACCAATACATTCAGGAGGTTATACACCCCATGGTAATCCCTTATCCACAGCAGTTCGGTCAAGATTTTATGTTCATGCAAGATAATGCACGGTCACACACCGCGAGGGTAGTGGTCAATGCGTTAAGCGAGCACAATATGACGACGTTGGAATGGCCTGCTCAGTCTGCCGACCTCAATCCCATAGAGCATGCCTGGGATTTGCTTGGGAGAAGCGCTTTCAGTGATTCTTTGGAAAATCTGAATACTGAAGAACAACTTTTTTTACACCTTCGCAGTGTATGGAGCCATATTCCACAGACGATGATTGACAATCTCATACTAAGTATGCCACGCCGTTGTCGAGCTGTTGCTAATGCTTTAGGAGGTCCTACAGATTATTAAAAACGTTTAAAGTACGGTTAATTACTGTATTTCTTACTACCTCGTTATTTTTGTGCCTAATCATAGAAGGTTGTAATACTCAATATTGGCACTATTCAATTCTTTCTTAAAAAAAAAAAAATTGGTATGAAAATGTTTTTATTAAAATTAAAATTAAAAACGGTATAAAAATACCCTTCTATTGATATGAAACACTCACTATTACAAGAAAGGGTTTTTAAATAAAAACTAGAAATGTCCTTGTTCCCTAGACTTTGTTGATGAGTGTATTAGGTAAACTTTCTCCACAATATGAATACATGAAAATAGGTATAACATATGTTATACGTATTTTCATGTATTCATATTGTGGAGAAAGTTTTTTCGAGTGACTGACTAATAATGATTATTACTTATTATTGATTTCAACAAAATTTATAGTTGTCAAATTTTTAACTATACAATATTACGCTTTTGTCATTTCAAATTTTGTTATTCCGAGTCAGATGCGTTTCGGTTATACCACGTTTTATAGTGACTTGTATTCTCTTCGAGGTTTTATATCACGTCATACGGGAACGCGGTCCAACAGGTTAAAGGTCGAAAGGCATGAAAAGTATCCTATGTCCTTCTTCTAGTCCCTTAGGACTTAGGACTGAAAATTGGTGGGAATGTAGCTTACCACATCTCTACCAATTTTCAACCGAATCGGCGCAGCCGTTCTTGAGTTATAAATAGTGTAACTAACACGATTTCCTTTATATATATAGAAGATATCTAAAAAATGCAATGACAGCTAGCGATTAATATATTTTTTCAACAATTTAATGTTCTAATATTATAACATTTGCTCTATTATTAGAAAAGTGTCGCATATAGACACAACACAATACGTAACTCAACAGTAGAATGTTAGAAAATAGCTGATCTAATCGCCGCCGTACCAGTTACAATTTTGTTCGTAACTATTAATGTATTAAAGGGAAATTAGGTGAAACCGTTTAACACAAAGAAGTTTGAATGGACTATTGACTGGATATAATGAAATGGGAACAAAAGTTTTAAGTGTGGCTTGATAAAATGAACGCCATTATATCGTCCTTATCACGCGAAAATATATTTGAATGTGTTTAGTTTCATTTTATTACAAGTAAGATACAAAGTTTGAGAAATAGGTTGGCGGAATTTAAGGGTAATGGCTTCCGAAATGTGATACTATCATGTTCTTTATAAGCATATTCGATTGCTTCGCACTAAAAATGGTATCTATATTAACACTATTTCACTGTTGAAACTCCTTTAGAGTGTAAATAGCAAACATTGAAGAGATATTGCATCATAAAATAATGTGCTCAATTTTTCAAGTGGAAAGTTCAATGGTGGTAAAGGGGATTGCGTTTTTATGTGAAATTAACAATAGCTACGGTTGAACATCGTAAGAGATAAAATAGGTGCCAATGGTTTCACTGTCGGGGATGCTGGAGACTGAAGTAGAGAAGAAAAGAAAAATTCAGATACAGCCAAGAAAATACGCTAGAGTGGATGATGAACATGATTCATAGAGGGTTGCATGAAATTAAATGAGATCTAATAAAAACTTTCTTTTTTCATACAAAATAATTTATATCGATACGACAACTTTGAATTTTATATAGGGGGCAATTTTTTCATTCGTTTCGCAGATAGAGAGAGAGAAGGTAGATGAATGCTGGTAGTTTTACTCTGTTCAGAAATGTGACCATCTAGTGAAAATTTATTTATAAATTATTGATGAGTTGGAGTTAGCCAGCCGTGCTCTTGCCAGCTTCTTTTTGTAGAGTAATTAATTGACGTTTATATGTATATAATGCTGACATTGAGTTTAGGTTTGAAGGGCGAAGAAAATCACAGTTCATTTAAAAATATAAATGGGAGCTAGCAAAATTACATTATGTAGAGTATTGAGTTGACAGATCGTCAATCAGATGTGATTAATGTGTAACTGCAAATGGTATACTTTAGATTGAATAGGTATACCATGTAGTTTCTTGTATTATGTTTATGGATTGATAATTTTATACCGGTAACCTGCTTCTCTATGTAAGCAACTTAACTCATTTCCCATCGTATACGTGGACATTTTATAATAAGATTTAGGCGCTACTGTCTTAGGTAATTGCTAATAGTGAAAAGCTTTTCTTGATCAATTTTGCCAACAATATTGAAGCTAGCCAAAATAATTACAATTTTTTTGGAAAATATTCATCTGATGTGCTTTCATTAAAACGTTAGACATTAGGTAAATTGTTTGTTTTTATTTATTTACGTAGAATGTGATTTGGTAATCTGCCAGATAATAGATATTGATGGTATTTCTCAATACAACAAGAGCACAAGTGACAGTGGGTGCTTCCTTGGTAATGGAGCGACAAAAAATTGAAAGACTCACTCATTAATATGTCAAAAAGACGAACGTAAATTGTATTCTAAGAGAAGTGGAAGAAAAACTAGATTATTTTAATTACCTTGGAGATTTAAATAGAGCTCTGTTTTTTTAAACATCTGCTATTTTTTAACATTTTCAACGAACAGTATATGCGAAGAATAATGAATGGAGTTTTTTAATGATCTTTAATAAAAAAAATAAGAAAATGTAAATCTAATTTTGGTAAATTAATCTTATCAAAATACTATTTTAATGAACCTTAAAAATGCCACTACAAAGATAAAAATAGGGTCCTTTCATTAGTTGGATATATTCAGATAATGACAGGCCACCACTTTTACAAGTCAAGACAAGTCCTATGCATTAATGCATTTGGTTTTCATGAATACACTTGGTTTAGACATTTTAATAGTATGGAAAGAATATGTACACAGAGCGTTGCCATTAACCTTGAGAGGCCGATCAATGACGGTTCACAGGAGGTGGAAAAGAGGTGTTGAAACTTAAGCTGTTTTGTGAATAAAACTTTAGTTAAAAGTATCATTGTTAAATCTTTAATCTTAATTACCAACGTTTTAAAAATCTCATGAATAATCTTGAGTGGATTGCAAAACTGATATTTTCGTTTATTTATATTTAACCTTAAAAAGTTATGTTTCCTACTATCACAGAGTCAAACTATCACCGTCTGTCGAAGGACTGATGGCCGTTGGAACAAACGAGCCCTAGAGTGGAGACCGCGAGGATAGCTCCTAACCAGATGGCCTACAAAAGGTGGCTGGGACAGACTGGATACGGAAGGCGGTAGTTCGGATGAAATGACGCACATTAGGAGAGGCCTGTCCAGCAGTAGACTACTGTCAGGTAATTGATTGATTGATTCTCTATGATAGAACTTCACAACTACCAATTCAACAATTTAACAATTCTGCCGATTCACTCTAGAGATCAGTTAACACTCAAATTTCCTAGTCTTATAACCAACTTCTATCCCTATTTCTTTCCTGACCAAGCTAGAGGCTGTGATACCCTTACGGTCTCTCTTGATATCTCTTTTCACGTTTCATGACGTTTTGTATGTCCTAGGAGAAAAACCGTCAAAGAAAATTAGGAATACTTAAAGACGTTGTGCCAATTTTGTTATTTTGTAAACAAGATTTATACAGCCTCTGTAGGTATTTCTATATTTTCTATGACGGTGTGTATACAAATCTAAATAATTAGAACGTCATTCTTTTGTGCTTATTTTTCCGGATGACTAACCTTACTTTATTCTGAAACATTTTTGGTACAAGATTGCGTGAATGCAGGAGATTCCATCGTTATGTGACACTAAACAATTTCACTCTACGATAATTTCCATCCATAAAGGTAGCGAAAGCCTTGAAAATTGTTAACACTATCAATTGCCAATTTATGCTAAAATATGTTATGAGTTTCTACATACTGATAACCAATCTGTTAATATGAATAGCTTTAAACAGTTCAAATACTAGTAAATCAAATAGGAATTGTCAAATGTCCCACAGCGTGGCATGACACCGGTTAATACTTATATATTTATTGTAATCTTCAAACATGAATATTATTTCAAGTTTAAAACGTGTAGGTACATTGTCATTCTTCTAATAATTTTATGTTACACATATACTAACTTAGAAAGAAAATGTTTGAAAGAAAGAATGCTGTAAAAAATTGCCACAAATGATTCGCTGAATTTGTTACTAAGCGAAAAATATTATATAAAATAAATAAATATTCCACGACATTCTACACAACGCTATCTAGACCCATGGTAAGCATAGCTTAACTAGCTTGTGTTATGGAATCTAGAATGCGGATAAAATACGTACATATAAACATCCAGACCAACGCAAATATACATATTCATGCATACAAATATTTGCATAGCGTAGCGGTCGAATGCTCTACCTCTACGCCACGGAGGTCTTAAAATTTTTTGCTTAGTTACAAATTCAGCGATTTTTTTTCTGCTGTGTATGTACCTAAAACTAATAATTATATAGATTTTTATAAGATAAATAGTGAATTACCGTGTGATGAGAGCCGTGCATTGATCCTTGCGGTGATGGCTCGCGCCACTTCGATAGAGTCAGGTGCGCGTTGCTGATGCAGCCGGAGTCGCTCGAACAAGCAGTCTGCCGCCCCATCGTCCGCCATGCGGATCGCTGTAAACACATATTCCTATATCTTCACAAATTATGCTCACTTTGCATCTGCTTCAGACTATTTAGTCTTAAGTAACAGGAAAACTGCATCCCTGAGTTTGGGAAAGGTAGCAGTTTCACTCCAGTAAACAATGTAACATTGATTGTTAAGGAAATCATTCCATTGTTATTCTTTTCAGGGAAGTCTAATACAGCGTTCACTACCTAGGTACGCATGCGGGCGCCCTGTTACTGGTAAATCGTATGTATTTTTGCACGAAACAGGTGGATGCATGCATGCATACGTATGGGACAACGGGAGGCCTTAGGTTAGTATTATTAGTAGGGTTTCGTTTCACGGTGAGCTTAGTCCGGTGTAACGTGAATCACCCTTGGCAACGGGACTGCAGCGCCTGCTCGCGCTGGGGAGA
The DNA here is from genome assembly GCA_963662185.1 of Eilema griseolum. Lineage (NCBI taxonomy): Eukaryota > Metazoa > Arthropoda > Insecta > Lepidoptera > Erebidae > Eilema > Eilema griseolum. Next base: position 12,301,266 of record OY759230.1, read on the forward strand.
CGCTGCCGTTTACGGCAAATTCTGGCCGAGGCGGAAGCAGCCCTGTAGAGGGTGGTTCGTGTTCCTCCGACTGAAGACCTGGTTACCTGGTACTTAACCTATTACTATATGTTGTCATTTTAGTTCTGAATATCGTCAAGGGTACTATCAGATTTAGATCCTTCTTTTCACAAACTAATAAAAGAATTGTGGATTTCATGGCCTTAACAGATGCTTTTCGTGCTTCGCACTAAGGACCTGGATTTTAGTAATGAATGTTGAATGCGCTTAGTAGGTAGGTGAGATTATTATTAAAAAATCTAGTCTACAGTGTGGTAGCGTACTTAACTAGCGGCCGTATTACCGGTGGTCGTAACGCCTTCAGACCGGTATTGCCGCATAAAGACTTATCCTATCGTAACTTACGACTCGTAACTTAACGAAGCTAATTCACCATGTACGGGAGCGTTAAATTTTTTATCTTGTACACAGATGTTTCTCTACTTCTTCTTTGTCCATTTATGTATACTATCAATACAGATAAATACAAAGGAGCTAATCTTGTTTTAAAAATATTTATATATTTGGACCCATCTTAATTAAGTGATTAAGAAGAGCCAGAGTTCACTGGAGAGTTTTTTGTGCTGTCAGTAGGAAGAGCAAAAAGGTTTGTTCTGATTGTGTCGTCTGCACTGACGGCACAGAAACTCTGTGCTTACAGGGTCGGCAACGCGTGTGTGACTCTGGTTTTGCACACGTCCGTAGGCCCCGATAACTACTTTCCATCAGGTGGGGCGTGTGCTTATATTCTTGCTAAGTTGTACAGAAAACAAAAGAGCCTTGTATTAACAGTAGTAGTCAATGCAGAAAAAGTCACACCAGGTGATTCCTGCCGGTGCGCTAATCCCCATATTAATGTGTGATAGTGAAAGTTTGGATATGGCAGAAAATCCGGAAAGCAGAGTGAACGCAGTTGAGTTGTGATCAATGAGTAGTATGTGTGGATGCCTGCTCTCCACTGTGCCCTCAGTTAGAGGGAGACGTAGAAAGTCTCCAAGCAGCCCTCTACAGAGTCGCTCCCACCTCAGTTGATATTTGCTTTGTTGGCAGTGTCCCAGCAGTGAGGTAATGCCATTTCTGTTGCCTAGTATCACCATCGAGTATGAAAAAAAGTTTGGTGAGGTGTTTGGGCACATGGAATGGACAATTTGTTTTTTTCAAAATGGATGATTACATACTAGGATGGGAGGCGCTTGTACAGGCTAGAGGTTGACCTCACAGACATACAGATATCAAATTTGCGATGTATTCTTAAAAGGTTAAGTCAAAGCAAATGGCGGCTTGTTATCTTCTCCTACCCTGAGGGAAACTGCGTGAGTATTTAAAATTCTGAATTCTGAATACAAGCAATACCGAAAAAGCGGGTCTAAGGCAAATATAATAAGCTGAACATTGGACTACCATAGCATCCAGTCCAGGGCTCGATGATTTCTCAATGATAATTACGAGTAATGTATTTTGTTTATACATTACGATAATTATTAGCGTTATGGACAGTACCAGTTTGAAGCCAGTTTGAACAATGCAAAAGTGCACGGTAATTATAAAAGTGCACGATCATAATATGAGCGCCAATATTGCAACAAACCAGCGAAAATTTGGGACGCGACAAATGATCACGGACGTAAATATACTGTTTATTAATACGATCGTAATAAAACAATTTTACAACCAACGTCTAATAAAAGTTGAAAGATTTTAAATCGTCGATTAGCTTTGACCATGGGAATACTATAACGTTTTGACAATAATTTACATAGTAAGTCCTATCAATATTAACATGTTTGCTAACCAAAATGAACCTTTTATCTACTGCTCAAGGAAATACCACAGGTTTGTCAAACATCATTAATTAAAACGTGAAATTAGTCTACAATATTCCTGATTATATATACTTTTTAAACGAGCACAACACATTAGCAGTGTTTGGCACATGTTTGCGTCAAGTGTTTCAGCGTGCACACGGTTTTGCTTTTGTTTCAAATTATTCATAGCTATTAGAAACGTGTGAAAGAAATAGCTAGATTTCGTAATGGAATATTAAGGCTAGGTACACATTGTTAATCATAATAAACACCTTGAAACAAACTGTAACCCGGTTAGCGCCGACTAGAATTGCTCAATAAATTAGATGTTTGCTAAGAGCAAAACACAAAATGCGAATGCAAGATCATAACAATGTGTTTTTCTGTTGACACTGTGTAAAATTGCGTGGAGCATCAATAGTGTAATGAAAAGTGATTGAAAAATAATAATGTAAGTACTACAAACGTACGTGAATGCGTGTTGACTCTTCTGTGCTAAAATATGACCTTCTAATTGTAAATAAACAGTATGTGTAGTCGAGCGTAGGAGCACGAATTCAGCGCGTCGCGGCGGTCGCCGGCCGACTGATCCAACTCTGTGGGAAAGCGCAGGGGCGCGCGGTATCGGGCGGGAAATATTTTTCCCCTACGCTAAAACACTTTGCTACAAGAATTCATTTGTCACAAAATTAGGTATAGATAACAAGCATTTAAATGCAGTATTAGTAATATATCTATAATATGTACACCATGTTGGTTGTGTATTGTTGTGTATGTGTATAGTTCATAAGTATTTAAGTAACACACTGTAAGAAGCAAAATAAAAAAAATATTTCTTTCTTTCGTTCTATTAATGTACATATTATGCTTTTTTTAAATATTTAGTCCGTCAATTGACTTCACCCTGCTATATGGTAAAAAGCTGAGGTAACCCAGAAGATATGGGCCATCATCGCAGATGCTGTTTATCTCAAAATGGTGGACCTTTCTCGCGTCTATGATTCAAAATTTTAATGAACTCGCGGCAGACGTTAAGAGATGTGATTTATTATGGGTATGCAATAGTCAATTTGCTCATAAATGCAAAATTATTCTAGGATTGTTAAACAAATGAAATCAAAATAGGTACACATGGGAATAAATAATAAATAAATAATTATTCTACAACATTCCACACAACTCTACCTGGACCCACGGTAAGCATAGCTTAACTAGTCTGCGTTATGGAATCTAGAATGCGGATTAACATACATACATACATCATTTTCTTTTGTATTTTTATATATAAAATTCTCGTGTTAGTTACCATACCTACTCCTCCGAAACGGCTTGAGCGATTCTCATGAAATTTTTAATTTTTAGATATTTTTTATATATTCATTATTTTTTATTATACATCATTAGAAAAAACATACAACCCTGAATTTTCAACCCTCTACAATCATCCCCTATTTTTCCATCGCGATTTAAATCCCCGCACACTTACATATAGTAAATAAGCTATTTTTGTTGAACTTAAAAAAGTATTCCTAGAAATAATATACATGGCAAAACAACGTTTGCTGGGTCAGCTAGTATATATATATATATATATATATATATATATGAATATATATTATACTAAGACATTTTCGTGCAAACAAATATTTCCACTGAGCAAAAATTTAACCCGTGCCGACTGTGTACCGACTACAGAGGCCGTCTAATGAAAAGTTATTCCATTTGTTTTTCATCAAATGTTGTCTAATTACCCCATACCTTGCCAAGCCGTAACTGTCTGGTAACGAGCACGAATATTGACTATTTGAAAGTGCTCTGAAGAAAATCTATGTATGAATCATCCCGATATGTTCTACGTTTATCAGACTATCAAAAATATACACAAATGTGTATGTCATAAAATAAATTTTATGCAATTTTATAATGGCTTGTGCTAAAACTTTTGTAATGTATACAAAGATTTTAGCACAAATAGACTGTGTGAATATTCGCTTCGTAACATATTCTGTATCCATTCTCTGTGAACATACAATAAAGAGATTTATTATTATATTACACTACGTCCTGTAAAGCGTAACGTAAAATATAGATAGCTCCGAGTGGTGACGGAGAAAGAATACAAGTATCACCACCCCATCTAATCCAACGGGTGCCGTAAGAGGCGACTAACTGAAAAATACGTAGGCGATATCACTGCGAGAGAAAGAAGACTCGAAATAAAACCCTGTACCAATTCGTCTGAACGGCGTGAAAATAGTAGGCCAAAGCCTACATTGGGACTGGCCTATGTCCAGCAGTGAACTGCGATAGGCTAACTGAAAATATAGATTTTAGATACAAACAATGGTAAAAAAGTGCCCGTCAGTGTAGCAGACAAAGCAGGACAAGCCTTTAGTCTTCCCACTGACAGCACAAACTCTCCAGCGAACTCTGGCTACCCTATTCACCGCTGGGAATACAACACGAAGTTATTATAGCCGCGGTATTCTGTATTATATATATGTATTATATATATATATATATATATATATCTTATAGTCCCTTCAGGAAACTGCACATTTACATTATAGAAGCTTTAAATACGACTCATTTTAATGAATAAATCACGCTTGACGAGAAAATTTCCCAATGCCATTGACAGTTTTCTTGTATCTTTTAAATTTTAATATTTCTTTATACAGCCACAATTAATAAAAAATATAAGGCAAGTACAAAATAGCAGTTAGATCGAGGGTTGCCTAACCCTCCGGGGATAAAGGCGTGATTATATGTATGTATGTATGTTATAATCGAGTGATCTGCTTTTACGCTTCACTTCATATGGTGATTTAAATTTTATACCGATCATGTCCTTGTTTTTCTAATGTTCATGGGTTAAAGTGAAATAGTAGGAAAAGGTTTTATCATTATGTTTTAGCAAGCAAATGGAGGATGTGTACATTTATTGTTTTATCTCCTACAAAATAAAGGAAGACCTGTTTAACTACAACAATTTTTTCGTAACATCAAAATGCATAAGGATGGTATTGTTGACTTACGTTTTCTTTTGGGTTTGGCAATTTCTTGAGTTTGTGCGGCAGAATCAGTGGCTACAACACAGAAATAGAAATAAAGAAAATATAAAATAAAGCTCTTACAGGTCAGCTAATACACTGCAATTACGTGGTAAAGGTTTTGTCCTTACCTGACATTTTTAATTCATTACAGTAACGTTTGATTTTGTTTATATCTCAGTGTTATCTTTGTTGTAATAACATTGCATTGCATTTCTGATTTAAATTAGTAAGAATTTTAATCAGTTTGGAAATTTTTGACAGTTTATAACCTTTATAACTATAAAATATTGGACGCCTATTGCTTTTACGTTTATTTATTTAATTTTCCAGCCAGTATAGTCAATTTTGTCAAGTGTATATTTATGACAAAAGTTTTAATACCAAAGAGTATCTTTATAGAGTAGGTTGGTATTTATGATGCAGAGTGCAAATACCTATAATAAGAATTTGGTGATATAAATGATAAATACAAGTTTTGTTGGTTTTAATTACAATTTGTTACTACAGTTGCGGCACGCTATGATCGCCGTTTAGACAAAACTGGTTTTAATTTCTCTTCTTTGGTGTATGAAGTTTATTTTCTTTTTCATTTTTTCATTACTTATTCGTTTAAAAGTTCGTTGTTCAATATTAAGCGTACCAAAAAACCAGTTGTATCAAAACGGCCATCATAGCGTGCCGCAACTATAGTGAGCTATTAATATCATATTTCATCGTGTATACACAGTTGTTTGCAGTTTCGTTGATAGTCAATTAAGGTACCTACTTGCGGTGCAATTTAAGTTCCAGGCTGTACGACAATCACTCTTTTCATATGATATGTAAAAATGTGTAAGTAATAGAATAAATAAGTACAATATGCAGTGATTTATATAGTCTTACTCAGGTTATAGAATATGTAAAAAGGTTATTCGATTATTTATAAAGACTAATCGCGGCACACGCAACAATCGAAGTTACTTGCTCCAGATTGCTATGAATGATTACAACCACACTGACATTTACATCTAGCTACCGGCCTCAACCTAATCCCACTGACATTTTGACTCACCAAACTCGTACAAGTACATACGAAAGTATTTTTTTCTAGCGTTATATGCTGATCATACTTAAATATAGTTGAGTCTTAAGGTATGATTCCGAGCTCTGCAGCACATTCAGAATCATACCTTTAATTATAATCAATTCCTAAACTAATCCGCCTAATACTATCATTTGCTAGTAATTTACCCGACTGCCAAAAATATTCTTTTCAACGCACTTGCTCATAAAGTGGCTATATATTTCACTGCTAATAGGCACATAATACCACTTATTATCAAACTGTGACTTTATCCTTGCTATAATTTATAGTTAGTTATAGCTGGGTTTTTTTATTGGTTGAATTACTTTGTTCTTAAAAAAGTTACGATACAAAAAAGATCATGTTCAATAGTACAAATAAATTAATATACTTACTGCTTGCTCATTTTATGCAACTTCGTATTTAAATAGATAATTTCAACTTGTACCTGCGTGTTTAATATATAAAACTATGCCGTCAAAAACAGTTATTACATTTTGCCAAATGCAAATTTACTAATTGATTCTGTAAATATTTTTTTTATCTATGCACGTACTATACGAGGGCTGCTACTTATGTATGCGGAATAGAAAAAATAAACAAATGTATATGGCTCAATATGCTTTTATTGTTTTTCAAAGTATTCTCCACTATGATCGATGCACTTTTGCATTCGATAAAACCAATTTTTAAAACACTTTTTCCACTCTGATTGAGGTATCTCCAAAACGTGCTGTTTGAACGCGTCTACGGCATCTTTACGGGTCGAAAATCGTTGACCACGTAATTTATTCTTTACATTTGGGAATAAATAGAAATCATTGGCAGCGAAATCAGGGCTGTACGGTGGATGACCCATTAATTCTATTTTTTGACCAATCAAAAATGTAGTTGTTTCCTGAGATGTATGACAGCTGGCATTGTCATGGTGAAGTATGATTCTGCGTCGCTGGTTGTTTTTGCGTATTTCTTCAAATACTTCTGGCAAACAAATGGTTGTGTACCACTCCGATTTAACCGTTCTGCGATTCTCCAGTGGTATTGTAGCCACATGGCCATTAATACCAAAAAAGCAGGCCACCATTTGCTTTACAGTGCTTTTTGCACGAACCACTTTCGTAGGGTCTGGCTCATTTTGAAACACCCAAACTGTTGATTGTTGTTTAGTTTCGGGATTGTACGCGTAGATCCAGGATTCGTCACCTGTGTAGATATTATAAACAGATTTTGAGTCGCCTCCGTTGAATTTTTTCATGGTTTTCTTGCACCATTCGACTCGAGCATCTTTTTGATCCTCAGTTAAGTTGTGCGGGATCCAACGCGAACAAATTTTTTTTACAGACAAATGTTCATGTAATATCCTATGAATGCTCGTCATACATATGCCCAGAATGGCCTCTATCTCGCGATACGTAACATGGCGGTCTTGCATTATTAGTTTTCGCACAGCTTCAATATTTTGTGGCACAACCACCGATTTCGGGCGACCTTCTTTAACTTCGTCCGTGAGCTTACTCCGCCCGCGATTAAACTCACTAAACCAGTGATACACAGTCGTTTTTGATGGAGCTTCACCACCAAAAGTCGAAGTTAATTGATCTACGCACTGTTGTTGCGTTAAACCACGTCGAAAATCGTAATAAATCATAGCACGAATATTTTCACGAGTGAGTTCCATTTTTTCAGTGATATGACATTTTAAACCCAACAAAAACAAAACACTAACGTATATAAGAAAAAAATATTTGCGGCCAGTATTTAAAAAAAGAACGAATATGTGCATGGAGGTCAGACATTGCGTTTAAAATTATTGGAATCCCAGATTTCGCATACATAAGTAGCAGCCTATGTAGTAGTTAATGAAACTGTTCCATAATAAGGGTCCTTAATCCAAATTACGTGCAGTTTCATATACTGTTTTATCTAACCTCATGAAATAGTTAAAATAATTTGCGTAAAATTACATAGTTATTTTTAGCGCCAAAGTCCTCCACAGACTACCTATGTGGACCAGACTCCGTAGGAGGCGTAGCCGAACCGCAGATACGGAGCCCCGAGTGACGGAGCTTCATATGGGATACAGGGAGGCCAGAGATGCCCTTCCAGCGGAGATTAAGCGGGCGAAAGCCGCGGCTTATAAGAAGCTCATGGAGACGCTGGAGCGGGACCCATGGGGGCGGCCTTACCTTATGGTAAGCAGAAAGCTGCGCCTTTGGGCCCCGCCGCTGACCCAGGTTCTCCAGCCAGCTCTACTCGGCGGAGTGGTCGAATCCCTGTTCCCGGCGCGAGCGGAACATGTTCCGCCGCAGATGACTCCGCCACCTCGGTCGCCTGTGGCGCCCAGTGTGGTAGTTGACGACGAAGTCCCCGAGGTCACTTGGGTAGAACTGGAGCTGGCGGTGCGAAGGCTTAGAGCCAAGAAAAGCACCGTCCCGGGACCCGACGGCATTCCAGACTGCGCGTGGGTCCTAGCTCTGGGAGGAGACGGTCTCGAACCCCGACTCAGAGGGTTCCTCAGCGCATGCATAGAGCGGGGCCAGTTTCCAAAGATATGGAAGACAGGGAAACTGGTCCTCATCCGAAAGGAGGGTCGCCCGGCGGACGAACCGTCCGGCTACCGGCCCATTGTGTTGCTCGACGAGGTGGGCAAGCTGTTTGAAAGAGTTATTGCGAAGCGCCTCGTCGAGCACCTCTCTGGTAGGTGGCCGGACCTTTCGGATGCCCAATACGGCTTCCGCCAGTGGCGGTCCACCGTGAATGCCATCATGCGCGTGAGGACTTTGGCGGAGGAGGCAGTCGCCCGGGGTGAGGTGACGTTGGCCAACCTAAGGGGCCCATAGGACTCCTGCAGGAGACTCTACGCGGGTGTCGTGCGGTCCATGGCCCTGTACGGGTGTCCCGTGTGGGCGGACACCCTGAGTGATCGGCATATGCCCCTGCTGCAGCGTCTGAAGCAGAGGTTGGCGAGTCTCCTCGCCGGATCGCCACCGTGGATCCTTGAAGCGAGATCCCTTTCGGCGCTGTACCGGTTCCGAAAGGTGGCGCGGGAGCGGGGTCACGATCCCGAGCCCGAACATATTCGGGCCGCGAGATCCCGGCTCCACAGGGAAATAGTGGCGGAATGGTAGCTACGACTTGGGCGACCAGGCGCAGGGCGCGCCGTAGTAGTGGCGGTAAGACCCATCATGGGGGAGTGGCTAGAGAGGCCACACGGCAGCCTCTTGTACCGTCTGACGCAGATGATCACCGAGCACGGGTGCTTCGGAAAGTATCTGCGTCAGATGGAGAAAGAGCCAACGTCCGAGTACCATGCGACGCGAGCGAGGACTCGGACGCAATGGAGGAGGCGGGACGGGAGCGGCGAAGGATCGCAAGTCAAGCTGCCCGCGTACGAAGGCAACTCGCGCGTCGGAGGTCTTCTGCCCCCCATGAGCGCAGGCCGGGGGGTGACAAGTGGAGCCACCTGTCACCCTGGTAGAAGCAGGCCGCGGCGGTGGCGCGCCTCGCGCATCTCCGTTTCCGGGGACGAGTTGGGGACTCTGTAGTCCCCACACCCGAGAAGAGGGCCAGATCGTGAGAGATGGCCCTGGTCGGCCGGGGTGCGAGGGATATGCCTGTCAACCTCACCTTCGGCAACCAAAACTAGTCGGTTCGAGTCCGACATAACCTCTTCCACCGGCTCCGGTGGGGAGGTATCCGTGGGGATTTTGCGCACGTAAAAAAGAAAAAAAAACAGGGTGGCCAGAAATGTCTTCCAAGCGGAGATTAAGCGCTGGAGTGGGTCACATGGTCTTATTGTAAGAGGAAAGCTGCGCCCCCGGGCCCTGCCGTTGACTCCAGTTCTCCAGCTGGTTCTGCTTGGAGGAGTGGTCGAATCCCTGTTCGCTTGACTTCGCTACCTCGGTTGCCTGTGATGCCCAGTGTGGTAGTTGACGACGAAGTGCCCGAGGTCACTTAGTAGAACTGTAGCTGGCGTAGCGAAAACTTAGAGCCAAGAAAAGCACCGCCCCGGGAATCGACGGCATCACAGGCCGCGCTTGGTTCCTAGCTCTGGAGAAGATGGTCTCGAACCCTGACTGAGAGGGTTCCTCAGCGCATAGATGTTTGGCGGGGAAATCCGTGGGGATTTTACGAACTTAAAAAAATAAGTGCTCTCCGATGCACGACCAGACCAATGGAAATACCCATATTCATGCATACATATATTTGTACCGAGTGGGGATCGAATCCACAATTCATATACTTTATTAATACATAATTTTATTTATCTGTCAATTTTCCCTTTTTTTTGAGTAAGAGGTTTATATCATTTCATAGTTAGTGCTTTTTTGATACATTTGTGAATAATGTCGTACATTTACCTATCGTATTAACATGTTATAAATAGTATATTATCAAGTAAATGTAGGCGTATGTATGTTAATTAGATCGAGCCGGTCCTAAGAAAAAGTACCTGACCAAGACCTGACCTTTCCTTAAGACTATTAACTATTTTTATTCTGAACGATTTAAAAGTGTAGGAATTTATGATTAAGCATTGAGGAATGTTGCTAAATTATCATTGTTCTTTTATATTCAATTTATGTTGATATGTGCATTGTTCTATTGTTAATATAATTGATATTAAACATAACCGAATAAAATCCTTGTACTAAACAGCAAATATTTTAGTGGAGACGTTCATGATAGTGCAATTATTTAATTTTCTGCAAAATGTTTTTACTGAAAGCCACTGTAGTTACAATTTCTCTCGTTTTAGTTCATCAACGTTCAAACGTTTCGGCCTTATACATAGTAGATACCATAGACACAGTACAGGTAAGTAATTACTATAAAAATGGTTAGCCGGATGGTGGTGAATGATAGTGGACGAATGGTAAAAGTAATATCATTTTAAAGATAGAAATTACGTAAGAGATCATGAATAAGTTGTGAGAAAGGTGATATTATATTATTAAGAAATATATATTTGTTCACTATGGTATTGCAGCAAAAAGTTATCCTATTTATAATATTTTTTTATTAGCTGCAGTTTGAATTAGGTAGACACTATTTTGAACACTTTTATTGTGAAAAGGTATCGAATAGTTTCAATATTACCTAATACGATATCATGAGACAATTCAGAAATTAATTTATTTTTATTGTAGTTACTTATATAGTATATATTAACGATAATATAATAACGTATATGTATACTCAACGATGTGTTATAAACTATGCATATGTTGTCCGCATCAAAAATATGGGGACAAAAAAATTATGACAAAAGTATTTTTTTTTTTATATAGGACACGCCAACTTGACCTCATCTCGCCTGATGGTAAGCTGAAGGCAAAGTCTCAGGAAAGAGGGTCACCATTACAGACACTAAGTGTTACAATGGTGGCACTCAGCTTGGCGGCCTCATCAGATGCTTTTTCACGCCCCGCTTAAAGGCCTCAATCAGAGACACGACAGTGCGCCGCGCAAAAAAAATGTCATTAATAATTAAAGTCATTCAATAATCGTCATTATAATAACAAAGTAATAATAATAATGATAAATTAATAATAATGACCGTTTATTGTCTCACGCGATTAAGTCACCATATTTTTTGTATACTCAGTGTTTACGCCATGTTTGAAAGCTCCGATGTTCCTGTATTACGTATCTTTATTTTATAAAACATCATAACGTATATGTATACACACTAACGTTTATAAACATATCCTAGAATAATTTACATACTAAGAATATGAGTGATGTAGAAAAATGAAACGATAGAAAAGAGAATATCATTTGTTTTTTTTTTTTTCAGGAAACAGTTGACCTAGTAGCGCTGTATTTTTATGGTGATGATGGCAGCAACAATGTTCCAGATATTTTTAGAAATGGAAAGACCAGAGTCAAACGTGCAGAGGACAGTAAGACATTATTTTGACAATAATTATTATTTGCGCGATCTCAGTGTTTTTTTTTCAAAATGTTTTTAAGGTAACCGAAATTATAAGTACTCTTCGTAACCCCTATGGCCAATGAATATATAAAAGTACTAACTAACTCAAATTGCGTGTGACAGGAGAAGTTTCATTATCGATAGCAGATCGTAAGATTTTGTATCCGGGATCTGTTAAAGAGTATTAACCACTCAGCTACTAACACTCCTCTCCTCAATTCACTTCATCTCGCCTCGTGGTAAGCTAGGAATGTAGGTCGACATAATGGACACCAAAAATACTGTAACAGTGGTGCTCAGCTTGACGGGCTTGTCTTGGTTGCTTGGTTTGCTTTGGCACATATTAAGCGAATATACAGGCAGCGGGAGCGACGAAGGATCGCAAGCCAAGCTGCCCGCGTACGAAGGCAACTCGGGTGTCCGAGGATGATGAATGACCTCCGACCCCCATGAGCGCAGGCCTGAGGGTGTCGGGTGGAGCCGCCTGTCACCCTGGCAGGCATTAGGCAAATGGCTCTAAATCTTGTTGGTGCTGCAAAGAAAAGAGATGCTGAACTGAAATGAAAAAGTGTTGCGAATATCGCATTATCAGGATACCTTTTCAATATCATTTAATAATTTTGTCAACTTAGGTGAGCTTGCACAAGGGGCGAAGGCATGGTACAATTACTGATTCTGGTATAAGGCAGTTCAATATCGATGATTTCCGAAGGGGGTCGGCACGCAATGTAAAAAAATGTTTGCGTGTATTGTTTAAATGTCAGGATGTAAGCAATACCCTCGGGAATAAGCCAAATTCACCTGATGAATCGTAAATTCAGCTGGTACAGCTGCAGATTGATGATTGGACAAAGCTTTGGTACAGGAGTGCCTCTCTTGTTTAGTTAAGTCAAACGGTAATCGCTTCCATAAAATCTATTTACCTTAAAGCTAAAGGAGGAGGAGTAAACAGGTCCCGGTAACCGCCAATTACGGTAGTTTCAATTGTTCACATGTTTTGTTTCTGTTTCAGGTAAAATAGGGACATCTTCCAAATTCCCTGCCATAAAATTATTACGTATGTTTCTTCAGATGTGGCAAAATCCGATTACTCCCCCAAATAAAGATATCGGTGGTCGGCATCCTTGGTACCACAATGTTCCTGGCAGCTTTGTAAAAGTATTTAAGGAAAGTTGTTATGATTTGATGTTTCCCAAAATTGGTGCTGACGCTAAACCTGACAGAAGTAGACAGATTTAAGCAAGCAGGCAACAACTTGTCCAATTACAAAAAACTCGCAATGCACTTTATATAATAATTTGCCTGTGATTGCTCATCACCGTGCCCACTGCCCATCATTGCCATGACTGTTCATGTTGAGGCCACAACTATAGTAAATTATAGTATTGAGATGTAAGGGAAAAATACAATATTGTTTTGTTTAATTCACATCAAAGGTCGCGTGTCTATTCGATTCCCTGTCAGTGTAACTATTTGTATTAGTCTGTATTTGTATTTCCATGAGTGTATTATTATATTGGTATGTATATTGTATGGTAGTAGTGTGATCATGGAATATAACTATTATTTTAAGAGGAAGTAGTATTGTGATTTTATCTTGCCCCTCGTTTTCACCGAGAATCAAATTGTGAACTTGTTGAAGACTTGTCTAAACATAATTACTTGTTTTGAGATGTGTCTCAGACGCTTTTTCGTTCACACGGTATATATGGCCAAGAAGTTGTATAAAAGTTTAAAACTCATTTGCGTTCATTGAAGTCTGTGGCATATTGCAATTTGTCAAAGACATATATTAAACCTTGGTGAAATGAGGGGTTCCAACCATAACAACGAATTTTGATAACGCCAAAATTTGCAATCGCGTAATTACTGTCTACGTATAATTATATTTGTGAAGTGGATCACGTCATACGAAAATGTCATGATTGTTGATTGATTATAAAATAACTTACAACAGAGAACAAGTTTTAAAGGAAATGTTAATAATTAGAAGTCAATCACGTGCATGATTTGTTATGTTGAACATCTTAATTATTTCGTGGCACATCAGCGACAGCTGCGGAGCGAAATACAGTCGCGATCAGAAGTTGCTGCATACTAGCTAATTCAAAAAAATTAAAACTTACAAACTTATATAATAAACCTAATTTAATAAACAAGTAACTGATGTCTTATTATTTTTTTATCTTCAGAAGAGCAATTTAAGGGAAAACTAAGGGTTTGATAAAAATATTCGACACACTGACAAACACACGGCCCACCTTATGGAAAGTAGTCACCGAAGTCACACTCACGCTGCCAACCATGTAATGATGTAAGAAGAGAGTTTATGTGCCGTCAGTGTAAAAGACTATGGAAGATAAGCTTTTGATCTTCCCACTTACAGCATAAAAACTCTCCAATAAGCTCTGGCTACCCAACTTACTGCCGCGCCGGGAACACAACACGAGTTTATTATGGCCGCGGTATTCTGTAGGGCGGAGGTTCTTCTCAAATTCTTCAATTGGACGGAAATCCTCTATTTTAGGGCATATGGAGTTTATATTATATTGTAATATAGGTGCCGTGTTCGGTGCCAGTGGAGTAGAATAGGGCTTCCTGTGAGTATCGTAGAAGGCGACTCAGGGATAGGAATGTTCTTCATCTGACAGCCCAAGATTAAGTGCCCGCTTGACGGCAATGGTTTCGTCCCTTATTACGTGGGACCGAAAATCGTAGTTGGCGAAATATGGGCTGGAAGCCAGTTGAAAGGTGTTACATGGATGGATATCCATATAAGTCTAAACAAGGATAAAAATAATATTTCCTATAAGAAGTTGCCATTAAAAATATCTACCCGAGCGCAGAGCTGGCCAAATACTAGTATATTATGTGAGACATATCTAGTGGATGACTTTCTTTGTAAGTGGGCGGGGTAAAGTTATCATATAAAAGGCTCACCAGAAGATCAGTGCGAGTATTACAGAGATCGCTAGTGCCTCCAATATGAAGGTACGTTCCGTAACCTTGGATCATACTATTAATTATATAACTTTTAGTGACAAGTGGCTGTGTATATAAGTTAGTGCTTGAGTGATTACTCTCTGTGTTACCACTCTGCTTACTTTTGTTCATGACATCTATGTCTAAGCTCGGTGCCTGTGTGGATTGTTAATGCCCCAGATATTAATCTAGATTATGACGAATTTTCTGTCATTCGGTTGGTGAAGAAATTGTTCCTAAAATATATAGCTTTTTGTATAAAGACGAGTTAATTAACGATGGCGTAAAATGCTATTTATCAATAGTTTGTTGAAGATGGTTCCTTAAATCTTCATTAGGAGTGGCGTTGTAGTAGAGCGTTTGACTAGTATAACGGAGGTTGCGGGTTCGATTCCCATTCAGCGCAAATATTTGTGCATATATAATATTAAAATAAAAATCCGAGTACGTTTATCAGTATTCTAGTATCGAAATAGTACCTAAATTCATTGAAATATATTCAAAATTATGTACATAAAATGAATATAAACCTAAATATACACAGTATCCAAAATTTAAATTAGTTGAGCTATGCTTTCTTTTGGTCCAGATAGCGGTGTATAGCATGTCGTACAATTACTTTGAATATCATTATTAATAGCAAATAATAATATGAATAGTAAACACAAAATTATCTCCTTTAGACACTTAGGTGAATTAGTGCACAGGCATTCATAATATATACGGTTTAGATTTTTTTGGTTGTAATATTTTTTGTATTGTGTAAGTGAATTTTAGATATAGTGGTTATTGTTTGTGCATTTTCACAACAATAAGAAAATAAAGGAGTTCGATTTAAAATTAGAAAAAGTGAATGCCCAGACAGGGACAGAGACCTATTAGCTTCTAAAATTTTAAATCAATTTTAACTATTATTATACTAATTAGGTAGCTTAGTGCTTAGGTGCTTAGATTGCTTATTGGCTAAGGAGACGGTCTTAAGATCGAGAGGCCCGGGTTCGAATCCTGGCCATTACATTACTGACGTGAACCCACTTCAATTCACACAAGCAATTTAGCTCAGCTGGAGAGGTTAACGGGAAATTAGTATGATTACTAATATTCTTTGAAAAAAACATTTTTTGTTATACCACTTGGGTGGCAGACAAGCATACGGCCCACCTGGTGGAAAGTGGTTACCGTAGCCTGTGGACGTGTGTAACACCAGAGGAGCCACACTCGCTCTATCAGCCCTGTAAGCACAGACTTTCTGTGCCGTCAGTGTAGAAGACAAATCAGTTCAAACAAACAAACAATCTCTTCAATATTAGTACATACCTATATACAAAATTACTATTTCAATGATCCAAGTAGCTGGGTGATGGTAAAGAATACATTGTAGTGACAGTATTTAGGTTTCCTTTTTGAAGGACATTGATATTATAAGCTCAAATCGTATATAAGTTATGAAATAAATATCGAATTCAATTAATCAATCAATAGACCTATTATGGTCCACTGCTGGAGCTTTCCTAATATGCGCCATAACATCAGACCCTGTACCTTGACCCAGTCCATCCCAGCTACATATTTCATGGAGTCGGTGTACCTTACAGTCAAGGGTAGTTAAAGAGATATAATACTTAAGTACTCTCTATAGTCTTTTTATTTCGAACGAAAACGTATAATGTGTGACCTATGTGCAGAATCCTGAATCGATATTCTGAAACAGATTTTAGAAAATGGAATTCCAAATATACGTGAGGCTGCTCTGATTTAAAAGCATATTGAATATTGTTATACAGTGAATATTTTTTATAATTATGTTCTAATGATTTGGTCTGGGTTATCAGGATAAAATCAATGGCTTGAAATGTAAGAAATTTTAAAGTATTTATTGGAAACAGTATTTATTAGATATATGGATAGATAGATAGATAATTATTTATTGTGCACCAACAGATTTACAGTAGGACAAGTAGGTAGCATGTCTATAGTTCGCTTGACGACGAAAATGTTGAAAACTGGTAGATTCACACGAATTGTGAACCTTTAAAATCATTACAAAAAAATTTCAGTATATTAAATTGTTTCTATTTTAGTAATAATAGTATTTTTATTGAAATTTGTTTTTCTTTTTATGTGCGTGTTATTATGAAGTTGAAAATCAGTCGTTAAGTGTACAATATACTTGCAGGTACTCCTAATACCTGTGTTTTGCGCTTTGGTTGGGTACGCCTCTGGTGGGGCAGTTGGCTGGCCTGGAGCTATTGCATTGCCCTCCCCCATCGCTTTGTCCAGCCCATTCCTGAAAACGATCATACCAGGAGAGACGAAAGCCACTGGATACTCCACTACACAATATATTAATGCGGTAAGTAGGAAGGTAGGAAGGAAAATAAATGCAAACTGACGTTAGCATTATCTCCTTAGAGTCGGTACATATCTGACGGAACGTGCGTCGCGTATGATCGGACGCGTAACGCCAGAACACACGAATATATGTATAGTTAATATCGATAATGAGTTAGTTTGTCGAGCGTACAGCGTTTGTTCCGCTTTCGTCAACATTGTCGGTCGACGTACTTTAAACCAAAGTCCCTTGTAAAATAATAATCAAAACATGTAACTTGTCGTGACGATTACGGAAAAAATAAACTCACATTTTTATTAATTTATTTCAATGGAAAGATTGTTTGTAAATATATGAGTATTCATACTAAGGTAGGACATGTGCTTGTCTGTGACTTAAGTCGTATAAAAAATCAAAGAAAATTTAGATTTCGATATTATGTGAACGGATCTTATATTTCTTTTTATCAATTTGGTAAGAAATGATCATTAATAAATTATAGGCAGTGAATCCTAACATCATCTTTACCTGCGAATAGAGCAGTATGAAATTGATTTTTTTAAATATATTCCAAATACTTTCATAGTATCTAAAATATATAAGGTCTGATACTGGTGACAAGTGAATGTGACAAACGTCTGCATTCTTCTTCGGGGATACATACATACATACATATAATCATGCCTTTATCTCTAGAGGATTAGGCAGAGGTGAATTAACACCTACATTTCACCAATAATTGTATTCGGTCCCATGTAATAGGGGGTGAGTCTATTGCCGTATTCCGCACACTATTGTTGACTCCAGCTGTACATCTGAGGCTGAGTCTGGGCTGTATATATCTGTCTGATGTGCTATGTACTACACCGCATGGGAAGAGATGGGGGTGGCACTAATTCTACTCCACCGGAAACCACGGAATATAGGTACAGGCATGATAAATGGCAAACAATGTATTTTTTACTTCTCATACGAATATCTATGGTAGTTGTTAAGGGTAGTTGGAGACCTAATAAGTTCAACAATCAGTATAACGGAAAAGCTTCAATATCGCATTTGGGTTATGGAGGTCAGACGGTAGTCACTACATGGAAAATATTGAGGTTCAGTTTCGGATGTGACCGGGGCTATCACAAAGATGATGAAGATGAAGCGGACGTGAAAAAGCATATGATGAAGCCGTCAAGCAGAGTGTCACCATTGTAACATGTTATATGTAGGTAATAGAGAGGGAAAGAGAGGGTCATCCCTCTTTTTTGAGACTTCGCCTTCAGCTTACCATCAGGCGAGGCGAAGTCTAATTGACGTGTCCTATATAAAAAAAATGCTTATGTTAAAGATAATTGAAATAAAATCATTTTAACGGATGTAGGAACGAGAGAGGTCGTTTCTTTGTTTATTTCTTTATCGTAATATAAGATTATATATATACTCTTATTTCTTCTTGCAGATACCAGCAACATACTCATTCGGAGCTCATCCACAATTAGCTTTACAAGTACCACAGGTGAAAAGTTTCACGGCATTACCCACTGGTTACTATTCCATTGCAAATCCTTCTTACATACCAGCCACTAACATATATTACCCCTACAAAACACTCGTTGATTCCAGCTTTTGGATCCATTTCTTTAGAAAAGTGGTTCTGTAAGTCCGGCTTTTCCTAATGCAC